>CM050930.1:11930207-13130207 GCA_027742785.1 Vigna reflexopilosa | reverse complement strand
ACTTTTAATTTTAACTATTATCTTTATAATAATATTTTATAAAATAGGTTAAGACTCTTAGTACAAGTTTTTGCTATAGTTTCTTTTAATAGATATATACAAATTTAAAATAGAAAAATATATAAATATACTAAATTTTTTTAAAAGGAGATTACTTATATATTAATATATAAATATGTAAAGAAATTTTGACATCATTCACAAAGAGAATCACCTATATTTTTTTATATATGAAGATGATAATATGATTATCTTTTGTACAAATGTTAGGAATGAACTCAAAAGGTTTAGGTTTCTCTATCTAACAATGTTATAGACAAAAATGAAGATCTTGAATCTAAAATAAACTATCTTAGTGAGATTATGTCGCTAAAGAAAATGAATTAGAAAGGAAAAAAAAGTTTATATTATTACTTTTTCACTCACAATATTAACATTGATTTTAGAGAATCACATTGTCTTATATATAAAAACTAAATTATTGATTAATTTTTTATTAAACTCATAAGTGATCATCTCGTTATTATCAATTTAACATGAAAAAAACATATTAACTTTATTTAATAAATATTGAAACTTAATTAATTAAAAAACTAAACCAAAACGAATCAAAACTAAATATATAAAATAAATTATAATTAAATCGTTGTCTCAAGGAACTATTTTATATTTCAAAAGTCATTTACATATATAAGAAGATATGTTTGTCCTGAGAATTTCAATACTAAAACTTCTCTATAGATTATTAAGACAAATATTTGATTTTGAGAACAACTACCTTCTTTTATGAATTTAATTTTTTTATCTCTATTTATGATAATTGATGTTTCAATAAATAATAATAATAATAAAATATTATAAGATTTTTTTGGTCATTTTCTTGCTTTAACTTTATACATGCCTCTATCAACAATAACATTGCTAACTTTAACTTTAAGATGACATTATTCATTCATTCATTGATGGTAGCAAAGTGACACTGCAATGAATGACATACCAAAGCTCCATTTATACACTTTGATTTGACATCAGCCTCTTTCACTAACATCCTTATCATATTTACCATATTTACTAAGATAATGATATTTAGACAATATTTTTTGATAACATTTGAACATTATATACGTGTCATTCTGTGATTGGTCCAAAATTACTTTACAATCAATAATAATAATCATAAACACCACCATTGACCAATCATAAAATGACACGTAGATGATGTTCAAATGTTGTCAAAAAAATGTTGTCTAAGTATCATTATCCTGTTTACTATGCCAATACTTGTTTAAATTCACACCAGATCAAAACTTTAATGTTTCACAATTTTATCTAACTTTTACTTTCATTTTTATTTCAATTCAATTTAGTTTTTAAATCAGTTTTTATCTTTTATTAACATCTTAAATGTATTATTTTCTCGTGTCTCTCTGTGTGAGAAAACAGAGAAATAAAATTTAAGTTATTGCTACTGTTATAAACATGTATACAGATTATTTACTTTTATTTATATCTAAATCACATGTCAAAATACAATTTTATAATTACTTTTCTATCCTTTTATTATATCAATTTAAATACTATCTTTAGTCTTTTACATAAAAAATAAATGGACCCTTTGGTAATTGTGATTAAGAAACGGAGAATTATTCATAATGCAAATTGAAATATTCATTGGTGTATTAACTATACGAGTCACACATTTATTGGAGAAAATTATTCATTAAATTATTAGAAATATCATTAAATAAAATTAATACTTGAACTGTTTAAATTAAAATAGTTAATTAAGATAAAATAATTTAAGTATTGTTAGGGATAATAAGGTCAGAAACTATTTCTTTATATTTTTCACTAGTCTTTCTAGGTTGTTTTTAATTCTCGTCATGGTTATTGTCAATTTTCTTTCTCTAATCCTTGAATGGAGCAATGGTATACCTGTCAAAAACACTACGACAGTTAGTTAATAAATCTGATCAGTTATCACAATGAAATCTTAATTTCTAAATAAATGCAATCATCTATTTTTTTTACTTTACCTTTATAATTATATGTTTCAAATGAAGCTTTCAATTAAGGTTAGCCACTCAAGAGTTCATAAGCACATTTTATCTTGTTAAACATGTCAGATTTATGACAACGATTCTAATATATAATTATCGATCGGTTTGTGCTGGACATGTGATCGATGTGTAATTTGTGAAGGAATTAGAGGAAATATTCGTTCTTTTGAGAAAGTTAACCACTCAGTAACTAAAGATATGTATTGACTAACCATTATACAATATAAGTATGTTCATTTATTTCAATAATTAATGATACTTTTCTTAATTAAGGAATTGAAAATAGCGATATATTATTTTACTTCATTTATAAAATGTTTCTTACTCCCATAGAACTACTTTTCTTTTCTTTTTTTCATAATAAAAATCACATTTCTCATAATTGTTATACTTTTTCATTTACACGCACACTCCCTTTTTTTTTTTTTACTTATTAGTGAAAGATTATTGTTATTTTTAAATTAGAAAAGTGTTGTTTTTGTTACCAATATCTTCTTTATGTTTATAGTAAAAAACCAAAGTGTTCTTGACAAATATAGTTATATACCAACTGTAGTATACTTTCATGAATGGAGTAGCCCATGTCGTAATTTTCTTTTATTTCCATTTTCTGAAAAATAACCAATTTCAAGAATTTTTTAATAAAATTTTATTTTTTTGACAATTTTATTCAGTATAGTTTTTTAAAAGAATTAGCAAATATAAATTATGTACATTGATTTTTTTTGTAATTTTTTAATTATTTTTTATTTTTTAATTAAAAACATCTACCGATATTATATATCATGATCACGTGTCAATATCTTATATTTAGTATTTTTTTTAATTTTTTTTAAAAAAATGGAGAGATTTTATACATTTTCAAATTGATATGAAATCTAATTTTATTTGAATTTTATATTATTATAATATTTTTCTAATTTTTTTTAAAATATTTTTAATTTAGGACCACAATTGATTTAAAATTTTAAAAAATTAAAAATCATATAAACTATTTAATACTTTATAAGTTCTAAGTTAGAAATTAATTAAATAATATAACATTTATATAAAAACTAAATTTAATCTTAATTTTAAAAAATCAGAATTTCTCTATTTATAAATTAATTAAAAATAACAAATATAAAAACCAAATTAAATATAAAACTCTAACCATAATGCTAATACATATCTCTTGACACATAATATTGTTATTACTTTAAATTTCTTAAATTAATAAAAATTAAAAAATAAAAAAAATAAAAAATTCACAACCTGTGATATATACTATTATATAAACAACCTTATAAATAAAGAAAATTAAATAAATTTGAGAAAAATTAGAATCTTATTAAATAAAAATATGTATTAAAATTGAATTGACAAAAACTGAACAAAAATAATAACAGTTTTAAAAACTGATATTAATAAATTACTTTTATTGGGTTGAGTATATATGTCAATATATTGAAAGATTTTTCATTTGATATATGAGTTCAAATTTTATTCTTATTTATAAAAATGATTTTTTTTAATGTGGAAAAAGAAAAAGATTACGGTCTTTTCATAAAAATTAAATTGTAATTGATAAATCAGCGTTTAATTGATATGTTCACATTAAGTTGATAAGGTATACTCGTTAA
Organism: Vigna reflexopilosa; assembly: GCA_027742785.1. Classification (NCBI taxonomy): domain Eukaryota; kingdom Viridiplantae; phylum Streptophyta; class Magnoliopsida; order Fabales; family Fabaceae; genus Vigna; species Vigna reflexopilosa. Next base: position 13,126,525 of record CM050930.1, on the reverse strand, counting down.
TTGGTAAGTTATTATTCTAGCTTTATAAGTTTTAATGATATAAGGTAGTTTATCGGCTTAGAAGTGTGTTTGGTATAAACACAAATATAAAATGACAAAGAAATTGAGTGGATTACAAGATATGGTGTGTAAAACCATTTAACTCAATAGTTATTATTTGGATAATGATACTTTGACAATATTTTAATATCATTTATATGTCATTAATTGATTGATTTTATGATTATTATTATTAATTGTTAAGTAATTTTGAATTAATCACACAATAATATATAAATGACATTAAAATATCGTCAAAAAATATGTCAAAATATCATTATTATTTAGTATTTACTTTGTGAGTAAGCTAAGTGAAGGTTTAAGTTGAAGCACGATATCTGAAAGGAGATGGTGATTATGTATAGTGAAGAAAAATAGTGTAACTGTACAAGCTATTAGTGGCCCATGTTCAACAAGGCAAAGAGGAGTATGGTCTACAGTTCTAAGCACAACTAAAGCTAAAGGTGGCACCAGCAAATACAACAATTAATGTAACCATGTACCTGAGAAGAATTGTCAGCTCATTTATGAACCGCACTATAAATGCTTCCACAAGCCATGCAAACCGGTTCAGGTGCAAAGAATTCTATCTGCAACACCAAGGTCCCACCATATGAAAGGGTAACATTAATAACCTAACATTCCCTGATTCACATGTGAAGAATCCTCTCACTAACTCAAACCGTGCTTTCAAAGGAAACTTGGAATTGTGCAAGATTCCTGGGCTTTGGTTTAGATGAAGCACCAAGGCCATGAAGCAACTTCATGACATCAGCAGAATCATCCAGATAATATTTGGCCTTACTGGGTTTCTGACCAACAGTGCAGGCAAAGATCTCTGGAACTACCGGTAATGATGGGCATGAAACTGTCCTTAATATGCTCTCAAACATGTCTTCATCCGAAATGTCATCTCCCACGCACATCACAAAATCTGGGGGATTACCACCATTAACCATAGTGGAAAGAATCTTTTCAGTTACCAAGCCTTTGTTTAAGCCCTGCAGATAATAGAGGAAGACTCTGATAAGTCCAATGAAGCTTAACCTGGGGGTAATATAGAAAACTAAAGAACTGTACCTGTGGCTTGACTTCAACAATATGCTGGCCCCGGGTGACAACTGCAGGTTCATTGGCAAGGACACTTTCCAGATGATTTAACAATTCTTTGGCCTGGCAAGAGCCAAAATCAGGGTCTGCATCTTGATGATGCCACACCAAAGCACTTTCCTTAGTTTCAATATTAGATCCATCAGTTGCCTCCGTATACAATTGCATGACAGGTTCCACAATCTTCTTCCAATCAAGATCAGAAGACAAGTGAGTGGTTTCCCATTCAGAATCTTTATTCCACCTGCAACCACAAAATGAAGAGTCAGGCTTTTTTTGTTTTCTTTTGTTTTGAGAGGTACGAAAGGAGGAAGGGAGGTGAGGGGGTGTTCAAAGTATGATACCAAATATTTCTAGAACTTAAATAAATACCTTAAAAAGTATCCATGTTCGGCAGCAAGTCCAATCTTTTTGCATGAACTAAACCAATTACTTAAAGAATCTCTTGACCTTCCACTCACAATGAAGACGGTATTTTTAGGATCATTACACATATCATTTAGAACGGATATGACTTCAGAGCTGGGGGTTTTGTTTATAGAAGATTTTGATACGATAGTACCATCATAATCAAGAAATATAGCTCTTTTACCAGTCCTTTTGTATGCTGAAACAATGTGATCAACAGACAATTTTCTAAAACCAGGAGAAAGAGAAACAACTCTAAACCCTAGGCCCAAACCCATTCCCCAGCACCTTTTGGTGTAATGATCTTTGCATGCTCTCTCCAAATCCTGCATAAAGCTGCGTGCCCAATACGCCACATCATGAGAACTGATGTACCGGTAGTGCTTCTCGTGCCTCAATTGCTTCTCTGAATCATTCATAGTAACAGCCGAATACAGAGCATCAGCCACAGAGTCTATGTTCCAGGGATTCACCCTGATTGCTCCACTTAGAGAAGGAGAACAACCGATGAACTCAGACACAACTATCGTGCTCGTACGGGGAGAATCACTTTTTCTACTCAAAGCTTTATCCATCTGTGCAGTTCCTTGTCTGCAGACAATATACTTGTATGGGACTAAGTTCATACCATCCCTCACAGCATTAACAATGCAACATTCTGCTACGGCATAATAGGCACTCTTTTCAAAACGAGGAACAGGACGGTCAATGAGAATAACTGGCTGATAATGGGTTGAGCCATAAGTATCATTAATCCTCTGGGCAATTAAATATGTTTCCCTTTTTGCTTCCTGAACACCCTTGCCTGAACTCCTAGCAGGATTCACAATTTGTATCAGGACAACTTTGCCCTTCAAATCTCGATTCTGCTCCAGCAGCTGCTCAACAGCTAGAAGCTTCAGACTGATGCCTTTAAAGATATCCATGTCATCAACACCAAGAATCACCTTCCTACCCTTAAACTCTTCCTGAATTTCTTTCAGTTTAGCCGATGTAGATTGGAGATTTAATACAGACTCAAGCCTACCCATATGAATGCCTACAGGCAAAATTTTGATAAATACAGTACGCCCGAAGTAATCAAGTCCTATATGTCCTCGTTTAGATTCGTAGTCAAGACCTAGCATTCTTTTGCAACAAGAGAGAAAGTGGCGAGCATAATCAAATGTGTGGAAGCCAATTAAATCAGTATTCAACAAGCCCCTCAGAATTTCATCCCTTACAGGCAAAGTTCGGTAAATTTCAGATGAAGGGAACGGACTGTGAAGAAAGAATCCAAGTTTAACACGATTATACCGCTTTCTCAGGAATGTAGGCAAAACCATCAAGTGATAGTCCTGAACCCAAACATAATCCTCATCAGGATTGATTATTTCCATAACCTTGTCTGCAAATATTTTATTTGCAGAAACATAAGCCTTCCAGAGCGTGCGGTCAAACCGCTCACCATGATCAGGGAACATAGGTAGCATGTAATGAAAGAGGGGCCAGAGCTGCTGTTTGCAAAAGCCAAGATAAAAGTTTTTCATGAGATCATGGGGTAAAAAGGTAGGTATGCAATTAAAGTCCTCCTGTAGTTTCTGAGCAACTGCTTCCTGCTCATGGGCCTCTATTTCAACCTTGAGGGATCCGACATAGATCACCTCAGTATCAGAAGAAAAACCATCTTTTAATTGTAACAGAATTGAATCCTCATCCAAACTGAAACACCATTTACCAGTGTCTACATCTCTCTTAGCCTGCAACGGCAACATGTTTGCCACAAGGATTTTCCGCTCCCGGTAGCCAGAAGAACTAACATCGGAATCCCCATCGTATCTACCAGAAGCATCCAGGTCAGAAATAACTCCAGGAACTGTCATAATCCTTGGAATACTTCTTTGTGAATGAGGAATATCAAGTAAACCTCCAGCTAAGTCTAGTAGGTTAGCATATGATCTTGATGCCATGAATGATCCAATGTCTTTTCTTTAATGCCTTGAATAGTATGAATTCACACACAAAAGTCAGTTAATAAATATATTATAAGAAGAAACACATATTCTAACTGGTATCCTTCAAAATATTAACAGTAATTGGCAGAATTATCTACTATTATTGGCCCTTGTGAATCTTTCCAGGCACTTTTGGTAGCTTCGGTTATAAAGGCACTTGAACAATTGCAATTAGCAAAACTTTTTTCTATTGTGTCAAAATAATAGTTGATAAACAATTCAACAATACCCACACTAACAAGTTGCAACTTAAAACATAGATTTCCAGGCTACATAACACCGAATAAGATTTTCTCCACATAACTATGATGAATTGATGATCAAGGCAGTTCAGATTATGGACTATTGACTAATAAACGGCAGAAGATGCCTTACAATAATTCATCTGGGAATGCTAACTCTAATAAATGCTTCTAATGATAATCATTTTGGACAACATTAAAAGGGTCATCAGAATTGCTTAAAACAAAACGTAATTATTCCGCTAGCAATTAACAATAACTAAGTAGGAGTAACATTTATTTACTCCTAGGCTCCCCAATCACAAAGAAAAGTAAAGCAAATGAACAAATAACCATATTTGTAAACCCTGGAAAGCAAGTCCAAAAATAAAATCTTAATCATGCATGATGTAATTTTTTCACCAGATTGAGGAACATGCCGACTTCACTACGTACCAAAAGGGAACATTATCTCCACAAAATTCAATCTAAGCCACGCATCCATATAAACATAATTGAAGCACTTCATCGTTATTGACACTAGAAATTAGAACACAATTGTTGGACTCTAGATCAATAATTCTACAATGACAAGAATGGGTAGAGGAGGTGTTTTTTAAACAAGAGTTTCAATTCTGACAATAATTTAACTGTTCTGTTGAAGGTACATCTCGAATCATGACGAATCCAGTGGATTCATTTTCCATAGCCATACATTCACAGGTAGTACATAACAAAACTAATAATAAAATCAATTCACACAAATGATATTCCCCAAAGGTTGCAGACACAATTGAATACGCACCCATTCTTAGAAAATTGATTCCAAAGCTAAACAACAAAGCCAGTACAGTTAGCAACGAGCAACACGGAAGATCTTTCTTGAATTTTGAGATTTCAATGAATTAGAAACAAGTTTGAACTAGTCCAAATCTAAAACAAGGACAACCGGGAAGCCATGATTGTGCTTGATGAAATTGGATAACTACAATCAAATAATAATACACGTCGGGCAAAAAAACTAAACCAAAATACATTGGTGGAGATTCTTTTTAGCCGAAGGGTAAATGCTTTATGCTGTAGAGGACAATAGCATGTCTTAAAATAGAAACAAAGAGACAAATGGAAAACACGGAACGCACACATAACACCAGTGTTGAAAAATTCCTGTGAACCCCAAGAAGCTGAAATCCATAAAAATAAAAAATAAAAACTCAAAAATAAAAACTTCAAAAATAAATATTCAAAAATAAACCAGAATAAGAGAAAATACACTCTATGAAACAACCGCAAACTAATAATAATAGATTAAAAAAAGGGAGACACACATCTTAAACAAATTTAAGCTATTAATACTCAATCACCACATTACCATGCTTCAATAATCTGAAAAATCAAAGTTACAATATATAATTAACAATAACACTAAATTGCAAAACAAAAAAATAAAATAAAATAACAGCACAAGAGTCTATTAGTAAATAAAAGCAAAAACGCGAAGGATCAGGATTAATAAGAATTTAGAAAATAAAATAAAATAAAAATCAACTCAAATTATAGACCTAGAAAAGAAAAGAGAGAAGAAAAGCTGAAGACGATGACCTTGAAAAGGTGACGGTGAGAATTTGACGGCAAGTTAACAGCGGAGATTGATCTGAGAGAATATGAAACACAGTGACGGAAAAGGTCTAATCTCTTCTGCTTTGCTTTGCAACGAACTGAGAGGGAAAGAGAGAGAAAGTAAGTTATTGGGAGTGAAGGAGCAGAAGATTGAGAAGAGGTAATATTTTATAGCAGGGGTCACTGTACAACTACAACTTCAATGGATAGAATTTTTTTTTCTTTCTTTTTTTGTTTTTCTAGAATGAAAAATAAATAAATAACTAAATCCATTTGTTTTTTTTATGTGTAAAGTAGCTACAGTAGACATCGGTGTCCAAGTTACAGCATTTTGCCGCACTTCAATTCAATGGATATGGATTTCATTTCATCTGATAATAACATTATTATTACACATTTTCTTAATTTAAATATAAATAAAATTTACACAGTTTTATATTAGTTATCAACGGTTCATGATAATTTTTTAACAATATTGGTAATAAAACTTAATTATAATATTATATTTTTTTTATTATCTCTTCTTATTTTATATTATATGTATTAATTGTTGTTCGCTTTTAAAGAAATTTTGAAATGTTACTTAGTAGTTTGTATAATAAAATATTATTAAGATGAGTTTTTAGATTGAATAGAGAATAATACAAATAATATTTGTTGAAATTCATTTAAGTTTTTCTACAAAATATAGCTAACATCTATTTAACTTTAAATTTATAAAAAGAAAATATTTATTATCGAATAAGAAAAGTGTAAGAGTTAATTTAAAATGTAAGAAGAATTGGCGTCTTTCTAGTTTAAATTAATAAGTATTCTTTTAGTATTTTTTTATCTATTATTGGTTAAAAATAATGATTTAATGTTCTTTTTACTAAGAATTAAAATACTTTGATGACATGGGATGAAAAAGACGCAATAATATAATGATCCATATTAATGATGGTTAATAAATTATAAATTAAGTAATCTTACAATAGGATATAACTTAACAACATCTTTCAATAAAATAAAATTGGTTTATATTGTGAAATTTATCAAACCCACACTGCTATTTTTAAAACAAATACATTTGCAAATCTCTTCTGTAAAATTAAACATATGAATGTAAATAACTGAACAGCAAAAACAATATCAAAAGTGATTTGCCAATTAAAAATAAAAAATATCCTTAGAAATAAGTTATATTGTCTATGTTTAAAATGAAAGTTACAATTACATGTTATTAAGTGGTTCATTAAACAAAACTATATAGTTACAAGATTCAAAAAAAGCATGTCTAATAATTATAAATATTAGAAAGGAGTATTTAAATATTTTTTAAAATTAAATGACTAAAATAATAATGTTAGTAATAGAAAAACAATAATATTTGAAAAAATTATTTAAATTTTGTTTTTAGTATATTTATTTTTATTTTAAATTTATAAAATTATAATTGTCCTGTAAAGAAATTTAAAATTTATATTTTACAGTGTAATTTATTTAATTACTCTTATTATATTGTACTATGTAAATTATTTAGATTATATTTTGTAGTTAATATTTTATATTTGAAATAATCTTATTTTGAAATATAATATCATATATACTGACTAGTAAAAAAATCATAAAGATTTTTTGTGTGAAGATACTAAGAGATAAACACAAATAAATGACAGGAACACTTTTATTTTATTTTTATTTTAGATGGATAGTATGGATAAATACTACACATATGTGTCACATCCTATTCTTCATATTATGAAATTTATGTTGGTCCTCTTAATCAATTATTATCATGTTTGAACTGTTTAAACTATTATTGTAAAAATAAAACCTATTTTTAACGATTAGAAAATAATTGTCAAAAATCATTGAAGGGGCACAAACGGTGTGGCTAATTTTTCTTACTATAATTTATTCATTTTCAACTAAATAACCACTACTAAATATATGGTGAATTTTCTAGAATCTTTTTGAAAGAAAAACTACTTTCTTAATAGAAAATGCATTCGATATTTTTTAAACTGTAGTTTAAAAACATTTATCTGTGCTTTGTTTTTAAGTTTAATCGGATTCACTATCATTAGTTTAAAAACATTCAATATCATTAGTTTTTTTAATATTTAGATAGACAAAGTTTTATTTCTATAAGAATAAATGTAACATTTCATTTTAATTAGTATTAATACTATAAAAGAATACCATATTTAATGAAGTAAAACAGTTAATAAATAAGAATATAAAATTTCATTACAATCATCTCACAACTATAAAAACAAAATTTATACAAAGTATTAAACTTAAAACTATATATAAAAATGGTTATCTAAAATCACTAAAGGAAAACATAACTAATAAATATATATAATAAAATTACTATGCAATTGGACTATCTCCATGTAACGCCTACTCTACAGTTACATCACCTCCCTTTGCTCACACTCATCAGATGATCATCGTCCAAACAAGTACACAAAGATAACCAAACAAAGAACACACAAAACATGGTAAGCTAGTGATAAAAGAATTAATCATTGTATAATAACATTCCATACATGTATCTAATTTCACATCAAGCAAATCAAACATCCTAATCATGTCAAAAACCTATACTAGACTATCCGGATTTAGTATGAATGTCGAGCTACGACAAGTCATGCATTTGTGGTGGCGTATACTGCTCTATAGAGCTATTACTAATGAGTTTCATCCTACCACACTCACAAGGTTAGTTTTACCACATCTTAGGTCACACTGGAGGCACTTAGACTAAGAGCTCCTGCTACTCTCACCACATGTATTACTCCTCTCTAATTGAAAATGAATTATCATTAGAATGTCAGGATAACCCCAAAGACTGAGCTTCCCACATTCCTACGAACAACACTTTGATACCAACATTAAGAATTCTCTTTAAAACTCTTACAAACCTCACATCCATCCAATCATATATTCAAGACCATATTGTAACACTCTGATCCGGGTGTCACTGTTTATTCGCAAAACATTAATTTCTTTTCTTAAAATTTGAAATTTCAATTTCTTCGATAAAAATATTTATAATACGTCATAAATATTGAAAATCAAGTATACATCTTAAAATATCATTTATTTAAAATTACAATCCTTAAGAAAATTCCTAAATATTTTTCCCAGAATATCTCTCATCTCTACGCATGTCCAACTTCCTTTGCAATATCATCTGATCTTGTATAATAATACGAGTTATACGATCATCGCACAAACACAAACACAAACAAGCAAGGGTGAGCTAACCAGAAACATAAAAGAGCATACAACAAAACACACCCACCTGCACCGCTTAAAATAATTCATTTCAACATTCAACATGATAACACATCATATAGAATCATTCCTTAGTAACAACTGAAAAGACATATCACTCATACTATCCTATGGTTAATCACTGTTAACTCATTGGAAAATGTACCAAATAGTTTAAGTGATATAAAATGGTAAGACCAAGTATTGTTTTCCAAGAGACTTGTGTAATACTAGTTAATTACACTATTAAAAACTCATCTAGACTTAAGAACATAACATCCATTTACAAACATGTGCAAAGAGATAAAATTACAAATATACAAGGTTGGACTTTGGTATTTGAAGACACTTGAAATATGGAATAGACTTGTTAAGACTTCAGCAAGTGTAGTGAATCATATCAAGTAATAATAGTTTGGTAAGACCAAGTATTGTTTCCCAAGAGACTCACGAAACTAAATAGTTGTGTAATTACTTAACTAATTAGGACTTTAAGAACAATTTTTTGTGGTTAGAATGCATAATGCAGAAAAAGTAAATATGAATGCAATTGTGATCAATTGAACTGAAACACAAAAGTGAATGATTGATTTTAATATGGGATGAATATGTTGTTGGGGTTTAGATTTCACCTAATCACTCTCATGTATATAAGAATTCATCTTCTTCATTAATGTCAATGTCACTTTCTAAATTACTTAGAACCTGATGTCTCGGCAAAAGAAGCCTATCCTTAATTACTAGGCCACAATTTCTTGCATCCCTAGTAATTAATTCTGCATTACAAATGGAAGCTTAAGACAACCAAGCGTTCTATCCCTATGTCTAGGCAATAGTTCCCTTGGGAGAAATTCTCCAGATCTAGGTTTCTCCGTATTTGTCAATATCAAAAGAAACCAATAATCATGTCATGAATGAATTAAACACAACAAGAATAGAGCATGGGAGAAAAACCCTAACAATTAATGAAAGAAGCATATATAAATCAGAATCAATTCAAATACATGAGAGTTCACAATGTTACATCATTCCCCAACAACAAATAGTGTTTAGTTCCCCATTATCATGGAGAAAATAGATGTACAATGGAATGAGAATGAAAGATAAACCCTAAAAACCGAAGAGGAGTGCTCCCGCATCCAATCCTGCCTTTAGAGAGTCGAAAATTGTGAATTTGCGTCTATTATGTCAAAAGATACAATCGTCGAGGTGCCTGGGTCCTTAAATAGATCAAATAAAAAGTCCAAGCCCACGTCCTTCCCGAGTTCCAACTCCTTAGTACTTCAAATCCTCTTCTGAATAATTCCAAATTCCTATAGAATCAAGGGAATTAGTGATAAAAATCATAAGTTCTAACCTCAAATCTCTTTATTCACAGCTTAAACCAAAAACAAGAGATTAAGCAAGTTTCTAAGTCAAAAATGGTTCATTTAGTATCAAAATTGTTGGAAATAGAATGACTCAATTTCAACACCAAGAAGGGGGGGGGGAATTAGTGAGGTATAAAAATCAGAGTCTTTTAAATATCTTTTTCGCAAAGTATAAACCTTTACAAAGTTTTCTTGAATTGCAAGGAATAAAAGTTTAAGTGCAGCGGAAATATAAAGTTGACTATATAAACAGTAAAGTCGACTTAATGTAAACGTGTAGGGAAAGAGAAAGCAAACACAGAGTTTTTATACTCGTTCGGCCTCAATGCCTACATCCAGTGTCTTTCCACAACCAGGAAGCCAATGCACTATATTAGTCAAGGTTTTTATAGCAAGATTCCTATAGAGACCTCCACGTCAAAAATATAGACAATCTCTCTAACCCTCTAACTAAAAGTATAGGCAATCAACACAAAGATATGCAGCAAGATATCCCCTCTTCTGCAATCTTCAACCCACTTTGAACAATCCTCAAAGTGTCTAAGACTCCACGAGTCCACCTCCTGTAATCCCAACAGGACAACAAAAATCTTTCCAAAGATTGATAGAAAGCTTGATCAATGCAAAGAACACTAAATGTGTAGAACTTGATCAACCGGTAAGCACGAAATTCGTCTCCTACAGAACCTCTTCAAAGAAAGATCACCACGGTCTTCTTGATGAGTTCTTAAAGCAATCAATCACTGGATCTCAATCTGAAACAACAAATGAAAATGTCAGTTCAACCAAAGTCATTGTGATTAACAGAATCACATCTATTTATAGTTTTCTATTAATCAGACGCTCCTGTAGTCGATTGTGCTACTAATGAAGTTGACTATCATAAGACAGTTATAACAGTTAAGTCAATTAGCAACAGTCATAACAACCAAATTGATTTTGCACTTAATACAGTTGACTTTCATTTAATGCTTCAATAGACAAATGAAATATAGCTGTTACAACACACAAGCATCAATAAATTTTCAAAACAAATAACTAACTAAGTCAAATTCACTACGCGTGCAGTCGACTTAGAACTTCAAATCATTTTTGAAATACTTTTCAATGCAAAATCACACATAGCACTGCTTTTGAAAATTTGTGCAAAGACGCGAGTTTAAATCGTCTTAGTCCATAATGAAGTCGACTTAAAACTTGTAGATTTGCCACATAATATAAGTTCAACAAAGTTCATGTGATTTTCCTTTCTAAAACATATGTAATGCAATCACACAAGATGTATCAAGCATCAAATCAGTGAATATGCATACATATACCAGAATTAACACAAACATGTTCATTAAGATACAATCTCAGTAAAGAATAGAACATGTAACACATAACAATACATGTGTTATTAATAATGTGTTGTCATCATAAAAAACCAGAGCACTGTGAGATTAAGGTATAGCTAAACTAGTGCTTCCCTTATCAACAATCTCAACAAAAATTAAGTCATAGATAACGGTGAAATCTGTTGGAAAACAGGTTGACTTCATTTTAACACCAAGAGGGGGGGGGTGAATTGGTGAGTTTTCAAAATCAGAGTCTTTTCGCAATCTTTTCCACAAAACAAAAACCTTTGCACAATTTTCTTGAATCGCAAGTAATAGAAATTTAAGTGCAGCGGAAAATCAAAGTAGACTACGTAAATAACAGAGTCGACTGAATGTAAAAGTGTACGGATAGAGAATTCAAACGCAGGTTTTTATACTGGTTCGGCCTCAATGCCTACATCTAGTGTCCTTCCAATCTCAAGAAGCAAATGCACTATAATGGTCAAGGTTTTTACAACAAGGCTTTTATAGAGACCTCCACGTCAAAAATATAAAACACCTCCCTAAGCCTCTAACCAAAATATAGGCAATACAAACAACAAGACTTGCAACAAAAACCCACTTTGAACAATCCTTAAAGTGTACCAGACTCCACGAGTCCACCCCCAATAATCACAACAGGTACAAAAAAAATCACCACGGAATGCAACACGATTCTTGATCAACCAGAGAACACCTCAATTGTGCAGAAAATGATCAAGCAGTAAGCACAACAAAATCCTCCTTCAAAACCTCTTCAAAGAATGATTACCATGGTCTTCTTGATGAGTTCTTGGAGCTCTAAATCACAAAGAAACAATCTGAAACAAAATATGAAAATGTTAGATTTCCAAAAGTTTTTTGAAACAACTTAGGTCTCGTCTATTTATAGATTTCTATAAATCAGACGCTCTTGTAGTCGACTAAGCTACTAATATAGTCGACTGTCTTCTAACAGTAATAACAGTTAAGTCAAATTAGTAGCTGTCAGGTCAAACAAATTAATTCCACATTCAATACAGTTGACTCTCATTCAATGCATAACTAACTTTTAAAAATATAGCCGTTACAGTTCACAAGCATAACATAATTTCAAATAAAACAACTAACAAAGTCGAATGCAAAGCGCACACAGTCGACTTTGACACAACTGTACATTTTGAAATTCTTTTCAATGCAAAATCTCACGTAGCACTATTTTTGAAAATCTGTGCAAAGTCTTCAGTCTCAGTCGATTCAATTAATAATGAAGTCGACTTGAACTATCAGATTTGCCACACAGTTTATGTTCACAATAGTGCATGTGGTTTTCTTCTTCTAATTTATGTGTAATGCAACCAGAAATGATGTAACATATCCAAGCTCAATAAATGTGCATTCACATATCAAAATCAAAACAAAACATGTTCAACAAGATATCAATCAATAAGCAACAAAACATGTAACACATAACAAAGCATGTGTTATTAATAATGTGTTATCATAATCAAAAACAGAGTGAACTAAGCACTGTGAGATTAAGGTTAGCTAAACCAATGCTTCCCTTATCAATAATCTCAACAAAATCAACCGTTATCAAGACTAGAAATTGTGTGAAATGGAATTGTTAATGTTAGTTTTCACCAATTCACTCTTGTGCATACCCAATTTCATCTCTTCTCCATCAATTTACTAAAGTCAATCCATAAAAACACTCTAGCCCTAATTCCTTGGAAGAGAGAACCTAGACTTACTTATTAAACTCTAATCCCTTGGAAAACCTAACAAGTTCATCCACTTTAAGAAACGAGATTTAAGACAACCAAATGTCCAAGTTCTCTTTCTAGATACATTTTCCTTTAGGTGTTTAATCCAGTTCTAGATTCACAAAATATTTCCCAATATCAAGCAAACCAAAAATCATGCCATGGTTGATCAAATCATATAACAAGCTTTAAGTGAAGGATTTAAAAACTAACAATCAATGAAGAAAACTTATATTCTTTAAAAACAATTGCATTTACATAAGAGATTCCTGGTTACATCAATCCCCCAATAAAATTGGAGTTAACTTTCCATTGTCATGGAGGGCTCAAGCTTACAATGGAAGAAAATGGAAGAGATGGAGACCCAAGGAAGAAGAAGGGAGAGTTCCCATACACCCAAGCTCGCTCCAAGTGCTCCAAGAATGTGTTTTTGTACTTCAGCCGCCAAAAGATGGCACTCTGATTGCATGTTAGCATTAAATATGTCAAGAATGCCACTTCAGCAAAAGTTGCGCTCAAGCCCAGACAGGAGGACGTCTAGGCACCAATTCTGCAGAACTGGATGGTGCTTAACGCCTTGGACGGGGTGCCTAGGCGCGAGGTTACCGAATCAAATGGTGCTTAACACCTTGGTTGGGGCGCCCAGACATGATCTCTATGAGGCAAATGGCGCTCAACGCCCTTGGAGGGGTGCCCAGGCGTGATCTTGGCTTCATGAGATCATGCTTTTGATGTTTTTAATGATTTTCCTGGGTTCTAGCGCCTTGATGTTCCAAAGCACAAAATTGGCCTACAAAATAAGGGAATCAATGATGATATTTTCTAAGTGTAACCTAACTACAATTATTTACAAAAGCAAGATAAAAGAGAGGATTAAGCAAGTTTCAAACTAAAGGGGAGATGATTTTGTCTATAAAATGAACATCAGATAATGGTAAAAATTACTGTTATCAATCTCAACAACATTAATCCATCACAAAAAATGACCATACTCATCTCATTCACATTCATCAAAGATGTAGATTTATCCATTTATATCATACAACTTTTGTACAAATTAAAAGCTAAAGGTTAACTCCTCATCCATCCAACTCAAACATATTTATTCATTATTCACAGTTCGACAAGACTACATTTTCACACACAAACATGTTAATGCCCTCAATAAATCAGCCATACACATATTGGCAAGATAATATATCCCAAAAATCATGCTAACATCATTTCCAGACTTTTCACACATTTAGAATCATCAAACGAATCATAACATTAGGGAAACGGTCGCTAAAATTCAAAATCCCACTGACTTTCTCAAATTCATTTCCAAAAATCAAAGCTCCTAGCTTTAAAATATTAAGACCAAAAAATGAAACTTAACAATACTAAAAAAATAGTAGTTTATCTGGTCAAGGAAAATTTTTAGAAATCATTCATGGATAAAGATATAACAATCTAAAATTTATCATATCACATGTTCAGTTAATATTACTGCTTTGGCAAAAAAAAAATACTCATCACATGAACACACTAAATCCACGACTCTCAACATGTAATTATTCAACCATTCAATTGTTCATTAATCAAACATACTCATATTTAACATTTCCAATATCAATTGAAACTAATTCCTTCTTAAGTTTCTCATGCAAAAATTATAATGACCTCATTAATCATATTCATACTCATAATTGTCCAAGCATAGATAAATAAAAATTCGATTTAGCAAAGATGAAAGGACATATACAATCTACTGTTAAAATTTCTAAACGCTCAAGATTATGTTCCAATCTATTAACAACCAAATTCTCCACTTTTTAAGTTTCTTATAATATATTTTGACCAAAATAGTTCATAACTCAGCCCATATAATTTCTCTTCAACACATTAACCAATTTATCACCAACAATTTCACAACAACAACAACAACATTCAAGTCAATAATCACATCTAACCAAAATCATTCAACCAAATTCCATTATTTAAACACACTTACTATTAACACGCTCATTTCAAGCATGCAATTCAACATACATTCAACTCACATACTAATAACTATCATTTTATGTTTCACAACTCAAATTAAAAGAAAACACTAGCTTCCATTTTCTTAAAAGGAACTATCACAGCTCTACACAACTCACCAACCTTACTTCAAGCTCAAGGAATCCTAGAAACACCTACAAATCACCAAATTATGATTGGGATGAGTCTTTAGGACCTTAGGTTAACAAAGAACTAGAAAAAGGGATCAAAAGACATATGCGAGAAGAAATCACCAAGCATGATCTCAACCTAAGAGCAAAAGGAAAAAAGAGTCAAAACTTACTTGCTCTAGACTAGAAATTGATTGATAGATAATGGAGATTGCATTGCTATGATCTCTTAGGCATTTTCTGATTGTCAAATAGATCATCGATGAGTTAGATATCTTGGAAAGAAGGGAAAGAGAGAGAAAGAATTCTGGAAAGATGGTTAGTACTTTAAATAGACGAGTTTAAAAAATTCTATTTATATTATTAAATTATTTTAATTTTAAAATATTCAGTCTCATTATTTTAAAATACCTATCAATTCTAATATTCTAGATTCTTATATTACACAAATAAACAATATATTTTGACAAATTAATAGCATTGTGCTAGCCATTCATTGATATTAACCATTACTTAATATATTTAAATCCTTCCAATCAATATTTTAGTGATACTCATTGTTTGAATGAAATTTAATAGAGTTAAACTTTTATTTAAATAGAAATCACACCTCATAACCTCTTATATTTTGGCCAAGTGAAATTTAATAGAAAAATTAGACTTGTAATCCTTAAATTATGTTTTATATTCAAATTTTCATCAATAAAAAAATAAACTCACAAAAGACAGCCAATAAACTTTTTAACAAAAATTAACCATGTACAAAGTTAATAAATACTTTATACTTGTAAAATATAAAAAACATTTTTGTACTATAACATGATTGACCAATAATATCTTAATTTATTACCTACAGATTACAATTTAATTTATACACAAGTTCATTTAAAATTTGATTTTTCTTTCTTTATATTGACAAAAACATATCCAAAATATCAGCATTCACTCCTGTTAGGTTTTTCTAAACTTTGACAAAAGTGAAAAAAACGAAAAAACAAGATTGAAAGGTTGGAAAATTGAAAAGCTAAATCATTTTGACACTGCACAATGTTCTTCAAAATTTTCCTTTTGGATAACCATAAATATTATATTTTTAATTTCAAAATAATCACTGATAATACTTTGCCATTTCCCAACTCAGTGGAATATCTTTACCATCTATACTTCTTCACACATTCTATCATTTTCCTAATCATTATTTCTCTATATGAGTATTTTTACTTCTCAACCCTTATAATGTAACTCAACTTTATACTTCATCAGTAAATAAATAATATTTTATCTTCAATACACATTCTTTTAAGAAGGGCTTAAACCCTCCATTGGTCCTCGTATTTGTGTGCAAATCTCAGTTTGGTCCTCAAGTTTTGAACTGTTTCAATTGGATCATAATTTTTGTAAAAATGAACACATTTTATCCTAACCGTTAAGTTGTCTCAAACGGCGTTAATTGATGCTGAGATGAATTTTTTATTTTAGGCTTAATCCCTTCCTTGGTCCTTATGTTTGTGTGAAAATCTCAGTTCGGTCCTCAAGTTTTAAACGGTCTCAATTGGGTCATAATTTTTGAACTGTCGACAATGGCGATATTTTTTAGTTTGAGAGAGAGAAAATGTGTGAGTCGGGGGGTTTGAGGGTGGAGGAATGAGTGAACTATGACCAGTGACCAGTGACCAGTGACCAGTGACCAGTGATTGGAAGGAAAAAGAAAGACCATAGCCACGTAGATTTAATGATTTTAAAACATAAAAAAAAATTACAGCTCAGTTTAAAGTTAACGTCGTCTCAATACACTTAACGGTTGGGGTAAAATGTTGTAAAATGTTTGCATTTCATAAGGACTTGAGGAAAAACTTGAGGACTGAACTGAGATTTTCACACAAACATAAGGATCAAGGGAGGGATTAAGCCTAAAATAAAAAATTCATCCCAGCATCAATTAATGCCGTTTGAGACAACTTAACGGTTAGGGTAAAATGTGTGCATTTTTACAAAAATTATGACCCAATTAAGACAGTTCAAAACTTGAGAACCAAACTGAGATTTGCACACAAATATGAGGACCAATGGAGGGATTAAGCCTAAAATAAAAAATTCATCCCAGCATCAATTAATGCCGTTTGAGACAACTTAACGGTTAGGATAAAATGTGTGCATTTTTACAAAAATTATGACCCAATTAAGACAGTTCAAAACTTGAGAACCAAACTGAGATTTGCACACAAATATGAAGACCAATAGATGATTTAAACCTTTAAAAAGCTTATAAAACAACCAAGCACACACTATTCTAACTAAAAAAAGAACATCATTTCACACACTAAATAAAAACAATGATTATCATCAGTAACTTTTATTATACATATACAATAAACTATTGGGAAGATTGAATTTTGACAAAACATTAATGTAAAAGGTCAAACCTAGTTATGAAATTTTGGAATGTTTTTAATGACTAATATTAGTACCTTATCATTGAAATAGAAGAAAAGTGGTAAAAAAAAGAGATGGATTAATTATGCACGACAAAAATGAAACAAAATACTATAATATAAATTAATATTAAAGTATTAATTTATATTAATATATAAGCTATTAATATTAATTAACTATTGTATTATGCTAATCTGGTGGTTGGGTAACATTTTAATGATAAAATAATTAAATTTTAAAAGGCAAGTTTGGTAGGTGGCTGACACAAAAGAACCATGCTTGGATCATATGCCTATTTATCAACATTAATTAGCTCTGAAATAGAGGTTGACTTCAACATTAAAAGCTTTTATTTATATAATGATGACAATAGCATTTGAATCTGTAGTTTTAGACAAATTATGTAAGTTTTTTTACTATTAATTTAATTTTAGTGGTGTGTTTAATTACAATTAAGAAATTTGATGATGAAAAGATGTTGTCAACAAGTTTTTTTTTTTTTTCATTTTTCAGTCAAAAACAACTTATAAATAACCAGTAAGAACAAAACAAATGGTTGAATCTAAGATCTCAATCACATCATTGTGTAACTTGATGTAAATTTTCAAAGAGAAAAGGGATATATAAATATGTTCAACTCTTACCATTTTTCGCATCCTAAATAGTATAATTCACCAACGCACACGTGTCAAGATTATGCGATCATATAAGCCACGTCACAGGGGAACGGTTTGAAGAGACTAAACCGTGCAAGAGGATAGGAATTGGTGTAACCGGCACCTGTCCGTGTTGCTGGATCAGACCTTATCTATGATATTTTAAAAAAATATTTTAACAATTTTTTTAATAATATTTCAATACAGTATACATATTATTATTTTTTATTAATTTATTATTTATTTGATATTGGGTTAATGTACTTTAAAATTAATAAAAAAATAATATGTCTAAATTGTTAAAAAAATATGTTTATTATAATTATCTTTTTTTTTTCAGCTTCTTGCACCCCTTATCATGATTAAAGTACCTTTCTTCAGTGCTCACACCAATACTGTGCTGTTACCGTTATCATCTCGTCACTAGACCATCCCAACTGTGAAAAGGTAAGCAGAAAGAGGAAACACTCTTAGCAAGGAAAAAAGAGAGAAAAAATATGTTGTAAAAGAGTTTTTAAATATAGCTTAGGCTTAAAGTCATCATTGATCTTGTATCTGTGTGTAAATCTCAGTTTGGTCTTCAAGTTTTGAATTGTCTCAATTGAGTCATATTTTTGTAAAAATGCACACATTTTATTGTAACTGTTAAGTTGTCTCGAACGACGTTAATTGATGCTAAGATGAATTTTTTATTTTAGACTTAATCCATCCCTTGGTCCTTATGTTTGTGTGAAAATCTCAGTTCGGTTCTTAAGTTTTGAACTGTCTCAATTGGGTCATAATTTTTGAACTGTCGACAACGGCGACATTTCTAGTTTGAGAGGGAGAAAATGTGTGAGTCGGGGGGTTTGAGGGTTTGAGGGTGGAGGAATGAGTGAACTGTGATTAGTGATTGGAAGGAAAAAGAAAGACCATAGCCACGTGGATTTAATGATTTTAAAACATAAAAAAAAAATTACAGCTCAGTTCAAAGTTAACGCTGTCTCAATACACTTAACGGTTGAGGTAAAATGTTTACATTTCATAAGGACTTGAGAAAAAACTTGAGGATCGAACTGAGATTTTCACACAAACATAAGGACCAAGAGAGGGATTAAGCCTAAAATAAAAAATTCATCCCAGCATCAATTAACGCCGTTTGAGACAACTTAACGGTTAGGGTAAAATGTATGCATTTTTACAAAAATTACGACCCAATTGAGACAATTCAAAACTTGAGGACCAAACTGAGATTTACACACACAAATATAAGGACCAATGAAGGGTTTAAGCCTATATCTTACTATTTTAATCTTTTCACATAACAAGGAAGATGTTTAATGGTCTTTCATATACTCTTCTTTCAATGGGACCTTAGATTTGCGTTTCAATATTTTATTAAAAAAATCAATTGATTCCTTATATTAATAAATTAATGTTCATTTTAAAGGTGATAATAATGTTCTTTATATTTTTCTTCTAATTCAATTTTTATACTTTTTATATGAAAATAATATTATCTCTTTCTATTAGCGTCGTTTTTCACAAATTTGGGATGAATCCAAAGTTATACTTGAGGTCATATGCTTATTTTTGAAAATCCAATAGATAAAAACAAAGATCTTAAATGTAAAAGAAGCGATCTTTATAAAATTGAATCGTTGGAAAAGAAAAAGTTAAAATGGAAGAAAAATGTTTGAATTCACACATACTTTCTAATGATACTAATGTTGATTTTACGAAAAAAAAAAACATATTATCGCTATTTAAACCATATATGAATTTAATTGAGTAAAAAAAACATACTAAATTATTAATCAAATCTCTTATTAAATTGATATCTGATCATCTATAAATAATGTGAACACTAATTTAATAAAAAATATTATAACTTTATTTAATAAATATTTAAACTAAATTGATTTAAAAACAAATATATAGATCAAAACAATTAAAAATATTAAATATATGACCAAATTATTAATTAAACTTAAATATTATGAGTTATTCCGAGAAGTGATGTGATTTTAGGAAAAGAAAAATCTTTCTTGTAATGCTTTATCTTTTATCTTTTATACTTCCTTTTGCATCTTTTATCTTTTATACTTCCTTTTGCAAAATGATTAAACAATATTTGAATTTTGTAGTTTGTATCACACTTTATATATAATTGTAGGTAAAAAGTGTGGTTACTCCCTCAAAATGAAATTATATTTTAGTAGATTTGAAAAATTCACAATTTGAGACAAATTTTATGTTAAATTATTGAAAATATATATATAAAAATAGTTGTGCCTATAATATCCTAATTTAATAATATAAATATTAAAATGAAACATTACAAGGAAAGAACATAACTACAATTTTATGAAAAACTAAATTCTTTACCTGAAGAACGAAATACGCCTATACAACACACTTTTCCAACAATCTCTTGATGAGCCAACTAAAAAAGTTGTATCCCTAAGCTCATACCATTCAAGTGATATTGTAAAAGAGAAATAGACACACAAGGACATGCCACAGAAAAGCAAAGGTAAGCTAGAGTAATTTAATTGATCATACTACTGATACTGATTAAACCAATTCATAAGCATGTAACAACATAACATTCCAAGCATGCAAGGACCAACCACACAATACAGGCAATGACCGAATACATCATACAGTTAATGACCGACCACGTGACTTGACCATCCGAATTGTATGAAATGTCAAGTTTCAGGGTTTGTGAACCAGTGTAGTGAAGTAACTAGAAACCCATTAGCTGCCACACCAGGTTAATCCGTTATAAATCACCTAAACCTATAGGCTAGAACTTCCTACTATTCTCACCACATGACTCATCACTCTCTACTTGAGTATGGATAATCATTAGAATGTCAGGATAAACACCATTAGGACACTCCGACCATTCATATGGTCAATCACAACAAAAAGGCACCACCATGTAACCTCTCTGTGAGGATCATTGAATTACGTCCATCAACCATACTTATAACCATATACTATCACATTGAATCCAAACATATAACATCACTGATCATACAATATCATAGATAATTCTACACCATTCTAATAATCAAAACAAAGTTTAAGGTTATCAGAAAATAGGAATAAAAAGAATAAAAACAGATTCTGCATTAGTCGTTCAACACACCAAACTCGCTGTGCAAAGACAGAAACAATGGTTCTGCTTACTCACCTCTCGCTCAACACACCAAGTCTGTTCGCTCAGCTAAAGCCCATTCGCTTAGTGCACCAAGTCTGTTCGCTCAGCTAAAGCCCATTCGCTCAACGCACCAAGTTTGTGTGCTCAACTAAAGCCCATTCGCTCAATGCACCCATTCTATTCGCTTAGCGAGACTGCATAATTCTGTAGCACAGTATCAGACCCTAACCCCTCACATAGCGCCCCAAATCGCTATGCGAGAGCCCCAAGTAGTGGCTGAAACTTTCCAAACACTTGTAAAGTGCACCTATTCGCCATTCTAATAAAATGGCAGTGGTTCCAAACCCCAACTAGGCTCTCAGCGTCTTGATTCGTTGTGTAGATCAGTAAACAGAGAGCAAACCTCTCAAACAATGCGCCAGCGCATCTATTCACTATGCAAATGCCCTGGTAGAGAGCATCTCGCCAGGGTGACTCGCTGAGCGAATCCATTCGCTCAACGAGTCTGCATAATCTGCAGCATCAAATTCTGCAGAATTATGCAACTCAACCTAAGTTTACCACTTCTAACTATTTTTCCCAACTTCTAATCATCCTAATTTGTGTTATACACCTAATTAGACTTGACTAAGTGATTCTAAATCTCACTGACCTCAAATCAAAGTGTTTATTGTTGAAAATGGTAAGGCTTAGTTTCTCACACCAAGAGGGGGGGAGGGGTGAATTGGTGAAACTTTAAAATCAGAGTCTTTTTCAAATCTTTTTTGCAAAAGGATGATCTTTCAAAAACTTTCTTGAAAGCGTAAGGAAAAAGATTTTTAAGTGCAACGAAATAAAGTTGACTATGCACAGAATAAAGTTGACTTTGAATTTAAAAATGCAGGGATAGAGAGATCAAAGACAAATTTTTATACTGGTTCGGCCAACCCGCCTACATCCAGTGTCCTTCCAATCCTAGGAAGCAAATGTACTCTAATGATCAAGGTTTTTACAGCAAGGCTTTTATAGCAACAACACGTAAAAAATATAAAACACCTCTCTAACCCTCTAATCAAAATATAAGCATATAACAAAGAATAACAACAACAAGATGTCCCCTCTCCTGCAGTCTTCAACCGTTTGAGCAACCCGCAAAGTCTAGAATGCCACATGTCCTCTTCTTGTAGTCACAACAGAGCAATATACCAATCTTCAAAAGATTGAGAAAAATTGATCACGAAACAACACCTCAAGTGCAGATTGATCACACTGTCAAAGCACACAATTCTTGCTCTTCAAGCAATCGCCAAAGATGAACACCACAATCTTCTTTATGGATTCTTGGAGCTTTTTCTGTGTTCTGTAAGATAGCACAAATCTGAACGAAATCACAAAATCGTTCGAATCACAAAACTTCTTACAAAATTCAAATTTGCGTCTATATATAGATTTTCACAATTCCGACGCTCTCAAGTCGACTTCACTACTAATAGAGTCGAATTTATTATGACAGTTATAATAGATAGTAGCAGTTAATGTCAATGCCACTTTCTAATTTACCCTAATCCCAATGCCTTGGTGAAGAGAGCCACTCCTAATTACTAGTTTACAATGTCTTGTCTCCCTAGCAATTGTTCATACATTACATTCACACAGAAGCTTAAGGAAATCGATCCTCCTATCCCTATGTCTAGGTAATATTGCTCCCGAGAGAATTTCCCCATGTCTAGATCTACCCATATGTGTCCATATAGATAAAATCCAAGATCACGCTATTGAATGAATTAAACAAATCATGCATAGAGAATAGAGGAAAAACTCTAACAATTAATGAAATAAATCATATGAATAAAGTATCAATTCAATATATGAGAGTTTCAAAGGATTACATCGTTTCCCCAACAACAATGGAGGTTTAGTTCACCATAGACATGGTGAAACTAGATGAAATTAATGAAAGGAATGGAAGATAAAACCCTAGAACTTGTAGATTGGAGCTTCCGCATCCAAAATCCGCCTCCAAGGGGTGAAGAGAGTGTTTATGCGCCTCTTTCTGTCAAAAGATACTCTATCTGGGTCATGCAAATTTATTTAAAGTTCATTAAAATCAGCAGAAACTGGCCCAAGCCTAAGAGAATGGCGTTCGGCGTTGGGTTACCGCTTAGCGGTAGGTGCGACACTCAAAATTAACGCTCAATGTTGACGCCCAGGCATTTGGCAGTGAATTCACTAAAGGAGCCACCGCTCAGCGGTAGAGTAGCGCTCAGCAGTGGACGCGATACTTCAATTCTCCCCTCAGAGTTGGCGCTTGAGCGTTTGACAGGGATCTTTACAGCGAACTGGCGCTTAGCGGTGAACTGGCGCTCAGCGGTGGCTGCGATTCTTCCTTTGTGCATTTTTCCATCTTTTCCTGAGTCCAACTCCTTCCTACTTCAGCTTCCTTCATTCATTCATGTTAAATCCTGCCAAAACACGGAAAACCAAGCATAAAACCAAGAAAACCACCTTTGACTCTCTTATTCTCTAACGTAAGCAAAATGC
Organism: Vigna reflexopilosa; assembly: GCA_027742785.1. Lineage (NCBI taxonomy): Eukaryota > Viridiplantae > Streptophyta > Magnoliopsida > Fabales > Fabaceae > Vigna > Vigna reflexopilosa. The sequence continues at coordinate 13,102,480 of CM050930.1, read as the reverse complement.
ATGATTTCAAGCTAGTTTCTAAGTCATAAAGGGTGTGTCTAGTGTTAAATTTAAGTATAAAAATAACGGTTTTTGAACCGTTATCACAACCCTAAACTTAAAACTTTGCTTGTCCTCAAGCAAACAAGATGCAACTCAATTTTCCACCAATCATCACAATGGTTCAGTCACATTCAAAAGCTCTTTCTTTCAAGACAAGTAATCACTCAAATCTGCTCATCAATAGAATTTAGTCAAGATGCAAACATGCCTTGATTATCAATGCTCATCATGGTGTTCACACAATCACATAATATCCAACAGATACTCTTCTCATGAATGATCAATTAGCTAAGCACAAATATAATCATAGATTCATGGAATCATTCCTCACCAGACAAAGTCTTTCACTCAATCACTCAGGTGTTTTTAGAGGTCACTCCTTCCCTCTATTATCCACATGTCACATAGAACAAAAATGCCTTTCATTTACCATAATCAATCATCATCACACACACATGTCATCACAAGGACTTTTTCAAGGCTTATAATGTGGCTTGGGCTAACAAGAAAAATTGGTTTTTCTAGATCAAAAAATCCTTGAGTTAAGAAAGTCATTAAAACATTCATAATTCAAGCATAACTCTCTTTTTACCAATCTCACTCATTCCCAACTTCCCCTTTTCTTTGCATTGAGCTTATCTTTTTCATTCTATCTTTTTTTTATCGTTTCCATCTTTTCTTGCTCTTGCTCAACACTTTAGCTTAATGCTCAATTTTTTTTTCAACTTTCCCAATAACCCCAAACTTGAACCTTTATTAATACCACACAATAATTCTCAACTTAACTTAAGGTAAGGATTTTCAATAAGGGTTTTCACATCCTATTTAAGGCTTAGGTTCAAAAAAGGTAGAACACATCATGTTCTTTTTGCTTTGGGATGAAAATTTTGCATTGGCTAAGGAAAGGCTTATTCAAAAATGGCCTTGATCATATTACACATACATGCAATTCAGTCAATCATAAAAATCTGGGCAAAATCATTCATGCTTTCAAGCAGATAACAAGCATTCAATCAAAACTCTGGAGTTCAAAACCTCACTCACAGGCTCAATCAATATTCCAGATATCCCAAATAAACATCCTGCTTAACATCATAATCACAATCACAACATCATCATGCATCTGTTCACATAACTTGTGAACAATCCACCTATATATCATCATATTGTGTAATCTCAACATCATCAATAACAAGCATCATTAAGTAACACCCATCATGCAAAATCAATCATTAAACCATCATATCAGATAAGGTTTCCAACCAAGTACATCAAACCCTATACTACTGACAAAAGAAAATAAGTTCAAATTACAAAACAAAAAGATAAGAAAAATCCTGTTCAAGTGCATATAGCATCCATCAGTAGATGCTATCTCATCTCCTCAGCCCATGCTGTCATCAAAGTCCTCCTCCTTTCCTTCTTCAGCGTCCTCAAAGTCCTCATCCTCATCATCATATGGAGCTTCATCTACTCCAGCTCCACTAGCCTATGCCTGCTCCTCTGGCCATGCCACCACATTGTTGAACTCATCCATGGTCCACCGGTGTGCAGGGGGTGTATCCTACATCCCTATCATCATCTCAACTGTGGCCACTTGCCCTTTGTGGATAGACTCCAGCCTAGCCTCTATCAGACACATATACATGTCTCTCATCTGGAAGGGCTCTGCCTCATGAGTTGGTACATGTCCCTGTGGTGGAACTCTCCTTCTAGGGTGTCTCTGAGGCACTGGCTGGGCTGCCTCCTCTCCTCCACAGTACTGTTGGTAATAAGCCTTATTAGTGGCCTTCCTGGGTCTCTCAAATGGTGGAGTAGAGATGTCCACCCCAAGTTGCTGGCATAGGTGCGTGATCAAAGAGGGATGGCCTAAAGGTGCTTTATTGCTCACAGTGGTGGAATAACTCTAAATCTCATTTGCAATGATTTGGCCTAGGTTCACATTCAATCCTCTTAGCACGCAATAGATGAACATAGCCCTGTGAACAGTAATGTCTGAGACATGGGAGCATGGTTGGATGTTGACATGAGAAAATGTCATCCAATACTTTGCCAATGGTGTCAGTTTAGCTCTCTTGATGTGAATAGCTACACCACTCTGGTTCCTGTGAAAGTGCCCTCCAAGTACACAGTGCCCTCCAATGCCTACATCCAGTGTCCTTCCACAACCAGGAAGCCAATGCACTATATTAGTCAAGGTTTTTACAACAAGATTCCTATAGAGACCTCCACGTCAAAAATATAGACAATCTCTCTAACCCTCTAACTAAAAGTATAGGCAATCAACACAAAGACATGCAACAAGATATCCCCTCTTCTGCAATCTTCAACCCACTTTGAACAATCCTCAAAGTGTCTAAGACTCCACGAGTCCACCTCCTATAATCCCAACAGGACAACAAAAATATTTCCAAAGATTGATAGAAAGCTTGATCAATGCAAAGAACACTAAATGTGCAGAACTTGATCAACCAGTAAGCACGAAATTTGTCTCCCTACAGAACCTCTTCAAAGAAAGATCACCACGGTCTTCTTGATGAGTTCTTGAAGCAATCAATCACTAGATCTCAATCTGAAACAACAAATGAAAATGTCAGTTCAACCAAAGTCACTGTGATTAACAGAATCACATCTATTTATAGTTTTCTATAAATCAGACGCTCCTGTAGTCGACTCCGCTACTAATGAAGTTGACTGTCATCAGACATTTATAACAGTTAAGTCAATTAGCAGCAGTCATAACAACCAAATTGATTTTGCACTTAATACAATTGACTTTCATTTAATCTTCAATAGACAAATGAAATATAGCTGTTACAACACACAAGCATCAACAGAATTTCAAAACAAATAACTAACTAAGTCGAATTCACTACGCGTGCAGTCAACTTAGAACTTCAAATCTGGTTTGAAATACTTTGCCAATGGTGTCAGATCAGCTCTCTTGATGTGAATAACTACACCACTCTGGTTCCTGTGAAAGTGCCCTCCAAGTACACAGAGCACGCTCTCTATATAATCAAAATCAGTGCCTTCTTACACATTCAATGAAAAGTGGCACTGAACACCTGTCCACTATGTATTCAGAAATGTTTTAATTGACTTAAGATCATACCTAATAATCTTCCCACGAACATAGCTCATGTAGTCTTGAGTATGCGAGTCCCTAGAGGCTTAACATTGGTGTAAAACTCTTTCACCACTGCTATATTGGCAGGCGTAGGGTATGTAGCTAGTTTCTCCTAGTTCCTATTCTTCTTCTCTTCTTCAAACTATGGAGCCAGATCCGGAATCCATCCTGCCTTTCTCTCTCCATCAAAAGGCGTCTTTGGGTGGTGTTGCTCATGTCTCCTAGAGAGAAACCTGTTAGAATAAAACCTCTTCAATTCTCTCCTCTTGTGACCTACAATCTTGATCCATTTTCCAGACGAGGAGGTCATCCTTAAATCAAGTATAACTCAAAAAAACAAAGAAAAACTCATTAAGCGTTAGCAAACCACAAAACTCGTCCAAAAACATCATTGATAAGCGCTTAGGGAAAAATAGTGCCCCTCAGCGTCACCTGCATAGAAAAACCAAGCAAAATCCAAAAATGCTAGAGCAGCGCTCAACGCTAGGTACCGTTGAGTGGTATCAGTGCAGATTTTTCCAAAATCAGCCATAGACGACTCTAATATCCACCCACATGCAAATTTCTTCATTCCAGAACTCAATCGTACAATTTAATCGGTCTAAATAATGTCTATTTCAACTAATCATGCGCAATTAAAAGCCCTAAAATTTCATGTTTAGACAACATTCTCATGCAAAATCATGCTTTCAAAAGCCTAGAATGTAAAATGTATGACTTACTTGGGTGGAGAGATTTCAAATGAGTGCAAATTGCTTTGTGAATGTTGATGAATGAACCCCAAATGCTGTGCTCTCACAAAAACCCCAAAACATTGATGATGAAGTGGTGCAAAAATGGTGGAGAAAGGGTTTCTTTGAGAAGATGGGTGAATGGGAAAGTGAAGAGAGTGTCTTGGAGAAAGCTTGAGAGTGCCAAAAGAGAGTGGGGGTCGAAATGAGAGGCTTGGGCTTGACCTAAGGGTTAGTAAAATGTGCAATGGGCCAACTCACGCTGAGCGCAACTTAAAAACACAATCTGAATTCTGCGACGCCACCACTCAGCGCTGAGTGGTGAGTGCGATTTTAAATCTCCCCTTTTTTGGCATGCCCTAAGCGTCATTGACCTTGTATCACTCAAATTCAACTCTCAATTTTAAATTTTTATGCAATTTTGCACTTACTCCACTCAAACATGCAACAATTAATCCCCAAAATGCAACTAGAACAAAATTAAAACATGCAACAGATGTAAATCAATCAACTGGGTTGACTCCCAGGTAACGCTTGTTTAACGTCACGAGCCTGACCCAAACGTTACCATCACCCATCAGTAGGTGTACCTTCCTGTATCCTTCAATGAATACTTAATCTTTTAGCATCCCTCAGTAGATGCTACCTAATAAACAGTGTTCAACAATATTCCCAATTACATGATCAAATTAATTAAATAAAAAAAACAATGTTTTTAAATCACTGGGGTGCATCCCAGCAAGTGTTTCTTTAACATCATTAGCTTGACCCAATAAAGCTCATGCTCCATCTTCCATGTTGGTGTCTCTCTTGCTTTTATCACACTAACTCATCAGCTGCTTCCGGTCCACCTTCTTGACTCGCCTAGAATATGGAGCCTCAATCTCTATCACTCCATTCTCTTTAAAACCTTTCACAACCCACAACTTCTTCTTGAATCTCACAGGAGTACAAAGTTTGAATTGCGTATCCTCCAAGTCATGATGAACCGTCCCTCCTTTGTCAACTTTCTCTTCTTCCTTAACCTGCATTAAAACACAATGATTACCTTTGTTGACCGGCTTTGCAGATTTATGTCTAGCCACTGATGCATCCTTCCTTGCAACTTTGTGACTTATCTTCTTCACTTGAATATGCTTATCGTTAAAGACATCATAGATCACCTTCTCTTCTTGGTCTTTAATCATGATCAACCTATCATCTACATTGATGACTACTTTAGCCGCCTTTATGAACGACCTTCCAAGAATAATTGGGATCTTGTCATCCTCCTTCATTTCCATGTGTTAAGGCTTCGGCTAGTGTACCAAATCGTATCAAGTAATAATAAGTGGTAAGACCAAATATCGTTTTCCCAAGAGACTTACAACATTAAACAATTGTGCTTTTGCTTAACCAATCAAGACTATAAGAACAATATTTTTGGGGTTTTTGAATGCAAAACAATAAAAGTAAATATGCATGCAATTTGATCAATTGAGGCTAAACACAAAAGGGAATGGATGATGTTGATAATATGAGATGAATATGTTGTTAGGTTTCACCTAATCATAAATGCATAAATGAATTCATCTTCTTCGTTAATGTTAACGCAACTTTCTAATTTACCCTAAACCCGATGTCTCGGTGAACAGAGCCTACTCTTAATTACTAGTTTACTATATTTAGGCTCCCTAGTAATTATTCATGCATTACATTAGCGCGTACAGAAGCTTACAACAATTGGGCCTCCTATCTCTATGTCTAGGTAATATTGCTCCCAAGAGATTTCCCCAGATCTAGATATACTCATACGTGTCCATACAAATAAAATCAAAGATCACGCTATTGAATAATGTCTTAAACAAAGCATGCATAGAGAATAGAGGAAAAATTATAACAATTAATGAAAGAAAGCATATATAATAATAATAATCAATTCAAATACAAGAGAGTTTAGAGGTTACTTCTTCCTCAATAACAAATGAGATTAGTTCTCCATCGTCATGAAGAAACTAGGTGTACAATGGAATGAAAGAGATAGAAACCCTAGAAAGAGAAAATGAGAGTTGTCAAATCCCCAAATCTGCCCCCAAATGGGTGAAAAACGTATTTTTGTGCTTAAGCCATCAAAAGATACAAATCCTAAGACGCTTAGGTCTTTAAATAGGGTAGAAAAATAACAGAAAAGGGTCCAAGCCCAAAACAAATCATAAAAATAACCGAAAACAGGTCCAGGCCCGCGTCGTCGGCGCTCAGCGCCCCTAAAGGGGCGCCCGGGCGGTGTTTACGGCGCTAAACTGGCGCTCAACGCTACCTGCGACACTAAAATGGCGCTCAGCGCCCCTGAAGGGAGCCCGGGCGCCACCTGCGGTGCTAGATTGCACTCTGGTTGACTTTTTAGCATTCTAGTTGATTGGTTGACTTTTCTGGTTTCTCGTTGACTTTTCTGCACTGCAACTCCGTGATACTTCAACCCTTCTTTCATATCATTCCAAAAACCTACAAAATCAAGGGAATTTAGTAATAAAATCATAAAGTTTAACCTCAACTCTCTTATTCACAAAACTAAAGCAAAAACACGAGTCAAAGCAAGTTTCTAAGTCATTTTTGATATCAAAATTAAGTATAAAAATAACGGTTTTTCAACTGTTATCACCATGACCACAAAGTCAACCAGGAATTTAAGCCTCCCTATATGAATCACAATGTCCTCCACCACACCATAAGGTTTCTTTGGTGATCCATCTGCCATGAGTAGGGACATCTTTGTTGGCTTCAATATAAGACCACCGATATTTTCAAGCATAAATAGGGGCATCATATTAATGCTTGACCCTAAATCAAGTAGCACTTTCCCTATCTTCACACTTTCAATGGTGTAGGGAACTATAAAACCTCCTGGATCCTTTACTTTTGAAGGACACGATTTCTTCAACAGGTCACTGCAACCTCCCTGTTCATCAATAACTTCCTTATCTAAATCTATCTTTTCACCGAGGTACTGCTTTATACGCCTAGCATAAACATGAATTTGTTGAAGTGCTTCAGTCAACGATATAGTAATCTCCAATTGGTTGAAGATTTCTCTAAAATGCTCGCATTTTCTATCTACTCTCTCATGCCCCTTTGGGTAAGGAAGAATTTTCTCATCTTTTTCACTTTTTTTCGTTTTTTTCAATTTTTTCTTCTCCCCTCTTCTCTTCTTATTTTTCCAACTCACCCTCACATATTTTCTCTTCTTTTTCTTCTCCCTTCACTAACTCAACACTCTCCTTTTTCTCATCCATTCTCTCCTCAGCAACACTCACTACAGCCTTACAATCCTCTTTAGGGTTAACCTCAGTATTAGCCCCAAATTGGTTCTCTGCCTTGTCCTCCATCCTTTTGGCTAATTGACTAATCTACATCTCCAAATTTCTGAAGTTAGCGTCATTGCTCTTCATGGTGGATTCATGCCCCTTCAAAAATTGTTGAAACATATCTTCCAACCTGTTAGTCCTATCATTCAAAGCAGATACATGTTGCCATAGTGTTGATGGTTGCTGTTGTGGTCTATTGAATTGGCCTCCTACTTGTCCAGATTGTCTAGTCTGACCTTGACCCATGCTTGGGTGAGGTTTCCACCCTTGGTTGTAATTAGCTTGGCGGAATTGAAATTGATTTCCCATGTAGTTGACTTCTTCTTGGGCCTCCTCTGGATAAGCACATTGACCATTAATATGGTCACTACCACAACGCTCACAGAGTTGTTGTTGTACCTCTGAAATATTCTTCAGCTCCTTAGGCAACTGAGCGAGTGTCTTTGTAAGATTCTCCAACTGTTGAGTGATGAGCTTGTTCTGTGCAAGCAAGGCATCTTGAGTTGGCAATTGAAGAACTCCCTTTTGTTGAAGTAGAGTGCATTTTTCACTATGAGTCTCATTATCATTAGCCGCCATACTTTCTATCAACTCATAGGCTTCTTCTGCAATCTTGAACTTGATGTTACCTCCATTTGACGCATCTAGCATAAGCTTCGTTTGAGAGCCAAGACCTCCAATAAACAATAAGACTACTGAGAGGTCATCAAAATCGTGCATGGGTGTCCTTCTTAGCAAGCTTTTATATTTGTCCCACGCCTGGCCTAGGGTTTCTTCCATGCCTTCCTTGACGAAGAAATTTCCTGTTTCCCTTTTTTGATTTTAGACTGTGGGAAATATTTGTTCAAGAATTTAGACACCAAAGCTTCCCATTCAGTAAAGTTATCTTCCGGGAAAGAGTTCAACCATAGCTTAGCATTGCCTCTGATAACACTCTAGATTTGCACATTTTTCTCTTATAAAAACCATTTTTTAGATTTCTTTAGCTTTAATTTGTTAGAAATAGAATAGTTTAGTGTAAAAAGATAAAAATAGGATTTTACTAAAAAATTGGTTAATTTTCTCATTTTAGGCAATTAAGATTAGTTGTTAGAGAATTAGATTCTTTTTATTTTTAGAAAATTATTTTAGAAAACAAAATAAAAATATTTCTTAGAATAGGTTATTTTTTTACATTTTTTCTTGCAGATTTATTGGGCTTTAATTGAGATATGGTTTTCTTTGTGTGCAGAGTAAAATAGGGATGGTTGAGATGCTGAAATTGGGCTCTGCTGCCACTGCACTGAGACATTCATTTGGAGAAAAATCTGTGCACTGCTGTTGACTGAGATTAAAGGAAACGTTGTTGCCACACTTGGCTTTTGTTGGGCTGTAGTGGTGTTGAAAAAGAATTGGGCTGCTGGTTAAATTGGCTGGCATGGGCTTAAGTGGAACGACGTCGTCTTGGAGCATCTTGGCAACAGCTTCGGGGTCTTCACCTTACACATTCATTTGACAAGAAGGTAAAAATGATTTGAGTGGAAAGAAAGCAAGCCTCGAGCTAGGGCAGAGCAAGGAAGAGAACGAAGATCAGAGCTTGTGCGTCCTGCCCGAAGGTGACCGGAGCTAAACCGGTAAAGATGGACGTTGATCGAAGGGCGCAAATAGAAGGATGAACAGTGGTCGTTGATTATGAAGATTAGTGAAGCGTCATGCAGAAGGTTTCCCCTTTTCGTTCCTTTTCTTTTTGAACCCTATAAAAGGGATTGTAATAGTTTTAGACGGGGGGAATCGCGAGAGGGTGGCAGACTTCGCGAACGAGTGAGAGACGATTCGAGAGAGCAAGTGGAGGGTGACAAACTCCACAGAATGCTCTGAGATCGCTAGTGAGCTAGTAGTGTAGGTTTTGCATTTACTTTCAAATTAGTTAGGGTTTTATTGCGCTTTCCTTAGTGTATAGAGATTTTGTTCTTCGATTCTGGATTTCACCGAGTTGCGAGGGTGACAGGCCGTGATTTTCGGTGATTTCTGGTATCGTGTACTTTCATCTTCAAAGTTTAATGCAAATTCTGATTCCTTTTATTGTTCTTGTTGTAGATTTTACTTTGGATTCTGTGACTTCGTTATGTTTTCTGTTGATTTAGATATGATTTTAGGTTGTTAATTTTAGATTGAAGAATAGGAAAATAGACATTGGTTGAACAAATTAGTGGAAAAAAATCAAATTAAGGTCTGAAATATGACCTAGAATACCCTGGATTGGGATTCACATTATCAGGATGTCTTCCTGAGAATTCGTAACACTCTTTTATTCACACCAATGTGCATTTCACCTATGATTCAATTCTGCTTTTGTGATTGTTATCTTGCTCTTGTTTGTAATAGATTTTGATTCTGTTTTGCTTTCTTAGAATTTTAATTAATTGAATTGTGCCGGTTACATTTTCTGATTTGGTATTATTCTGTTTCAGCCTTGGATTCTATAGTTAAATTTCCTTTTCATTCATACTGGTTCTAGGCTTTGTATTGCATTTTCGTTCACTTTTAGGTACAATTTCTAAGAATGTGAGATGTTGAATTTTGATAGATAGTCATTGTTAGGTCCTTTTGATTGGTTGATAATAGTCTAGGTTTTATTACTTGATTTCATTTGCTGTTCATGATGAGTTGTTTCTGGCAGTTTGTTTTCATTGAAAATTTATAGGTTTTTAGAGTTAGATATTATGTAGATCATATTAGTTTTAGTTTTAGATTTTGTATCTATTTTAGGTAGTTTAAATTTCTAATTTCCTGTTCTTTTATTTCACTTTATTTCTTTTCTTTCAAACAGATTTTAATTCAGTTTTAATTCTTTTCTTTTTCATTTTTTTTATTGTCCTCACCTTGTTTCCTAGTAATAGTTAGTAAATAATACAAGATTTTAACTCTACATTTTAAAACTTAATTTTGTCGAGTCTACGAATTGATATCTTGGTCAACCCTATATTACATTAGTGGGGACCAATTTTGTTCTGCTTTAAGCGGCTAAAAAGCAATTTAACAGCCTCCCAATGAGAAAGGAAACAAGCTAAGTTTAATAGCTTCATCCGGAACACCATTGATCTTCACAGTGTTGCAAATCTCGTTGAATGTGGTCAGATACTCATATGGACTTTCATTAGACAGTCCATTGAATTGGTTGCTCTTCACCAATTGAATCAACACCGGTTTCACCTCCATGTTCAGTGCACTGACCCTCTGCCTTGCAATGCTGTTAAAGTGATGAGGGCCAACAACAATGGTGGCATCCGTCAGAGTACGTCTCCTAGGAGTCTCTTCAGCCATCTCCTTTGTGTTCTGGTCGGATTCTTGTTGTAAGGGTTGTAAAAGTGTCTCCAGAGAAGGAAATAATTGTCTGGATGTTCGTACCTTCCTTCTCCGTCTACTTTCACTCACACCTTCGAGAAGAGGTTCTTGATTTTTCTTGCTCTTAGTACGAATTGTATCCTGCATACACAAGAAACAAAACCCTAAAAAGCACTTTTATAAAACAAAAAAAGCAAAAATCAGGTCAAAGTTAATCAATAATCACACTACTAGAATAGTTAAGCCACGAGTCCCCGGCAACAGCGCCAAAAACTTGTTAAGACTCTGGCAAGTGTACCGAATCGTATCAAGTAATAATAAGTGGTAAAACTAAGTATCGTTTTCCCTAAAGACTCATTGGCCTAGACTTTCATGTGATTTGTTTATTATTTAAGACTTGAGAAACAAAATTTAGGTTTTATAATGAAAAAACGAAATTAAACATGCATGCAAAGGTTGATGAATTGACCTAGAAAAATGTGCAGTTGAATGATATGGATGAATTGTGTTGTTGGGGTTTCCGACTTATCCTAATCCACTCTCATATATTTACGAATTCTACTTTTTCATTAATGTCAATGTCACTTTCTAATTTACCCTAATCTCAATGTCTTGGTGAAGAGAGCCTACTCCTAATTACTAGTTTACAATGTCTTGTCTCCCTAGCAATTGTTCATGCATTACATTCGCACGGAAGCTTAAGGCAATCAGTCATCCTATCTCTATGTCTAGGTAATATTGCTCCCGAGAGAATTCCCCCATGTCTAGATCTACCCATATGTGTCCATATAGATAAAATCCAAGATCACGCTATTGAATGAATTAAACAAAGCATGCATAGAGAATAGAGGAAAAACTCTAACAATTAATGAAATAAAGCATATGATAAAGCATCAATATATGAGAGTTTCAAAGGAATACATCGTTTCCCTAACAACCATGGAGGTTTAGTTCACCATAGACATGGTGAAACTAGATGAAATTAATGAAAGGAATGAAAGATAAAACCCTAGAACTTGTAGATTGGAGTTTCCGCGTCCAAAATCCGCCTCCAAGGGGTGAAGAGAGTGTTTCTGTGTCTTTTTCTGTCAAAAGATACCCTATATAGGTCGTGCAAATCTATTTAAAGTTCATTAAAATCAACAGAAACTGGCCCAGGCCCAAGAGAATGGCGCTCAGCACTGGGTTACCGCTTAGCAGTAGGTGCAACACTCAAAATTAACGCTCAGTGTTGACGATCAGGCGTTTGGCAGTGAATTCATTGAAGGAGCCACCGCTCAGCGGCAGAGTAGGGCTCAGCGGTGGGCTAGATACTTCAATTCTCTTCTCAACGTTCGCGCTTGAGCATTTGACAGAGAGCTCCACAGCGAACTGGCGCTCAGCGGTGGCTGCGATTCTTACTTTGTGCACTTTTCCATCTCTTCCTGAGTCCAACTCCTTCCTACTTCAGCTTCCTTCTTTCAATCCATGTTAAATCCTGCCAAAACAAGGAAAACCAAGCATAAAACCAAGAAAACCACATTTGACTCTTTTATTCTCTAACTTAAGCAAAATGCATGATTTCAAGCTAGTTTATAAGTCATAAAGGGTGTGTCTAGTGTCAAATTTAGGTATAAAAATAACGGTTTTTGAATCGTTATCAGCAGTCAAAGCAACTTAATTGATTACACAATTAATGCAGTTGCTTCTCAATTAATGCTTGGTCAAACACATTAAAAATATAGCCGTTAGATATATCAAGCTTTAATAGAATTTCAAAACATAACAAACTTAGTCGAATGACTTAAATCTTAAAAAATTCTCACATCACACTTTGAAAAAGTTTGTGCAAAGCCACGAGTTTTAATCAACTTACTTCATAATGAAGTCGACTTAAAACTGTTGTTTTGCCACACAATTAAAGTTCAACAAAAGTACATGTGGTTTTTCTTTTCTAAATCATATGTCATACAATCATAAATATAATTTCATTATATAACTGTTAACACACTAGCAAGTGTACCAGATCGTATCAAGTAATAATAAAACGGTAAGCCCGAGTATCGTTTTCCCAAGAGACTCACGACACTAAACAATTGTGTTTTTGCTTAACCAATCAAGACTATGAGAACAATATTTTGGGGTTTTTGAATGCAAAGTGCGGAAAAATAAACATGAATGCAATTTGATCAATTGAGGCTAGACATAAAAGTGAATGGATGATGTTGATAATATGAGATGAATATGTTGTTAGGGTTTAGATTTCACCTAATCACTCTCATGCATAAACGAATTCATCTTCTTCATTAATGTTAATGCAACTTTCTATTTTACTTTAAACCCGATATCTCGGTGGAAAGAGCCTAATCACAATTACTAGTTTACTATCTCTAGTCTCCCTAGTAATCATTCATGCAATATCCACAGAAGCTTAAAGCAACTGACTTTCGTATTCCTATCTCTAGGTAATATTTCATCATCAAGAGAAATTCCCCAGTTCTAGATTTCCCGTATGTCTCCATATCGACAAAATCAATGATCATGCATTTGAATGAGATAAACAAATCATGCATAGAGTATAGAGGAAAAACCCTAACAAATAATGAATGTAAGTATATATATATATTCAAGAACAATTCAAATACAAGAGAGTTTAGAGGTTACATCATTCCCCAATAACATATGAGATTAGTTCTCCATCGTCATAGAGAATCTAGGTGTACAATGGAATGGAGAAGATAAAACCCTAGAAAGAGAAAATGAGAGTTGTCAATTCCCCAAATCTGCCCCCAAAGGGGTGAAAAATATGTTTCTTGGCCTAAGCCATCAAAAGATATATTCTCTAGGGTGTCCAGGTCTTTAAATAGGCCAGAAAAATAACAGAAAATGAATCCAGGCCCAAAAGAGATCATAAAAATAACAGAAAAACTAGCCCAGATCCACGAAAATGGTGCTCAACGCTACAGTACCGCTCAACGGTAGGTACGACACTCAGAATGGCGCCCAACGGTGTCGCCCAAGCGAAAAATAGTGAAAAACTGGTCCAGAGACCGGCGCTCAACGTTAGCCTGGCGCACAGCGCCACCTGCGATACTGAGACTGCACTCTAGTTGACTTTTTAGCATTCTGGTTGACTGGTTGACTTTCCTGGTTGACGTTTTTGGTTGACTGATTGGCTTTTCTGCATTCTGGTTGACTTTTCTGTAGTGCAACCCCTTGATACTTCAACCTTTCTTTCAAATCCTTCCAAAAACCTAAAAAATCAAGGGAATTTAGTAATAAAATCATCAAGTAAATCCTCAACTCTCTTATTCACAAAACTAAAGCAAAATCATGAGTCAAAGCAAGTTTCTAAGTCATTAAGGGTGTTTTTGATATCAAAATTACGTGTAAAAATAACGGTTTTTGAAGGAGTAGTATAGGTTTAGGCCTTATATTTCGCCATGTAGTGTAGGTTTGATTAAGGTTTGTATTAAGGTCTAAGTAGCATAGGATTTGCCTTAAGTTAGTTATCCAAACCAAGTGGAAAGTGTTTGCCATGTGTCATGCTTCCATTGGAGAGGATTTGCTTTTTAAAAGGTAGCCTCATGGCACCCTAAGAGTGGAGAGGATTTACTTTTAGTAGTGGGCACGTGGCACTTTAGGAATGGAGAAGATTGTGTTTTGTGAGTGGCCACATGTCCTCCCATCATTGGAGAGGTTAGAAGGCCTCATTTTTGGCGAATGAGAGCAAAGGTGGGAGATCATGCTTTTAGGGTTAGAAGGAACCACCCTTGTGATAACAGTTGAAATACCGCTATTTTTATACTTAATTTTGATACTAAAAACACCCTTTATTGCTTAGAAATTAGCTTGGAATCATGATTTTGTTTAAGTTGTGTGAATAAGAGAGTTGAAGGTGAACTTATTGTTTTATGCTTAGATTTCCTTGTTTTAACAGGAATTAAGATGATTTGGAAGAAGAGTCAAAGTATGAAAGAGTCAAAACTCAAGGAGCGATCAGAACTGCAGAAAAAGAGAAAAAAATGCAATGCTAAAAAATCTGCTGGGGTTGAGCGCCAGTTTGGTCTGAGCGGTTGAATGTGCAGAAAAAGAAGCGTTGAGCGCCAGTGTTGCGCTGAGCGCCAGTTAAGTGCAGTTTTGTTTTGTTTCATGCCTCAGCGCCACCGCTGAGAGACATTTTGAGTGTCGCGCCTATCGTTGAGTGCCATTTTTGCGTTGAGCATTGTCAGTATGGGCCTGGGCCAGTTTTATGCTATTTTTTATGAACTATATATTGATTTGCACGACCTAGAGGGTCTATCTTTGGACAGAAAGAGACGCATAAACACTCTTCTCACCCCTCAGAGGCGGATTTTGGATGCGAAAGCTCCAATCTACAACTTTTAGGGTTCTATCTTTCATTCTTTCAATTATTTTCATCTAGTTTCACCATAAACCTCTATTGTTGTTGGGAAAATGATGTAATCCTTTGAAACTCTCATGTATTGAATTGATTATTAATATATATGTTTTACTTCATTAATTGTTAGGGTTTTTCCTTTACACTCTATGTATGCTTTGTTTAACTCATTCAATTGCAGGATCATTGATTTTGTTGATAAGGACACATACAGGAAAATATAGAACTGAGGAAATTCTCCCAAGAGCAATATTACCTAGACATAGGGATAGGAGGATTGGTTGCCTTTAAGCTTCTGTGAGAATGTAATGCTTATTTAATTACTAGGGAAATAAGACGTTGTAAACTATTAATTAAGAGTAGGCTTTCTTCACCGAGACATCGGGTTTAAGGTAAATTAGAAAGTGGCATTAACATTAATGAAAAGATGAATTCGTAAATACATGAGAGTGGATAGGATAAGTCAGAAACCCCAACAACATCATCATTCCATATTTTACACCAATCACCTGTGTATTCTTTAGTTAATTGACCAACACTTGCATTCATGTTTATTTTCTGTTTTGCATTCTAAACCTAATTTTCGTTCTCATGTCTTAAATAATCAACAAATCACATGACTGTTTCGGCCAATGAGTCTCTAGGGAAACCAATACATGGTCTTACCATTTATATTACTTGATACGATTCAGTACACTTGCCGGAGTCTTAACAAGTTTTTGGCGCCGTTGCCGGAGAATCGTGGTTTAACTATTCTTTTCGTGTGATTATTGATTAACTTCGACTTGATTTTTTTATTTTTGTTTTTGTTTTTATTTTAATGCTAACAGTGTTTTCTAGGGTTTTGTGCCTAATGTTTGCAGGATGCAATTCAGACAAGAAATTAACTATATAGGCACCCAATTGTACCAAGGTAATCTCAACCACAGATGGAACCTTCATTCAAGCATGGATCAAAGTCAACTCTCTCTCTTAGAATGAATGGAAAAGATGGATGACGCCTTTCAATAATTTATGCAAGAGTTAATCTCTTCTCAAAAAAGCACCGAAGCGGCATTCAAAAGAATGGAGATGAAAATTGGTCACTTAATTGAGAAATTGGACGATTTTGGAGTTAATACTAAAGTTAACCCTAAGGAGGAATGTCAAGCTATTATCACTGGAAGTGACAATATTTTAGATGAGAAAAAAATAGAGAGAAAAGAAAAAGAAAGGTTGAGTGAAAAAGAGAAAGATGTAAAGAAAGAGAAAGAAGTGGTTGAGAGAGAAAAGAGAAAGAGAATTTGTGTGAAGATGAAGAAGTTGAGTGGAAAAAGAGAAGGGAAGAAGAAAGTGAGAGAAAATAAAGAGAGAGAAATGAGGTTGAGAGAAAAAAGAAAGAGAAGAAGAGGGAAGAGAAAAACGAAAGAATCATATAAAAAACCTTTTCTTCACCCAAAGAAGTATCACAGGAAGGAGAAGGAAAAACAGTTTGAGCATTTCATGGAAATCTTCAAGAAGTTGGAGATTAAAATTCCTATGATTGGGACACTGCAATAGGTTCCTGGTTATATTAAATTCTTGAAGAAATTCAACAAAAAGAAAAAATATCCAGAAAGAAACAATTGGGGCACAAGGCAATTGTAGTGGGTTAAGCTAGTGACGTTAAAGAAGCACTTGCTAGGAGGCTACCCAGTTTCTGATTTTTTTTCTTTTTAATTGATTATTTGTGTGGTTTGGATTTGATTTTTCTTTGTGTATTTGAGTTTTTTTTTAGGTTATATGCTGCTTCTAATGGCAATGATGATAGCCTCTACCGATGGATGTTAGGAGGACTCAAATAATAGCATTTACTGATGGATGTTGTTATGATGAGGATGACGAATGAAAGCATCTACTGATGGATGCTGCTACAAGATCTACTGATGGATGTTGCTATGATAAGGATGAGGAATAATAGCATATACTGAAGGATGCCAATGCATGATTTTAGCCCAATAAAAAGAAAACAACGTGTCCTACCCTTTTGAACCTTGAGCCTTTTACATGATATGAAAACCCTTTTAAAAATCATTACCTTGAGTTAAGTTGAGAATATTCGTATTGTATTGATAAAGGTTCAAGTTTGGGATTGTTGGAAAATTTGAAGAAAACAAAGAAAGAGAATAAGTATTGCGCTAAGTGCTGAGCAAGTATGAAAAAGAAAAAGAAAAGAAAATAGAATGAGAAAAAAGAAAAACTCAATGCAAAAAGGGGAAATTTGGGAATGAATGGTTTGTTTAAAGAGAGATTGTGCTTGAATAAGAAATTTATGAGTAACTCTCCTAATTCAAGGATTTTGTGTTCCAGAAAAACCAATTTTCTTCTGAGCCCAGCCACGTTACAAGCCATGGAAAGTCCTTGTGATAATAACTTGCTTGTGAGTATGATTGATTATGGTTAAATGAAAGGCAAAGTCAATTTGTGTGACATTGTGATAGTAGAGAGAATGAGTCACCTCAATAAACACTTGTGTGATTGAGTGAAACACTTTATCTTGTGAGGAATGATTCCATGAGTACATGATTACATCTATGCTTAGTTAATTGATCATTCATGAGAATAGCATCTTCTGGAAAGACTGTGATTATGTGAACACCATGATGAGTTTAATTGAAGTAATGCATCTGTACATCTTGACTGATATTTTTATGATGAGCTGAGAGTGATTACTTGTCTTGGAAGCAAGAGTTTTGAAGTGTGTTAATCCATTGTATTGATTGTTTGAAAACTGAGTCACATTTTGTTTTGCTTGAGGACAAGCAAATTTCTAAGTTTGGGGTTGTGATAACGGTTGAAATAATGTTATTTTTATACTTAATTTTGATACTAAAAACACATTTTATGGCTTAGAAACTAGCTTGGAATCATGATTTTGTTTAAGTTGTGTGAATAAGAGAGTTGAAGGTGAACTTATTGATTTTATGCTTAGATTTCCATGTTTTAACAAGAATTGAGATGATTTGGAAGAAGAGTCAAAGTATGAAGGAGTCAGAACTCAAGGAGTGAGCAGAACTACAGAAAAAGAGAAAAAAAATGCAATGCTTAAAAATCTGCTCCGGTTGAGCGCCAATTTGGGCTAAGCGGTGGAATGTGTAGAAAAAGTAGCGCTGAGCGCCAGTTAAGTGCGGTTTTCTTCTGATTTGCGCCTGAGCACCACTATTGAGCGACATTTTGAGTGTCGTGCCTACCGCTGAGCGCCATTTTTGCGCTGAGCACTGTTAGGGGCCTGGGCCAGTTTTCTGCTATTTTTTATGAACTATATATTGATTTGCACGACCTAAAGGGTCTATCTTTGGACAGAAAGAGACGCATAAACACTTTTCTAACCCCTCAGAGGCAGATTTGGGATGCGGAAGCTCCAATCTACAACTTTTAGGGTTCTATCTTTCATTCTTTTCATTATTTTCATCTAGTTTCACCATGTCTATGGTGAACTAAACCTCCATCATTGTTCGGAAATGATGTAATCCTTTGAAACTCTCATGTATTGAATTGATTATTAATATATATGCTTTACTTCATTAATTGTTAGGGTTTTTCCTCTACACTCTATGCATGCTTTGTTTAACTCATTCAATTGCATGATCATTGATTTTGTTGATATGGACACATACGAGAAAATCTAGAACTGAGGAAATTCTCCCAAGAGCAATATTACCTAGACATAGAGATAGAAGGATTGGTTACCTTTAAGCTTCTGTGCGAATGTAATGCATAATTAATTGCTAAGGAGACAAGACATTGTAAACTAGTAATTAAGAGTAGGCTTTCTTCACCGAGACATCGAGTTTAAGGTAAATTAGAAATTGGCATTAACATTAATGAAGAAGTTGAATTCGTAAATACATGAGAGTGGATAGGATAAGTCGGAAACCCAAACAACATCATCATTCCATATTTTACACCAATCACCTGCGTATTCTTGAGTTAATTGATCAACACTTGCATTCATGTTTATTTTTTATTTTGCATTCTAAATTTAATTTTTGTTCTCAAGTGTTAAATGGTCAACAAATTACATTACTGTTTAGGCCAATGAGTCTTTAGGAAAAACGATACTTGGTCTTACCATTTATATTACTTGATACGATTCGGTACACTTGCCAGATGCTTAACACCTTGGCCTATAAATAGAGGTGTCTTCACCCTTGTATTTCATCTTGGAATTAAGTAATTTTATGCTGCCAAAATATGGCCATACTCTTCGTTGATCAAGACTAGAACAACCCTAGAGGCCCTTCTAGTCACCTTCCTCCTTGAGTTGACCTAACCTCTCTTGGAGCCAGCAAACACTACACCACCACCACGATATCTCCTAGAGGCTTTGAGCTTCTACCCCATCCATACCTTAACTCATCATCCTTGGACCATTTACCACCATATTTCTGCACCATTCATCCAAGGAATCATACATCCTTGCATCCTTCTAAGCTTTGGCCCAACCTAACTTAAGGAGGTTGCCATCAGGTTCCATACCCCAACCAGGCGCTCAGCGTCTTGATGCGTTATGCAGATCAGTAAACAGAGAGCAAACCTCTCAAACAATTCGCACAGCGCATCTATTCGCTATGCGAATGCCCTGGCTGAGAGCATCTCATAAGGGTGACTCGCTGAGCGAATCCATTCGCTCAGCAAGTCTGCATAATCTAAGCATCAAATTCTACGGAATTTTGCAACTCAACCCAAGTTTACCACTTCTAACTATTTTTCCCAACTTCTAATCATCCTAATTTGTGTTATACACCTAATTAGACTTGACTAAGTGATTATGAATCTCACTAATCTCAAATCAAAGTGTTTATGAACCAATTTCTATTTCAAAATTCCAAATTACTCAACCTATAGGCCCAAATCTAATTTTACCACTTTTGGCAATATATTACACCACTTAGGGACTCAAATTAGTCCCAAATGACTTGTTTAAGCTGCCTCAACAGACCAATACAGTCTCCAACTCCTTATACACAATTTCACTACCCTACTTCCTCAAAACTTACCTAAAACGAGTATAATTCATTTCAATTTCAGACCAAACATTCTCATAACATATTTTTACCATTTCATGTAGCCAATTATAGTTCAAAACATAAACTAAACAGGTTCAATTACTCAGATCATTGAATTGTGCATTACCACATTCATATTACACATCACATACAACCAAAGAAAATATTAATGTCAGTTTGCTCACTTAATAATCTCAGCTCAATCTTCACAATTCATCATGCATA
Organism: Vigna reflexopilosa; assembly: GCA_027742785.1. NCBI lineage: Eukaryota > Viridiplantae > Streptophyta > Magnoliopsida > Fabales > Fabaceae > Vigna > Vigna reflexopilosa. Next base: position 13,082,279 of record CM050930.1, on the reverse strand, counting down.
TAATACTTAATTCTAATTCACAGCAATTCTAGCTTCCCTTACCCATCTCAAACTCAACATAGCTTACACCCCCGGTTGAGGCTTGCACCATAAGGAAACTCGACAAAAACCTACAACTCACTAATTGGTGATTGGAAACAACTCTTAAAACGTAGATGGAGCTATAAATTGAAGAGGAAAGAAACCCAATACATGCAAACAGAAAAACCTTGCATGATCAAGGTTAAAGACGTACAGAAAAATAGGAGAAACGACTTACCGACTGGAAACAAGAAACTGATTAGTCAAGATTGCAGCCCTCGATACCAAGATCGTCTAGGCACTTCCTGATCGTCGAACATATAACTCAATCGTGAGATATTCTTGAGAGAAGGCAGAGAACTCTAGAAAAGTGTTTTCTCGAGAGATGTTAAGTTTTAAATCCCTTATTTCTATCCACCACACGAGTTGTATACCATCACATGCACACTAAAACCATTCACAAGATTATATCCAATCCAAAACATAATCATACCATACATTCAAGCATAATACCACCAATTAAACTCGTCATACATAATGAACAATGCACAAACATTTCAATAACTATTAAATCATCCTATCGTACAAATAACCATAAATCATACTTGGAAATTAAAAATTTAAGCGTAAACACTAGCTTCCCTTACCTTAAACCGAACCTACTAAGCTCTAAGAACACATATGCTTTGCTTCACACAAGGAACTCTAGAAACACCCACGAATCACCAAATTGTGATAAAAAAAAGTCCTTAGGATTAGATTAACAAAGAACTAGGAAAAGAGGTCATGAAACACATGCGATAAGAGATCACTATGCATGATGTCAAACGAAGAACAAAAGGGAAAAAAGATTCAAAACTTACTTGCTCTTTAACAAAAACTAATTGGATAGAAATGAAGATTACTCAGCTATGATCTCTTAGGAGCTTCGTGATCATCAAATAGATGATCGAGGAGTCAAATATTATAGAGAGAAGTGAGAAAGAAGAAGAAAATAAGTTTTAGAGAGATAGTTTATATTTTAAGTAATGAAATGAGTTTAAGAAATTCTATTTATATTATTTAATTATTTTAACTTTAAAACATTCAATCACATTATTTTAAAACACCTATTAATTCTAATACTCTATTTTCTAAATTCTTAACATTATACTATCTTATTAATTTAAAATATTCATCATATCTTATTTAAATGTATTTTTATATTTGATTAATACAATTAACGTTTAAAATAAGTTAGTTGTCTGTGTGTATGAATAAAACTCTTGTAATGATATAAATATAACGAGACATGTGCTATGAGATGAATATGATTATTTATAAGGTTAGAATAAATATTTATATTATAGATTTAATTAATGATATTATAATTACATAAAAAAATTATGAGGTGGTAAGAACAGAAAAATGTTATTATGAATTTTTCTGAAGTGTGAAAAGAAAATTATGAATTTATAAGTATAATATAAGTGAAATGAATTTTAATTATATAATTTTATTGTATTAACAACTTAATAATGAAGATAATATGATATTTAGAAATATTTAAGTGTAATTTAATGCTTCTCTTAAGTAGAATCAAATATTTGTGATAGTTGATGTGTGATGTTAATTATTTATGCTATCCGATGTAATCACTAAATTATGAGTTAAACATTTAATTTCTGATAGATTCTTAATGAATTAATTGAAATTATATTTCTTAAAATTTATGAATTAATTGCAATTATATTTCTTAAAATTTATGAATAAGATAATATTCTAATGTGTGATTTAATATATATATATATATATATATAATCTCTACCTTATCCTCATTAATATAATTATATTTTTTAATCTATTTTGTTTCTCAATTATAATGATAATGTGCTATATAAAAGCGTATAATATTATATAAAAATCGTCTAACCAAATATGAACTAAGAATAGAAAAATAAAATTATACATAATTATATGTATATGTATATATATATATATTTTTTTTGATTTATTACATAGAGGAACATTATATTTTGATAAATTTTAAGAGTATATGTATGTATGTATGTGTGTATGTATGTATGTATGTATGTGTGTGTGTATGTGTGTATGTGTGTGTGTATGTATGTGTGTGTATGTACGTGTGTGTCTGTATGTGTGTGTATGTGTGTGTGTGTGTATGTATGTGTGTGTATGTATGTGTGTGTATGTATGTGTGTGTGTGTGTATGTATGTATGTGTGTATGTATGTGTGTATGTATGTATGTGTGTATGTATGTGTGTATGTATGTATGTATGTATGTATGTATGTATTAAAATAATGAGACTGATCACTTAGTGTTAAAATAAGCTAGCAGTATAAATAGAAATTTAAACACTTAGCTCATTATATCAGTACATTCTATTTCTCTAAAAACACTATTTTGTACCTTTCCTCTTTCTTCTCTTTAGAATTTCTCACCAGTGGCTCATCTGTTCGACGATCAGAAGCCACCTAAGTGATCCTGAGATCAAGTGCTTCCTTTTCCACCGATCAATTTCGTGTTTAGAGCTGGTAAGTTTCATTCCTTAAGTTCTCGTGAATTTCTGGAATTTCCGGTACATGCAAGAAAGCTTTGTTGTTTGCATGTGTTTATCATTATTCTCTTCCCTTTTCTAACTGCATTTTGATCCTTTGGGTGGTCTCATCTCACCAAACTGTGAGCTCTAGGTGTTCTTATGATTTTCTGGTGTTGGGAGCAAATTTCTTGAAGGATAAAAGTTGTTCGGTTCGGCTAAGAGGTAAGGGAAGCTAGCTAATTTAATTATGATTTTCTTTGTATGGGATTACTGTTTGGATGGGTACATGTGTGCGGAATTGTATGATTGATTGTTCTGCATTTATTTTATGCTTGTTGAAATCTGTGTTGAATTTGTGAATACTGGAACCTATGATCTGGATGGATTCCTTTGTATAAGTGTTCAGTCTGTTCTGGTTTTGAGGAAGTGAGTAAGTGGAAATGAGAGTTTGGGGTTGAGAGTGAAATTGGTCAGTGGGGAGAGTCTGAGAAGGTGTAATTGGACCTGTTAGAGCCTTTAAGTTCTTCTAAAATGTTTAAAAAGTGGAAAAATTGATTTTGGGTCATTGAGTTATTGATTTTGCAGAATTTGGAGTGAGATCTAGTACGAGACTCTTTGGAATGATGTTAGAAAGGGTTAGGTAATCTTGGATAGGTGTGAATTGGTATATGAATCATATATGGAGGTTTAGAAGTTGAGAAAAATGTTTAGTTTTGGTAAATTCTAGCGTGTTCTTAATTTTGCAGAAGTTCTGCAGAATTATGCAGAAAGCTGAGCATTCGCTGTTGACCGCTCGACCATGTTCAATTACTCAGTCATTAACTGGGGTCGTTCTCTTTAGAGTCTTACCCGTTCATGACCGTTCGGTCTTAGGTGTGTGGGTGGCCTCTTAGTAGTGCTCGACCTTCCTTTTGTGTTCGGTCTTAACTGAGTTCTGCTTTTGTGGAGCTTTCAGTTAATGACCGAACGGACTTGCACTAGTACTCGGTCTGGTACTGGTGTTCGATCTTAACTGCGTTTAGCCTCTTATGGGCCCTACCTATTAATGACCCTTTGGTAATGCTTTAGTGATCAGTCTTACCTAAGTATTCTATTTAACACTAGTGAAAAACCGCTGTTTAACGTCGGTTATTTTGGGCTTTTAACGTCACATATGGAACCGACGTCTATTCGGGTGGCATTAATTACACATCGGTCAGGATATGACCGACGTCTCTGTAGACGTCGGACTATATAGGTCAGACATCTATATAGACGTCGAACTCTGTAGGTCAGACGTCTAAAATGTCGTCGTATTTGATAGGCTCTTTCTCCGCTTGAGGCCTCTCGAGTTGCTCCTGGCTTATGGTGATTCGAGTTTACAACTTTATATTTTAGTTGAAGAGAATGGATTGTACGGTTTTTTTTGTATTGGATGGTTTTAATAATGTAGTGGAGGGAATTAGAGGAGTGCAAAACGCAAGAAATCGCCGTCCAAGAACGCTGCCTAAGGACACAAGCAAAACTGGACAAAACTCAACGAAAACGCATTTTAATTGGTTGAAATGAAAGATAATTCATCAAAGAGTAATGTAATCGGAGTAAAATTAATTTTAAACGGTGCAAAAGTGAGAAAACGAACTTGAAAAACGTAGCCTGTGGAGAGAAAATGCGAGGACGATGATGAACAATGAGTGCGCGTAACTGCTGCCTCGCGTTCGCAGTGCTTTAATGCAGACATTTAGAAGTCGGTTCCCCCATAACAGACGTCTATAAACGTCGGTTCCACCCACAACAGACGTCTAAAACACTTTAGAAGTCGGAGTGGCGGGATCAGACGTCTAAATGGAGTTAAAAAGTGAATTTTTAAATTTCCGGGCTGAGTATTTAGAAGTCGGTTCCCGCCATAACAGACGTATATAGACGTCGGTTCCCTCCACAACAGATGTCTAAAGTGCTTTAGAAGTCGGAGTGGCGGGATCAGACGTCTAAATGGAGTCAAAAGGTGACTTTTTAAATTTTTGGGTTTAGGGTTTAGACGTCGGTTCCCCCAATAACAGATGTCTATAATATTATAGACGTCGAGGCTCCTCCTAACTGACGTCTATATGACTGAAAGATATGACTTTTCACCCACCTGTCAGACATATAGACGTCAGTTAGGAGGGGCCTCGACGTCTAAAATATTATAGACGTCGGGGCACTTTCTAACTGACGTCTATATGGCCAACTTATTTACGAAAATGCCACCAGTCATCAATATACGTCGTGCTTACTCTTAACCGACGTCTAAGGGGTGACGTTAAATAGCGTTTTTGCACTAGTGTAACTTCAGAGTGTTCGATCTTAACTGTGTTCGACCTCTGTGGAGCCTTACTAGTTAATGTTCGTTCGGTCTCACTCGAGTGTTCGGTCTTAATTGTGTTCGGCCTCTTGTGGGTCTTACCTGTTAATGACCGTTCGATTATGTTTTGATATTCGTTCTAGTGTACCGTTCGGTCATACTGTGGTACCGTTCAGTCTCTTACAGTAGTGCTCAGTTTTGTACTAGCACTCGGTCCCTTGTAGTGCTCAGTCCCGTACTGGTATTTGGTTTTTATTTCAATAGATTTTGGTCTACAATAGTATTCGGCCTAAGCCATAAGTGTTCATCCTAAGATCAAAGTATTCGGTTTAAACATTAGTATTCGATTTCGTGGTGTGTTCGGTCTAGCATTGGTTTTTGGCCTTACTATAGAAGTTGAACATGTTATAGTATTTTGTATCCTCTAGTGGTCGGCCCTTAATAGTGTTCAGCCATCTCTTCAACCTTACCTATTATGGACCGTTCGGTCCTGTTCTTTGGGTAGTAAGAAACCGTTTGGTCTCCAACGTTCATAGTGTGTTCAGTCTTGTATATGGTTTTCATTGTGGTTTCATAACTTGTTTAATTCAGTTATATGAATGTGCTATTCATGAATAATGGAGTGGATGTTTTCATAAAGTATTATGTTACAACTGGTATGAAAGAGAATTCCAAGTATGAATATGGATAGCGAAATCCACGACGTTCATCCTGACATTCTAATGATTACCAATTCTCAAGTAGAGATGGGTAAGTCATGTCGTGAGAATAGCAGGAGGCCCTAGCCTAGGGGGTCCTACGGTGAGTGATAACGGGCTAACCTCGTGTGGCAGCTGATGGGTTTCCAATTACTTAACCCACGAGTGCACGAACTTCCAAAGCTACATATTCATATTAGTCCGGACGGTTGAGTCAAAGTGGTCGGTCTATATATGTTTGTATGTTTTACACATGTTGTATGAGTTTCTTAGTTGCTTGCTTGAATTGTGTTTCCACATGAACATTAAATTACACTAGCTTACCCTGTTTTTCTATGGTATGTCTTCGTATGTTGTTTTCTCTTTTGCAATGATCACCTTGATGGTGTGAGCTTAGGCATACAATCTTTCAGTTGTCTCAGCGGGAGGATGGGAGTGAAGCCTGCAGTTTAGGTTAAATTGTTATTCTTCAGGTGAAGAATTTTGTTCATAATAGATTTGTAGTTCTTATTATAACATTATTCATGTAATGTTCATTTTAATAGTTTTATATTACTAATTGGGATGTTACATAAAGTACATATATAAAAGAATAATTTCCAATGTTAACTATACTGGTTTATTTTCAATTTTATTTATAATTAGGCTTAAATACTTACTTCGTCCCCATGTTAGGAGGTAATTTTCAGTTTAGTACCCGGTTTTAAAAATGTCGACATTTGGTCCCTATGTTTTCAAAATTGTATGAATCAAGTCTCTCCCGTTAAATTGAGAGAAATGGAGTTAACTCTCAGCTGACATGGCGAAGGAATCTACACATTTTCTTCTCTCTCCTCTGATTTTCCTGCAAAGCCCCAACTTTCTCTCTCTTTTCTATATCTTTATTAAATACTTTTTTTTTCTCTCTCTCTCCTTCCTCCACAACCTCTACCTCCAGAATTATTAGAAAGATAGAGAAGAGAAATTGACTGAACAGTGTCAGTGACCGAATGGTGTCAATGATCGAACGGTATGAGTGACCAAATGGTGTTAGTGACCGAATGGTGTGAATGACTGAATAGTGTGAGTAACTGAATGGTGTGAGTGATCGAACGGTACGAGTGATAGAATGGTGTGAGTTACCGAACGATACGCATGACCGAATGGTGTGAGTGACCGAACGATAGGAGTGACCGAATGATGTCAGTGACCGAACGGTGTGAGTGACTGCATGGTGTAAGCCAATGACCGAACGGTGTAAGTGAATATTTGAAGGTTCCAATATTTTATTAGTGTTGTTGAGAATGGTATAACCCAATAATCGAGCGGTGTGGGAGAATATTTGAGGGTTCCAATGACCGAACAGTGTGAGTGTTGTTGACCGTTCATTTAATTTCTCTTCTCTACCTTTCTCATAATTCTGGAAGTAGAGGTCGTGGAGGAAGGAGAGAGAAAAAAAGTATTTAATAAATATATAGAAAAGAGAGAAAAAGTTGGAGCTTTGCAGTAAAAGTACAGGAGAGAGAAGAAAATGTGCAGATTCCTTTACCACGTCAGTTGGGAATTAATTTCGTTTCTCTCAATTTAATAGAAGAGACTTGATTTATACAATTTTAAAAACATAAGAACCAAATGTCTACATTTTAAAAACCGGATACTAAACTGAAAATTACCTCCTAATAAGAGAAAAAGTAAGCATCTAAACCTAATTATAATTATACTCCTTACCATTTAAGCTATTTTCAGTGATGCACTATTTGATTCGAACTTTCATTTACAGTTATTTTTTCTGACATTAATTTTTTTTTCGAGTGATGTATCAGTTCTTCTAAGTATTATTTATAATTGTTCATGTTTCTAGCATTTATTTTGTTCTCAGTTACTTTAATACATCTTATTAAACATTGTTAAATAGATATTAAACATATTTTCTTATTTTAAAATATATCTATACTTTAATGAATACTTAGTATTTTATAGTACTATTTTTTAATAAACACTTAAAAGCAATTATTGTGTTTTATTGTGAACTTCCGAGTTTGGACTTAGGCACATAATGATTTGAAAACACCACTCCATGAGAAAGATAGGCAATAGTTTGCAGCCCCCGTGAGCAATTGCAGCTCTAAAACACGACCCAGTTATTATGTCTATACATTATGTTTTTCATGAACAATGATGTCTGTGACATCTCAAAATCACAATCAACAACTTATGGAGCTCAAAATTAACATCACCAAATTCATGTCTAAGGAATCTATCTTTGCAACCTCGTAGTTTGCTATCTAGAATCATATTCATTCTTATATTGTTACTTCTAACTTTGATTCTGGAGAGAAAAATAACATCTACTTACATTCACATTTTGTAATTGTATAGAGTATATTCATGATTTTTTTTAAAATTTAAATGTCATATCTATATTTTTTTCTCATATTATTTATGAAGAAAATAAGATTTGTGTTGTTAGTGTATGCTTTTTCTAATGATAGTAAAGTGTATCTTAAAACTCATTAAACATATTTTTAAGTGCTTGATTTCTTTATTTCTGGACAACTTTAATTTCTTAGTTTAAAAAGTTACAAATCAGTATTTAAATATTTTATTAATGAAATCAATATTTTGATTTTTTTTTCTGTGTCGACTAGCATTTAGAAGTTAAAGTCAATAGGCCAAATATTTGGCAGCTCCAACTTTCATTATTACTGTCCGGGGAAAAGTTAACAATTAAATTTTATTTCTATAAATGAGTTAAACTTTATTTTTTGTTTTTCTTAATATTAAACATAAACTTTACTTCTGTCATTATAAATAATTACATTAATATTAATTTTCTCTTAATTATTCTTAAATTTACATCTTTATACGCATAAACAAATTACATGTCCATTAATTAGGGGGAAAATGACCAAAACTTGTATACTATGTTTCCTTGACCAACTGAAGGGTTTTTAGCTTTTAAGTATCTATAAGATGCAGTATATATGTACATGAGATAGATAGCTCTATCCTATGTGAAGCCAAAATTTAAACTTGATACATCATCCCAACTTCCAGAGATGATGCATGAGGCACACCAGTGACAAAGGAGGGTGCCCTGCTATTTCTTCTTAGGAATTCATACACTATATTAATGGCTATTTTTTTCACCATGCTAGACCCTGGTTTTGCTCTCATGTGTGTCTGTCCTATAATGTAAGCTACCCCACCTTCTCTTGCTTCCATAACCTCCTCCAACTCTTTCTTTGCATCTGTGTCAATCTTTGGACTCTCAGGTACCAAAAACCTTACCCTTTTCTTCTCCTGCTTTATAACCTTTGGTGACTTTATCTCCTTCAGTTCTGATAGCCCTGCATTCTCTACATTCTCAACATTCTCTACATTCTCCTCACTCATCAAAAGGGAAGTAGAACAAGTTCCAACAACTGCCATTCTGTCATCCTTTCCAGGCTCATCATTTGAAGAGTTCAATCCGCTTTTTTCTGTGCGAATGAACTCTGCTATGCTGCACAAAAGATCATTCTCAAACTCAACATCATCTTTGTGGACATCACGGTATCCATATCTCACTATGCACCGGTAGATTCTGAACTCTTTCGGACCAACGCGACCAACCAGAAACCGTTCATCAGGTCTAACATGTGGAACTGGCACGTGTTTGATGCAGAGGAAAACTAGGACTTCATGGAAGGCTGGGAGGTTGGTTACAAAGTGGGAGAAGATTACTGGAATTCCAGAAACTAGCTCGGTGTGTATAAGGCCAACCCCACGCACTCGGACTATGCCTATGCTGGGACCTAGGCTGAGAAGCCAGTTGATGGAAACCTTGTTTTGAACATCATATTCATACTTTTTGAGTGTGCCGTAGTGCCAGACATACATGAAAGTCAGAAATACAAGAGCCAACGCTATAGGCACCCATGCTCCTTGCAGGAACTTGATAAGAGAAGCAGAGAAGAAGAGAGCCTCAATGGTGCCAAATACGAAAACAAACCCAAGTGCAAGGAGGACATTCTGGTGCCAGCATAGAACAATAACCAGTGACATCAAACAGGTGGTCACCAGCATCACTGTGATAACTGCCAAACCTGTTGTGCAAAGTAAAGTGTCATTCTTGACAGAAAAAACACATACCGTTAGCACGCCTCTCCCCCTTCCTAGTTATTATCTCAAAAAGAGAACTAAAGGTCTGTTCATACCAAAGTTAACTTCTGAGCTGCATTATTCCCCAGAAAAACTACAATTGCATCTTAGAAATGAATGTTTTTGGTGCTTCTAGTTCCATATGATATTGCTGCAAAATTAATGTATAGATGAATAGCAATCAGTGTCATACCTGAGGCATTACCCAGGCGCTTTGTGTCTCTGAAACAAACAGTTACTGCCAAGCACAATATCATCAATAGCCAATTGACCTCAGGGATATATATTTGCCCATGAATTTTTGATGATGTGTGAATCACTTTCACTCTCGGGAAACAACTTAATGCAGAGCACTGCTTGATGATTGAGAACGTTCCAGTGATAATGGCTTGACTACCAACAACTGCAGCTAGTATGGCTATAGCCAGAACAGGCCATCTCAATTTCTCTGGAAAGCAAAAGAATGAAAACGGTCAAATAGCTGAGACTTCCCCCATCATCTACTTTCTCCAGCAAAAAGAATGAATTACACCACCTACCTGGTACAGATACGTAAAACCCAAAGTGATAATCTTGGTCAATGTCATGATGTTTAGATAGATAAGCAGCTTGCCCCATATATGCAAGAATTAAAGATGGATAAACCACAGATGTAAAAGCAATCTGCAGAAGAGATGGTAAATAAATAAGCATTAACAAAAGCTACTGAGCTGCATAAATAAAACTGACAAGAGAGGTTAAGACTTGTCAAGGGACATAAATTACAATTTAAAGTGAACCAGTCATGATAAAAGACCCAACAAAAGCAAAACTTGAAGATGTCACATTGCTAAGTCTACTACTGTATCATGTTTACAGTATACGGTATATAATATTAGGTAGATCCGTTATCATACAGCAAACAAATCCAAATAAAATACCATACCTTGATTGATAATTGGCTAAAGTGCCCAAGATCAGCAAACATGGCTTCTGCTCCTGCAAAAGTGCAATTGAAATGGTATTAATATTGTCAACAAACTGATGTGTAAAATATAAGTTAATCATCAAGTAGACCGACCGACCTGTGATGCACAGTAAAATTCCACCAAGGGCCATCCAACCTCCCTTCTGAGTTTTCCTCAAGAGTTGGAAAGCATAATATGGAGAGAGTGCTTTGTATACATGGGGATTCCAGTGAAATATATTGTATATTCCAATGGTACTAATGCAGAAAAGCCACATAATAATTACAGGAGCAAACAAGAAGCCAACTCTGTGCGTGCCATAATGTTGAAGAGCAAACAACCCTATCAATATGATGCATGAAGCTGGAACTTCAACATCTGCCAGACATCAAGTTTACAACTTCATATCAGCAAGGAATGTTCCGTAGTTCTCACATAATATAGAAGAGCGATATCAAAATTTAAGTGAAAATAAAAAAGAAAATAAAATGTATGATGGGCAAACAAAAACTAAAGCACATTGGACCAGCAACTAATTTTCTGTCTTTTATTCTCTGATTCTCAGGAATCAAACTCCAATTTGTAAAAAACTAAAGATAAAAGTTGGTAATGGTCATCCAACTTTAAAGAAGTCCTGACACTTGATAACAACTATAAGACATTCCCCTCATCAGATAAAGGGCACATTTGTTTGGGATTTATTAAATATTCTTAATTAAAACTATAAAATAATAAAAATCATTAAAATTATGAAATATTTTGAAAAACAGAGTGTTGCTTAAAAGCCAAAAATAATAGCATATGAAGAAAAACCTGTAACAAGGTTATATCATATAATCACATTTTATTTTAAAGCTTAAACAGATAGGATAAGAAATCACACAATGCCGAATCGACAAAAACACAATAATAGGTTAGCTAAACATTTGTATTTCACTCGTAATTTTAACAATAACTGATTATTAATCCCAACCGATAACATTGAAATAACTGTTTTCACTGTAGCCACAGTATAGCTGGTTATTGCTGCACAGTTAGGCTCATGAAGCACAACTGATCTTAAGATCCCCAAAAATACTCTGTTGAAATAAAAATTTATGAGAAACACAACCCAAATTTCAATTATCGCCAGAATTGAGTGAGACCAGTATGGAAAGTGTCAAATTCAGAAGATACAGCACAGTATTTAACAGTCCACCCACTCTGTCAAACAGGTTGCTTAAGTCACATGTTAAATGCAATCCCTAAAGCATTCTCTGTGATTGTGGGTCTTCACGTGTGACTCATGAAGATTTATACCAAATATAGGACACCCTAAAAATGACAAATGCAACAACATGACTTGTACTTAATGCACAGTTCCTCACAAGAAGAGTATTTAGTATAAACTACTAAGCAACACCCACAAAGCGCAGAAAATATAACATACACAACTAAAGAGAGAAACTTTTAGTGATGTAAGATTATTGGAGAAAACAGAACTTCTTTTTTCATGGAATAAAACATGCTCAGGTCAACAGGAATCTCCTTTAGATCAATGGGTAACAAAATTATGCATAAAGCTTCCAATTATGACCAGTATCCAACTTCTAAACAAACTAATAAATAATCAAACTGAACTTACATGCGTGCGTCTCCTTGGACATTGAAAGCTCCAATCCAGAAACAGCCGAGAAAACTGCAAGCACTCATCCAAATAATCCAACTCAGTTCCCCAATAAAATCCGAAAGTCAAAGAACAAAACTTACATACAGTCCCCGATGTACTTTTACCACTGTTCACTAATCAAGATCAAAGTTTCACCTGGAAAACCTATGCCCACCTTTCATTCAAACATATATTACGCGAATTATCAAGATGAAACTTCAACTCTAACACAAGAACCACACCAAAAACACACAAAAACACTGCATCTAAGTTTTCTCCAAAGTCAAAGGACAAAACTTACGCCGAGTTCTTCAAGTGCTTTTAGTTTGTTCTCTTATCAGAATCAGAGTTTCATTTCGAGAAACTATATTGACCTTCAATGTAAACATTTATGTAAAACATTGAGATGAAACTTCAATCTGAATCGAAAAACAGAACAGAAGCATACACAAGGAACTGTTTCTACAAAACAATAACACAATCATTGACCTCACCAGAAATAGCCGGCGTGAGGATGCCATCCCCAATGACCATGCAAGTCCCAATCAGAGCCAGGACGAGTAAAACCCTCTGCAGAACCCTGTGCCTCTCAAACGTGCTTTTGAGCCGCAACGCGAAGCTCCTCTCAGGAGCCGCGCCGCGCGAATCCTTCTTGTACTCCGACAACTCCTCGTCCGCCACCTGGCAATTCGGCAGCGAACTCACCCGCGCGTGGCGGCACAATAACGAGTACAACGCGAACGTGCCTCCCTCGCCGTTATCATCAGCTTTCAGCACAACAAACACGTACTTCACCAAAGGAATCAGCGTTATAGTCCAAAAAACCAGCGACAAAACGCCGAAAACCTCGTCGTTGCTCTCTGTGTGCTTAATGTCCTCCGCAAACGTGCTTCTGAAAACGTACAACGGCGAAATGCTCAAATCACCGTACACTACACCCAGACTCTGGTACGCCAGAGTCAGAACCGTTCTCCACGACTCTCTCTGCAGTGAAAAAAAGAAAACTCCACATTATCAGACAACGACAATAAAAAAACAAAAACGACAACGTTGTTCACATCGAAATTGAAACATTGCTGGTTTCAGAAACTGGTTTGGTTGGTTCTCTCACCTTAGCAGAGTATCGACGAGTTCCACCTTCTAGATCCATCGGATGCCTATTCCTGCGTCTCAGAGAACCATTTTCAGGAGAAATTGAAGGTCACACAATTGCTGAAACCAGTTCAGCATTGAGAAATTAAGCGTGCTACATATATTGAGTGCGGAATTATTTAATTCAAAAATTATAAAAACAAGTAAATTAAACCTGTTTTTTTTTTTTTAATTGTAATAATTACGATTTATGGGATAGTAATATAAATATAACAAAAATAATAATTATATCTAAAAAGTAACTTTCAAGATCGATGACGAGGTATTAAAGAAAACGAAGGAATCGAAATTTGAAGATTCAACTATGAGAAAAGGACCCTCCCAGCTTGTAGGTTTATTTGGAGAAAATAAAGATGCACACGAAATATGAGTTTGATTATTTTATTTAATTAAGTAGGAAGGAAAAAAGAAGGAAAAAAGGTTCTCTTATTTGAGAAGTTATCGTGCAACAAAAAGAGGTTCAAAGGGAAGACGAAAAGCCAGGAAAAAAAACGAAGGCAATAGAAGTTTAGTTTGCGTGTGTGTGTGTGTGTTGAAGAGAAAATGAAGGATTCTGAGAAGAGTGAGAAAAACCTGAACGTTAGTGGTGGGGTTGGTAGGGTTTGGTTAAGTTTAGTCTTCTTTTTGGGCAATTACTACTGATAAGAGCGTGATCTTTTCCACATGCTCTTAAACTAGAGGCTTAGACTCACGTTTTAGCTTCATTTTTGCAATTTTTGGCTTCTGATCTTTAGAGAGTGTAGCAAGTAAGTGTTTATTACAATTTTGTAAAACTTCAGATTAATGCACAAAACAAAAAGTCAATCATTTCTGATTATCTTCTTTCTACATTTGTTTACGTTTAGTTTTCTAATTCAGACTTTTATGGAATGCTTTTATTACCAGGGATTATTAATCTTATCCCTTTTCCATTTTCTTCCTCACATTTCATTGCTGCCACCTCAGAAATTAACTCTCTTCTCACTATCTGCCAACATTTTCTTTAAAAAAACATGTATAAACAGTAACAGAAGAATTACAGCCACACAGTGAGTCTTTTTTCACTTTTTTTTTTTAAATAATGGTATTATAACAAACTTTTACGTTCATTTAATACACTGTAGAAAATTTATATATTTAAAAGTATTTTTTTTTTCTTAAATTAAAAAAATAAAAATAAAGTAAGAATAAAAAATTATTTATTTCTTAAAATAAAGTTATGCTTATAATGCTAATAATTATTACCGTAATGATCCGACAATGACGTATGTGATAAAAAATTCCTAAATTCATATTTTTTAAAATTTTAATATATTTTCATTTTTAAATTTTAAAAAATTGATATAGACATTTTAAATTAAGAACATTAAATTTTTTATGTTTGTTAGTGTTTTAAAATGATATTTGAATTGAAAGTTTTTAAAATGATATAAATAATTCAAATATTGTTGAATAATGTATTTGTCACATAAAAGAATTTAATATAATTAAATTGTGAAGACTATATTTATTATTTTTTAAATTTAAAATTAAATTATATTAAAGTATAGAATATAAGGAAATTCTAATTTTCTGTTAAAATTTAAAATGCATAAATTTAACTATGCAAGATAGTAACAACCAAATGATTAAAACTGTTGATAAGAACAGACTACATTGTGTATGGTAGACATCACAGAGAAAGAGTTGTTATAGATAAGTGATTATACAGCAGTGAAATTGATAGGGCCAAAGGGTAATAATTATAGAAACTGGTGATGTTGTTGTGGGCAGTTATAATTATCCAGTTATGCATATAAAGAATGTGAAGAAGAGCAATAAATGTAATTAGCTTTGTAGTAACAGCTGGAGAATGAGACCGTTTGATTTGAGATGTTGTTTTTGTCAGATTGTTTGTTATAAAGCTAAAACATTAATGAAAGGGTGTTTTTAATTTTGTTTAGGTTAATAAAGTAATTGAAGATGATTATGGTTTTGAATAGTAGTAATGTGGTGCTGTTGACAAATAGAGATGATAGGTTATCAAAGTAATAGAAAATTTATTAGTGTTGTTGTGTATAAGCAGACTCTCATATTTGCCATAAATATTGCTTTGTGCGGTGGCCGAAGTGGAATCTCATATTCAGAGAAAGTCTACATGTCACTTTTTTATCACTATTTTCTTTGTCTTTTTCAGAACCTAATATTTGATAGCAACCACCACTCTCTTTTTTTTTTTTTCTATTCATTTCAGCTTAAAACATGGAAAAAAAAAACATCATGGAGATAGAAATAGTGTAAAACCATGTATTTTCCTTCCTCCTCAATTAGGAAAAAAAAATATTTTCTTAAAATGGTTAAAGAATATAAATAAAAAATCTTGATTCTTTTAAGATTTCAAATTATACATAATAATTATCAATTTCAGGGGTTATTAAACAATTTCCTAGATTTTCTTAAATAATCATCAATTTCTAACCTCTGAAAAAGTGTAGTAGTTGTTTCTAGAAAGTTCAGATAAATTATTTTCCGTGTTAAATTATGTCATTTTAAATAATAGTAGTCAATTATCACTGAAAAAATAACTTGTTTAGACAATTGAAAATTAGAATATATAAAGTTTCATTTCCAAAAAAAAAAAATAGCTTCTAATATCCAATTCATTCTTCTAAAAATTTAAGTAGAATACGGGTTATGGTTTGTGTGCTTGAAACAAAGGAATGTCTTAAAATTACCTAGTGTCAAAAGGAAAAGAGTAATACAAGAAAATATAGATAACATAAAGTTGGAAAAATAAAGTTTTTATTGACAATGAATTTGATCTATTAACAAAAGTTAATGAATACAAAACATGTTAATAAAGTTATCCAATTAAAACTTACCATTATTTAAACTTTTTTATTAAGTAATAGTGGTATTAAAAATATTAGAGTAATTAAATGATGACAATGACATTAAAACTAAAAAAAAATATTGAAATTATTTTAATAAGGAATTGAATATGGCATTACTTTCTCAATGGATTATATACTTTGTGGAAGGTACATTGATTATTCTTATAAAGAAAATGAGTGTCTAAATTATTAAAAATGTTGAACACTTATGTAACTTTAAAGAGATGAACTTTGAATGAGGTCATCTGAGTATTAAATGGAGATTTATCTTTGGAGGACTTTTCCATGTTTAAATTGGTGAGAGATCAAATAATAATGATAAGTGATGTACGCATATGAAAATAAATGTGTTACTCCCTTTAGTGGAATGGTGTAGATATAGGACTTTGGACATTTGTGAATAAAGATAAATAAGAAAATAATATATTAAAGATATTTTTGTTGTATTTTTTATTTTACATATAGTTAGAGTGGTTTTATTATTTGTAACTGAGCTATTACCAAATGAATTTAGTTGCATATTTGTGTATTATTCAAATATTAATAATTTCTCTTGAAGTATAGAGAGTAGAGAAAGATATAAAAAATATGATGGGAATTTTGAAAATTTTACGAATTTATAGGTCTCAATTATTAAAAAAAATAGAAGTATATTCGTTTATATGTTTTGGTTTCTAAAGAAATGAAACTTATAAGTGTGCGAAATTTTTAAATTTATCATTTTTTTAATTATTTTATCTAAACATAAGCATATAGGTTTTAACTTTTGAAGAATCGTTTATATACTTTGGTGGCCAAAGAACCAAGACCTAAAGGTTCATTAAAATTTCAAAATATTCACTTAGTGTAAAGGATTAGGATTTAGTTATTAGTAAAATCGAAGCCTGTTGTGTTTTTTACTTCAGTTTTTCTAATAACCGAAGTTTAGAACTTTGCCTAGGGTTAATTTTCGTGAAAGTTTCACCTTGGCCAAGTTCATGTCTCCAATTCTTGAAAGTCTCCTTTGTGAAACTCACTATAGTTTGGTGAACACCATAGCCTCCATTGCAGCTTCCTTTGCCTCCGTTCGTTCTCCTTCATGATGTCGAAGAGATCTTCAATGTCTGCCACCAACGTCGCTGAAGGAGTTCTTGAGGACCTCCATTTTTTCTGTTGAAGCCTACTTGGTGAGCATTTCATTCTCACTACCGCTCAATGTAGAATCGGTGAGTGATTTTTTGTTTCTTTTTTGGCGTTTGGTTGAGCTTGTGTCTTCCTTGATTATTTGTTCTTTGTTGGTAATGTTTGGTTTTTTTTGTCATTGTTCTCCTGGTATTGTTGCATTGTGGTGGAATTGTGTAGCTTTTCGAAATGCATCCAAGATTGCACCCTCCTCCATTGTTGCTCGTGTTTTACGTTCCTAGGTTCCTATTACTATCTTCAAAATTTATTTTTAATATGAGCCCATAATTATTTTTTGTAATAGAAAATTTTATTTTTTTTTATGTTAGATATGTGATTAATTGTATGCTTAAATATATTGATTTATTTTGATTTGTGATTGTTGTTGCATTGAGCTAATCTTAGTTTTCCGTTTGAGATTTAATACAAAAATTATTTATTGTCTCTAACTTTTTTTTGAAGAAATTGTATTTTTTTTAAATTAATGTAAGAGGAGACAATACTAATAATTTATAATTATTGAATCTTGACTTGTTCGATTGAATAATTTAAGAAAATTAATAATTTTTTCATAGTTTAATGGTGTATATATATTTTAATATACATGTCTTAAAATTCATGATTATTTGCAATTGTATTTTGTATTGATCTTTGGGTGCACATTTGGTTGTGATTCATAGTTTAATGGTGTATATATATTTTAATATACATGTCTTAAAATTCATGATTATTTGCAATTGTATTTTGTATTGATCTTTGGGTGCACATTTGGTTGTGATTGATAATCCCTTTCATTTTGTGTAACTTGAAGACCAATGCAAAATTTTGTGAAATTTAAGATATGTTGTTTAAAACTAAAAGATACAATAAATTAAAAAAAGTGAATGTTCTTGAATGGAATAAGGTCACACCTTGAATACCAAAGTGACATCAACATTCATTTAAAGATTAATGAAAATTTTCACACAATTTCAGTACATATATGTATGAATCTAGATTAGATTAATTTACCACACATCAATGCTGAGTATGAGAGAGGAGTTGAAGAATTTATACAATTTGTACAACGTAATAAGGGTATAAGTGTTGATGAAGTGAAGTTTAGATGTCCTTGTTTCAACTATTTGAATGAGAAAAATTTGAATGCAAACAAAATTAGGAAACACCTTATCTGTGATGATTTCCTTCAAAGTTATATAATATGGACATGACAGCGAATTAATAGACTTTCCAACTTTCTCACACACTGAACATGTTGTCGATTCCACCATGGAAGATCTATTAGAAGAAGACAAATTAAAGGACATGATCTGTGATGTTGGTGCATAAGTTTTTATCCAAATGCATGTGTATGAGATGATGTTTAATGATATAGAGACTCCATTGTATGTCAATTTAACTAGTTTCACACAATTGTCAGCAGTGTTAATGTTCACGAATTTGAAGACAACCAATGGGTGGACCGATAAGAGTTTCACATCATTCTTGGTGTTGTTAAATGAAATGCTTCCAGATGGAAATATACCACCCACTCGAAATATACATATGATAAGTCCATAACTTTATGTATGAATTTCATATTCTTGTATAAATTTATGTGTTTTGTTAAATAATATGTTATATGTTATTTTCTATATTTGTTATTAATCTTTTGTGCTTTTTTATTTTAATAGATATATGGCTCACCATTAGAATTCATCAAGGGATGAAGGACCCAAAAAAGGAGCCACTAGATTGGGACAATTCTTAATGAGATGAGCTAGTGGTGAGAAGACACATATCGTTATTGACATCATCATTAGTGTGGCTTCATGTCTTTATGTAGACATATTTAGAAGCTACTTAGGAGTATTGACACATAAAAAAATATCCATATTTACTTCATCTTTTGATCACGTGTCTGAAGTTGATCAAAACATGATATGGCTAGATTTATTGGTAAATTAATTAATGTTATTGAATTTATAATTTTATTATATTGATAATTTCCTAAATACTATTGATGTGTATTTGCTTTATTGCAGATGACATTTAATATTCCAAATATGGCGATACTTAAAATTAAATGCCTATCTTCAGTCATCAAGAAATTTCATGGTTATAAGACAAAACTGACATCTAAATATATATTTGGAGCTAAAAAGAATGAAAATCCATGTGTAACATACAAGGCAATTGATGAAGAAACTTGATGTTAGTTTGTTGAGATTCCTACATCTAAGGAATTGAAGGTTAGTTTGTTAAGATTCATCCATTTCCCTATTGATGATTGTGATGATTGTGTACAGGTTGAACTAAAATAAGTTTTATGTTGCCAAGGAAAAGGTCCAAGGGATAAACACTCAAAATAAAAACCAACACATATTGTCTCATTGTGGGTATAAAAAACTTAAAGAAAAGATAATAAAGGAAAAGGAAAAATCTAGGCCCTCACCTTCAGAGCATGATTGTGTACAACCTTCTTCACCAGCATCATGTCATGAGAAATGAAAGTTAGCTCGTATATGATCATCAGGTTTCTACACTTCCAACACCGCACGATAAATTTCTGAAAAAATTATAAGATAAAACATTTCTTTAAATAATAATATAATTTTATAATATTAGATGTTAATTTTTTTTATGTTGTATGATCATTGGTTGAGTTAAGCTCCCAATATAATTTCATTCCTAAAGGTTATAATGACACACTTTCTACTACTATTAGACAACTTAAGCACCTTGGAATGGTATGTGCTGCTAGATCAAGAGTGGACATTCGCTTGTATTTTGGAAGCTCCCATTTTCAGTATTCTAACACACATAATGTTGAGTATGAACAAAGGTTGACAGAGCAAATCACTAAAAAGGTTAAAGTGTAACTCTATGATGAAGTCACTAAATGACTGAAAGGGTTATGTGCTAGTTCTACAGTAGTTTGATAGTTAAGCCATATGTCCACAAGTATCTCCTCCATCATAACCTTTTTGTGCCTCCCACATGTAAAATTAACAATCATTTTGTGTTAGCTTATGAATTGAATAATTGCTCTTTAACAAAATAACATTAACATTAATTCTGATAAATAAAGAGAGTTGTTCAACTCCATCCCCACCAGGGGATGACATGAACGACACTTGTCCATATTAGTTATTTGTTATGGATTATACAAGGAGGACACTAATGGTCCATGGAACAATATTTGAGGTAACTACAGGTTTTCATGGTAATAAACAAACTGACTCATATGAGTGCGATTATTATGTAATGCAATGGATGACAACCATTATTCTTACTCATGTTACATCTAGTTAGGAAAGGGTAATAATTGCATTGAATCAAATACTTTGCAACCTTATATTTTTATATACTAATTGAATTTATTGTCTTTTGTGCAGAATTTCAAGAGTCCTAGACCAATTTTGGAGGAGTCCATGAAGTATGTAAGGATAACTTGTACAAAATATATAATACACATGTACAATAGTATTTAACACATTTACTAGTGAATTATTTAAAAATGGTCATATCGTTGCATCTAGATTCTGGATGATTCTGTTTGCCATTTATATGTGTTAGGTATGACTCTGATTTTGTCCAGGTTTGGTATGTAAGCAGAAACAAAAACAAAAATAAAAATATTTTAAAAAAATACATATGTTAGGTTTTGATTATTGTCAAAATCGAAGCATAGAAAGAGGGATAGACCTTGAATATGGTAATAATTGAAGCCTAATATCCCTTTAAAATTAAATAACTTTTTTATATTTGAAAGTGATTAGGCTTCAGTTATTAAAAGAATCCAAGCTTAATACCCTTAATATTAGTTTTTTTAAACCAGAAAGGGATTAGACTTTGGTTTGAAGCCTAATGTTAAAGTTTATACCTCAGTTTATAACTGAAGCAAAAAAAAAAAATCACCATTTTTATCTTATTTGGATATGCTTCAATTGTTAAACCGAAATTCAATGTTCAAAATAATGGATACCGAAACTCTTTCCTACACTGGTGTTAGTACATATTTTTTTCATGGGTACAATAGGTAGTATAACAACAATAAATTTTATTTCTCATTTGTAAAGATCAAATCATAATGTTTAATGTTCATTTATAAGAAATAAAACATGATTTTTTTTCCTATTTATAAATATTAAATGATGTTTACTTCTTATTTATAAATGTTAAAATACAATGCTTAGTAATGAAATAAAGAAATGTTCATGACACAAGTGAGAGCTAAAGATGTTTTATGTCTAAGGTTAATTATAAATAATTATTAATTATTTGATATTTTATGTTCAAAATAAAAAACAAAATAATTATTTTAATTTAAAAATTAATTAATTTAAATGAATGATTAAAGAATAAAATTGATAAAAATTTGAACATGCTTAAAAAAACTTTATAAATCAGTATTCTAATTAAATTCCTTTATGAAATCTTAGATAAAATAATATGGTGTACTACCACTTTTGGTCCTTATTTTCGTCAGTTTTGTTTGATGTAAGACTCATTTTTTTTCAAATGTTCAATGTAGTCCCTTATATCATAATTTGTTTAATTTTTTCATTTTGGCTAACGACTTTTAAATCGTTAACGACACATCACCAATCGGTGAATTACATGGCAGTTATTAGCTGACGTGGCTAGGACTAGATTTGACTAAGAATGGTCGCACCAATGAGGGCTTGACATGTGACAACCCCTTTCTTCATCCAAAAATTATGGTTTCAGATTTGCATCTGCAGATTAGGGAAAAGCTTGCTCTAGTGTCGTCACGCGAGAAGGCGCGGTGGAGAAGTTTGTGAAGAGGCGCTGGTGTGACGATTGAAGATGACTGCGTGATTCAGCTTTGCATTTCTGCGATTTGGGTTTTGCTCGCGAGAGGTTGGTGGCTCTTCATCGTTGCGACACGAATCGCTCTTCTGGTTTGAAGGAGATTTCTGGTTCTATGGGTTTTGATCTTCTGTGTTTCAGGTTGATGGTGGCTGGTAGAGAATGAAGAAGCTTCACGACGATGTTGCTCAAGGGTGCGAAGAACTCGTGATTCAGTTTCGTGATGCTTGTGGCAAAGCGTTTGGAACAACGGCACAACCAATGCGTGATATGTTCGCGAAAGATTTCTGGTTAGGGTTTCAAAATGTCTGATGATGAAGGTGTGAAGATGGTGGCTGGTCGTGAGCGTAGCGACGACGACTAGGGTTAGGTGGTGGCTAAGGTTTCTTTGTAGGGGAAAATTAAGGTTTCTGGAGGTAGGAGATCATGATGACGTGTCAAGGGTGATGTGTCACTGATTGTTGCTGTGGGTATTTTGTCGTTAACGATTTAAACGTCGTTAGCCAAAAGAACAAAATTGAACATAAATTACGATATAAGGAACTACATTGAAGATTCGAAAAAAATAAGTCTCGTACCAAAGACGAAAAGGAAGACCAAATTAAATTAAATAATGTCTGACAATCAATCACTCAAACCATAGTTCTATGAGCCCAAATATCCTAGGGGACGCATTTGTATACACGTTAATTGGGAAAAACATTTTCATTAATTAATTTAGCTCATAATATATTTTGTAATATTATTTATCATTTTGAACAAAAAGTATTGTTGACTCCCTGACAAGTGTACCAGATCGTTTCCAAGTAATATAATCGGTAAAACCCAATATCGTTCTTCCCAAGAGACTCGAAAGGCCTTATCGTTCGTGCGAATTGAATTTGTAAGACTTGTAAAGAAAAATTAATTGTTGCGGATGCAAGAACACAAAATGAACATGAAATGCGTTTGATTCAGTTGACGAGAAAAGGACTATGGATGAATGGAGTTGTTGGGGGTTTACAATTTCATCTTATCCGCTCTCTCTTATCTACTCCTCTTGTTTGACTTGCTTTGTTATCTAATTGTGATGCAAACTTTCTTGACCTACCCTTAACCCGATCCCTCGACGAAAAAAGCCTATTACTAATTATTGGCTTGCTATCCCTAGCCTCCCCTAGTAACTAGCAACGCATTACTGAATAGAAGCAAAAACAATTGATCATCCTACCCCCCTATCCCTAGGTGATATTGCTTAATCAAGGAATTTCTCACCAGTTCATGACATTATCGTACATCCCCGTATCAATAAAGACAAACAACAGTTATCGAATGAGTTAAACGATAAAAGCTTTAAGCGCAGATGAGAACCCAACAATTGATAATCAAAGCATACGACAAGCATATAAATAAACAAGAGTTTCAATAAAAGAGAGTTTCAAAAGATTACATTGTTTCCCCCAACAACAAATGGGTTTAGTTCATCATTGTCATGGTGAACCTAGATGAAAAATAATGGAAGAATGGAAAGACAAACCCTAGATAGGATAAAAAGGAGCCTAAGCATCCAAGAAATCTTCTCCAAGGAGTAAAAAGTAGGTTTGGCCGCCCCCTTCTGTCAAAAGAATACCTCTAAACTTGCACTAGGACTATTTATAACCAAGAAAAGTAACAGAATTTAGGCCCAGACCCATCTAACAACCGCCCGACGCCTAATTTGACCGCCCGGCGGTTTCCCATCAGTCGCCCACCGCCCGACGCTTTCCCTCGAATCTGGCCACCACCCGGCGGCCATTTTCACCGCTGGGCGCTGGTCAACTACAATCTGGTCAACTGGTTGACTTTTCTCGTTGACTGGTTGACTAGTTGACTTTTCTGCATTCTGGTTGATTTTTCTGCGCTGCAACCGTTTAATCTTCAACCTTTCTTTCCAGTCATCTCCAATTCTCATCAAAACCCTGCAAAACAATGCAAAACAAGCATAATATCTCTAAAAACAACTTTTGACTCTCAAATGACTGAACTTAAGTGTTTTATTTAATTCTAAACTCATTCTAAGTCTTAAAGGGTGTATTTTGATCTCAAATGAAGCATGAAAATAACTGTTTTTCAATAGTTATCAAGTATCTTTTGATAAATGCTTCATGTAAACGTTTGTTAAATGGTATTTATTATCTAAATATTTATGTGTAAATATTAGGAGAGAAAAAAATATTAAAGTAATTATATAGAAATTTTAAGTTGCTTATGTAAGGATATTTTATTTTTAGGTTTAGATGATAAAAATTAAGATAAATGAAAACTGAATCTTCTATTGATTTAAAAATATAAAAATAACTATATATTTGGTGTTCTAATTTTGAATTTATATGTCGAGTTTCCGGTAAATTCTTAAGTGTTATGCAAATTTTTGTTATACTTTTGTTTAAGTATATAAAAAGTGTTTTCTCTGAAATTTATATTTTATTCTTCTTCCGTTAGACCTAGAATTAAAAATGGATATGATTATAAGTTGGAGACACATTCTGGACCCTGGTAAGGTAAAGGAGATAAAAATAATTTTTAGAATGATTTTTGGTGTTTGGCTTCTATATCTTATTGTAAGAGATTAAATTGAATGTTGTTGCTAACTTGTCTTGTCATGGATAATGGAATTTACATGCATCTATTGGTGTTTTGTAATTTATCCTCATTAATGGTAAATGACGATGAAGATGTTCTTAATGGATTTTAAACAGTTGTGGCATGCTAACACAAAACCTTGATAAGACATTTTTTTTCTCTTCATAGTCCATTGTTGTAAAATGAGAAGAGTTGATTTGGTTGGATGTTGTTCTACCAGTTAGGACTTTAATATCATGGAAGGTTTTATATTATAGGTTGTTTATTAATTAGAATGTGCACGTATGGGTAACATAGTGCGTCATGTGTTCTTAATGTGGAAAACATGGGGAGTACAATGGTTAATCTACTTTTATTCAATTTTTGAAATTGTTACGGTTGTAACTATTACTACAATGGTTTGGATGATTTGATGTATAAGAAACCATTAATCTTTAGTAAGAGTTAATGATAGTTAATAATGTATTAATATGTAAGAGTTAATGATAGTTAATAACGTATTAATGATTGCTTCCTTTTCACCAACCAATTCAATGAATTCCGATAAGTATTCTCCTTATTTTCGAAATACATTTTGTAACATATTCGTTTTGCTACTCTCTTCTTCTCTGTTTTTCGTTGTGCTTGTATTCATTTTGATGGTGGTCCCGGTGGTGGTGTTGTGTCACAGTGAGCGGTGATGTGTTGTAGTTGAGAAAGATTGCATTCGAGGTAGGTTTTAAGTTTGAAACCCTGTAACCGCACTTCGACTTCGAAGTTTGGTTAAGGTCTCGTCGGCTTTCGAACACCGGTTAAGCCTTAATCGGCGTTCAAAGTGCGTCGATGCCTTAATAAGCGTTCAAATACCAGCAAGGCCTTAACTGTACTTCAAAGTTTTGTTAAGGCCTTTGAGCATTCATTCATAGCAATCAACCTAGAAATTCACAAAAATCTAAATCAATTCATACAGATCACATGCATACGCTTTACATACAATTCAATCATACAATTTTATTCAATTTCTACATCCAATCAATATATACATGCACTAACATTCAATCCAAACAAAAATACATGCAATGGAAATGATCAGAGAAAGAAACAGACCAACCTTTAGTGCAGAAATCAAGGGCGCAACAGAGGAGACGAGATCCAAGAACAACAAATACCACCACACCATTGGCACGAACTATGACTGTAAGATACTAGAAAATAGAGTATTAGAGTTGGTAGGTGTTTTAAAATAATGAGACCGGTTATTTTATTTTATAATAATTGAATAATATAAATATAATTTTCTAAACTCGTCTCATTACTTAAAACATTCTCTATCTCTCTAAAACTCTTTCTCTTTGTTTCCTCTCACATCTCTCTAAGATTTCTCATCCTTTGATCATCTATTTGATGATCAGGAAGTTCCTAAGAGATAACAACTGAGATATCTCCACATCTAGATGATCCATTTCTGTCATAGAGCAAGTAAGTTTTGACTCATTTTCTCTCTTTTGTTCTTAATATGTTTTTGGAAGAAGCAAGTGTTGTATCATGTATGATCTTGCTTCTTCTACTCGTTCTTGGTTAATTTAAAGTCCTAAGGACTTTGTTTGATTTCAATTTGATGTTTCGTAGATGTTTCTAGAGTTTCCTTGTGTTTCAAGGAATCAGTGGGACGTTCTTAAGGTCAAGCAGTTTCTTGTGAGGTGAGGGAAGTTAGAATTCATGCTTCAATTTGTGTTTGTATTATAAATTTGGTATCTCTATGCATTTTAGATGGTTTTGAGAAATCAGTATGATCGTGTGTATATTATGTATGTTTAATTGATGATTTGATAGTATGATATTGAATATAATTGAAATTTTTGTAGTTGTGATGCTTGATACTGTCATGATTGAGTGTGATGAAGTTATTTGGTGGTTGAAATACTGAATTCAAGTGTTTGGAGTAAGTGGTGGTCAAACTCTTGAGTTATAAGGATAAAAAGGAAAGTTTTTATGGGTGAGTTTGAGAAAGTAATTATCTATAAACTCTTATGAAGTAATTTAAGACTTGTTAGTGGTTTTATATTAAAAATGAGTTACTCAAAGTTATCTAGTCCATATACGTCTAGTGATATTTTTATATAATGAAGAGGTGAATATATTGAGTTTTTTTTAATATATAGAATTCGCAAAATTTATGAATTCATTTGAAGATACTTAAACTGAATTTTTTGAGATTTTAGTTAAAATGTGACTTCTCTTTAGTACGTCAAGTTTTCTCTACTTAGATAATAATGCATTAATTGGATTTTAAAGAAAGATGGTGTACATATTTACACATTTGCAACAAAATTCAATTTAAAATTTTACATATTTTTAAGAGGAAATCGTAAATAAGTTGATGAATTTGGGAGTGAATAATAGAAAACAATATTAGTGGTATAATATAATGTTGCGATCATTAGTTTAGATTTGTTTCACAATATCTATCATTTCTCTAAGTTTTGTGAAATGTAGGTTTTTTTACCTTTGAATTACTTTATTATTGTTATTGTTTTGATGTGATCTTTCATATTTTTCTTTATTTGTTTTATTTTTTATTTTAATAAATTTTTCATTTGAAAACAAATAATTGATATATTTTAGGATGTCATTCTTACTAAGATGTTAAAATATATATGATAACATACTTAATATGAATTTATTTTGAAGTCTATATAATTAAGATTTTGTGTTTTTAGTAAGTTTTTATTATTCCTCGTATTTTTAATTTTGGTTATATTTCTTTTACAGGTGGAGGACTAATATTTTGTAGATGAGATTTGATAATCTAGATATATAATTGATGAGTTGGTTTCTTATTATTAGATTTTTCGGATCAATTTATTTTCTCCTAACTCCTCTAGTTTTTTTTTTTTTTTTTTAATTTAGTTAACTTGAATTGATATGAATATAATGTTATGTATAATTTGAAAGAGATAGAAATTGTATAAATTATCTCTTCTCTAAAACTTTGATAGTTTAGGAAATGAATGATTACTTAAACAAGACACATGCTATTGCACTATGTGATTAAGCTGAGTTGTATCACTATATGGTATTTGAGTTTACAAGAGATCGAATCAATATGCTTTTCTTTTAAAGAATATTTGCTTAAACAAAAAAATATCATTGAAATAGTATTCTCTTATAATTTATTTCATGTTTTAATTAATTCTTTTTGTAAAGCATATATATATATATATAGAGAGAGAGAGAGAGAAAAAATGCGCATTAAGTAAAAGAAAAAATCATTTAAAATTGAAAACGAACTTAGGAGTACTTTTTTAAAATGAAAGTACATGTACTTTTATGGAAATAATTTTATTTGAGTATATTATAAATTGATTTAAATGCAAAATCACTATAAACTGCAAATATTCTTAGAATAATTAATCTAATATGCATGTTCACCTACTTAGTATATAATGTATGCAGTTTTTATCTAATTATATCAATAATTTCAATTCATCCAAAATTAATTTGTTATCAATCGTAGTTATTGATTTTTTTTTCTTTTATATATTTAATTTAATATATATTAAAAGTTTTGCTCAAAATTATTATCTTAATTTCAGCATTCCATATTTAACTACTTTTTCTTTTAATTAAGTTTTTTTTTTCATTTACACAACTTTAACTTCAAATTTTACCGAAAAGATTAATATTTTGTGTTACTAGTATCAACTACTTCTTAGTTTCACACATCATACCTTTACTAATTTGTATTTAACTTATTTAAATTTAAATTTAATCTTTGAAATAAAATCACACACACCCATTAAGAAGAAATAAACAAAAATTAAGAGAGAAGGAACATATCAGGTGGAAGAATGTTAAAAGTAACTTAAAACAATTATTTCTCCGTATAAGTCCAAAACTATATTTCAAATTAAAAAATATTTCAGTTCCATTTCTAAGTAATTCAACCTCAAAAGTTGAGAAAAATATATATTATTTTTTCCATTAAAATAACAAATATTATTATGCATAATAATTAAATCTAAATTTAAGAAATAAATGTAAGTTTAAATTTAATTATTTTAATTTATAATTTTCTGTTTCTTCAAACTTTTTTTATAAGAAGATTGACTAAGAAAACACTAAGTTAACATGTGACGTACATTTTGTCTACAAAAATCTCAATGCTAACTAATTGCACAACATTCTCAAAGCATTATGGTCTGCCATTCATACCATTGCTTTTATTCATGTCCTTTTGTTGACTTCATTTCACAATTTACAATCCATTAAAAAGAATTTATATTAAATTTCTGATAAAATTATGTGAAACATTTTCAATAATATTTTTTTTTTAGAAATTAAGAAAAAAATGCTTATATATTTCTTTTGAGTGATCTCCATTATAACGTAGGTCAAGTTTTGTTCTCTGGAAAATGTTCGCCTAATAATATTATCAATTTTACTTTTTGAAGAGACTATTTTAATATTATGTATAACAAAATTATTATTATTATTTTAAAAAACAATATTATAATTTTTAAATTTAAACTTTTTAAAAAAAAACTGATAATTTTGGTGACAGCATGAATGCCGAAACAAAAATGTGGTTGAAAACCTGAGAATATTCATAAATTGAGAGATGACAAAATTGGAGAGAATGCCAAATGAGTATATGCAGAATTATTATTATTATTAAATGTTACAAACAAACACTCACTAATGCGTACTTGTCTATACCTTACGCGTGGCCAATGCACGCTTTGAAATCATTTCACAATTATTAACTAAGTTTCTGAAACCATAAGATTTTTTTTTTTAAATTTTTTCAAATGATTAAAATAAATATTATAATATTATGCTTGTAATTTAAAATATAAAATTAGCAGTTGGAAACTAAACTGATATAATTTATAAAAAAAAAATTATATAGAAATAATGAGTTTTGATGGATAAATTGTTATGTACGTCATTTTCTTTATAGAGAAGTGGCACACTATTTTAATGGAGATTATTTCATCTCATCATCTTCTTGCTGTCTCTATGTTACCAAAAGGTAGGTCTTTCGGAGTTCATGAAACCTAATCGACCCATACAAAATTAGGCAAAGAAAATGACAACATAGCATATAACAATCATTCTTCTTATTCATAATTAACACATAAAACTTTACACGATGGCCCACTAATAATTAATACCAAATTTAACCCACATGCTTCATTTGTGCTTAATTAGGTATAATCCGAACAGAAGAAAGACTAAATAATAATTATTCTAATAATCACATAGTTGTCAGCGTATACGTATCAATTGTTAGGTCAAATTCAAAAGGGTTTGGAGCTATACATAGTATGAGCAAAAGCAACTACCTCTCACAAATCAACACATTGGCTTCATAATAGTAATTTATTAGGGTTGAGTAATTAATCCATTACAAGCCTAACAATAATTTTGTAAGAGCTTAAAACAGATATTTTGGTGATTATATATATATATATATATATATATATATATATATTAATTATAATTTTCTGAAAGGTAACTATCTCGATTTTATATATTATATACAAAAATATATGACAAATTCATTTCTATGAAATCTTGGTAAAAGTTTTTCTTTTTTTATTCTCTAAGTTCTTATAAGTAAAGTAAAGAGAAAAGACTTTCTATCTTTGGGATATATATATATATATATATATATATATATATATATATATATATTAATTAAGAAGTGAGTTTAAATTTTATTTGTACTATAAAATTGATTTGGAAGATAAGAATTAACTATAAAGAAAGATGACATTTGTATTTATGTAAGCATGTATAATGTAACATCTCATTTTAATAATATTTAATTACTAAAAGAATTACTACACATCCAATATATAGGTACAGTTAACTCGGAAACATATAATCTGTTATGTCAATTATCAAGATACAACTATAATAACATAATATTATGCTTACAAGATACATACTACTAAGAGTTACATTAAATTGAAACTAAACATTCTACTTTATGCTTTGATACCTCTCTCATCATGTACTGGATAACATCTTTATCTACTCACACAATTACAGTGATCATTACAAACAAGAAGGAATACACAAACAAACGAACAGAAAAGAAAGGGTAAACTAATGTACTAAAATAATCATATTTCACTTTTATAGAACTAAACATATAATACAGATAAATCAATCAATCCTAAGACATACAATCATTTATAGATTTGACAATCTGAATACATGTATTGATATCGAACTCTAGGCGTCCTGCACTTAGTGGTGTTGAAACAGCTCGCCCACACATACTACCACACACCAAGGTTAATTTGTCAAACATATATGGGCAAGAAATAACCACTAGACTGAGGACCTCCTATTACTCTTTATGATATAATCATCATTCTTTATACTTGAGATTGGAAAGTATGTCAGGATAACCCCTAATATAAAGCATTTATATTATTAGTCCATACATTATACATAACCAACTTAAGAAGTTCTCCTTGAAATTCTTCTTATACGTATACCATCCACACTCATAATATTTACCAATTATAATCATATCCATATTTAACATTCATTAAACATAAACATTTAATTCAAAATAACTCAATTTGAACAGACATAAAATCAAAACAACACAAAAAACATGAAATATCATTTAAAGCAAAAAGCGTTCAGTACCAGTGCTCATGCAAACAAGCTCACTCAACGAGCCTACAAGGAGATAAATGAGAAAAAGGAGTACAAACCTACAGGGAGATAAATGGTGCTAAACGGCCAAAAGTATCGCTCAATGACACAAAGCTCAGAGGCTTTCTGCCTATGAAAGGCCTAGCATTCAGAGGTGTCCCTCAACTTCCAAGAAATAGCAAATCACTATCTTAGTATCGCTCAACGTCACCTAAGGCTGCTCAGCGTTATACTAGAACCAGAAACCTTAAAATTTTTTGTTTAATTGTACTCATTACCTATCCAATGACACAAAGTGGTATTCTTGACACTATAATTAGTTATAAAACATGTTTATACTTCAGATTGAACACCAATTTGCCTAATTGGCCAGGAATTCAATCCGTAGATCAACCAAGACCAACTAAACTCAACTGACTCATTTACAACTCAGGTTTCAACAACATAAGTGACTAACCAAGTCATAAATACCACAAACATAGACCCTTAACCTCAAACTCAACAAATATACATCCCCACAAATTTCAAACCACTAATTATAGACCAATTTCCAATCAACTCTCCAACCTATTATTAAACCATAGTTCAACAATCAAAAGACTAATCAAAACATAAATTCTATCATTCAAAATTCACCAAACACCAATACAATTTAACAAGTTGTCTACAACAAGAATTTTACCATACCAAACCACCAATATCAACATATCACACAACCCGTTATCATATAATTCAAAAAAGATTTCAGAAAATTATTCCATATAATTACCACAGACAAATTTAGGTTATTCAACTACGAATATTTAAAAAGAAGGTATTTAACTCACCTTACTTTATTGAAGGTCAAATCGCTCTAAAAGGCATAAAATAGTTTCAAACACACATGAAGCCCTATTTGCTCCTACAAACAACAAAAACATATTTAGCGTACACTATTAAAATCACAAATCAATAGAGAGTCTTATAAAAGACTCAAATGTCACATGCATATACACAAGAGACTTGCATGCAAAAGAAGACAAAAAAAAAAAAAAAGAGCAGAAAAAGAACTTACTCTATCTAAGAAACTGATCGGTCCAAATTGAAGAGTTCGTCTCAAGGATCAATTCTACGGTCTTGATTCTTCAATCAGACAAACAAAGGACAAGATAATGTGTTTTAAAATTATGAATCTCATTCATAACAAAACTATTTATATTAAAAATCTTTAATATTAAAATAATCGACCCTCGCTATTTTAAATCACTACCATTTTTAAAATGTCATTTTTTAAGTCTTTATACATTTTTTTTTCTTCGAAAAACTATTGTATTAATAAATTGCTTAATTTGAATTTTATTCATTAATAACATTATACGAGGTTTTATGTTTTACCTCTAAGTATTATTTTGATTTTTTTCATTATAAATGTATTTTTTTACCATTTCCACATAATTTTCTAAATAAAATTCTTATTATAGATTTGGTGTGATTTTTATATTTTGATTTATTTTTTTTTAATAAAATTTTATATGATGATAAATTATTCACGTAACTGAGATGATAATAATACCTAATATGAGTTTATTTAAAAACAAAATTATCGTATATATTATAAATTTGTTTTATCTTTAATTTAATTTAGTTTAATCGATTTAAAAATTTTGAATTATAATTAAAATTATGATAAAAGAAGAAAACAATATTAGGTAAAATAAAAGAAGTATATGGTATTAATTAGTTTTATTAGTTGAATTTTCTAAAAGTGTGCTAGAATAATAATTGTAGTAATATAAGAAGCAAAAGTTGTATGAAAATGATGTTGAGTGGTCAACAAAAGAATTGGCCATGCTTGCAAGAGTTATACCTTATTGAGTGGTCAGTGTTCGTTTCAGTATAGGATCTGGTGGACCAGAAAAAAGGGAAAATAAAATAAATTAGGATTTCAAATTTTCAATTCCTTTTTGTAGCATATTTGCACCGACTTTTATTTATATAAATAATTAATTAATTTTTTTAATGGGTATTTTCGTTTTGTTTGTAGATGTGTACATTAGAGAGGAAAATGTTGGATAACACGACGTTTTTGACAGAATAAGAAAATGATTTGGTACATAATAGCTGCTACAACAGCTATGCATTGAAAACAATGGTTTATTATTGGTATATGATCTTTATAATTTATTTATATCTTAATCTCACGTTTTTAATATTTAGTGTTATTTTCAATCTGTATAAAAAAACTTTAAGATGAAGTCATTGCATGACAAAGAAAATAGACACTGTAATGAACAAAATAAATGATTACAACATCGTAAAATACTTTTAATAATTTTATAAAATAGCAACTAAAATGAGATATTTTCTTTTCAACAAAACGTGACAATATGGTGCTGATACAGCCTATCACAGGCAGAACAATGCAAATACATAGAAATGAAGTAATGCAACAAAACTAGAATTAGTCAATCTATAGTAATTGCTCATCAGAAATTTGGTTAAGTTTGAGAAAACACGTGACCATAGTTTTTTTTTTTAGAAAAAAATTTAAGCACTAAAGATTAAAATGGAGGAAAACTTAAGATAAAACTTCCACTGCTTTCTCTAATCAATAAAATATTAATTTTCATACTAGAAAAGTGAATTTATAAATTAAATTGAAATACTTTTTATGCAACTACGAAATAGATGTATCAAACTATTAGTGTTTTTGTTTTGTAATCATTTTGTAATCGTTGCTAAGGATCGATAGTAATAAAAAGCAGATAATTTTCTCTTATTTTTTGTCGCGGTGTTTTATCTTTTTGGACTCCATCATTCTTTTATGAGCAAACAGTGCCACTGTCTACCTCGCCAAAGCAGCGCTTGGAGAACACGCGTCCCTCTTTCTCTCTCGCGTGTCGCATGACTCTAAGCTTCATCAAAAGTCTGATGGGAAGAAGCTTCTAGTGAAACTTTTGTTTCACGTCTTTGGGCCAAAGGATTTTGGGCCTCTGTTACTGTTTACTACAGGTCAACGTTTTAATATGGTACCAAAGCAAGTCTTGGACTTGTTCTGCCTCTGCTTCCGCTGCATTTAATTTTCTTGCGTTCTTGGTGCTAATATTTTATTTTAGTGTTTCTTGTCATTATGGAAAACATGGATCAACTCAACAACCCTTCCAGCCCCTTTTATCTCCATCCAAGAGAAAACTCAGGCATCTCTCTTATTTCTCAGACTCTTAATGAGTCCAATTACACTTCTTGGAGCAGGAATATAAGAAAAGCTCTTCTTTCCAAGAACAAGTTGAAGTTTATAGACGGAGGGATCAAGAAACCTCAAAGAGATGATCCCTTTTTTTGATTCTTGGGAGAGGAGCAATATGATGGTGTTGTCTTGGATCATGAAGACTCTTTCACCCCAGATAGTAGAAAGTGTAATATACATTGAAGATGCTCAAGAACTATGGGAAGAATTGAGAGAAAGATTTTCCAAGGGGGATTATTTTAAATTTTTTGACTTGCTCCAAGAAATTCACTCTATTAAATAGGGAGAAAGGAGTGTGAATCAGTATTTTACTGATCTGAAGATTTTATGGGAGGAATTGGAATTTCTCAGACCCATTCCATGTTGTAGCTGCAAGATTCCTTGCAGTTGTGATTTGTCTAAGGTTTCGCATAAATACAGGGAGATGGAACACATTATCTACTTCCTAAAAAGCTTAAATGAGTGCTATAATACTGTGAGAACACATATATTATTAATGGAACATTTACCTAGCATTAATCGTGTGTTTTCCCTCATTATACAACGAGGAAGACATGAAAAACATGATTCTAGACTCACAAATCAAAATGAAATCAAGGTTCTTGCCAGTACCAGTGAAAGACAGGGCCAGTGGATAAATGACCAGAATTGGAAAACCCATGGACATGAATCCGCCCCTCGGAATCAAGGCAGAGGAAGAGGAAGAAACCCCAACTATGGGAAACAATATTCTCACTGCCATAAAATGAATCACACTGTTGATGAATGTTATTCTAAGCATGATTATCAACCATGGTACAAGAAGAATGATAGTAATAACACAAATAATATGGGACAAAGTGAATGAGGTTTTGCAAATTCTTGTTCTACCACCAATGTGACACAAACCAGCCAACAAAATAATGTTAATCCTGTCCAGAGCACTTTCACTCCTGAACAAATGCAAAAAACTCTGCAAATGCTTGAAAAGGCTAACAGCTCTTCTCATAACATCAGTCAAATGCACAAAAACATTGCAGAAGACAGAAAAGGTATGTTCTCTTGGATTAGAGATACAGGGTCCACTGACCATGTGACCCATGACAAAAATCAGTTCATGACATTCAATAAGATCAAACCTATATCTGTTAAACAACCTAATAATTCCATTGTAACAGCCCACTATGCAAGGACTGTGCAATTTTTTAAGGAATTCATAATTTTTAATGTTCTGTATATACCTGATTTTTCCTTCAACCTTATATCTGTCTAAAGCCTGACTAAAGATATGAACTACACATTAACCTTTTCCTCTAAGATGTGTCAAATTCAGGACAACTCTACGTTGAAGATGATTGGATGTGTTAACGTGTATAAAGGGCTTTACTACCTACAACCTTTTGAAAGGAATCTAGCCTCTAGTTTTGCTTTCTCCTATGAACATGTAAATATAAATATGTGGCACTATAGGCTAGGCCATCCTGGACACAAAACTATTGAAAGAATATGCAAGACTTTTCCCTATGTACAAACTATTTCTAATGATGCTTGTGATATTTTCCATTATGCTAAGCAACATAAATTACCTTTTCCTAAGAGTAATTCTTTATTTGTTAATTGGTTTGATATCATTCACTGTAATATATGGGGTCCTATTTCCATCCCATTTGTACATGGACATAGATATTTCCTCACAATTGTTGATGACTGCACTAGGCATACTTGGACTTTTCTTATGCATAGTAAAGACGAAACTAGCCAACTTTTGCACACTTTTATCATTAAAATTAAGACCTAGTTTGTCAAAACTGTTAAGATCATTAGGAATGACAATGGTCCTAAGTTTAATTGTTC
Source organism: Vigna reflexopilosa (assembly GCA_027742785.1). Lineage (NCBI taxonomy): Eukaryota > Viridiplantae > Streptophyta > Magnoliopsida > Fabales > Fabaceae > Vigna > Vigna reflexopilosa. The sequence continues at coordinate 13,045,679 of CM050930.1, read as the reverse complement.
AAATATGTATGATTCTTATGGCATTGAACATCAAAGAAGTTGTGTAGAAACTCCACAACAAAATTCTGTTGTGGAGCGTAAGCATAAACACATATTGAATGTTACTCGAAGTTTGATTTATCAATCTAATATTCCCTGTGCTTATTGGTATTATGCCTTGTTCCATGCCATATACCTGATAAATAGACTTTCTTCTACTGTTATTAAGGATAAAACCCCTTTTGATGTGCTACTGTTAGGACATCGGCAAGTGTTCCAAATCGTTCAAGTAATAAACCATGGTAAGACCAGGTATCGTTTTCCCAAGAGACTCGTGTAACACTAGTTAATTGCACGACTAGTAACTCATTTAGACTCAAGAACAACTCATCATTTAATAATATGTGCAAAAAGATAAATTCACAAATAATTACAAGGTTGAACTTTGGTATAAAAGGCACTTAGAAATGGAAAATACTAGAAATGGTATGAAATGACAATGTTAAGGTTAGTTTTCACCAATTCACTCTGGTGTATACCCAATTTCATCTCTTCTCCATCAATTTACTAAAGTCAATCCACAAAATTACTCAAGCCCTAATCCCTTAGGTGAAAGAGCCTACCTTTTACCTATTAACTATCAATCCCTTGATTAATTAACAACAAAACCCGCATTAAGAACTAGGATCTAAGACAACATGTGAATCATCTTCCATCCCTAGAATCAATGAACCACAAAGACTCTTGTTTCAGTTCTGGGTTCCATCTTACGTCCCCATAACCCATGAAACCCCAAAATCAAGTCATGAACGTCCCCATTACATCCAAGCTTTAAGATTGGAAACAAGAATACTAGCAATTGATAGAAAAGGCATATATATATATATATATATATTCAAATCATTCAACAATTACACAAGATTCAAAGGTTACAACTAACCCCAACAAGATGGGTTTGGCTCTTCATTTCCGTGGAGAGCCTTTAAGCTTACAAAATGGCCATGGAAGAAGAAGAAAAACCCAAAGAGGAAGAAGGGAGTGTTCCCACAAACCCTAGCCGCCCTCTAAGCTCTCCTCTGAGTGAAATCGCGCCTCCAAATCACCAAAGACCCAATCCCCTTTGCCTTTTAGGTTTAAATAGAACAAATTTGTCACATGAGCACCGTCAACGCTCAGCGCTCCTTCTGGGGCACCCACGCGCGAGAGTTGCGCGAAGACTGGCGCTCAGCCCCTTTCTTGGGGCACCCGAGCTTGATTTTTCTACACTACATCTTCTTCTCTTTTTCTGCAGATCTGTTTGCTTCTTGTGGTTGGTTCAACTCTATACATTATCAGAGATTCTTCAAGCACATTATTATCTACAAAATAAGGGATTAGAGATGGAATTACATCAAAGTAGCCTAAAACACATTTATTCATATAGCTAAGATGAAAGAGAGGATTAAGCAAGTTATAAGCTAAAGGGGAGCTGATTTTGTCTCTAAAATGAACCTCAGATAATGGTAAAAATTATCGTGATCAAACTACCCCAAACTTAGAACTTTGCTTGTCCTCAAGCAAAAGATAACTTGACTTAGACAAAACAACCCAACTACAATGGTCTAGCAACTCAAGAAAACAGTTTCAACTAACAAAAACAAATCAATCATGCTTGCTCATCTTGGAAAGACCAATCAAGAGATAATGTGGCTATTGCAAAACAAGCTTCAACTATGGTGCTCACAGGAAAAAGATTACAAGATAGATGCAAAGGTTTTATAAGGGATCAACAGACATGGCAAAATGTTTTCCTTAAATGCATGGAACCTTTCCTCACCAAAGAAAGTTTTTCACTTAAGTCCAATGGTGCATAAGGATGTGTGTCTTCACTCTACCATCACAATGTCACACAAATCAACTTTGCCCTTCATTTCAACCAATATCAAACACATTCACAAGCAAGTTGTCATCACAAGGACTTTTTGAGGCTTGTATTGTGACTGGACTAAGAAAATAAATTGGTTTTTCTAGATACGAAACACCTTGAGTCAAGAGAGCAGGCAAATCAAAACATGATAACATAATTCTCTTTTGCTTCGAAACAAATGGAACCAATTCCCAACTCATTTTCCAGTTTTCATTCATTGAATTCTTTTTCTTGATCTTATTCTTCTTTCCTCTTTTTCTTTTCTTTCTTGTTTCTTTTTGTTTTTCTCAATGCTCCCTTTTAACATGATTTCCCAAATTACCCCAAACTTAAACCATTCTCCTATACCATAAATGAAAGCTCTACTCAACTCAAGGTAAGGAGGTCAAGGATTTTTCACATCAACCTCAAGGTTCAAGGAATGAGAAAGTTTTTCTTTTTGGTTCAAAGGTTTTGCATTGGATTTTGGGCTCAAAAATGTAGAAGAGGTAGAAGAATAAGATGGCCTTGATCATATGTAAAGAGCAAGCAAATGATTCAAACAGAAAAATTTAGGCAAAATCAACTGTGATACCAAAGTGATAACATTCAACAAGAAATATGGGGCACAACGTCTCACAAGTTAACTCAGGGTTCCAAAATCTATCGAACAAAATGCCAAGAATATTGACCACAATCAAAACCAAACATTTATCCAAAACAAATATGAGCAACCACTATCTATGCTTAAAAGCTCAACCAACATCAGCTCAACAAATTTTCAAATTCAATCAAAAAGAATAAGAGCAAACACAAGAGATTTTAATTCAAGCATAGCCCAAAACATAATTACTTGAGACCAAACCATTGCAAAAGAAATATCTAGTTAGCCAAGTTCAAAATTAAAAGCAACAATTAAAACTAGAATTAGAACAACTGAAAGCAAACAAAAACTAGAAATCAAAACTGAAAAACCAATCAAGTTGGACAATTTGTAGCTCCTGCACCTCCCGCAGAACAAAAATAAACATGCAATATGCAGTGAATCAATTGGCTAGAAGAAACTATGGATGAATGGAGTTGTTGGGGTTTACAATTTCATCTTATCCACCCTCTTATATCTACTCTTCTTATTTAATTCGCTTATTTATCATATTGTCATGCAAACTTTCTTAGTCTACCCAAAACCCAATCTCTTGGCGAAAAGAGCCTATTACTAATTACTGGCTTGCTATCTCTAGTCTCCCCTAGTAACTACCAATGCATGATAAACGGAAGCAAAATACAATTGATCGTCCTACCCCTATCTCTAGGCGGTATTAGCATAATCAAGAAATTCCCCCCAGTTCATGACATTACTGTACGTCTCCGTATCAATAAAGACAAACAACATTTACCGAATGAGTTAAACGATAAAAGCATTAAGCAAAGGTAAGGAACCCAACAATTGATAATATAAGCATATGAAAGCATATAATGAAAATAATAATTTTGATATAAGAGAGTTTCAAAAGATTACATTATTCCCCAACAACAAAGGGTTTAGTTCACCATAGACATGGTGAAACTAGATGAAATACAATGGAAGGATGAAAGAATAAACCCTAAATTTGGTAGATTGGAGCCTAAGCATCCAAGGAACCTCCTCCAAGGTGTGTAGAACAGCTCTGGACGTCTCTGCCTGCCAAAAGATTCCAATTTGAATCGCATTGGGGCTATATATAGGCCAAAAAAGTAACATAATTTAAGCCCAAGCCCAGCAGACAACCGCTCAGCGTCCAATTTAACCGCTCAACGGTTTCCCTTTAGCCGCACCACCGCTCAACGGTTTCCCTTTAGCGTTGGAATTTGACGCTCAACGGTGCATAAACTCTTCTTTTCTTCCTTTTTCTTCTTCTTTCCTGAGTCTAAGTCCTTCCTAATTCACTTCCATCTTCAATTCTCATCAAAACCCTGCAAAATAATGCAAAAACAAGCATATTATCTCTAAAACCAACTTTTGCCTCTCACATGACTCAACTTAGTGTTTTACTTGATTTCAAGCTCATTCTAAGCCATAAAGGGTGTGTTTTGATATCAAATTTAAGCATGAAAATAACGGTTTTTAGACCGTTATCACATGCTTAGTTAAATATAAAAAGAACAATCAAAGCATACACTTCAAACCATGCATCAAATACTCAACGTGACTCATCCGAATTTTGTATAATTGTCGAACTATTGGTCGTCTTTCCACTTGCATAGTTCAGCTGACCCTCCCCAACACTATGCAAGGTAAATCCCCCCAATCTGTATATGTCTAAACTCTAAGACTATAGACGTGGACCTCCCTCTATTCTCACCACTCACACCGTTCTTCTCTATCTGAGCATGAACAATGCTTTGAGTGTAGGGATAGACATACCAGTTCAAAGCTCCATACAGTTATACATAACAACAACAACACCCCTCAAATCACTTGAAATCATCTCACCCTGATATGTCCAATTCATACTCAATCACATCATTCAATTCACAATCATATACTTTCAAACCACACAAGCCATATACATAAATATACAAGACGCTATTTCAATCAAACAACATCAAAAACCCCCTACCAATAAACTTCACACATAACATATTATTAAATATTATTTATAAGAAAATTAGCATTCACGTGACCCCTAACAAGCAAACCCATAATGTTCGCTTAAATGGTATTTAATAACCATACACTATACTTCTTGAAACAAAAATAGGTGACATAACAATAACAAAAACAGCCAAAATCTGCACCTTAAATCCTAATTAAAACACTTAAAATTCACCTCCAAGCATTCATTCTCATATGTCCAATACTACATAAATTTTTACTTGTAATATATACCAAACAGTAATTGATAAACTCATGGACTATATGTGAAAATAATAATAGCATAATCATTGAAAGCAAAAACAAATTCATCACCGCAAATTTAATATAATGAATGGAATAATAAATAAAAAAAAAACATGCACTATTGATTTTCTTAAAGAGAAAAAGAAACATTTGCAACACTATAAACCATTCATTGAAATATTGAATGGAATAACATCCGCATGATGAGAAAAGGTCCCGTAGTGAATCATTTAGAAATAGAGACAATTATTTGGAAACACTACATTAAATGCAATGGCATAAAATAAATGTTGCACCTTATGCTTTTGATAGGTTCATAAAAAAATAAATATATATTTATATATATCAACAAGAATGACAATTAAATAGGTATATTACTTGGGAAGGAAAAACTACACTGCAACAGGATAAAAAAAATAGCACTGCATCATCGCATACTAAAAGAAACATGAACGGCATATTAATTAAAAAAAAACAAAATATTGTAGTGTAAATAAATAAATAAATAAAAAACAGATTAAGCACCTCATTGATGCACCAACACTATGGATCATAAAACGAGAGTAAAATAACAAGAAAAAAAAATCAACAAAACAACATTCACAATCCCTTGCAATTAACTCATAGATGTATTCGAGATCATATAAAAATATCATTCACATAACATTTAAATTTCCTTACTCATATACTCATTCCTAAAATTCACAACAACATCACCAATCACAACAACAAAACAATGTTAACTCCCCTTACTTGGAAAACTTCACAGTTTAGCTTGACAAGAACGCTCTAAACAATACCTTTCACAGCAAAAGTTCAATGACACCCTACAAATCACCCAATGGTGATAGAATAGCTTTTTAGAGCTAGAAATTAACGCAAATCTGAAGTAGAACGCTTCTAGTGACATGCATTCAGTAAAATAGCAATGCCCTAGGTTCTAAAAACAATGGAGAAAAGGGGAAAATTACTTACCAGTGAAGATCGAAAATCTAACCAGATGGTTTTGTAGCTCTTGACTCCAGGAACGTGGAAACAACACCTAATCAAGAATCAATTGGTTCAGCGAGTGAAAAATCTAGAGAGAAGGCAAAGAGGGTTTAAGGTTAAAGAGTTTTCTGTTTTCTAGAAAAAGAAGAAAAAATGGCTTAATGAATCAGAATTCTGAAAAAGCTCCCCTCTAAGACTAAAACGCCCTTAGCTTATGAGCCTAGCTGTCCCAATCCTAAGGTTCAATGTCCCTAAACTTTTTTTTTTTCATACCTTTACATTTTAAACTCATATTTCTAAAATTACTTTTAATTTTAGATATAATGTTTTTGTATATAAATTATAATATATATATATATATATATATATATATATATTAATAAAATATAATTTTGATGTTTTTGTATTTACTGCTCCAATCTAAATCCATTTATATCTCAACTTAAACAAACTAAAAATATATATTTAATTCATTCTAGTCAGATTTTTTAACTTAAACCAATCTATTTTACGGATTTTAATGTAATCTGTATTAAATCCATTTCCACAATCTATTCTCAAATACCATTTCCATGTACTAAATGAATCTCAATATAACAAATAAAACTAAAACAAATAGATTAGTTATTTAAATAAACTTAATATTACACAATGAAAAAGTGAATAAAGTCATTTTGTCAAAGTTCAAATTAATAACTTAGATGAAACTACGAGGAGATATCATACAAGAACGCGCATATCAGATATTCACTCTTCGCAATAAACACCACACTGCGTCCCTTTCTCAAGGTGAAAAGGAAAACCCTAAACCCTTCTTCATTGCAATCATTGCAACTTGAAAGACGTGGTTTTTGCATCAATCTTGGCCAGTAAACTATTGGAGGAGTGCTTCGCAGTGAGCTTTGGGAGGAAGAGGTGGGTATTTGCGTTCGCATATTTTCTGTCAATTCCTTGCACGTATCCCTTTCTTAATTTTTGTTTTCCCCCAATCTGACCCATGCCTGGAATTCTTTGTGGTTTAATCACGACGTTGTGGGTAGGAGGCTCCATTAGAGTTCAATCGTGGTGGAACTAGGGTTTGGTGGTCGGTGAAGGCTTCGTGGTTCGACGACGTTGGCGTGAGGAGGCGACAGTGCTGAGGAAGGACTCCTTGGTCCGTTCAACAAGGTGGAGATTTGGTACAGCTCTGGAGTTGGACGAATAAGCCATCTGGTTGTCTGGAGATCGAACAAGGTTAATTTTATTAAGGACGAAAACAGTTTTTTTGCAATGGAATTTGAATCCTGCTGATATTTGATGTTAGTAAGTTGTGTGATTGGTAGTGGTTTCATGATCATGTGACACTTCTTCAAGATGTATATAAATTGTATTCGATATGGGCTACTAAACTATATGACATTACTGGTATTAGATGACTCTTTAAGTAGTAGAGGGTAAGTCCAGGAATCCCCATCAGTTTCAAAACTGTTTTTGGTGTAGCTTCTGCAAAGCAAGAGGTTACACAATGCCCTAGCTTCTTTCGAATGTAAAAAACATCTGCTCCCAGAATTAAGCAAATGGTACTTCTTGAAATTTTATACAAGCCAAGCATTCAAAGATTCGTTCTTGAAGTTAACTCAAATAAACTAAGAAAAAGGAATACAACTTACCCTGGCAGCCACCCATATGCAATGTTTCAAAATTAGACACCACAGAATTCAAACGTTTATCTCTAGAATGTAGAGAGGAGGTGTTGCCACTATCAGAAATAGCTGAGCAAAGAGCTTGAACACCATTTATCCCAAACGAAGTATCACAAACCAGAATTGAATTAAGTTTTTTACTCGTTAATATGAGATCTGATATGCCAATATCAGTAACAGAAATGCATCCTTTAATATTCAGGTGACACAAAGAAACACATAATTTGGAGATGTAATGGAGACCCAAATCTGGCAGGAAAAAGAGTTATTATGTTAACATGGATACAAACATAAACTAGAAAAAAAAATTGAAAATGAATCTTTTCACCAGAAAAACCTCCTACCACTGACATCAGTTCTTCCTTCCAATGTGAGTTTTGTAACATTACAAAGAGGAGGTCCAAATTCATTAAATGACATGATTTGCACTGCTTCATATTTAACACTAGAGGTCTTCTCTGGCACTGACTGTATCTCAGCCGGACTAGAGGATAAAACTGTAACTGATGCTGGAATCAGTGGGGTAATATCAACAGTCAAGTCAATTTCACAAACCAGCGGACATTTCTCCAATAACTGAAGGAAGCTGGTTGTCCCAATGTTCAAAAGATAACCTGCTTTCAATGTTCTTAAAGAAGGAAAGGATTTGCGGAAGCAATCAACAGCAAGTTCAACATGCAAATTTTGACACTTAGAGATATCCACCTCCTGAACTGCTTCAAAGGTCATGGTTTCTTCTGACAGATTTTGTGGAAACACCCATCTATCTCTTACAGGATGTTCACAACTAATAAATAACTTCTCTATAATCTTCTTTTGCATGGGATCTGTTAAATGTGATTGAGGGATGAGTGACAGTCGAAGTATTGTAGATGTTATTTGCGGGCAACCAGAAAGGTTCACTTTCTGCATGCAATGGAAACTTATGTTACAAAAGTATGATAGCATTCCTAATATAACATCATAGACTCCTGGCAAACAACTATAAGACGTATTGGCTAAGATATTAAAGGTCTGTTTGGACAAGCTTTTATATAAGAACATCTGGAACAGAAAAATATTAAGATAAAAATGAAATTGACTTATCCATAAGCTAAAATTATCTTATGCACAATTTAAAATACAAATCAAGAGAAGTTACATGAGAGAGCCTCTGTAAATTAGCTTATACACAAGTTAATTTTAACTTATGAAGATGTGAACTTATTTTTCTTCATATTTTTCTCTCCTAATATTCTTATGGAGATGTCATCCAGACACAAGACAACACGATGCATTTGGATAGCACTTGCAAATATTGAAACCATAAAATCACAAGGAACCAATCATAATTAACAAAACATGGATTTGCAAGGTCAAAAGAGAAAAATGTGGAAAACAATACAAATGAAATCACTAAGTATTTTAATTTTTTTATAGTAAAGGCATCAAAGGGTGAAAGTGGAAACTGTAAATCAAAGCTACGGTATGTAGTAAAGAGAAAGCTTACTTGAACAATAAATTCTCCATCTTGCAGCCTTTGGACATTTATTATTGTTAGACTAGCATAAAAAAGTTATAACAAATCCACAAATTGTTAGAATTTATTATTGAAGGAGAGTTAGGGGTGGTTAACTAGAAGGGGATAGAAGGGGCAATTTGTCCAAGATAAGAGTGTTCCTATATAGTATTGAATTAGCCTTACTTAGGAAGAATCTGATTGATTCTGTTAAAAAATGTTAATAATAAGGTCACGATGAGTCAAACAACAATCTTACTATCAGACTCCCTTTATAAGATCAATCCCTGGTTTAAAATTATTACTATCAGAGTTATGTATATGGAATACAACAATTACACATTAACTCTACGTATTTCAAGACATTTTTCATTGTGTCTAAATCTTATGATTCAATGGGTAAATATTGTTTCAACCCATCTAAGCAATTAGCTCAACCCTATTATCTTCTAATTATTACTCAGTTCCATAAAATCAAGAAAGTAGAAAGCAGTGCTTACTGAATTTTCAGATGCAATTAGTACATCATAAAAGGTGTACCTGTTTATGGATTCTATAAAGCCTATTACATGATCTCTAAGATGCCTAAAGCAATGTAGACCACTGAGCTCATCTCCATCCTGCAAAAGTTACAGGAAATGAACAAGATAAATTAGAACAGAGTGTTTTCTTCAACTGTCAAGAATCCCATCCTGCTATGTCATAAACAATCTACCAAAAAAACTACTCAAGTTCAACACAGTGACTGATATCACCTAAGCATTCATCTCTAGTCTGATTAAGCTAAGTTAAAATATCCATTCTTGCCATTTGTATTTAATGTTACAGAGACAAACTTAAGGTCTGACAGTTCAGATAGACTACTTTTTATATAACTCTGATTTTCTACCTACTGCCAGAAACTGGTTCTTCTTATAATTTTCTTATGTAAAAGAAATTATGTTATAAGTATCTGACTATTGAATTCGAATCATATTCAAGAAAGAACTCTCCAATGTGAACTTTTCATTCACTGCTAAGTTGTGGAGTTGATAATCTGAATCATATTTTCTAGCCATCTGGTTTTTGTAGATTCAATAATAATTTAATCAATTGAGGCCTGTTCTTATTTTCCAATCTCCCCTGCATGGTTATTAACATTAAACTACTCACCCACCAAGTTTCCTATATTTAGTATGTTGTGTTTGATGGAGAAATTGGTTGTCCAATAAACTGAGAGGCACCATTCAAAGGGATTCATGACTTCAACATTTCTAGCCTCATACAGAGGTATTCTGCTATTATAATTTATAACTCTACGGTTTTTATATTCACACCAGGTATCATGTTTTAACTTTTCTGCAATAGTGAAAAATATCATTAAAATAAAATAAGAAAATATACTGCATAAGTCAGATTTCTCTTAGAGGTGCTTACATTCACTGGAAGTTATTCAAAAGCTGAAACCTTTCTGTGTCATATTCTCTCACACCACAAACATTATTGGAAGCAATAATATGAGTTGTGCCACTGCAAAAGTTTTCATGTCAAGCCGTGTTCATGTTCCAAACAAAGACAAATATAACTTGGTATGAAAAATACCTCAAGTTGTCATATATTTCAATTGCATTTGTTATGGCATTATCATCATGTGTGGTCCGGGTACAAAAGTTTGCTCCCTTCTGATCCAAACGCTGCATTCAGAATAGACACTATAAGTTGCATCACACAATCCTAATCTTATTAGTATGATAAAATTGAGAATTGGGGAGAAATAGTAGGCTTGCGTAGTAGCAATACTTCCTATCACATACCCAATAAAATGGAACAATTAATGTATATACTAAGTATATATTGCAAACAAGAGTAAAACATTTCTCTTGTTTTACATAGGAGAAAAGGTAAAACACCACAATCATAGAATCCGAAATATCTAATATAGCAAGATGTGCAAACAAAGGAAGGTTTGACCCCCCAAAAACCAAGGGTAAGTAACTACAAGTTAATCCTAGTAATTAAGTTGAGCTTGATTGAGAAGTTATTGTGAATTATGATAGAATCAAGAGTATTACAAATAAGGGAAACCAAGCTCCTCACAAGTAGAGGTAGTAATTTTAAAGTGAAAATAGGATGGTAATCCTGCAATTATGAGTAAAATAAAAATGAATATCAAGAAACACTTTTTTGAGCCTAACTGATCCAAACAGATCTTTTGATCACAAAATTCACTAGTAAATCTATATAGTACTCCTCAAAGTCAAAGTTCAACAATATTTAATAGGGAATCTAACAGAAAATGAAATCTAACAAAAATGTTTCTCTCTTTAGAACATAGAATCATATCAAAAGTTGAAATTGTCGCACAATAAGAGTGAGTTAACGCATAAACTTTTGGATTTCTTATCACTTCTAACTTTCCTCATATTATAAATGCTTTTGGTGCCGCACTTTCCTTTCACACAATTCATTCTATTATAACTCTTCTTCTTCTTCTTTTTAACTAATTACATCATCACACACCATAACAAAAACATTTAATGTTACCAAATACCAGAAACAACTACCTTTGTAAATCGACAACCCGGTCTCAGTCCCCTATCCAAAACCAACAAAACATCCATAACATCAACCCATATTTATTTTAACTTCTTTTTGCCTCAACTTAGTACTCTGTCCACACTTTTTGTTGCGTCTGTTCACAACGCTTGGGTGCAGTCTCCCGTACCATTTGCGGCGAATTAAGCTAATCAACTTTTACATTTAAGAAAAAATACATCATACACTCACTCTCATTTCCACTCACTTAGACTCACGATACTTATTGTGTTGTCAATCTTAATTCTGATTTTCTTTTTCATTTTTGTTCATTGTAGGTAGCCAGTGCACTTGATTATTACGTCATATCTTCACACTCTCTACCTTGAAAGTGCACACTAAATGTAAGCTATTATGGCCCATGCTTTATTCTTATAATCCTATATATAGAACTGATGCATATCTTCCGCGGTTCATTTTTTTTTATTGGAGCATAAGTGATACAAGATGTTTTGTATTGAACTTGAGTCCACCCCATATTGCTATGCTGTCGACTCACTATTCTTGAACTAGTTTTCCAACCATTCTTCAGTTTCGTAGCAAGTAAAGTATGTTTAAATTGTGAATCTGTTTGTTATTATGTTATGAATTATGGGCTGTTGGTGTATGTATTATATGTCCTATGCTATTGTTGTGCAGGTGTGACTTATTGATCATAAAAATTGTTTAGTGTTATGACTATGTATATATTGTGTAATTATTGGTGTATGTTTTAAGTTCAAACTTATAAGTATTGGTTTATGTTTTGCCATGGTTGTGGGTTCAACTATATTTGGTGGAAGTGAATATGGATTGTCTTATTTGAATTGAATTACAACTACATTGTACAATATGCCCAACACTAGGTACCATTTAGTTAGGTTGCTCATGTAATTTTGAAACTTACATCGTACAGAATGACTAACCCCATAGGTCAAAGGAAGCCTAAAAATTGTCTTGCACATTACCGTTGTGAATGTTGATTATGACGGTAATGATTTAGCTTGCTCTTAAATGTATATACAGAACTATTAACGAGGGTAATAGGTTATGTGACAAGGACTTTTGTCATAGTAGTGTTGAAATTGTATGCCATGTTTCACTTAAGTAGTAATCAAATGAGTAAACTCTTCAAAGAAACGCTAAATAGCATTATTTTTCAGTTTAGTATTTAAGCGTGAATTATACTTACGATAAAACTAGTTAAACTTAATTAAGCTCTGATTTATTACATTACAAAGCTTATTTATTTTTTGGGTTGTTATGATATCTCAGAAAATAGTTTAGAGGAAGAATTAAAGATTTTATTTTTTTGGTTAGAGGAAAGTTGAAGATCCAATCACTTGCTTATTGTGAAAATTGGGTCAGTGTAAGATATCCAAAACAAAAAGTCCATATCATTAAATACTGAAACTGAAACCATTCTCTGCGCAAATTAAGAGTGAAGCAACGACAATGAAACCCGTTTCTCAGAAATGGGGTTACATTCGAATCATGGCCGGTACAATCCTCGGAGGCATCCTCGGATTCTACATTATGCATCGTGTTGAATCTAACTACAAGGTTAGCATACCTTCACTCTCTTCTTTCTTTTCAGTTGCTTCTTTAGCCAGGTTTTCTGAAGCTACCTAATGAAGGCTCGTTCGCTAGGGTATTCAGAAACCCTTTTCCCTTTTCTCTTTAAAGATTTTTTCTTTTTTGTTTGTTTGATATGGTTTACTTGTGCTGTGTGCAGGAGAGAATGAATGAGAGGCTGAGAAACTATGAGGCTGAATTGAGGAGGAAAAAGGACGAGAGATTGAACTAGAGGAATCCTCCAAGTTTTGAAAAATCATGGTTCTTTTTTCTTACTGTTAGAGATATTATATTTAGTTTATATTGTGATTATGTTAATTAGGAAAACATAATCCTTATATGTTTATTAGGGAAACATTGTTCTTATTTTATTTTATTTTATTCTTACATATTCTTTTGTATTTGGGCTTAGCCTATATTTCTTCTATTATAAATAGAGAACTCTATGTGTGTATTTAACACAAGAGATTAATTCTAATATATAATTTTCATTATATTTAACATGGTAGCAGAGTAGGTTTTCTGATTTTTTTTTACTTTGTCTTTGTTGCCCCGGTGGCCGCCGCCATTGGCGACCCCCCTAAAAAGTTTCTTTTTCAACCTGTGCCTTTATACTTCAATGGGTTTCTGTCTCGCATTTGTCCGATGTTGTTGTCCGCCAATGCTCGTTGCCGCTCGCCACCAGCCGCCACCGTCACCGGCTGTCCGTCGTCTCCGGCCACCGTCTTCGGTCACCGTCTTCGGTCACCGTCTTCAGGCACCGTCTCCGGCCACCGTCTCCGGCCGTCCGCCACTTGTGCCACTGATGCACCAACACCTAGTTCTACCTCTACTGCTTCCGCTATTTTCTTCTTTATTCTGAAAGGTTTTCAAGGACAGTTAGTAGTTAACACCAAGAAATTTCAACACTAAAATTATGGGTTGAAACAATTTCACCAACCCTTTGTCAAATCTGTCAGATTTGTTTTTGAGTGCTTTGATGAATAAGAGCTTATTATGATCTTCCACTTTCATCATCGGCGCACCGTCATTTCCGCCGTGAGAGGGAGTATGTTTCCAGCCAGATTTTAGGCTTTCAGACTCCACTAGTCAATGATGACAGTCCTTGCAGTTTTGTCGCTTCTAGCCACTACAGGCCCCATCAGTCAGTGATGACATTCCCTGTAGTTTTGTCGCTTTTAGCCATTACATGCCTCATCAGTCAGTGACGGCATTCCCTGTAGTTTTGTCGCTTTTAGCCACTACAGGCCCCATCAGTTAATGATGGCATTTCCTGTAGTTTAGTCGCTTTTAACCACTATAGGCCCCATCATTCAGTGATGGCATTCCATGTAGTTTTGTCGCTTTTAGCCACTACAGGCCCCATCAGTCAGTGATGGCAATCCCTGTAGTTTTGATGCAAGCCCCATCCTTACTTGATGGCAATCCAGTTCTTGGAGTTTGTCATTGTTCTCCTTTGTCAAAGTCATCCCACTTGAAGTTTCATGGTGCTATTTGAAGTTTCGCAGTTGTCTACTACTGTCTATAAATTGTTGTTAGTTGTTCGTCGATACGTGATTGCGCATCTGTTTGCCGCACACTCTTGAAGACAGATCATATATTTCAAATTGAGTTTATTTATTCCAAGCTTTGTCTATACAATCTGTATGCTCGAGCTTGAGGGGGAGTGTTAGAGATATTATATTTAGTTTATATTGTGTTTATGTTAATTAGGGAAACATAGTCCCTATATGTTTATTAGGGAAACATTGTTCTTATTTTATTTTATTTTATTCTTACATATTCCTTTGTATTTGGGCTTAACCTATATTTCTTCTACTAAAAAATTATGATTATTTTTAAGTATTTGTTGAGAAAATTATATAGTTTGATTCCAGCAAAGGGTAGTTAACAAATGTTCTATACTAAAGAATATAAAAAATATTTTGTAAGTTAATTAGAAAAGGTTTTAATATTATTATATTTTTTTTATATTATTTTTCATTTTTTTTTCTTTTGACAAATGTTTATTTTTGAAAGTAAAAACAAAGGACGATGAATCAAATTTAAGAAAATGGAAAATAAATCCATTTACGTCTACTTCATATTCAATTTTCATGGTGTTACTTAACAAATACTTATAGCAATTTATTTGCTTTAATATGGTTGGAAAGAATTGTGTTCAATGTTTTGAAATGCAAGCTTACAATCTTTCTTATCCAGTTTCCAGGCATATAAAGTATGTTGGTATATAAACTTATAAACTCTTTAAGAGAGAATAAATTAGATAATATAAGAGTATTATATGTCTTTCAAATTCATATCACTTGGGTGATTCTAAGCATTTAGATTGTTTAGAGACAACATAAAACTAGAATTTTGAAGAGTGGTGAGGTATGATATTTATCATATATGTGTTGGTGGTGTGATATGATTTGTTGAATTTCAGGTTGATCGTGAGTTTGATGTTGGTGCAATGAATGATGACAAGGATGAGCAACCAAGCCTGAAAACGAAAGTTGAGAAACCGCCTTCAGTAAAGAAAATATTGAAACGAAAACTCAAAGACAGTGTTATGCGTACCATGGAGCATCGGCAAAATCTAGTTGCGGAGCTTAGAAGGGAGGTTCTTCAGTTGGAGGAAGAGGTTGCTTATGAGAAAGCTAGACGAAGAAGAGCAGAGGAAGGTGGACAGAGTGTGCCCCATGAAGATCCTTCGTTCTACCCGGGAGGCATCTCCCCGGGAGGCATGTCCACTGATCCAGCTCCAATGAAGAGTGATCCAGCTCCAATGAAGACTTTTGTGAAGATGGGGTCGCGAAGGCGGTTCAAGAGCAGAGCTCTTAGAACTCCTTTTACTCCTTTTACTGGAAATCTAAGAATAAAATATGTTTGACATTATTAAAAGTTTGTTTAGAGATTATTTAGTTTAATTAGTAGAAGTCTTATTTTTGACAAATGTTTTATTATGGACAAATGTGTTTTATAATTTCAATTGTAATGTTATTGTTGACCGATGTTACATTGAACTATCCTTGTTTCACATTGTATTACAGTTTAATGAATGAGTAATGTTATTGAAATTGGGAAATAATGTTACCATATAGTTGTTAAATATTAAATTTGACAGATTGTTTTATTGTTCATGGACTTATTGGACATAGGAAACATTTTGCGTTGAATATACAAACCTCGTTTAAACCACTCCACTTAGGTTGGTCAAATCTCTAACGTGGATGAATTCCTTGATCCCTAAACATGACCTCGAACACTCTCAACTCAGTTTTGCAACCATTTTCCTCAACATGCATTGCAAGTCATTGGAAAGAATGACAGATATCATAGTTGGTCCCCTGTGTTATAAAAACTGGTCCCTTCAGTTGAACTTTCTGTACAAATTCTCCATTTCAGTCGCGTAACCGTTTACAGTGGCCTGTAAACGATTACCAAGGCATTTTTTCAACCACAAGTCAATCCACTCCACTTAGGTTGCTCAAATCACTAACAAGGCTGAATTCCTTGAACCTTGGGTGGCCAAAATAGACCTCCAACACTCTCAACTCAGTTTAGCAACCATTTTCCTCAACATGCATTGGAATTCATGGGAAAGAATGACAGATATCATAGTTGGTCCCTTCTGTTATAAAAACTGGTCCCTTTAGTTAAACTTTCTGTACAAATTCTCTATTTCATTCGCGTAATCGTTTATAGTGGCCTGTAAACGATTACCAGGGCCTTTTTTCAACCACAAGTCAAACCACTCCACTTTGGTTGCTCAAATGACTAACATGGCTGAATTCCTTGAACCTTGGGTGGCCAAAATAGACCTCCTACACTCTGAACTCAGTTTAACAACCATTTTCCTCAACATGCATTGCAAGTCATGGGAAAGAATGACAAATATCATAGTTGGTCCCTTGTGTTATAAAAATTGGTCCCTTCAGTTGAACTTTATGTACAAATTCTCCATTTCATTCGCGTAATCGTTTACAGTGGCCTGTAAACGATTACCAGGGTCTTTTTTCAACCACAAGTCAAACCACTCCACTTAGGTTGCTCAAATGACTAACATGGCTGAATTCCTTGAACCTTGGGTGGCCAAAATAGACCTCCAACACTCTCAACTCAGTTTAACAACCATTTTCCTCAACATGCATTGCAAGTCATGGGAAAGAATGACAAATATCATACTTGGTCCCTTGTGTTATAAAAATTGGTCCCTTCAGTTGAACTTTCTGTACAAATTCTCCATTTCACTTGCGTAATCGTTTACAGTGTAAATAAATATGCATATGTTGTAAATGTCATTTGATTAATCTAACATTATGGTAAAGAAACAAAAAAGGGTCGGATACACCTAACCAAACCAAACGTAAACTTACCCAAGATAAAAACGAATGTTATGCCGACAAAGACTAAAGCTGTATAAAATTAAGATTTTCTTTATTATATTTGTTTCTAATTCTTAATTAAAATTATAAGATGACACAAATCAAAGAGAATTTTATGTACCCTTTAATTACACTCCACGTATTTATATTGATAAAGCAAACAACCATTGCTTGCATACCAAATAATATATAATGAGTTGAACAAGTTCCATCTGTGATGTCCTCACCAATGTCTTACATTTAAGGACCTAATTCCCATGAGCTACAAAAGTTAAGGACATATCTTTTGCATGTTTTCTCTATCGTTATATTTTGTGGATTTATGAAAAAAAAAAAAAACACTGTCAATAAAGCAATAAACATTTTAATGTTTATGATATTAGATGTTAGGTTTACTCATAAAAGTTGAAAAGAAGAATGAAAAAAAGTGTTAAATATTTAGGTGAGTTTAAGAAATGAAAAAAAATAAAATATCATATAAAGATATTGTATAGATAATAATACAAATCATTTATGTAATTAGATTTAAGTTTCATTGATATTGTATCTGAAAAAAAAATTGTGAATTCAACTCTTTTTATTAATAAAATACTAACAACTAATATTTATTGAAAAAAAAAGAAAAACTAAGATATTTAATGTTCATGATGAATTGAATGTTTAATTGTTCACATTAATTTGATCGACTTTTTTACATTTTTTAGTAATTATTTTATAGAGTTAGGGCTTATTATTTTGTTTTCATATATTAATGAAATAAGACAAAGAGCGGACAGGAGAATATTTCAGCCCAATAACTTGTATTATTGTTTTGTCTCCTTGGGTTGGCCCATTAACAAGAATGTATAAATAATTCCAATTTCATGGAAATCCATCATGTGGACCCCCGAAAACCCATCACCAAAGAATATGGATTGTGGATTTTGAGGATGAGTAATTCATGAAAACATCAAGTTTTTTCTTTTCATATTAATTTTAAGTTTTTAAAGTTAATTACTTATCATCACTTTATTTAATATGTATTAATATTATTACTTAAATTACTATTTTATTTTAAATTTTCAACTAAAAGTATTGACAAAGCTCTTTTTAATTTTTTTTTCTTAAGTTTATTCCTTTCATATGTTAGATTTCTTGTACCAAAATATTTATACAAGAGTAAAAGAAACATTGAAGATTAGATGGTAAAGTGCATCGGTTTATCCGCTTTAATTTGGCCCACTGTTAAAATAGGCTGAAATTTTTACTTAATCTGCTAATTTATTAATTTTTAAAAATTTGGCTTAATAACACATTAAATAATGTAAATGTTTTTTAAGTCTTTAATTAATAAATTAATGTTTTAATTAAATAAATAAAAACAATTATTAATTTTATATGTTAAATTAATATAATATAATTAATAACTAAAATTTGATTTAAAGTGTTAATGATTTAAGTGAATACTGTTACATATCTGTGAAATCATATAAAAGATGATGACAACACTTTCAATATTAATAAAATAAGATTTATTTTTATTTGTATGTTATAATTTAGAGTTATTTTTAATTAAAATAAAAAAGATTGAATAAAATATATGAAGTAGTTAATCATTTCATATTATATACTATTAGTATCTCCTTAAAATTTGGTGATAATGGTTTTTTCACTTATACTGTCTCCTTTATTTATACGAATGCTTATCCTTGTAATGTGACACAAAATCATTTACTTCGAAGCCATGAAAGTGATGTTTGTAGTGCACAACACAACCACCAAGATCTCTCCTTGCGCTTTTGCCAAAAATAATAATTTGTTTGTGATTGCAAAAAGGATAATAATACAACCATGATTCTTTGCTCTCAAAAAGTGCTATGCTTTGTTTGTATTTAAATTCCAACATTTTTTTAGAACACTGAAGTAATCGATTGTTCGATTATTTTAATAATGTAAAAGGTTTTTGTTCTTATCCAGATTTTAAGTATTAATTTATGGACCGTTGGTGAAATTCTCATGATTTGATAGTTTTTTTATATTCAATTTGTAAAAGAATTAGAATATTTTTGAATATTTTTAATATTCAAAAATATAATCAAATATTATATAAAAGCATATATGATATGATAGAATAGTTATCCAATTATAATATAAAGTAATAATTTTATAGTTATCCAAAATAATTATAGAATTTAAATTTTATATATATAACTAATCTATTATCAAAACTATATCCAAAACTACTTTAAACCTAACTACTCAGCAACATCTCTTCTGTCCAATATCTACTCCAGAGACACCTCATCTCCCTCTACTCACACCCACATGATTATCATTGCAAAGGAAAGAACACCAACACATACAAAACACAAACAACAATCAACAGGGTAAGCTAGATATAAAAAAATTCATACATTTTCATAACATACAACATACATATAAGTACTCATGCAAAATAAACTAATTTAGACATCCTAACATGTTATGACCTAGACTTGACCGTCCAGACTTAGAATGATTGTCGAGCTATGGCGGGTTGTGCACTTGTGGTAGTCTCTACAGCTTTGCAAAGCCATTGCCAACGAGTTTCACCCTATCACACTCACAAGGTTAGTCTGTTCCAGACCTTGAGACATACTGGAAGCCCCCACAACTAAGACCTCCTGCTACTCCTCACGACATGGTTCAATCCTCTCTACTTGAGAATGAAAGATCATTGGAGTTTTATGATAACCCACAAGACCGAGCTCCTGCATTCATTCTAAACAAACTTGAATCTCACCAAGATTTTCCATATTGAAACTTACCACATCACTTTGAGATCATACTTTATTGCCATTTAAATCACAACTCAAATCTTTAATACTTATATAACTCAATATACATTCCTACACAATCCAAAATAGTTCACCACATCATTCAAATCAAACAAGAATAATTAAGAAAAGGGTAAACTAAAACTTGGACCATTCACTCAACACATAATCTTGCTGAGAGAATATAGAGGTTTCTCCCACAACGACCCATCTCGCTGTGCGAATAAACTTCCAGTGGTACCAGACCCCAACCCCTTGCATAACGCCCCCAACTCGCTATGCGAAAGTCCAGACAGTGGCCCAGACCTCCCAAACACTCGCTGAGCACACCCTTTCGTTATTCAAATAAATCAGACAATGCTCCCAGACCTCAACTGGTCGCTTAGCGCACCAGCTCGCTGTGCAAATTAGCAAACAGTGAGCCAACCCCCATGACCACTCGTTGAGCGTCCCTATTTGCTCAACGAGTCTGCATAATTCTGCAGAACAAATTCTGTAGAATTGTGCAACCCAAACCACATTTACCAATTGTAACTATTTTTCCCAACTTCTAACTATCCTAATTTGTGTTATATGCCTAATTATACTTAAGTAAGTGTGTCTAATCCAACCTAACACCATTCTAAACTGTTTACTAATCATATTGCACTCCAACAACTTCAAAATCTCAACTTATAGACCCAAAATGAATTCTATCTCTTTAGGCACATTTTTTATCAACTTAGGAACCCTATACCTAGCTTGCCCCAACTTGCCCTTTCAACACCCAACCTCTAATTCTAATTTTCACTACCTCACTCCCTAAAAATTGACTTAAACCAAAGATAATTATCTTAGATCATAACTAATCACCCTCATCCCAAATTTCTAACCTTTTACAATATTAAAACAGATCAAATTATCATTCCAAACAGTCCAGAATATCAAGTCATACATTAACACTCAAATCATCGAATCACACCATACTCACACACCATGAAACATCATTTTGACCCAAACAGTTCAAGAATCATCTTTTTCCACAAACATAAACCAATAGTTTATATAAATTTAAAGAAACTTCTAGCTCCCCTTACCTCTATCAAACTCTGCACAGCTCACAGAAATCTTGACAGATGCGTGCACCGCAAGGAAACTCTAGAAAACCCTACAAATCACCGATTGGTGATAGGAAACCAACCTTAGAACCTAAATTGAGCTAAGAATAAAGAAAGAGATATACAATTGTCATGCAAGACAGAAACTCTGCATAATCACAGATTTAAGAGAAAACCTAGAAAAGAGGAACGGAATTTACCTGCTCAAATTGAGAAATTGATCGAGTAGATAGGTAGACCTCGATGTCGTGATTGTCTAGGTACCTTCTGATCGTCAAACAGTGTACCAAAGAGTGAGAAAGAGTAGAGAGAAGTGTTGTGTCACTAGCAAGTGTACCGGATCGTACAAGTAATATAAAATGGTAAGACCAAGTATTGTATCCCAAAAGACTCTCGGCACTAGACAATGGTGTGATAACCTGATTAAATAAGACTTAAAAAGAACGAGATCATTGGTTTCAAATGCAAATGCAGAAAATTAAATATGAATGCAGTTTTGATCAATTGAAGAGTAGCACACAGATGAACGAATGTTGTTTGTATTATGAGATCAATATGTTGTTGGGGCTAGATTTCACCAAGTTTACTCTCATGTATATAAGAATTCTTCTTCTTTCATTAAAGTCAACGTCACTCACTAAATCACTTAAAACCCGATCCTTCGGTGAAGAAAGTCTATCCTTAATTACTAGTTCATACAATTCCTAGCATCCCTAGTAATTAATTCTTAAGTTTAGGTGCTTAAGACGACCAAGACTCATACCCCCATTCTTGAGGAATACTGCTCTTGGGAATAATTCTACAAGAACCTGAATTGTAAGGATCGTCCCGACACTCATGCAATTCATACATCACGCTATGAATGAGTTAAACAAAGCAAGTATTGATCACAGAAGAATTACCCTAACATTTAATGAAATAAGCATATATTATTAAGAATCAATTCAAATACATGAGAGTTCACAAGGTTACATGATCCCCCAACAACATATAGAAATTAGTTCACCATCGTCATGGTGAAACTAGATGTACAATGGAGAAGAATGAGATAGAGAAACCCTAAAAGTTGAAGATGGAAGCTCCCACATCCAAATCCGCCTCCAGAGAGTGAAATAGTGTGTTGTTGAACCTCATCTGCCAAAAGATACAAAACCTAGGGCGTTTCGGTCCTTTAAATAGAGCGAATCAGAATAGAAACAAGGCCCAAGCCCGTCTCCCTGGCGCTCAGCTACACTCAGAGGCCAAGAAGGTGTGGAACATCTGGAAAGTGGTGCTCAACGCCCAAAAAAGAGTGCCCAGACGTGGTGCGGTAGGCTCTGGCATTGAGGGCTCCTAAAAAGGTGCTCAAGCTTCGTGCGTTCCTCCTCTTTAGTGCTTTTCCAGGCCTTTATGAGCTCCATCTCCTTGGCACTTCAGCTCTGCCTCCATATTATCTCATTTCCTGTCAAAACAAGGGAATTTAGTCATAAAAACATCAAGTTCAACTTTAACTTTCTTATTCACTCAACTTAACAGAAAAACATGATTTCAAGCAAGTTTCTAAGTAGAAAAGGGTGCATTTAGTATCAAAATTACATCACAAATAACAATATTTTCAACCATTATCACAACCCAAACTTAGAACTTTGCATGTCCTCAAGCAAAACAAAATGTAACTCAGTTTTTCAAAACAATTACTACAATGATTCAACATTTTTCAAAACTTTTTCTTTCAGGACAAGTAATCACTTTTATGAACTCATCATACAAATTTCAGTCAAGATGTACAAATGCCTTAATTCAATCAACTCAATGTGATGCTCATATACTTCAACAGATGTTATCCTTATGAATGATCAATCAACCAGGCAAAGATGAAATCATGAATTCAAAGAACTACTCCTCACCAAGGAAAGTGTTTTACTCAAGCACTCAAAATTGTATAGTGAGGTGTTGGTGTCTCTTTCACTCTGCTATCACAATGTCACACAAATTAACTTTGCCCTTCATTTAACCACAATCAAACATACTCACAAGCAAGTTTTCATCACAAGGTCTTTTCATGGCTTGTAACTTGGCTGGGCTAAGAAGGAAATTGGTTTTTCTGGTCAACAAAATCCTTAAGTTAAGAGAGACATTTATGATTTCATCATTCAAGCACAACCTGTCTTTCTAAGAACGATCTTCACTTATTCTAGTTTTCCCTTGCATTGAGCTTTTCTTTTCTTTTCTTTTCATTTTTCTTTTCTTTTTCTTTTGCTTTTCTTTTTCTTACTACTTAGCTTAATGCTTTTTTTTTTCTTTCTTTCTTCAAATTTTCCAGCAACCCCAAACTTGAACCTTTATCAATAACCCACAAATGTTCTCAACTCAGCTCAAGGTAAAGATTTTTAAAAAGGGTTTTCAAAACATGCATAAGGCTCAAGGTTCAAAGGTTAGAACAAATTGTTCTCTTTTTAGTGGGCTAAAATCATGTGAAGGCTAAAAATGGATAACAACAGATGGCCTTGATCATATGAAACCTGCAAGCAAGTAATTCAATCACAGAAAATTTGGGCAAAATCATTCATGCTTTCAAAGCAATAGCAATTATTCAAAAAAAAACTCTGAAGTCCAAACCTCACACAGGTTAATTTCAAGTTCCAGAATTCAGATAAACATCATGCTCAGTATCTCAATCAAATTTTACCTCATGCATCTGTTTCATACAAACTGTGAGACACCACCTGTATATAAGCACATCATGCATCATCTCAACATTAATCAATATAGTAGAGCATCATAAGGTAATACCTATTACACAACAAAGCATAGTCGAACCAATGCAGTGTAGTTAATTCAAGCCAAGTACAATACAAAAGCTAAAACATAATCACAAACAAAATTAAAAAGATAAGTTTAGACAACTGGGTTGCCTCCCAATAAGCGCTTCTTTAACGTCACTAGCTTGACACCATTAAGCTCAATCTGGATCTTTAATGTTGATGCTCTTCCTTCCTTCATAATTCCAACAAAATCTCACCAATTTCCTAGAACGAACTTCACTCTCCTAGAATAAGGAGCTTCAATCTCAAAAATCCTTTTTTCTTTAATATTCTTGAAAACCCACAACTTGTTCTTGAATTTCACTGGTGTGACGGGTTTGGGCTCATCACCTTTCACCTCAGGATGTTGGTAGACCACTTTTCCTTTCTTCCCTTCTTCCTCTTCCTTCACTTATGTAGAAAAGCAATTCATCCTCTCCTTGACTGACCTGGAAACCTTATCTGATAGACTAGTCACTGATAGAACTTCATCTGTTGTTTTACAACTAGTCTGCTTTTCTTGAATTGGCTGCCCAGCTTCAAATACATTGAAATTTCCCTCTCTCTCTTGATCCTTCAATGTTAGCAATCCATCATCTACATCAATGTCAACCTTGGTTGTCTTCATGGATGGTCATTGTTAACACACTAGCAAGTGTACCAGATCGTATCAAGTAATAATAAAACGGTAAGTCCAAGTATCGTCTCCCAAAGGACTCTTAGGCCTAAACATTCATGTGATTAATGGAAATCATAAGACTTGAGTAAATAATAAATTGAGTTGTAAATGCAAAATAAGAATTAAACATGCATGCAAGGGTTTTGGTCAATTGGCAAGAAAAAGATATGGATGAATGGAGTTGTTGGGGTTTACGATTTCATTCTAATCCACTCTCAAATATCTACTATTCTTATTAGATTCAACTTTGTTATCAATGTTCATGCAACTTTCTATTTTACTCTAAACCCGATCTCTCGGCGAAAAGAGCCTAATCACAACTACTAGTTTACTATCTCTAGTCTCCCTAGTAATCACTCATACAATATCCACAGAAGCTTAAAGCAATTGACTTTCGTATTCCTATCTCTAGGTAATATGTATTCATCAAGACAAATTCTTCATGTCTAGACCTAACTATACGTCTCCATATAGAAAGAATCAAAGGTGATACATTTGAATAACTTCTTAAACAAAGCATTGGCAAGAATGAAAGAAAAACTCAAACTATTGAATAACACAAGTATATGAATAAAATAAGAAATTTGATATAAGAGGGTTTCAAAGAATTACATCGTTCCCCAACAACAATAGGGTTTAGTTCACCATTGTCATGGTGAAACTAGATAAAAATAATGAAGATAATGAAAAGATAAACCCTAGAATGGTAGGTTGGAGCTTTCACATCTAAAATCTGCCTCCAAGGGGTGAGAAAAGGTGTTTCTGCGTCTTCTTCTGCCAAAAGATAATCTCTAAGGGTCACACTGCTTTATTTATAAGCTGTGAAAAAGAACAGAAAACAGGCCCAAAGCCCAAGTACACCGCTCAACGGTAGGTTCAGAACTTGAGTCCACCCCTCAGCGCTCACATCCAGGTGCCTGGCGGTGTTGTTACTTTCGAGGCCACCGCTCAGCGGTGGATCTACCACTCAGCGGCATGTGCGACTCTTCTTTGGTGCCTTCTTCCATCTTCTTTTAAGTCCAATCCCTTCTTACTTCAGTATCCTTCATCCAATTTTTGTTAAGTCCTGTCAAAACAAGGAAAACCAAGCATAATACCCATAAAACCAGTTTTGACTCTCTTGCATCCTAACTAAGACAAAATGCATGATTTCAAGCCAGTTTCTAAGTCATAAAGGGTGTGTTTTGTATCAAAATTAAGTAAAAAAATAACGGTTTTTGAACCGTTATCAGTCGTTCGAGGATGAGTGATATCTCTTCGTTCTCCTCCATCTCCATCACTACAAAATCCACCGGGAATTTAAGTTTGTCAATTTTCACCACCACATCTTCTACCACACCATAAGGGTATTTGACGGACCTATTTGCCAACTGAAGCACCATTCTTGTTGGCTTCACTTCAAGACCACCAATCTTTTTAAGCAAGGATAAGGGCATCAGGTTGATGCTAGCCCCTAAATCAATAAGAGCCTTCCCTATATTATGATTCCCAATGGTGCACAAAATGGTGAAACTCCCCAGATCTTTAAATTTTGGAGGGAGAGTCTTCTGCATGATGGCACTGCAATTACCCTACATTTCAATTGTATCCTTATCTAAATATTTTTTTCTTTTTGAGGAATTGCTTCATGTGTTTCGCATAAGCAGGAATTTGCTGCAGTGCTTCAGTCAAGGGTAAAGTAATCTCCAATTACTTGAAGATTTCTTTAAAACGCCCTAATTGCTTCTCTTTTTCTTCTCTCGAACACTCCTTAGGGTAAGAAAGAATTTTCTTAAAATTTTCTTTTCTCTCTCAACCTCTTCCTTTTCTTTTCTCTCTTCTTCCACATTCTTCTTTTCTCTCTTTGGGTAAGGAAGGAGTTTTTTATATAATTCTTTCTTTTTTCTCTCATCCTCTTCCTCTCTTTTTTTCTTTTCTTCCCTCTCTTTTTCCTTTTCTTTTCTCTCACTCTCTTCTTTTTCTTTCTCTTCCTCCACATCTTTCTCTTTTTCACTCAACCTTTCTTTTTCTTTTCTCTCTATTTTTCTCTCATCTAAAATCTTGCCACTTCTAGTCGTAATGGCATTGCACTCCTCCATAGGGTTAACTTCAGTATTAGCTCCAAAACTCATGTCAAGCATCTCCTCCAACTTTTTAGCTAGTTGGCCAATTTGTTTCTCCAGATCTCTAATGGCAGCTTCAATGCTCTTTTGATTGGAGATGGTCACCAGCATAAATTGTTGGACACTCTCCTCAAGCTTTGTAGTTCTGTTGGATAAAGAGGATATTTGTTGCCATTGTTGTTGTTGTTGTGGTAGTATATTGAATTTTCCAGCAGCTTGCCCAAATTGACCTTGTCCCATGCTTGGATGAGGTTTCCATCCTTGATTATAATTGTTGTGACGAAACTGGTTACCCATGTAGTTAACTTCTTCATTGATATTCTCGGACATTGCACATTGACCATTAATATGATCACCACCACATAATTCACAAAGTTGTTGTTGAACCTATGAGACATTCTGGAAATCATTTGGCAACTGAGAAAGTGTCTTTGTCAAGGCCTCCAATTGTTGAGTAATAATCTTGTTTTGTGCAAGCAAGGCATCATGAGATTGTAACTGTAGAATTCCCTTATGTTGTGGTGGAGCTCCTCTTTCACTATGCATCTCATTATCATTGGTAGCCATGTTGTCAATCAATTCATAGGCTTCCTCTGGAGTCTTGCACTTGATATCACCTCCAACTAAGCCATGTTGTCAATCAATTCATATGCTTCCTCCTTTGGTAGCCATGTTGTCAATCAATCATTGGTAGCCATGTTGTCAATCATTTAGTTTGTGAGCCAAGACCTCCAAGGAAAAGAATGACTACCGTTGCTTCATCAAAACCATGAGTGGGCATCTTTCTCAACAAGCCTTTATATTTGTCCCAAGATTGTCCTAACGTCTCCTCCATTCCCTACCTGAAAGAAGAAATTTCTTATTTTCCTTTGTTGATCTTTGATTGTAGGAAGTATTTGTTCAAGAACTTTGCAACCACATCTTCCCACTCAGTAAAACTATTTCTAGGAAAAGAGTTCAACCACAATTTAGCATTGCCTCCTAATGAGAAGGGAAACAAGCTCATCTTTATAGCATCATCTAGCACTCCATTTAGCTTCACAGTATTGCATATCTCATTGAAAGTGGTCAGATACTCATATGGACTTTCATGTGACAGTCCATTGAATTGGTTGCTTTTCACCAGATGAATCAACGCAGGCTTCATCTCCATACTTGCGACATTGACCCTCGGTCTTGCAATGTTGTTAAAATGATGAGGGCCAACAACTATTGCATAATCTCCCAAAGTACGTTTACCACCATTGTTGTCCATGCTTTCCTTATCAGATTGTGAAGTCTGTGAAAGTTTTTTTGGAGAAGGTTCTCTTAGTGTCGTCAAAATGGATTGAAACTCGTGAGCCAACCCGACTCACCACGGGTTTGAGCCGGGATGGGTTGGAAAAAAATGCGAAAATTTTGATGCGAGTCAATTTTGACCCAACTCACTAAAAACCCAGCTCACACGGGTTCAACCCGTGATGGGTCAGGTTGGCTCACCAACCCACCTATTTTTTTTAATTAAATCAAATTAATTAAATTAATTATTCAAATCCTTTTTTTATTGAAATCAAATTAATTAAATTAATTATTCAAAACGCACAACCTTTATTTAGCAATAGAGCCTTTCTTGCTACTGTCTTTATAAAAGTTTCCCTCTACAAATCAAACCCTAAGTTCCCCTTTGCAAATCAAACCCTTACGCTGCCTTCACGCGACGCAACCCTTCCCTTTATCGCAACAACAAACTCGTTGTAGCAGAGCCCTTCGTGCAGCATACCCTCTGCTTCCCCTTCGTGAAATCCTTGTTGTCCTCTCAAATGTCTCAGGTAAACAACAATTTTTATTTATAGCTTTCAAATCTCGTTTGCTCATGTGTTTTTTACCATAATAAAGTGTATTGTGAGGGGTGCTTTATTTTGAGAGTGAACCATGCATTGGGTATGGGTTTAGTGCTTGAGTGTCATCAGCAATGGTTATGAAGATAAGACAGAGTTGGGGAAAGAGGTATATTATTTTAGGGAAAGTATAATTAAACACTTCTTCTTGAATTACTGTCTAAATTCTGATTGTCTTTCTGGTTGGTCGGATATGTGGTTTTGTTACACGAGATTTATCAACAAGTTTGTATCATCGGGCTCTCTGTCTTCTCACGAAAAATTTCACAATCAAAGATTAGTTGTATTTTAGGAAGTTAATTTTGATTTACTCTTAATGTTTGAGATATGATGGAAAAATATATACAACATTTTTACAATAACAAGGAAAAATCATATAAATCATCCTATATATACAATATTTTTTCAATATTTAAACATATACGATATTTTTACAATATTTAAACATTTTATATATACAATATTTTTACAATACTTTTAATAATTAATAACACGAAAAAATATATACAATATTTTTACAATATTTAAACATCCTCTATATACAATAATTTTACAATATTTAAACATATACGATATTTTTACAATATTTAAACATCCTATATATACAATATTTTTACAATACTTTTAATAATTAATAACACAGAAAAATATATACAATATTTATAAAATCACATTACCACTTCATCAAACATTTTTCATTGTTTAATATACACAATCATAGCAATAGAAAATCATATAAAATTCCTATATATAAAGCATCCTTTATGTAACTAAGATTTTTCCGTTTTTTTATATTAATTAATTCAAAATGAACACACGTTACTTATGATAACTAAGATTCTTTAAATTTTTTATATATTAATAAATACAAAATAAACACGTTACTTAATAATTTAGATTCTTCAGTGTTTTAGTTTCTTTTATATTAATAATAATTGGTCCAATTATTATTGTTTCAATTTGATCGATCAAAGTAACATGTTATAAGAATCTCAGAAGAAAAAGGTGAAGAAAAGTTAAGTGAGCCAATGAGCCAACCCGTTTAACCCACCAACCCGTGGTGGGTCGGGTCAGGTTCGAATTTTTTTGGCTCACTAATAAATGAGCCGGGTTGGGTTGGCTCACTAAATGGCCAACATGTGGTGGGTCGGGTCGGATCGGGCCAGGTTACCTGTTTTGACAGTTCTAGGTTCTCTAGATATCCTGTTTCTTCTTGTCCTTCTACTATCCTCCAGTCTTGTGAGAAGAGGTTCAAAAGTTTGTCTGCTTCTAGTCCGAATAATATCCTGCATACACTAGGCACAAAACCCTAGAAAACACTATTAGCACAAAAATAAAAATAAACAAAACAAAACACAAGATAAAATAAAATAAAAATAAAAATAATAAAAAAAAGTCAAATTTAATCAGGAATCACAAAAATATAATAGTTTAAACCATGAGTCCCCGCCAACAGCGCCGAAAACTTGTGTCACCGGCAAGTGTACTGGATCGTACAAGTAATATAAAATGGTAAGACCAAGTATCGTATCCTAGGAGACTTTGGGCCTAGACAGTCATGTGATAACCTGATTAATTAAGACTTAAAAAGAACAAGATCATTGGTTTCAAATGCAATTGCAGAAAATTAAATATGAATACAGTTTTGATCAATTAAAGAGTAGCACAAAGATGAACGAATGTTGTTTGCATTATGAGATGAATATGTTGTTAGGGTTAGATTTCACCAAGTTTACTCTCATGTATATAAGAATTCTTCTTCTTTCATTAAAGTCAACGTCACTCACTAAATCACTTAAAACCCGATCCCTCGGTGAAGAAAGTCTATCCTTAATTACTAGTTCATACAATTTCTAGCATCCCTTGTACTTAATTCTTAAGTTCAGGTGCTTAAGACGACCAAGACTCATACTCCCATTCCTGAGAAATATTGCTCATGGGAATAATTCAACAAGAACCTGAATTGTAAGGAACCTCCCGATACTCATGCAATTCATACATCACGCTATGAATGAGTTAAACAAAGCAAGTATTGATCACAGAAGAATTACCCTAACAGTTAATGCAAGAAGCATATATTATTAAGAATCAATTCAAATACATGAGAGTTCACAAGGTTACATCATCCCCCAACAACATATAGAAATTAGTTCACCATCATCATGGTGAAACTGGATGTACAATGGAGAAGAATGAGATAGAGAAACCCTAAAAGTTGAAGATGGAAGCACCCGCATCCAAATCCGCCTCCAGAGAGTGAAAAAGTGTGTTGTTTCGCCTCCTCTGCCAAAAGATACAAAACCTAGGGCGTCCGGGTCCTTTAAATAGAGCGAATCAAAACAAAAACGAGGCCTAAGCCCGTCGCGCTAGCGCTTAGCGCCCCACTTAGGGTGCCCGGGCGATGTGCGATGCTAAAACTAGCGCTCAGCTACACTCAGAGGGCAAACAGGCATGGTGCACTTGAAAGTTGCGCTTAGCGCCCCAAAAAGGGCGCCTAGGCGTGGTGCGGTAGGCTCTGGCGTTGAGGGCTCCTAAAAGGGCGCTCAAGCTTCGTTCGTTCCAACTTTTTGGTGCTTTTCCAGGCCTTTCTAAGCTCCATCTCCTTGGCACTTCAGCTCTGCCTCCATATTATCTCATTTCCTGTCAAAACAAGGGAATTTAGTCATAAAATCATCAAGTTCAACCTCAACTCTCTTATTCACACAACTTAACAGAAAAACATGATTTCAAGCAAGTTTCTAAATAGAAAAGGGTGCATTTAGTATCAAAATTACATCACAGATAACGGTATTTTCAATCGTTATCAAGAAGTCAGAGAGAACGAAGAGAAATAGTTTAGAGAGATAGACCATGTTTTAGATAATGAGACGACCTTTATAAAATTCTATTTATATTATAAGATTATTTTAAAATAAAGTACTCGGTCTCATTATTTTAATACATCTATCTACTCTAATATTTTATTTTCTAGGTTCTCACAATACTATTATAAAGTAAGTATTTTTCGAAAAATATTATATTTATAAAATTAAACCATGCCTAAATATTTTTTAAAATAATATTTAATAATATAATAACATATAAATAATACTTAATCTATCAAATTATAAATATTTAATTATAATATATAAATATGATAAAAATAGACGTATATTAAACTACTTCATAATTTAAAATTCTTTATTACATTTTTTTAATATATTTATTGAATCGAATAAAAACACTTCTAAAAATAACAATGAAATAAATAATAATAAAGGATCTTCATAAAACTTAATGTAAGAACCTAGAAAATAGAGTATTAAGAGTAGATAGGTGTATTAAAATAATGAGATGAACATTTTATTTTAAAAATAATCTTATAATATAAATAGAACTTTCTAAAGCTCAGTTCATTATCTAAATCATTTCTATTTCTCTAGAACACTATTCTCATAGAGTTCTCTGACTTCTCTCTACCATTTCTCACAATCGGGCTATCTGTTTGACGATCAGGAGGTACCCAAACGATCACAGCGTCAAGGGCTACACATCTGACCGATTAATTGGGTGAATCAAGCGGGTAAGTGGTTAACCCCTTTCTTGAGTGTGTAGGGTCCTTGATTTTGCAAAATGTTTCTGTTTGCATGGATCAAGAGTTCCTTTCCTTCAATTTCTAGCTCAATTTAAGTTCTAAGGTTGTTTTCCATCATCAATTGGTAATTTGTAGGTGTTTCTAGAAATTCCTTGCGGTACAAGTAAGCGGTTGGGGTTTTATTTCAGTTGTGTTGATTCTGAGGTAAGTGAAGTTAGATTATTGCTTTAATTAGTAAGTTAGTATGTATGTGTGATGATTTTTACGTTTATTATGTGAAGGAACTAAAGTTAGGTTTTTAGAGTAAATGTATTATGTGTAATTTGACTATTTTGAGTGTGCCATTGTGGTACTGTGATATGATACTGAAATTGTATGATGTTTAATTTGTGTTTAGAGGTGTGGAATATTAGAAATCTAAGATAATATGGATTTATTATGAATAGAGTCACATCAGTGTGGTTTAGAGTTAGTTTTGAGAAAGTAGGATAGTGAAACTGAGAATTAGAGGTTAGATGCTCAATTGGTTTGTTGGAGCCGCTTTAGTAGGTCAAATGTGACTTGCTTGAGCCCTTAAAGTGGTAAAAAATGTGACAAAAGTGGTAGATTGGAATTTGAGTCTAGAAATTGGTGTTTTGGAGGTTTTGAAGTAGGAATTGGGTCATAAACACTTTAGAATGATGGTAGGAAGGTTTAGAAACGTTTAGTCAAGTCTAATTAAGTATATAACACAATTTAGGAGGGTTAGAAGTTGGTAAAAATAGTTAGAATTGGAAAAAGGAGTTTGAGTGACAAAATTCTACAGAATTTGTGCTACACAATTATGTAGACTCGTTGAGCGAATCATTTCGCATAGCGAGTGGTCATGGCTAGTGCTCTCTGTCTAAGCAGTTCGCACAGCGAGGAGGTGCGTTGTGCGAACGGTTGTGGGGTTTTCTCTCTGTCTGAGGATTCACACAACGAACCAGGGCATTGAGCGACTAGTTGTGGTTTGGGAGCACTGCCAGATTTATTTTAATAGCGAAAGGGGCCGCACAACGAGTGTTTGGGGGGGTCTAGACCATTGTCTAGACTTTCGCATAGCGCTTTAAGGGGAGCTATGCGAGTGGTTATGGTCTGGTATCACTGGAAGTTTATTGGCACAGCGAGGTGGGTCGCTGAGCGAGAATCCTCTGGATTCGCTATGCAAGAGTGTTCGTTGAGCGAATGGTTCAGGTTTTAGTTTACTCTTTAATTCCTTGTTCTAGTTTGATTTAAATGAAGTTTTGGACTCGTTGTGAAGTATGTATGATGGCGTATTATAGTATTTGATTGATCATGCTATTGGTTATGTTGTAAAGTAAAATTATGGTTTCAAAGTGGTAAAAGTAAGTTCCAAAGTGAGATCTCTCGGTGAGACTCAAGTAAGTTTAGAATGATTGCAGGGAGCTCAGTCTTGGGGGTTATCCTGAAACTCCAATGGTCTTTCATCCTCAAGTAGAGAGGATTGAACCATATCGTGAGGAGTAGTAGGAGGTCTTAGTCTTGGGGGCTTCCTGTATGCCTCAAGGCCCAGAACAGACTAACCTCGTGAGTGTGGTAGGGTGAAACTCATTGGCAATGGCTTTGCAAAGCAGTAGAGGCCACCACGAGTGCACGGCCAGCCATAGCTTGACAATCATTCTATGTTCGGACGGTCAAGTCTAGGTCATAACATGCTAGGATGTTTGAACTAGTTTATTTTGCTTGTTTAATCATGTATATGTTATATGATATGAAATTGTATGATTTCTTTTATATCTAGCTTACCCTTTTGTTTGTGTCTATGTTTTGTATGTGCTGGTGTTCTTTCCTGTGCAATGATCATCCTGTGGGTGTGATCAGAGGGAAAAGAGGTCTTTGTGGAGCAAGCGTTGGACGAGGATGACCCGGTGGCTTAGTTAATATAGTCTAGCTTGTAGACATTTTGTTTTACCTCGTTTGTATATAAAGTTTAAATTTAAGGTTATTTTGGATAATTGTAAGTTAGACTTTATATCTTATTGAACTGTTTTATCTTATCCTTCATGTGATGACTCTTATATATAGTATTTATGCTATACTTTTTGGATGTCACATTAATGGTATCAGAGCAGTTCTTTCCTTAGGAATCTTGTAGCTTGTGGGTGTGCCTTGCTTGTGCTTGTGTACTCTTAGTGATGTCTAATGGTTATCCTTGTTTCTTTGAGTTGGAATGATAGCTTTTCTCTCTTTGTAAGCAGAAGATGGCACCTAGGATGCCTCCTCCCCCACCCTCTAATCCTGATGTACTGAACATGATGAGAATGATGGAAGTAGTGTTGACTGTTATGCAACAACATAATGTTGCTTTGGTGGAGCATAATACTGTGACCTTGCAGCAATTAGAAGTTGCTAGGGTATCGGCTGAGACCTCCCAAAGACAATATATCGACTTGATGGCGAGTGGCAGGGCTATAGCGGGATCTTCTTGTTCATCCATTCATTCTCAAGAGTGGAGCTTGGAAAGCTTCTTGCAACATCATCCGACCAAATTTAATGGAGAGAATCTATAATGCCAAGAGATGTCCAGAAGAGAACATGTTGGCTTTCTCAAAGTACTTGCTATCTGGGGAAGCTAGTCATTGGTGGAGTAGTACTAGATCCTTATTGGAAAGCAGTGGCGTTTAGATTTCTTGGGAGGTGTTTAAGAAGAAGTTTTATACCGAATATTTTTTGGACAGTGTAAGGTTTGCCAAGGAGGTAAAATTTCTTCAGTTGGTGTAGGGGAATGTGTTTGTATCAGAATATGCTAATAGGTTCAAGCATTTGGTTCATTTTCATACTTTAGCAATGGATGAGGAGTGGCAGTGCAGAAAAATTGAGAATGGATTGAGGGGTGATGTGAATCTATTGGTTGTTGGTCTTGGTATTAAGGAGTTTCCAGTGTTGCTGGAAAGGGCAAAGGTGTTGGAGAAGACCAAGAGAGAAGTGGAGAGCCAGCAGATCCAACCACTGAGGGTTGGAGGACCCGCTGTGTCTAGGGGCAGCTTTAGTTGTAGAAGAACTCCCTACTCCAAACCTTCTTCTTCTAGTTCTAGGGGTTCTTCATCCTAGTCTTCAGTAGAGCAAGGGCAGTCTAGCTTCTCCAGTGTTGTGAGATGTTTAGGTATGAGAGAGGATCGATCCACAGACTCATCAAGCTGGGAGAGCTTTTCAGAGGGGCGGTGCCAGAGCACATGCATCAGACCGAGTTTATGCTTTGTCCGACGTAGAGGCAGCCAGTTCAGGTAACCTTATTATTGGTTGTTGTTTGTTGGTTGGGAAGCTGTGTTGTTTGTTATTTGATTCGGGGGCAACTCATTCGTTTGTGTTTGAAGATTGTGTTGAGAAATTGGGTTTATCAGTATGAGAGCTACAGTTTGATCTGGTGGTGTCTACCTTAGTAGCTAGTTTGGTTCATACATCTACAGTGTGTTCTAGATGTCTAGTTGAGGTTGAGGGGCATAGATTTCGAGTGAATCTTATTTGTCTACCTCTACAAGGGCTAGAGGTAATCTTGGGGATGGATTGGTTGTCTACCAATCGCATCCTTATAGACTATGGTGAGAAGAAGTTGGTGTTTCCTGAGATAGAAGAGTAAGTGTTGTTTTCTCCCAGGCGGTTAAAGCAAGATTTGTTCGATGGAGCTTGTTGTTATCTGGTGTTGTCTAACTTGGAGGTGGTTTAGAGTGGGAGAAGCATAGATCACTTGGTGGTGAATGATTTCTCGGATGTGTTTCCTGAGGAGGTGCCATGGTTGCCTCCTTAGAGAGAGGTTGAGTTCTCTATTGATCTGGTGCCAAGAGCAAGACCAGTATTAATAGCTCCTTATAGGATGGCTCCAGCGGGGTTGGCTGAGTTGAAGAAGCATATTGAAGATTTGCTTGAGAAGCAATTTATCCGGCCTAGTGTCTTGCCGTAGGGTGCACCGGTGTTGCTTGTGAAGAAGAAGGATGGTAGCTCTAGGTTGTGTGTGGACTACGAGCAGTTGAATAAGCTAACCATCAAGAATAAGTACCCGTTGCCTAGGATTGATGACTTGATGGATTAGTTGCATGGAGCTACAATGTTCTCCAAGATAGACCTGAGGTCAGGTTATCATCAG
Source organism: Vigna reflexopilosa (assembly GCA_027742785.1). NCBI lineage: Eukaryota > Viridiplantae > Streptophyta > Magnoliopsida > Fabales > Fabaceae > Vigna > Vigna reflexopilosa. Next base: position 13,009,236 of record CM050930.1, on the reverse strand, counting down.
ATTCTGGTCAATGTAGGAGATGTGCAGATGACTGCCTTCAGGTCCAGATATGGTCATTATGAGTATGTGGTTATGCCTTTTGGTGTGACTAACGCTCTAGCCATATTCATGGACTACATGAACAGAATCTTCAGGCCTTTTCTAGATAAGTTTGTTGTTGTCTTTATATACGACATACTTATCTACTCCAAAACTCGTGAGGAGCATGAGGATCACCTTAGAACAGTGTTTGGGGTGTTAACAGAGAAGAAGTCGTATGCCAAGCTGTCTAAGTGTGAGTTCTGGGTAGAAGAGGTGCAGTTTTTTGGGCATGTGATCTCAGCTGGTGGCATTTCTATGGATCCAGCCAAGGTGCAAGTAGTGCTTCAGTGGGAGACGCCTAAGTCTGCCACTAAGATCAGGAGTTTTATTGGATTGGCGGGCTACTATCATCGCTTTATTGAGGGATTCTCTAAGATAGTGGCGTCGTTGACTCAGTTGACGAGGAAAGATCGGTCTTTTGCTTGGACGGACAAGTGTGAGTCTAGCTTTCAAGAACTAAAGCAAAGATTGACTAGTGCTCCGGAGTTGGTGATTCCTAACATAGGTAAACGTTTTGAGGTTTTCTGTGATGCCTCTTGTCAGGGACTAGGTTGTGTGTTGATGCAAGAGAAGAAGGTGGTTGCCTATGCTTCAAGGTAACTCAAGGTTCATGAGAAGAATTATCCCACTCATGACTTGGAGTTGACAACAGTTTTGTTTTCCTTGAAGATTTGGAGGCACTATCTTTATGGTGCGCAGTTTCAGGTCTTTAGTGATCACAAGAGTTTGAAGTATCTCTTTGATCAGAAGGAGCTGAATATGAGGCAGAGGAGGTGGATGGAGTTTTTGAAGGATTATGAGTTTGATCTATTATACCATCTTGGGATGGCGAATATGGTAGCAGACGCTTTGAGGAGGAAGTCAGTGCACGTGTCAGCATTGTTGGTTAGAAAGTTGGAGTTGGTGGAGAGCTTCGGAGAGTTGAGGCTGCAGGTGGATTTAGAGTCAGATTGTATTAGATGTAGCAGTTTGATAGTGTTGAGTGATCTGTTGGGCCGTATCAGAGAGAAACAGTTGTCAGACGTCGAGCTATAGAGATCAATGGGTTTGATTGGTATAGATCAGGGTAGAGACTTTGTTTTGGGGAGTGATGGTATTTTGAGGTTCAGAGGAAGGGTCTGTATTCCTGATGATGGTGAGCTGAGGAGGTTGATCCTTGAGGAAGGACATCAGAGTTGTTTTAGCATGCATCCTGGCATGACTAAGATGTATCACGACCTCAAAGAGTCTGTCTGGTGGTCTGGGACGAAGGGAGATGAAGCACAATTTGTTGCTTCTTGTTTGACCTGTCAGAAAGATAAAGTGGAGCATCAGAGACCCAACAATTTGTTACAGCAGTTGGAGATTCCTGAGTGGAAATGGGATAGCATAGCCATGGATTTTGTTACCCATTTGCCATAGACGGTCGAGGTCATGATGTCGTCTAGGTGATTATAGACAGGTTGACCAAGAGTGCTCATTTCTTGGCAATAAATTTGAGGATGTCTATGACAAAGCTTGCACAGTTGTATATCAGAGAGGTGGTGAGACTACATGGGGTGTCTTCCAGTATTGTATCAAATAGGGATCCACTATTCACTTCTAGATTTTGGAAAACGCTATAAAGTGAGATGGGCAATCAGAAAGGATGATCCAGTCACTTGAGGATTTGCTGAGGATGTGTGTATTGGATCACTTGGGAGGAGTCTGGGATGAGGTGTTGTCGTTATTGGAGTTCACCTACAACAACAGTTATCAGGCCAACATTGGTTTGGAACTGTTTGAGGCACTGTATGGGAGAAGATGTAGGACACCTTTTTGTAGGTTTCAAGAGGGAGAATAAGGGTTAACCGGGCCAGATTTGATTCAGCAGAAGACTAAGAAGGTGAAGTCGATTCAAGAGAGGATGCGGGCATCCTAGAGTAGGCAAAAGTCCTATGCTGATCAGAGGTGGAGACCGTTGGAGTTTGCAGTTGGGCATCATGTATTCCTCAGAGTGACTCCTACTACTAGTGTAGGAAGAGTCATTCGTGCTAAGAAGCTATCTCCGAGGTACATTGGTCTTTATCAAATCTTGAGGCGGGTAGGGTCAGTTGCTTATGAGATGGCCATGCCACCCCAGCTGGCGAACCTTCATCCAGTATTCCATGTCTCACAACTTAGGAAGCATGTGTCTAATCCCTCTCATGTGCTTGAAGTTGAAAATGTGCAAGTCAGAGAAGAACTTTCAGTGCAGGTGTTGATAACGGTTCAAAAACCGTTATTTTTATACTTAATTTTGATACAAAACACACCCTTTATGACTTAGAAACTAGCTTGAAATCGTGCATTTTGTCTTAGTTAGGTTATAAGAAAGTCAAAGATGGTTTTATGGGTATTATGCTTGGTTTTCCTTGTTTTGACAGGACTTAACGAGAATTGAATGAAGGATATTGAAGTAGGAAGGAGTTGGACTCAAGAAAGGAAGAAAAAAAGGTGCAAATGAAGAATCGCAGCCACCGCTCAGCGCCAGTTTAGCGTTGAGCGACAACTTTGCTGAATAAAGACTCTATCAAACGCTTAAGCGTTGACGTTGAGGGGAGAAGATAGAGTCGCGCCTACCGCTGAGTGCTGGCCTCTCTAGTGAAGCCACTGCTAGATGCTTGGGCGTGAACGCTAAGCGTCCCACTTGAGTGCCGCACCTACCGCTGAGTAGTGGACCCAGCGTTAAGCGCTGTACTTGGGCTTGGGCCTGTTTTCTGTAATTTTTCACAGTTTATAAATAGATTAGTACAACCCTTAGAGGGTATCCTTTGGCAGAAGAAGACGCAGAAACACCCTTTCTCACCCCTTGGAGGCGGATTTTGGATGCGAAAGCTCCAACCTACAATTCTAGGGTTTATCTTTTCATTATCTTCATTCTTTTCATCTAGTTTCACCATGACAATGGTGAACTAAACCCTATTGTTGTTGGGGAAAACGATGTAATCCTTTGAAACTCTCATATATTGAATTGTTTTTCATTCATATGCTTGATTTCATTATTTTTAGAGTATTTCCTCTATTATAATTAAATGCTTTGAGATAAGACATTATTCAATTGCATGCTCTTTGATTATCTGTATGGACACGTATGGGTATATCTAGATTTGGGGAAATCTCTTGGGAGCAATATTACCTAGACATAGGGATAGGAGGCTGGTGGGTGTCGCAACCCACACAAATTTAATGTGCATAAAGAAATGCAGTATAGCTAGGAAATGACTCCTAGGTCGTCTCTCAAGGACCAATTTTGCGGTTCAGAATTTAGTCAGACACGAAGTGGGGGGGGTTGTGAAAAGTTTGTGCATGCAAATGAATTAAATTAAAACAAGGATGCTAACAAAAATGTAATCAAGGATGAAAACAGAATTTAATTACGACAAATACAGAATTTTAACGACGAAAACGCAAGCAGTACAGATGCAAAAATACGGGTTCAACACAGAATAAAAACAGTCAGTCATTAACCTAATCACAATGTTCCCATCACTAGTTATCAAAATACAGTTGCTACTTGGATCTCTAATCCAACAGATTTAACCGACTAAGCGACGGTTAAATCTGTCTTCATAACTGCGAACTAAGCGAACACAGTGTTAATATCAACTCTGATTTATACCATATAGTTCCATCAACTAAGCGAAGATGTCACACCAACTGGGCAACTAAGCGTATACCCAATTGCAGGTGTAAATACAAAATTAATATTAACCAAGTCAGAGTTACCGAACAGTCACAGTTCAGAAACCTCAGGGAAACTTTGCAATATGGCTAATGACTGACTGAATTAAATTAAGCTACCATGGAAATTAAATTAAAATGACTAGAAACCTTAGACAACATTGAAATAAATTAAATTAGACACCAACACTGTTATAATAATTAAATGCCACACTAACTTAAACACATAAAAATAACTCAACCTACTAATTAAACTAAGTGAAAATAAGAGAAATTAACAATCCTATTTTACTTCTAGTAATTTATGTGACCAAGGTGCAATTAATAAATAAATTTAAAGTCCAACATACCACATGTTAATTCCCCTTTCTTTCTTCACTCAAAATCTCAATGTGAAATATCTTTTCTTCATTCAACAAGGGAAACTCAAAAGGAATACGAAAATATAGCGGCAAATGGAAAGGAAAATGCAAAATGATTCTTTATTCAACCAACAGAACTACCATGAAAATGCAAAGAAGAATCCTACAAGCTCATGTTTTCAATATTCAAAATGAAACCAAAGAAGATGAGTGATGGTTCTCTCTTCCATCTAGCAAAGAAAAACAAGTTGCAAGCAAAAGAAAAAAAAAGGAAGAAAACGTATTCTTTGGTTCATTCCATCCTCCAGAACCGAAAGGTACACCATGCTCTCCAAGAGAGTGTTCAAAAATAAAAATGAAGTAGGAAATCTCTGTGTATTTAGACCGTGAGTTCTTCCCCTTTTAAAGGAAAATTTCCAAGCAGAAATGAAGTGTCGGCAGTGCTTCCATACGTCATCCTCCATTGCAAGTGTCGGCTGGTGCTCTCCTTGTCACTCTCCATCAAGCTTCTCAGTGCCTTCTAGATGCAGCAGCCTGAGTGCTCATTGACGTGTTGCTTGGACGTTGAAGTGTGAAGGACTTTGTGAGAGCTGCTGTTGTTTCTCTCATGCAGGCCATGTATGCAATTGCCCATGCTGCTGCCATGATGAATCAAGCAAGGAGCTCTCCATTCCAAGCTGCTAGATGTTTTTATGTTGTTGGATGTGCTGCTTCTAGTTTCTTGGATGTGCATGCTGAGAATATGTGGTTGTTTAATTGTTTCAGCCAAAATACCGTGTTGCTGCAGCTGCTGGACCGAGAAGATATTGCTGGAGTGTGGGCTGGTCTCCAACGCTGGATGGGTGCTGCACGTGTGGAAGTGGAGCCTGCTGCTGGACCGAGCTTGTGGAATGAAGCTGCTGGACTGTATGGTGGAACTGCATGGAGCGTGAAGAAGCTTTGCTGCCATGATGGACCGTGTTGCTGCAGCTGGAACGTGTAGAAGAGTTGCTGCAACTGCTGGAACGTGTGGAGCTGCATGGCTGGAGTTGCTGGAGTTTGCACTGCTTGTTGGATGAAGCCGTGAAGTGTGGAAGTGTGGGTACTGGAATGCAGGTTGTTGCACCTTGCCTTGGTCCGTGAAGAAGGCTGCTGGACTGTATGAAGCTGCTGCACTTTTATGTTGGTCATTGGCCCCTTTGCTTGCTTCCTTGCTTGGCCTTCAGAGTGTGAGAGCTGCTGGAATATGGTTTGGTTGCAGCTGCATGTGTCTGTGAAGTTCTTTACGTGCTGCATCAAAATGCATTCCAAAGGTGGCAACTTGCCTTTCCATGTGCTCCCCTAAATTCAACATGTTACACCCTTTTTTATAAAATTACCATAGTGTCCTCCAAATATCCCAAATAGTGTTCCAATATTCTCTCTAAAAATAATAATGCAAATAATTATCTCAGAAAATTCAAATTAACTAAAATAAGAATTTCCGATCAAATTAAGCACAATTAGTAGAAACGGGAAAATATTGGACATTTAAACACAATTCCCTGATTAATTTTAGTACAATAAACTAACTGAAATCAATAAAATATTGATTCATCAAAATAGACCACACTTAGTCTTTTGCACTCCTGGGCAAAATCAAAATTCAAATCAGGGAATAGATCAAAGGACATTAGGGAAGTGACACAGACTCAGCACACAGAAAACAGAAACTCAGAAGGGAATAGACAAACAAAATTACAGTCCTCAAGAAATCTGGACAAGAAAAAGTAGTAGACATTATCCAACACCGAATCAAAGAAAACAGATACTCATGAAGTAATCCAAGCAGTTCAAAGCATGACAAAATAATCAGTCAGTTTGAGAGGTGAATCAAAAGCAACAGAACCTTACAGATGCACTATCGGTGTTTCTCTCATGTTTCTAGGGTAAATAATTTCAACTCAATGCACTCAAGAAAGCAAACACAAACAGACTTGGCAAGTCTCTAACATCAGTACTCAAAACATATGCATGTTCAAATCAAAAGGTCTTTTATGGATGTAATGGGGTCAAAGACAAGGGAGGATATAATAATGATGAGAAGCTATAAACCAAAACAAAAGGAGCAATGGGGAACAAGTGTAAACACATTCAAATAACACCCAAACCCTTTAATCCTATTCTTGACTCCATTATTCACACAATTTATTTATTTATTTATTTATTTATTTTTTATCTCATTTTTCTGTATTTTTTTCATCTTATCTCTTTTCTTTTCTCTTTATGTAGGATACAACTCTAAGAGACAAGATACACAACGTATTTACAAAAACAAAAACAAGAAGAGGAACCAACTAGCCAATTATCTGAATCTCCCAGGAGACCACACTTATTCCCAAAATACTTCCAAAGCTCCAAATTTCCCTAAGGTTAAGGTAATCATGGTTTTTCACTTAAGGGTAATTAATGAGCTTGAAAACAAAGAATAGGGGAAAGTATAGGCTCAAATGGGTTATCAAAGGATAAAGACAGGGTAGGCTCTTTTGGCCAGAGAGGTTCAACAACAAAATTGCCTTTATCATTTCCAAACATGCATATCAATCAAGAATCAACAACAGAGTCAAGCCAAGGCATATGCGCAAGCAATCAAGAGACATATAACACACAAGAAAGAACATAAAGTGGCTCAAATCTCACACAGGGTAATTTCTGTCACAATTAAATCAACTTTCTCATCATCATAATCATCTTTCCAAGCAAAGAAAAGCAAGGATTTCCAACAATTCAGAGTATCAATGAAGTGAAAGACGAGTCTACAATTTAAACAAAGTTCGAAAATCAAGAAAAACATGCAAAACTTTATTCAAGACACAACAACACTACCTAGAAAAAAAAAATTTAACGCGGAAAAACAAAAAATTTATTGCAGAAAAACAAAAACTAAGAGCAGAAACATCAGAGTCTCCCCCAATAGACCACACTTAAATTACACAGTGTCCTCAATGTGTCACGAGCATCATAGCAGAACTCAAAACAGTAAACAGATCAAGGACAAGTGCAATAAAAGCAGGAATGGAGGAGAAAAGAAACTCCCTGAGTCAGATGGGAGTGTAGGTGGGGTGGACCAAAGATGTCTCCTCCACCACTGCATCCAACAAAGAAGGATTACTGAGGAAAGGCTTTAGTCTGTGCCGTTCACCTTGAAGCTTTTAGCTGTGGAAGGACTTTGAATTTCAGCTGCACCATAAGGATAAACATTAGTCACAACAAAAGGTCCAATCCACTTTGATCTCAACTTACCACCCATGAGGCCAAGCCTAGAGTTATACAATAAAACCTGTTGGCCAACCTCGAAGTCCTTTCTAACAATAGAACTATCATGGAACCTCCTTGTTCGTTCTTTGTAGAACTTCGAGTTCTCATAGGCCTCCAATCGGATCTCATCCAATTCATTCAGTTGCAACTTCCTTTCCTCTCCAGCTTGGTCAATGGAGAAGTTGCAAGTCTTCACAGCCCAGTATGCCCGATGCTCAATCTCAACTGGTAAATGACATGCCTTTCCAAAGACAACCCGATAAGGAGACATTCCTATAGGTGCTTTGTAGGCAGTCCTGTGGGCCCAAAGAGCATCGTCCAACCTATTACTCCAATCTTTTCTGTTGGGCTGGACAATCTTCTCCAGAATCCTCTTTATCTCCCTGTTAGAGATCTCAGCTTGCCCATTTGTTTGGGGGTGGTATGGTGTAGAAACTTTGTGCGTCACCCCATATTTTTTAAGCAAAGCTTGCATGGATCTATTGCAAAAATGAGTTCCCTGATCACTAATAATTGCTCTAGGCACTCCAAACCTGCAAAAGAGGTGAGATCTAACAAAATCTACAACAACCCGAGCATCATTAGTTCTGGTGGCTCTAGCTTCCACCCATTTTGAAACATAATCCACAGCAAGGAGAATATAAGAGAAACCAAAAGAAACAGGAAAAGGACCCATAAAATCTATACCCCAGACATCAAACACCTCACAGAACAGCATAGGCTGTTGAGGCATCTCTTTTCTCTGTGAAATTGATCCTCCTGTTCTTTGACAAGGTTCACATGTGCTGCAAATCCTCTCCGCATCTTTGAAGATGGAAGGCCAATAGAAACCGCAGTCTAGCACCCTGCGGGCTGTTCTCTGAATTCCCAAATGACCACCAGGTGAGGAGGCATGACAAAACAGTAGGACCGAGTCAATCTCATGGTCCGGAATGCATCTCCTAGTAACCTGGTCACTACACAACTTCCACAGATATGGGTCATCCCAAATATAATACTTAGCATCACTCTTAATTTTGGCAATTTGAGCACGAGATGCTGAGGGAGGAATTACAGAAGCAACCAAATAATTTACAATATGTGCAAACCAAGGAGTAGGGTTAGAATATGAAATCATCAAAAAACTCTCATCAGGAAAGTTATCCTGGATTGGCAAAACATCAGCTTCTCTCTCAGCTCCCTCAATCCTACTGAGATGGTCTGCAACCAAATTTTGTGCTCCACTCCGGTCTTTGATTTGCAAGTCAAACTCTTGGAGTAGTAGCATCCACCTGATCAATCTTGGCTTTGACTCAGCCTTTTTTAAAAGAAACTTAAGAGCTGCATGGTCAGTGTATACAATAACAGGAGATCCAAGCAAATATGATCTAAACTTATCGAGGGCAAAAACAATTGCCAACAATTCTTTTTCAGTTGTGGTGTAATTTGCTTGGGCAGCATCTAAAGTGCGTGAAGCATAGTAGATTACTCTCGGCAGTTTGTCAATTTTCTGTGTCAAGACAGCCCCCAATGCATAGTTAGATGCATCACACATAAGCTCAAATGGGGCTGTCCAATCCGGTGCCTGAATGATCGGAGTGGTGGTCAAAGCTTCCTTCAGGCAATCAAAAGCCTGCTTGCAGTTGTCATCACAATTGAAGTCAATATCCTTCTGTAAGAGTCTGGACAAGGGAAGTGCCTTCTTGCTGAAATCCTTGATGAAGCGCCTGTAGAAACCTGCATGTCCAAGAAAAGATCGAACCTCTCGCACGCAAGAGGGGTAAGGCAACTGCGAAATCACAGATATCTTAGCAGGGTCCACCTCTACTCCCTTGCTAGAAATGATATGCCCTAGAACCAAGCCTTGTTCAACCATGAAGTGACATTTCTCAAAATTGAGAACAAGGTTTGTTTCTATGCATCTTTTCAACACTTTTTCCAGACTATCTAAGCATGCATCAAATGAGGATCCATACACAGTAAAATCATCCATAAACACCTCTATACAATTTTCAAGAAAGTCGCTAAAAATGCTAATCATGCACCGCTGGAAGGTACCAGGGGCGTTGCATAGGCCAAAGGGCATCCTCCTATAGGCAAAAGTGCCAAAGGGGCAGGTGAATGTGGTTTTCTCTTGATCCTCAGGAGCAATATTTATTTGGAAATAACCAGAAAAACCATCAAGAAAACAATAATGAGATTTACCTGCCAGGCGCTCCAGCATCTGATCAATGAATGGCAGGGGGAAATGATCTTTCCTGGTCGCTTGATTCAACCTCCTATAGTCAATGCAGACTCTCCAGCTATTCTGTACTCTTGTGGGAATCAACTCATCCCTCTCATTTTTCACAACAGTGAGGCCAGTCTTCTTGGGTACAACATGGATGGGGCTCACCCACTGACTGTCTGAAATAGGATAGATGATTCCAGCTTGCAAAAGCTTTGTCACCTCCTTCTTAATCACGTCCATGATCACGGGGTTTTGCCTTCTCTGCGGCTGTCTCACTGGTTTTGCCCCATCTTCCAACAGAATCCTATGCATGCATGTGGATGGGCTAATACCAGGGATGTCCGCCAAACTCCAACCTATGGCTTTCTTATGCGCCCTCAACACTCCAAGCAACCTCTCCTCTTGAACAGAATCAAGGGAGGTGGAAATTATGACCGGTTTTCTCTCATCATCCTCCAAGTATACGTACTTGAGGTTTTCTGGAAGTTGTTTCAGCTCAAGAGTGGGTTCCTGCAAGTCAGTTTCAAGTGTACTTCCTGCAACATGGTTAATGCATTCTGACTCTAAAGAATGAACAGGTAAAGGCAGGAAACTCATCTCATCACAATCCAAATCAATATCCATCACAGGTATATCAACAACATCATCAATAGCATTCAAATGATCAAAAAGACGCATATCATCGATAACCTGGACATCATCAATACCCTGGACATCACAGTTTTCATCATCAAATTCAACAACATTTTTAGTTTTTGATTCAAACCCAGATGTTATGCATGAATGTACAGAAGATAGAAAAGAATGCTTCTTCTCATGCATAGAATTAAAATCATCAATAATGAACTCATCAATAATTTCATCCAATGTATCAATCTTAAACACAGAATGGTCCTCAGTTGGAAATTTCATGGCATCAAGGATATTAAAATGTACAACAATATCAGCAAATTCCATAGACAATGTTCCAGCGTACACATCAATCTTGGTATGGGCAGTTTTCAAAAATGGTCTGCCTAGGATAATGGGGGCGGATCCATGAGAGAAACCGTCCTCCATCTCCAAAACATAGAAATCAGCAGGAAATATCAATTCTCCTACCCTAACCAAGACATCCTCTATGTAACCTGTCGGGTGGGTAACACTCCTATTGGCCAACTGAATGACCACACCCGTAGGTTGTAATGGACCAAGAGACAGAGATTTATAAATAGACAATGGCATGACATTTATAGATGCACCCAGATCAAGCATAGCATTTTCAAATTTACTGTTCCCAATCACACAAGGAATGCAAAACGTACCTGGGTCCTTGCACTTTTCAGGAATCTGTGGGACCGACTTACCAATAAGAGCTGATACATTCCTCCCCATGCTGATCCGTTCATTTCCCTTCATCTTCCTCTTGTGTGTGCACAACTCCTTCAAGAATTTGGCATACCTTGGAATCTGTTTGATTGCATCAAGTAGAGGTATGTTTACCTCTACCTTCCTGAAGGTCTCCAGAATTTCCTTATCCATCTCTTCCATCTTTTTGCTAGGAAGTGCCCGTGGAGGAAATGGAAGAGGGATAGGTCGATCAACCAATGGAGGAGGCACGACAGCGGTGGGTGTGGAAGAGGAAGAAGATTCACCCTCCTCAAACGTCCTGCGTGGACCAGATTGGTTCTCTGTCCTATGAGAAGCGGCAGGCGTGGGAATAGGTGTAGGAGTTGGTTCTAAAGGCACAACAGTCTGCCTCCCTGATCTGAGGGTTATGGCACTCACATTCTTCGGATTCTGCACAGTCTGGGATGGTAACTTATCAGAATTCTGAGATTGTGCCTGGTTCATCTGAGTAGCCATCTGACCCATCTGGTTAGTGAGACTTTGTATGGAAGTTCTAGTTTCCTGCTGAAACTGTAGGTTTTGCATAGTCATCTGTCTCACTAACTCTTCCAATGAAGGCTCAGAAGAAGTAGAAGGTTGGGCAGCTGGTTGGGCAGGTGCCTCTTGCTGTTGTTGTTGTTGTTGCCTTTGATTTTGTTGCATAGGTGGAGGCACATATCTGTTATGTCCTCCAGCATTATGGAAAAGTGGCGCCTGCTGTTGATGTTGTGGCGCATTATTCCATCTTAGATTAGGGTGATTCCGCCACCCTGGGTTGTACCTGTTGCTTGACAAATCATAATTTTGCTGTTGTGGCTGCCTATTATTGTAGATGTTAGTAGCATAAGCTTGAGGTGCATCAGAGGCAGCTGAGTGCTGTAAAGTAGGACAAGTATCTGTGTAGTGGTCACCAGAAGTACAAATAGCACATAGTCGTGTAATAGATACGGATGAAGCTGGAGGTTTCTGGTTAGTTGCCAACTGGGTCACTATCTTCATAAGAGAGTCAAGTTTGCCCTCCAATTTTCTTTCAACAGCTGATAAAGACTGGGTGTCAACATCATGTACGCCCCTCACTACAATGGCATCACTTCTGGTGCTAAACTGCTGGGAGTTGGAGGCCATCTTCTCAATCAATTGTCTGGCCTCAGCAGGTGTGGTGTCTCCAAGAGCTCCACCACTGGCAGCATCAATCATGCCCCTATCCATGTTGTTGAGGCCTTCATAGAAATACTGAAGAAGGAGTAGGTCAGGTATCTGATGGTGAGGACAGCTTGCACAAAGTGTTTTGAATCTCTCCCAATACTCATATAAGCTCTCTCCACCAAGCTGCCTAATCCCAGATATGTCTTTTCTGATAGCTGTGGTCCGGGATGCTGGGAAAAATTTCTCCAAGAACAGCCTCTTCAGATCATCCCAGCTAGTGACGGATCTAGGCGCTAAACCGTACAACCAATCCTTAGCAGCACTTTCCAATGAATGAGGAAATGCCTTCAAGAAGATGTGATCTTCTGGAACATCAGGCGGTTTCATAGTGGAACAGACAATGTGGAATTCCTTCAGATGCTTATGCGGACTCTCACCTGTAAGTCCATGAAACTTGGGCAACAAATGGATCAGTCCAGTCTTTAGAACATATGGAACGTCCTCATCAGGATATTGGATGCACAAGCTTTCAATATCAAAATCAGGTGCAGCCATCTCCCTAAAAGTCCTCTCACGAGGTGGAGGTTGTGCCATATTGTTCTCAGTGTAAAAAATAACAGAATCAAAATCAGAATCAGGTTCAGATGCAACAGATGCAGTATGCACAGTATCAAGTGGAATTGACTCAAAAACACACTCTAAAGACAAATTCCGAGAATGCCTAACTAACCTATGAAACGTCCTATCAATCTCAGGATCAAAGGGTGGTATGGGTCCAGGATTTCCTCTAGTCATGCACTAAATCACAACACCCTAGAATCAGGAATCAATAGTACAAAAATTTCAAACCACAGAAAACAACATAAGACAACACAACTCAAACAAACACAAACACAAGACTTAAAACTGAACCGTTGGTCCCCGGCAGCGGCGCCAAAATTTGATGGGTGTCGCAACCCACACAAATTTAATGTGCATAAAGAAATGCAGTATAGCTAGGAAATGACTCCTAGGTCGTCTCTCAAGGACCAATTTTGCGGTTCAGAATTTAGTCAGACACGAAGTGGGGGGGGTTGTGAAAAGTTTGTGCATGCAAATGAATTAAATTAAAACAAGGATGCTAACAAAAATGTAATCAAGGATGAAAACAGAATTTAATTACGACAAATACAGAATTTTAACGACGAAAACGCAAGCAGTACAGATGCAAAAATACGGGTTCAACACAGAATAAAAACAGTCAGTCATTAACCTAATCACAATGTTCCCATCACTAGTTATCAAAATACAGTTGCTACTTGGATCTCTAATCCAACAGATTTAACCGACTAAGCGACGGTTAAATCTGTCTTCATAACTGCGAACTAAGCGAACACAGTGTTAATATCAACTCTGATTTATACCATATAGTTCCATCAACTAAGCGAAGATGTCACACCAACTGGGCAACTAAGCGTATACCCAATTGCAGGTGTAAATACAAAATTAATATTAACCAAGTCAGAGTTACCGAACAGTCACAGTTCAGAAACCTCAGGGAAACTTTGCAATATGGCTAATGACTGACTGAATTAAATTAAGCTACCATGGAAATTAAATTAAAATGACTAGAAACCTTAGACAACATTGAAATAAATTAAATTAGACACCAACACTGTTATAATAATTAAATGCCACACTAACTTAAACACATAAAAATAACTCAACCTACTAATTAAACTAAGTGAAAATAAGAGAAATTAACAATCCTATTTTACTTCTAGTAATTTATGTGACCAAGGTGCAATTAATAAATAAATTTAAAGTCCAACATACCACATGTTAATTCCCCTTTCTTTCTTCACTCAAAATCTCAATGTGAAATATCTTTTCTTCATTCAACAAGGGAAACTCAAAAGGAATACGAAAATATAGCAGCAAATGGAAAGGAAAATGCAAAATGATTCTTTATTCAACCAACAGAACTACCATGAAAATGCAAAGAAGAATCCTACAAGCTCATGTTTTCAATATTCAAAATGAAACCAAAGAAGATGAGTGATGGTTCTCTCTTCCATCTAGCAAAGAAAAACAAGTTGCAAGCAAAAGAAAAAAAAAGGAAGAAAACGTATTCTTTGGTTCATTCCATCCTCCAGAACCGAAAGGTACACCATGCTCTCCAAGAGAGTGTTCAAAAATAAAAATGAAGTAGGAAATCTCTGTGTATTTAGACCGTGAGTTCTTCCCCTTTTAAAGGAAAATTTCCAAGCAGAAATGAAGTGTCGGCAGTGCTTCCATACGTCATCCTCCATTGCAAGTGTCGGCTGGTGCTCTCCTTGTCACTCTCCATCAAGCTTCTCAGTGCCTTCTAGATGCAGCAGCCTGAGTGCTCATTGACGTGTTGCTTGGACGTTGAAGTGTGAAGGACTTTGTGAGAGCTGCTGTTGTTTCTCTCGTGCAGGCCATGTATGCAATTGCCCATGCTACTGCCATGATGAATCAAGCAAGGAGCTCTCCATTCCAAGCTGCTAGATGTTTTTATGTTGTTGGATGTGCTGCTTCTAGTTTCTTGGATGTGCATGCTGAGAATATGTTGCTGTTTAATTGTTTCAGCCAAAATACCGTGTTGCTGCAGCTGCTGGACCGAGAAGATATTGCTGGAGTGTGGGCTGGTCTCCAACGCTGGATGGGTGCTGCACGTGTGGAAGTGGAGCCTGCTGCTGGACCGAGCTTGTGGAATGAAGCTGCTGGACTGTATGGTGGAACTGCATGGAGCGTGAAGAAGCTTTGCTGCCATGATGGACCGTGTTGCTGCAGCTGGAACGTGTAGAAGAGTTGCTGCAACTGCTGGAACGTGTGGAGCTGCATGGCTGGAGTTGCTGGAGTTTGCACTGCTTGTTGGATGAAGCCGTGAAGTGTGGAAGTGTGGGTACTGGAATGCAGGTTGTTGCACCTTGCCTTGGTCCGTGAAGAAGGCTGCTGGACTGTATGAAGCTGCTGCACTTTTATGTTGGTCATTGGCCCCTTTGCTTGCTTCCTTGCTTGGCCTTCAGAGTGTGAGAGCTGCTGGAATATGGTTTGGTTGCAGCTGCATGTGTCTGTGAAGTTCTTTACGTGCTGCATCAAAATGCATTCCAAAGGTGGCAACTTGCCTTTCCATGTGCACCCCTAAATTCAACATGTTACACCCTTTTTTTATAAAATTACCATAGTGTCCTCCAAATATCCCAAATAGTGTTCCAATATTCTCTCTAAAAATAATAATGCAAATAATTATCTCAGAAAATTCAAATTAACTAAAATAAGAATTTCCGATCAAATTAAGCACAATTAGTAGAAACGGGAAAATACTGGACATTTAAACACAATTCCCTGATTAATTTTAGTACAATAAACTAACTGAAATCAATAAAATATTGATTCATCAGAGGCCCAATTGCTTTAAGCTTCTGTCCACGTTAATGTAATGCATGAATAATTACTAGGGAGACTAGACATAGTAAACTAGTAATTAAGAGTAGGCTCTCTTCACCGAGACATCAGGTTTAGGGTAAATTAGAAAGTTGCATTAACAATAATGAAAGAGTAGAATTCTTAAAGATATATGAGAGTGGATTAGGAGGATTCGTAAACCCCAACAACATCATTCATCCATATTACATTCAACTGCCAATTGATCAACCATTTTGCATGCATATTTCAATTTTCATTATTTGCATATAAAAACCCTAGTTTTCATTTCATCAAGTCTTAAGAAATCAAATCACATGAAAGTTTAGGCCTAAGAGTCCTTTGGGAGACGATACTCGGTCTTACCATTTTATTACTACTTGATACGATCTGGTACACTTGTCAGAGTGTTAACAGGTGCAGCCTGTCAAGATTGTGGAGAGCCAGACCAAGCAACTTAAAGGAAAAACCATCAGTCTAGTCAGAGTTGTCTGGGATAGTAGGACAGGTGACTCTACTTGGGAGTTAGAGGGAGTCATGAGGGAGTCGTATCCTCACCTGTTCCCTGATAAGTCTAATTTTCAAGGGCGAAAAGTTTTGTTGTTGGGAAGAATGTAAGAACCTAGAAAATAGAGTATTAAGAGTAGATAGGTGTATTAAAATATTGAGACGAACATTTTATTTTAAAAATAATCTTATAACATAAATAGAACTTTCTAAAGCTCGGTTCATTATCTAAATCACCTCTATCTCTCTAGAAAACTATTCTCATAGAGTTCTCTAACTTCTCTCTACCATTTCTCACAATTGGGCTATCTGTTTTACGATCAAGAAGTACTCAGACGATCACAGCGTCAAGGGCTACACATTTGACCGATTAATTGGGTGAATCAAGCGGGTAAGTGGTTAAACCCTTTCTTGAGTGTCTAGGGTTCTTGATTCTGCAAAATGTTTCTGTTTGCATGGATCAAGAGTTCCTTTCCTTCAATTGTAGCTCAATTTAAGTTCTAAGGTTGTTTTCCATCTTCAATAGATGATTTGTAGGTGTTTCTAGAAATTTTTTGCGGTACAAGAGGGGGGGATGAATTGGTGGGTTTTCAAAATCAGAGTCTTTTCGCAATCTTTAAATCAAAGTACAAAACTTTACAAACTTTCTTGAATTGCAAGTAATGAAAATTCGTGTGCAGCAGAAAAACGTAGTTGACTGTGCAGATAATAAAGTCGACTGTAATTAAAGGAGCAGGGATAGAGAAAATCAAACACTGGTTTTTATACTAGTTCGACCTCAATGCCTACATCCAGTGTCCTTCCTGAACCCGGAAGCAAATGCACTATAATGGTCAAGGTTTTTACAACAAGGCTTTTATAGAAGACCTCCACGTCAAAAATATAAAACACCTCTCTAACCCTCTAACCAAAATATAGGCAAACACACACAACAAGACTTGCAGCAAGATGTCCCCTCTCCTGCAATCTGCCAACCACTTTGAACAATCCTCAAAGTGAACCAGACTCCATGAGTCTATCCCCTGTAATCACAACAGTTCACAAAAGCAATCACCAATGGATACCAACAAGAATCTTGATCAACCAGAAAACACCCCAATGTGCAGATATGTGATCAAGCAATGAGTGCGCAGTCATTCTCCCTTTGAACCTCCTTCAAGAAAGATCACCACCGTCTTCTTGGAGAATTCTTGGAGCTCTATAATCTCTGAGAAACAATCTGAAATAGAATCTGAAAATGTTAGATCAACAAATGGCCAAAAGTCTCTGAATAAATTCAGATAACATCTATTTATAGATTTCTGTTAATCAGACGCTCTCTTAGTCGAATATGCTACTAATTCAGTCGACTAGGTTATGACAGTTATAACAGATTAGTCAAACCAGTAGCATACAGTCAAACAAAATAAATTCCCATTCAATACAGTTGACTTATATTCAATGCTCAACTAACTTTTAAAAATATAGTCGTTACTGTTCATGAGCATAACATAATTTCAAAGCAAACAACTAATACAGTCGAATGCGTGGCGCACACATTCGACTTCAATGTGTCAGAGCATTTTGAAATTCTTTCCTTCACAAAATCTCACATAGCACTGTTTCTGAAAATCTATACAAAGACTTTAGTATAGTCGAATCAATTAGTACTGGAGTCGACTTTACTGCAGCTTTGTCACACAGTTTTTAAGTTCACAAGAGTGCATGTGGTTTTCCTCCTTTAAAACATGTGTAATGCAACCATATATGATGTAACATGTACAAGCTCAATAAGTATGCATTCACATAGCAGTAAAACACATAAACATGTTCAACAATATATCAACGAATAAGCATACGAACATGTAACACAACAACAACATATGTGTGTTATTAAAAATTTGTTGTCATCATCAAAAACCAGAGTGATATAGATATTGTGTTGTCAACAATCTCAACACGAGAAACCTCTGAATTTGCTATGCGAGAGTGTGCGTTGAGCGAATGGTTCAGGTTTTAGTTTACTCTTTAATTCTTTGTTCTAGTTTGATTTAAATGACTTTTGGACTTGTTGTGAAGTATGTATGATAATGTATTATAGTATTTGATTGATCATGCTATTGGTTATGTTGTAAAGTAAAAGTATGGTTTCAAAGTGGTAAAAGTAAGTTCCAAAGTGAGATCTCTTGGTGAGACTCAAGTATGTTTAGAATGATTGTAGGGAGCTCAGTCTTGGGGGTCTTCCTGAAACTCCAATGGTCTTTCATTCTTAAGTAGAGAGGATTGAACCATGTCGTGAGGAGTAGCAGGAGGTCTTAGTCTTGGGGGCTTCTTGTATGCCTCAAGGCCCAGAACAGACTAACCTCGTGAGTGTGGTAGGGTGAAACTCATTGGCAATGCTTTGCAAACCAGTAGAGGCCACCACGAGTGCACGACCAGCCATAGCTCGACAATCATTCTAAGTCTGGACGGTCAAGTCTAGGTCAAAACATGCTAGGATGTTTGAACTAGTTTATTTTGCTTGTTTAATCATGTATATGTTATATGATATGAAATTGTATTATTTCTTTTATATCTAGCTTACCCGTATGTTTGTGTATGTGTTTTGTATGTGTTGGTATTCTTTCCTATGCAATGATCATCATGTGGGTGTGAGTAGAGGGAGAGGAGGTCTCTATGGAGCAGGCGCTGGAAAGGGATGACCTGGTGGCTTAGTTAGTATAGTCTAGCCTGTAGACATTTTTTTATACCCCGTTTGTATATAAAGTTTAAATTTAAGGTTATTTTGGATAACTGTAAATTAGACTTTATATTTTATTTAACTGTTCTATCTTATCTTTCATGTGATGTGTGACATCCCAAATATATGACAAAGATATATATATATATATATATATATAAAGACGTCATCAATCATAATATTGGAAAGCAGTTAGAGAAGTAATTCAAGTATTTAGGATTACAGTCATCCGGTAAGGTCTCAGAATTCAAACTTTAAGTAATAGAGGTCTAAATTAAAACTTTAAACATAGAGAGTATTTCAAAATAACTTAAAGTAGATAGGACAACTAATGAACTAGGCTGCAGCATTAGCATCCTCAAGCTCTTGCTCCAGGGGAACCTCCTCGACATCTGCTCCTATCCAAGTGGACGATCATCACAAAAGAAAGACATACACAACAAGACACAACACAAACAAGTAAGGGTGAGCTAATTATATAAAAAGCATAAAATTAATAGTACAAAACATACAAGAGTAAACTTCATTCAAGCAAGGTAAAACACACATATTCTGGCATGTTACATTCTTGACTTGACTCGTCCGAACTTTAGAATGATAGTCGAGCTATGGCGGGTCATGCACCCATGGTGGCTTGTGATACTTGGGTTCCCCACCCTGCCACACTCACGAGGTTAGTCTGTTCCGCGCCTTGGAGCATACTGGAAGCCTCCAAGACTAAGACCTCCTGCTACTCCTCACCACATGGTTCAGTCCTTTCTACGTGAGAAGAAAGACCATTGGAGCATCAAGAAGACCCCCAAGACTGAGCTCCTACTTTCATTTTAAACACTAAGAATCTCACCAAGAGATTTTGGTACTTTGATACACACCATGAATAACCTTGAACTCATATTTTAATCCCCATACCTTTGAATCACGACCAACATACAGGTTAGAGTTAAAAGGCAAGACCATATACAGTAAAACATGCTCCATAAACAAAGTAACTATCACTTAATCAAACACATAATGAAATATAAGTAAACAACTTCACTCTAGACATTTCGCAGGGCGCACATGACTCGCAGAGCGAAACTAGAGAGTTTCGCATAGCACACATAGTAATTCGCCTTGCGAATTAATTCCGGCAGGGGCTCCAGGCCAGCACCAATCGCATAGCGCACCGTGCTCGCCTTGCGAATTAACAAGGAAGAGAGCACTCCCCTGCATGGACTCGCTATGCGAAACAATCCGCATAGCGAGTCTGCATAATCTGCAGAACGCCAAATTTGCATAATCATGCAACTCACACCCCTTCAACCAATTCTAACCCTCTAACCTAACTTTTAACACCTCTAATTCATGATATGGACCTATTTAAACTTGTCTATATTAATTTTACTTATTATACAGTGATTCTAAAGTGATTTAAACTTGAATTCAGTTCTAAAACCTCAAATTCTATAACTTAAGGCTCCAAATTCAATTCTACCATTCTTATTATGTTTTAGGCCAGTTTTATGATTGTAACAAGTCACAATTGACTTGTCTAGACTACCCAAACAAACCAAATGCACCCAATACCTCAACTGCTCAAAATCACCCTCTCACTTCCCTTCAAACAACCTAAAATGTTTCCTGATTACTAAACTGTCTACCTAATTACTATTACAATGGAGATCTTACCTCCCCCAACACTCCTTACCATCCAATTGGTCATCAGAGAGGAATCAAATGTTTGATGCATCAAACTCACCATAAGCGCCAGTACGTATGACTAGTCACAACTTGCTGGACCAGGCTAGGGCTGCTCTATGATCAAGGATGTACCAACTTCATTTTTTAAGATTCCTCTATCCTACCAACAAAGTGCTCTCAACAAGCCCCAATTGATTCCTGTAGACTGTTTCAACACTCCAAACACACCCTAGACCACAGTTACTCAAAATCCTTTCCCCACTTCCCTTAGACTAACCTAAAGCACTGACCAGTACCTAATTCCCCATCTAAACTAGATTTCCACACAACTTCCCAACCCCTAATTACTTTCTAAAGTCTAATTACAACGACCAACTCCACACCAATCTTTTTGCAAGCATCACATTTCAATTTATAAATTCCACAGCTCAACACATACATCACAACATACTGAAAACCTAACATGCAACCCAAACCACATAACAAGTTAAACTTCATCACACACACATCATACAAATCAATTTAAAGAAAATAATTAGCTCCCCTTACCTGTTAGCTCACACAGTACAGTTCCTAGAAAACGCACTAACGGTACCTCCGCACAAAGGCAAGTTCAACAGTACCTATAAGCCACCAAATTGGTGTAGAGTACAACTCTTAGAGATTTATTGGACAGAAAATACGAAGAGAAACACTTGCTAGTCACATGCAACCAGTGAAGTTGTATGCCCTAGCTGCAAGAACAGTTGGAGAAAGGGGAAAATCTACTTACAGGTCATATTGGAAAAATATTCGGTTCAAAATGAAGCCTTAGGTGTGGTGAACGCTTGAGCACCTTCAAATTAAAGATTGAACGGTTCAGTGAAGTGATAATCTAGAGAGAAGGCAGAGCTAGGTTAGAGAGAAAGGGGAAATCTGAGTTTTAGAGAGAAAGACAAGTTGGCTAAACGAAATCAGATTTTGAAAAGCCCCTTTCCAAGGCCAGGGTATCCTTAACTTTATGGGTATGGTTGCCCCCACTTAAGGCCCAATAACCCTACATTTTCAAGCCTTTACATCATGACTCTTATATATATTATATATGCTATATTTTGGGATGTTACAATTAATATTGACATTTACTAAGTGGTTAAGAAACATTACATGTACAAAAGATTTTGAATTAAAAATCTTATATTACTTAATTAATAAAGAATTAATATTTTTAGTGTTAAAGAATCCACTCAGTACTATCGAAGTTTTAGGTTAGTTTTGGTAATTGTGTGGATGAGTGTAATAATGGATGGGGAATAATCTTACCTTTATCAATATTTTTTTAATCGGAAACTTAAATAAAAATAATTTCAATAAAATGTATTGTGTTATAATAAATAAATGTTCTCTAATTAAATGACATTCCTGTTTAAGAAAAAGTCTACAAAAATAAAGATATTTGTAAGATTGTTGGAGTCAAACAAATTAAATAAACTAAGCAAGTAGGAAAATATATAAGAAAAACAATCTACGAATTTATTACTTTAAAGATTTTAAACTGAATGTGGTTTTATAATCTTTAAAAAGTGTTTTCTAATGAGAAAGTATTATTCTATATTTAATATTCAGTAATTAGAAATCAGATTTATTTAAAGTTTCTCCTCTTGAATTTTAATTCAAATATTACCCAATTAATTTATTATGTGTGGACTCCCACTCACGGGATTTATGGATTTAGAAATTAATCATTAAGTGTTGTGATGTTTAGAATTAATCCATATATATATATATATATATATATATATATATATATATATATATGGGTTTGTTAACGTGCGTACGCCTCTTTTTCAGTTGGTACATTTTAACAATGTGTACCGGATTATAGTAGACAAAAATACCTTCATATATTATGGATTCTAAATTTTAAAGAATTTTCATTCTCAAAACTAAAAAAAAAAAAGAAACGCCCAAACCCTTACTCACCTCTTTCATCCCTCTCAATCATTTCTCTTTCATCTCTCTCACTCCTGTCATTTCTACGGTAGCCCCAATTAAAAAAAATCACAAACACTCGATGTTAAGCAATTTCTTACAAAAAAATGATTTTATAATGAGTTTTCATTTTATAATTTTTGTCTTATCTAATTTTATCTAATTTTCACAAGCATAATGACATATGAAGGAATTGGTAATTCGCTAGGAAAAAATCAGAAACACTCGCTATTAAACAATTTCTTACAAAAAAATGATTTTATAATGAGTTTTTATTTTATAATTTTTGTCTTATCTAATTTTCACAAGCATAATGACATCAGAAGTAATTGGAATTGGCCTGGAGGTTTTTTAAGAGATGACAATTCAACATCTGCAGATGATGAAATTAGAGAGGTTAGTGAAGATGGTGAAATTTAAGAGATCTTGAATGAACCTTTTCCTGAAGGTGAATATGCCAATGACTCAACTCTTTACAAAGGTAAATTGATCTACCATAGATAGAGAAAATGTTGGAGTGAGAGAGATGAAAGAGAAAGGGTTGAGAGGGATGAGGGAGGTGAGTAAGGGTTGGGGTTTTTTTTTTTTTAGTTTTGAGAATGAAAATTATTTAAATATCCTTGACTTTAAAACTTAGAATCCATAATATATGAGGGTATTTTTTTCTACTATAATCCGGTACACATTGTTAAAATGTACCAACTGAAAAAAAGGTGTACGCGCATTAACAAACCACATATATATATATATATATATATTATTAGGAATTGATTTATAATTATAAATTGAATGGTGAGAGATATATATTAAATTATAATAAATTATTATATTATAATATTTATATTTTGAGTTATCTTCTAGAATACACAGTTAAAGATAAACATTAATGTTCAAATTAAATTGCTAACTTTTTGTGTTATTTGGGTTGCAAAGTGAAGAATTTTCATTAGCTATAACTATTATATTATGAAAAAGAAATATAAATTTAATAACTTATTTTTTTATAAAAGTATTCTTGACAATTAAACTAGAAATGCATATTTATATCTATATAATATTGTTATTTCACTATTTCAATTATATTTTAATATTATTTTTTATCCTTAATTTAAATGTGTTTTGTAAAAATATTTTTTAATGTATAAAATTATATCTTACTAATTTCTTTACAAAACACTTATTTTAATTCAAAAAGATTTATGGAGTGACAATTAAGTCTGAAAAAAGTTGTATTAAGTAGATCCTTAAATATTACTTTAGAAAACGCTTAGTGAATAGTTGGTTATTGTAGTACATGATTACTATCCCTTATATTCTCCTCAAATTAACCTCCCTCGTACATTATTTTGTTTAAATAATACCTACCATGGTCTTTTTAAATCCAAAGATATTATTATTTTTTAAAATTTTTGAGTATGTAACATCACAAAATATAGTATAAAATTATATAAAAAAAGTTGTAGATATAATATAGAGTTTAAATTATAATTATCCAGAAACAACTATAAATTTAAAACTTTATATACAAACTAAATAACTCAAAGTTATTTACAAAACTAACATAAAGCTACTCTACTCAGTAGCACCTCCGTCATCAAGAGCATGCTCCACAGATATTTTCTCGCCCTTTGCTCACATCCATCGGATGATCATGCAGGAAGAATAATACAAGAACATACATAACAAACAAAAGGTTAAGCTAGATAATCAAGAAAGAATCATATTCAATTAATTAATTAAACAATCTCAACCCTCAATTCAAGAGGATAGAATACATCCCTATCACTACAAACATCTCATACTCTACAAGACTCTTTCGGATTAGGTATGAATGTTGAACTATTGGTAGTCTGTGCACTTGTATGGTACTGCTGACACTCTCCAACACCATACAAGGTTAGTCCATTCCAAGGTATAGACGAAATTCAAAGCCTATAACAAGAACCTCCCGCTACTCTCACCAAATGCATCATTTCTCTCTATTTGAGAATAAATGATCATTAGAGTGTCGAAATAGACTACCATTTCGAAGCTCCATACATTCATACCATAACAACTACAACATCAATCAAATTACTCCCACGAATCTCACCCTGAGTCATGGAGTTAAGATCATTACTCATATTACGTAAATAAAGACATAACAATTCAAAAGGAATCCTCATACATCATCCTCTATTCTAATTAAAACTTCAATTACATCAATAGAAGCAAAAAGAAAAGAATACCTCCCTACTAAGAACATTCGCTCAGCGCACCCCCTCGTTGAGCGACCTCGGAGTTATTCCGCTTAGCGACTCTGCTCGTTGTGTGAATAAAGCTCCCAATGGTACCAGACCCCGAACTCGCGCTCAGCAACATCACTGGCTAAGCGAAATCCACTAGACAATGGACCAGACCCTCAAAATAGCCTTAAATCATGACATTGTGCCTAGACTCATAACCAACCAACATCCTCACAGATTTCTAACAATTAATCATTCAATAACAGATCAAATAATCATACAATACATTTCAAAATCACAGTTCCTCATCACACAATCAAAACATGCAATCTAGTACTCTACAATTACTCATAAGACATCATTTTTATACAACCAGTCCAAGATTCCAAAATTTTATCACAATACACAATTGACCTCAATTAAAGCAAGCTTTAGCTTTCCTTACCTCAGATCAACAGCTCAAGATCCTCAAAACGCTCCGCCGATTTCTTGCAGTATAAGGAATTTCTAGGAAGCCTACAAATCACCGATTGATGATGGAAAAACAACCTTAGAATCATTAACAAACTAAGATTCAAGGATGATGAACTCTTGATCCATGCAAAATAGTAATGTTCAACACAATCACGAACCCTAACAACTAAGAAAAAGGATTTACTGCTTACTAGATCGATTCCCTCAATTGATAGGTCAGTTTGGTAGCCTTCGACGCTAGGATCATTTAGACATTTCTTAATCGTCGAACAGATGAATGAGGAGTAAGAAATTGTAGAGAGAAGTGAGAGAAAAGAAAGAGAACAACGTTTTAGAGAGATAAAAGGTATTTAGATAATGAGACGAGTTTTAGAAATTCCTATTTATATTATATAATTATTTTAAAATAAAATACTCGGTCTCATTATTTTAATACACCTATCTACTCTAATACTCTATTTTCTAGGTTCTTACATAGTCCCTTATACATTAGTTTTTTAATTTTTTGTTATTGTGTTGTGGTCTAAAGTTTAGGATTACAAATCCTAATTTGATTGAATGTTTGTAATTGAGGTTTTTAAACATAAGTTGGTTTTATGTATTAACAAATTACAATGTTATTTTTTCTACTTACTTTCTATCATTTTCCTATTTTACCTCGTAACTCTGCTTATGAATGCATGGATAAGGAATATTTTAATTAGTCTCAAATAAAACACATGTGGAATAGAGTTTACTTTGATTGTAAAATTTATAAATTAGAAATTTATGTATTAAATAGGTTTAAAAAATAATTTTGTATTTGTACCTATTAAGCTCAATAAGACAAGGGGATACGAACATTAAAAAACAAGAAAGCGAAGAGAAATTTGAGGCCAAACAAGCCCAAGTTCAATCCACTAAATTTTGGTAAAGGGGTGTTGCTCCTTCCACCTCCCCGTTTGTTCTCTCCACTTTCCCGTTTGCTCTCTCCACTTTCTCAATTTTCTGAATTTTTTTTTTTAATTATAAAAGTAATATTTTTCTTTACTTTTTTTTAACCTTTTTACTTTTTTTTAATTTTAATGTTATTTACCATGGAGTAACCTTCAACCTTGCTTCATTTTTTACTCTGATCAAAGCTCCACCCCCCTAAACTTTTGAGATCCTTCCCCAAAGCTTTTGAAATCCGATTTTCTTCTCCCACCTCCGTCACACTCTTCTCTCGAGATTCCGAGTTATGGCTGCGAAGACCACTTCCTAAAACTCAACACAGTTAACCATTCGTATGTCCCTTTGTTTTTTTTTCTCTGTGTGTGTTTCGTGTAGGTTCATGGAAGGTGTTTTTCATTCTAAGGAAACTATGAATTGGCTTTGTTGCTTGCAGATGGGAGTGTCTGAAAGATTTGCTGCTTGGAGATTGGACTGATGGCATTCTTTGTAGCTTCGGCATGCCGGTTATCATAGGTCAGGAGCGCTACAACTGTTAGGTTTTCTGTTTGAATCGGATGTGAGCATCCGTCAGTGGATGTCACCATCTGTTGAAGGTAAAACGGATGTGGATATCCGTTTGGCTCTTCTTCCCCAATATTTCACTCACTCATTCAGTTGAATTGAATTCACTGTTCATCACGACACTAATATGCGCAAGACAAAACCTTTTCCTCCGTGTCACTTCTTTCTTCTTCTCCTTCTATGTGGCTTTGTCGGCGGCGACACACTGTCGCGGGAGGTGTGATGCGTGGCCAAGAACAACGCGGAGGATGCGGCGCTGCAGTCGGCTGTTGAGTGGGCCTGCAGTGTCGGCGGGGCCGGATTGATCCAAGGAGGAGGACCCTGCTTCGTCCCTTCCAGCGTGCAGAATACGACGTCGTACACTTTCAATGATTATTTCCGAAAACACGAGATCGCGGAAGAGAACTATAACTTCGGTAACAATGTCACCATCACCTCCTTGAACCCAGTCAGTTTTCTCTCCACCCCCTTAATCCTTTTTATCCTTCACTACTTCAATTTCAAATCCCCTCCAAAAAATTTATCATCTTTTTCTATTTTAATTTTTCAGGTTTCGGTAATTGCAAGTTCCCTTCTAGGTAGGTAGCAGGAGCAGTGATCAATTGGGTTCAATTTTTTCTTTTCTATTTTCAAAATTTTGGATTTTGAAAGTTTAAGGCTTGTTTTGAATTGATGCAGTTCGATAGTGAACAACGGAAGCCTCTCGGGATCCGCGTCATCGATGAGATCGATGCTCGGTGAAGACACAAGTGGGTGCGGTGGAGTTGTTCGGAGGTGGTGATTTTGGCCATTTGTTATCACTGCTCATTTATTCTCCATAGTTTCACCATTGCCCATTGTTTAAAGTTAGATATCTATCTATTTCGGATTTGTAGATTTACTAGCATAGTTCAAATAAGCATTTGTACTTAATTTAAATCAAAGGGAGTAAATGTAAGGTTGTGTTATGAATTATGGTCTCTGTTTCTGGGAGGAAAGTTAGTCCATTTTTGTGAATTTTGTGTCATATGATTCTTTTGTTCTTGAAATGCAATATGCAGAGGTTAGTTTTACTCGTACTGATACGATTAAAGTGAGTTATTGATAGCTATTTTAAATGGTTGTGGTGAATCTTCCATTTTTCTCTCTGGGGAGTTAGTCTGTTTGTTCGTGAAGGTGAAATACCCATTTTCCAGTTAAGTTGTTGTATGAGTTAGTGAGTCACTAGAAACAAAATAAAAGGAAACATCAGTTGCACTTTAAAATATGGATTCATGGACACTGTATTAACACTTAACAAACTTTTCAAGAGAAAACAAAATTATAAATTTATAAATTATTTGATGTAATAAAGAAAGAGATAAAAAGAAAATTAAATATAATAAGTGTAGATAAAATCAAGGTATGGGTCTATCATTATAATCTTAAAGTAATCTAATACATCATAATTTTCTTCCAATTTTTTATTTTTATATAAGAAAAATATTTTATGAAGGAAATTATATAAATTATTGGTATATTGAGAGAATAAGTAAAGAATTAATAAACCACTTGAAAAGCTGACGGTAGAATATAACGTATTTTTTCAAGCCTTGAGTTGATGGATTCATGGCGTGGTCGACGGAAATGGATATCCGTTCAAGACCAAACGGATATTCCACATCCGTTTTGGCTTTCGTAACACAACGAAACCAGATTCATGCTCCTCCTCTATACTCCTCCACGTTAGGAATCAACACTAATGAAAGCAATGAAACCGAAAAGAAAAATGAGGAAGAAAAGAATGAACGAAAAAGAAAGAGAAAAAGGAAAAAAAACTTAAACAAAAATGGAAAGAAGAGACAGATCTCAATAGAAAGCTTGGGGGTGGGCTGTGAACATAGAGTAAAAAGTAAATATGTAGATTTTGGAAAATAACATTAAAAGTAAAAAAGTAAAAATGTAAAAAGGATAAAAAAGATAAAACAAAAAGTTATTTTTGTAATTGAAAAAAGTTGAAAAAAGTTAAGAAGGTGGAGGAAGGAAAGGGAGAGGTGGACGCAGCAACACCCTTTGTACAGTATAGAGGAAAGCAAACAACAAATGAGGCCGAAGAAGCATGACGCAAGTAAATTATGTTTGCGTAAATTAGGCCAATTTTTTTATTCTTCTCATCAATGCCTCTTTTTAAACAATTCAAATTTTTCTCTCCATTTTGTTTTAAATTTTTGGTCTGAGTATATAGGATTATAGATTTTGAATTTTCATCTATTTTGGATGCATTTAGCTTACTCGTGTCCCAACTATAATATAAATATTTATTATTTGATAAAAATATGGAATTAAAGTCTCTTTTTTTCTACAATAAAAATGTCTTGGAGAAAACATTCACAATAACTTTTTATCTATTTATTTATATGTCAATATCATATCTATATCTTCATAAAATATTACAAAAACATATATTTTATTCACTATTAAAAATTTTATATTATAGAATATTTATATATTTAATATCTTATAAGAATATTGATATAAATTATTCACAAGTTAATTTTTAAAAAATCTTTTGACATTTATCAAATAGTTCTTATTAGGCAGGTTCTTCTACTTGTACAACAACTATATATGAAAAAAAAAAATATATATATATATATATATATATATATATATATATATATATACATGAGAGATAAAGCTTTTTAAATTTTAAATATTAATTTTAATAAACTTAACAAAGAAAGTAACTTAAAATTAGAACTACAATCACAAGTTCCAATCTCATATCATCATACATGTAGATTTATATTTTACTTGTGATAATCCACTATTATGATAATCCACTATGAACAAAAGGATATAATCATTAATCATTTATATTTTTGCCTTAGAATGTTTATGAAAATTATACTTTGTTCTAACAAAAACATATACCTTATATAAAAAATTATTCTTTTAATTAATAAATTACACATCTTAGGAAATGAGAATTTAAAATACAATTTTATTCTGAAAATTATTCTTAGAAATTATATGATAATTTTAAAATATCTTGTACTTAAATTAAATTTGAAAAGAAAATATTAATCGGTATAAAATTAATTTAGAGTCTCACAATGACGTTTCTCTCCCAAACACATGGACTCAAACTCTCATTTCCTCCAATAGATATAAAATATATATATATATATATATATATATATATATATATCTCAAACGTTCAATACTTTTTTTATTACTTTAAAAAGGACTAATTACCATGATAACACTTAACAATAAATCATTCAAAGAATTAATTGACAAAAATTGTTGTTTACTTACTCACCATCATTTATCTATTCTCATGTCTCATTATGTCTATAATTCTAATCAAATGTATATTGAAAGCTACTTTTATTATAAATTCTCATTGTATAAAACAAAATTTGTCATGAGTAGTTACCAAACTAAATACTAACTACTAACTTCAAAGGGATAAAAACATACGCATTAAACAAAAAGTATTCTTCAACTGAAGTTCTAAACTGTCAACAACGTAAATTACTAGGAACTGAATCCGTCATCTACCAAGTCATTTCATGAAACAAAAGTTGCTCTTCAATGTCATCATCATCATCATCTTGAAGCTCTTAACTTATTCCACAGTTCATTGACAGATGGACCAATCCAGTAAAAGCAACAGTGCAGCCACACTTGCTTCTTCAGTCTCATGAAAAATGTTCTCACTTTGCTTTAGAACCAATAGCCCTCTTGGCAAAAGATGGCAAACAGAAAGCCGCAGAATGAAGCTGAAGTAAAAAACGCAGACAAAATATAACAGTTCAGTAAGAAGATGAGAAAAAAAAATTACCAGTTGAAGTGAAAGGGTTGGAGCACAAACCTCAGAGTTGTAAAATTTCAATGGTCTAGTTTGACTGTCATCCTCATCTATAGAATACACTGGATTCTTGAAGTCCACAGAAGGACCCTCAGTTGAACAAAGCATAAAACCAATCATCCCACTGAAATGGAAAAAATCAAAGCAACATCAATAAGGACAATTATAAGGGTATGTTTGTTTTGAAGAGTGCCAAGCAAATGGGAAAATAGATAACAAAATTTTGAAGCAGCATGCGTACCTTGGGTATGTAGGAACAGTGGTCCATGCATAGTTGACAGAACCTTTGAATATCTGACGACAATTGGCCACAATGCCCTCAATGATATCCATATGAAGCCATATACTTTCTGCTTGAGTACACACAACTCCTCCTGGACGAAGAGCCCTTGCAACCGAAGCAAAAAATGGCTTTTCAAACAGTTCTTGAGCAGGACCTTAAACATTTTAAATATAATCTCAATTAGAAACATATTCATTAACTGTAAAAGACCAGGAATGTTCAAAGAAATTACAGAATACCCTACCAATAGGATCGGATGAATCCACTATAACTGCATCATAAGTTCCTTCTTCAACAGCCTTCAAAAATGCAACTCCTAGATCATAGAGACAAACCATCTCAAGAAAAGTTATCTTCAACAGTAAAGTAGTTCAGGAACATAAAAACTATGGAGAGTAGCTAATCATACCATCACCAATATTAAGTGTCACACGTGGATCCTCGAAACCTACAGCTACATCTGGAAAAAATTGTTTGGAGACCTGCAAAGTGTAACAACTTCAATTGTGATATTTAGCTCATATTGCTAATAGAGGTTATTATACATTTAGCTTAAGATTAGGGGAAAAGTATGACAATAATCAATAAACTTAAGCAGAAAACCCCTCTCTCAAGTTACAAGAATTAGAAAAGAGAAACAAATTATATGCAAAATTATCTGCTACTAAAAATGTTCTGCTTTGATTAGAGGTTGGAAATAATAGTTTTGTGGCTATTACTTACCTCAACAACCATCTTGTCTATTTCGCAAATGTCTATCTTCTCTACTGAGGAATAGCGTGCTATTTCACGCAGGACTCCACCATCTCCTCCACCAATAACCAAAACCTAGCAGAAAAAAAGAAGCAAGGAAAAGAACAATTAATTTCAAACATACATTACACACAATGTTATCCAAACATTATATTCCAGAAAAAATCATTGCTTATGGTTCCAGACATATCTCAAATGCCTTACTCCACGAGTATGATTCTTCCTACTCTCATCAACACATACCATTCTGTACATTTCTAATAAAATGTAAACTCAACAACCAAATACATACACCAGCAGTGCAGC
The DNA here is from genome assembly GCA_027742785.1 of Vigna reflexopilosa. Classification (NCBI taxonomy): domain Eukaryota; kingdom Viridiplantae; phylum Streptophyta; class Magnoliopsida; order Fabales; family Fabaceae; genus Vigna; species Vigna reflexopilosa. The sequence continues at coordinate 12,977,440 of CM050930.1, read as the reverse complement.
CTAAGTCAGCATGATGATGAGCACATCAACAATCTGAGTAAACAAATCAATATGAACATTTTTTTTTCACAAATTCTTCTGACAAACCCCTGCCCTCCCCACTATCTAAACGTTTTCAATGACTAAAAGCTACACACTTTCTCACAATTGTCCTGAAAATCTTTTGTCAAACTAAACAAAATTATCAAAGCAGTCATACTCTAAATTACCTTTTTGGGCTTTTGAATAGAACAAAGAGGAAGATGTGTTATCATCTCTTGGTAGGCACACTCATCCCTCTCTGTAAGCTGAATGACCCCATCAAGAACAAGAACCTTGCCATAGGTGGACGACTGCAAAAAAATCATAGAATGCATCATTAAATAAAACCAAGACCACAAAAAGGGGGCAGAAACAATAAAATCATCAAATTTAACCGAAAGAACATATTCACCTGGAAGACCATGACATTCTGATAGTCAGACTTCCCTTCAAACAGAACCTTTTCCACCTTCAAAGAATGCGCCTCCCCTGCAAATTAAAATCAGATTCCATCTCAAGCGTGTTATTACAAAACAGCAGCACAAACATTAATCATAACAATAACAACAACAACAACTTGAAGATGTGCTTCTGTTACGGACATGGCATCCTATGCATCCTTTTAACCAAGATATGTGCACTTCTCATTGATTTAAAAAACAAAATCTCCCTCCTCATAAAATCAGAAAAAATATTTAGCGACATAACAAAAGAACCGAAAAACAAAAGCATAGTCTAGAACCTACCCTATAAAACCAAACCCGGAAAAAAGAAAAACACTAGAGGACACAGATTCGAAAACACTCTATAGTCCGTTATAGGACAACCAACATGGAACAATCGAAACAACGATCAATAAAAACAACTATTTCATACCCAGTAAGCAATTAAACATGGGGTCGATGAAAAGTCTTAAAATTGAAGGTTGAGAGAGTAAGAGGGGAAGGAAAAGTGAGGGTTTTTACTGACCAGGCCACATTGGGCTGATTTCAGAGAACCAACCAGGAATAACCGCAGAGATACCAGAGTGTTGAGAGTGATTGGGTTGCGTTGAAAGGGTGTCGGGAACGCCATTTTGTCCGCCGTCTTGTTCTTCTTCTCTGGGTCTCTTGACGGGAAAGTCGGAAACCTGAACCACGTTGTTGTTGTTCTCCGCAGCCATGTTCTTCTTTGAAGTGAGTAGTAGGGAACGCACGAACTAGTGTTGCCCTCTTCTACTCCTTATATAGGTGTTATGGAGATGAATGATTAAAAAAAAGGTGGTAAGATAAAATAAAAAAAATGATAACCTTGGAGATAAAAAAAAAAAAACTAATTTAATAATATCATATCATGTAAATTAGTCAAATTGAATTTTTAAATTTGTTTTTTTCCATGTTAGGTGAGAAAACCTAATCTTCGACCGACACAATCTTGCTCCTTCTCTCTTATGTCCTATTTTTAATTAAACTAATTAACTTACGAAACATACTTTATTTTAATTGTTGTTAATATTTTCTAGACACTATTATCATTTGATCTTGCAGATAAAAGATTAAGTTTATAAATTGAGAGAGGTATTTGATTTAGAAAATAAATTCAAACAAGAAAAAATATTGCTTCGAAAGAAAATATTAAATCAAATCTAATTAATTGGAATAGTTGCTAGAAAATTGGATAGTTATTTTTAGATTGACACGGCAATCCCATGTAACAAAAAAATATCATTAAGTTATTTGTGAAATATTCATTTAAAATATATTTGTAAGTATTTTAAAATCGAAAAATAGGTAAATATTTAAAAAATTATATTAAATAAAATATAAAATATAAATTAAATAAAATAAAATAAAAATTTAATTTAATTTAATTTAATAAAACTTAATTTAATTTTAATTTTAATTAAATTTAACTTAATTAAATATAAATTAAATTTTTATTTTAAATTTTATTGATAAATATTCGCAAGTATACATAATATGATATATGTATCCAGTCAATTTATAAATAAATATTAAAATAGTTGTTATCTACTACCATGACACTAGTATTAACTATTTAATGTTAAACTAATATCATGCAATACATCTATTTGTTATTGTGTATACTAATTCTATAAATTTATATAAATTGTATAAATATAATGATATAAATGGATTAGAATACATGTACATCAATATCTATTATTTGCATAATGACTCATCAAAGAATAAAAAATTGGATTTATCTAGTGAATAGAATATAGTTAAAAAAAAGAATTGATTAAGATTAGATTTGATAATATCAAAAGAATATATTATTTCAAAATGGATTCTTGAAGTCATTCTAATGAATACTAAATTGTTTTTATTGATATATAAATGTACTCACAAATTCAAATATTTCATCGAAACATTGATAAAATCAAATCATTGATAAAATGGATTTAAGTGTATTGTGCTATCTTTCAGTAATTTGAATAAGATCATTAAAATATAAAAACTAAACAAATAAAAAATATTTACTAACAAAATCAAAAATTACACTTTTAATCTTTTTTTTTAAATTTAAGCTTATTTAACATACACGGCAAATTTATCTACAAATACTCACATATACAAATATTTTTATTATCCTTATATAATTACAACATGTTACTTGGTCTAATAATAATAAAATTTATATATATATATATATATATATATATATATATATATATATATATAATAATAATAAGTTATGTATACACTCAAAGTAAAGTATGTCAAATTCTCTTTTTAAGAAATTATTGAAGTATTTTATTTTAATTAAATTAGATCTAACAAGTATTATCACTACTATTTTTTATCTACAGGAATAAACCTAGCTTCAGGAATTATAAGTATACAATATCACTTCTAACAACAAATAAATAATTTCAGATTCTACAACTTGTTTAAACAAAAGTGTCGAAACTTCATAAACAAATATGAGATCGTGTTAAACTGCCTTAATAAAAATATAAAATACATTAGAGTGAATTAACTATTAACCATTAGAGAGGTATTTGATTTAGAAATGAAGAGTCATTAATACTTAATTCAATATATACATAATTATATTATCATAGGAAATTACTAGATGGATATACAATATACTAACTTCAAATTCAATACTAATATTATGGAAATATGTTAGTTAAAGTATCAAGGAGTTGGAACCCAGGAAGAACAGAAAAAGCACCAGAAGAGAAGGCTATAGAAGGTCGCAAGACACCTGATTGCCCTTTTCTAGGGCCCTGGACGCAGGTGCTCACTCAACCACACCCGGTTGCCCTTTTCTGGGGCCCTCAACACCAGATAGCACGCACAGCGCCTGCTTGCCCTTTGAGGGGCACTGAGCGCTAGTCTTCATATACCGCATAACGCCTGGTTGCCCCTTCTAGGGCCATGAGCGTCACTCCTCTCGCAAGGACGCCTGTTTGCCCTAAGTGGGGGCGTTGAGGGCCATGTTAGGCCTTTGGACTTGTTTCTGATCTATTTAAGCACCTCTACGCCTTAGAGTTTGTATCTTTTGACGACAGAAGCGCAAAGACACTCTCTTCAACTCTCTGAAGGCAGAATTGGATGCAGGAGCTTTCCTTTTCGTTTTCTAGGGTTTTTATCTCACTTTCATTCCATTGTACACCTAGGTTCTCCATGACAATGGAGAACTAAACTCATTTGTTGTTGAGGAAGATGTAACCTCTAAACTTTCATGCATTTGAATATAATCTGAATTATTTTATGCTTCTTTCATTAATTTTTAGTGATTTTCTCCTTTACTCAATGCTTGTTATGTTTTGATCACTCATAGAATGATGTTTGAATTTCTTTGTTATTGGGAAATACCTAGAATCCATGATCCGGAGAATTTCACCCAAAAGAAGTATTGCCTAGGGATAAGGATAGGATGTTTGGTTGTCTTAGGCTTCTAATCTGAATGCGGAATTGATTGTTAGGGTTTTTAAGGGATTGTTATCTAATAATTAAATCTAGGCTTTTTACGTCGAGGGATCGAGTTCTAAGTAATTTATAGAGTGACGTTAACAATTTAATGAAGAAGATGAATTCTTATATGCATAAAAGTAAATAAGGTGAAATGTAAACCCCAACAACATAATCATCTCATATTATTAACATCATCCATTCATTCTTGTGTTAAGCCCCAATTGATCAATTTTATATTCCAGCATTTATGTTTACTTTTATTGCATTCAAAAATATAAAAGAATTGTTTTTAGTCTTAATTAGTTAAGGTATTACACGATTGTTTAGTGCCACAAGTCTCTTGAGAAACGATACTTAGTCTTACCATTTATTATTACTTGATACGATTCGATACACTTGCCGAGGTCTTAACAGTGCTCGACGCCACTTTTTCATTACTGAATGCTACCAGTGTAGGATTGGTGGCGCTCAACCCTACAAATGTGGTGCTAGCCCTAGACAATTTTACAACACTACGTAATTAAAGCATTAAACATGATCCTAATAGTGCTCAACATAAGTATTTGCTTCAAATTGATTTTTTTTTTCCAAAACATACTCTTTAGGGTTTTGTTTGTTTTCTTTCACTATAATTACTTCCTATTCATTTATTTCATATATTTAAACAAAAAAAAATTAGAAGTAAAATAAACATAAAACAACTAAATTACAAAAGAATACAAAACATATTAAATATGAAGATAAAACAAAATTAAAGTTAAATAATATTTTATTTATTTATAATGATAAAAAAAATAGATAAAAATACACCTTATCATATATGTAATGATCAAACTAGACCTAGAATAATGTTCCATTGTTGAAGTTTTTATGAGTTATGATACTTGATAACTGAATTAAGAAATATATTTTGAAAAACTTTTATACTAAAGACGATATATACATGACCACGTATGTTTCCTGTATTAATCTAACCGATATTTCTTTAAATATCTATGATAACCCTATAAAAATATTTTTGGGTTATTACACGTATTATCAAATCTTAAATAAAAATATTTTTCCCCATAGGAGGTCAAACCTAATTAGAGTATTTGAGGCTAACTCCTACTTCTGCCAATTCAACCCATTAATAATACGTAGCACATATTAGGTAACCGTTCAATGAATATTTTTAGAAAATATTTTTATAAATGGAAGAGTAAAAAGAATATTCAATGAACATAAATAAAATAAAATCCCTTGTGGGGTCCAACAGAAAGTGAAAAGAATCTGCTTTTTTGGAGTAAAAAAAAAAGGATTAGTGTTAATGTTATGGTTTTGGTCAATAATGTTCATTTCATTTGGAATGTGCTTTCGGCTGCCACATGTTTATGGCCACGTCATTTCAAAAGTAGAGCTCTGAATCATAGGGCTCTCAATTAGGGTTTCTTTCCGTTACCATTTTTTTATTTATTATTTTATTGAAGAAAACTAAAACCCTATTCTTTTAACCATGCTTTCCCATTACAACTAAAATTTTACCTTAATATATACAGAGCATTTAATAAAAAAATAAACTATAAATTTAATTTGAGAACATCATTTATAGTATTTTATCTACATTTTATCTTTTTTATGTAGTTGTAATAATTAAATTTGGATGCATTTAATACTATAAATATTCAATTATTAACATAAAGCATAATGCATCAATCACGGCTTCTTTTTATTTCAGTTTAAAATTTCTTTCTAAATTAAGAAATATATTAAACGGTATTGATCCTATTAAAATAATTATGAGATTCCATATTCTAGTTCAACATCACAAAAATATGTAATTCTAAATCAATTAATTAAGATTATAATTGGAAAAGAATTATTTTATTATAGACATAAAAAATATTTATTTTAAAGAAATTAGACGTGAGTATAACTTAGTAAAACTTAATCATAAGACGCCTTCCATTGTTTTCTAACTTTCACACCGTTACTTTTACCTTTAAAAAAAAGAGTTTAACAATAACAAGCTTTAAAGAATGACAAATGCATTGGATGGTTTATTTCACATGTAATTTGGCTGTTGTGAGAATGTTTTTAGAACATTTTATTTAAAATACAATAGTTAAGAGTAAAAAGAAGTTTTTTATAAATGATATTTAAATATTTTACTATTAAAAAAATTAAGTTAAAAATAGAATTATATTAAAATGAGTTTGATTTTATAAAATTTTTATCTTTCTCAAACTTTATCTCTAGACTTTATCTGTTTTTTCTTTAAGATTTTGACTTATTTTTTATTTCTTACTCCTGTCATAGAAAACAACACAACCAACTAATCATTTTTCAAATATAATAAGTTCATATATTTTTGAGATAATTCTTGATCTAGTTACACAAGGTAGATATAGAATTGCATCTAACCTTTTTTGTACTCTTTTGTGATTATAAAGATGTGTTCATATCATTAACATGAGTTTTCTTTGTGTAATTATAACATCTTTTTAGATATAGAGAGCAACTAAGAAATAAGAGCTCTCTATTTAGGTCAGAGAAGCTAGTAATAATTATTTTTTTATTGTACTTATTGATGTGATTGTATGATGATTGAATGAAATTTTGATTTACTGAGTTTAACATGTGAATAACCCAATGGGAGAAGTATTGCAATAAGAGTTATAATATTATTTGTGTGCTAAAATTGATGTTTGAATGTGGGTAGAATTGAGAATGAACACTTGAGTTTAAGAAATTAACTGATAATGATGTATTTTTGAACTAATTTGGTACTAATTAGGATTTATAAAAGGGATAAAAGTATCCATTAGAGTCAATTGAGCAATTTGAGTGTTTGTTCTCATTGATCTTTGATATGGTGTCAGGCGGTGGATGTATAATGTTGGACATTATTTCAAAATTTAAGTTAGTAAGCTTTAAGGGCTGGAAAATTGAGCACAACCTTGGTACCTTTGAGTGCTCGCTTGATAATGAATTCCAGGGGTCCAGTTCACAAGGCGCAACCTTGGTACCATTGGGCGCTAATGAGCTTCAAGAATCTAAAGCATTAGGCACTCACTTGACAGTGATATCTAAAGGTCTAAGATGTTGGGCGTTGTCCTGATACTACTAAGCACTCATTTGACAATGAGTCCCAAATGTTGGGGTGTTGGGAACACCCTAATATCATAGAGACCTACTCTGTTTGTTGATACTCTTTATTCTTTGTCTAATTTCTTGTAATTATATATGTGAGTTGAGAAAATTGGTATTGTGGTTTGATATGAATTATATGGAATGAGAAGGTAATAATTCCTAAGATGGAAATAGTATTATGTGTGGTGATGTGTGTAGTGTATTGACGACAAATATTGATATAAATAAGATCATCTTATAACTCTACTAGTATTGGACTCATAGAGGAAGATAACCATTTGTGAGAATCAAGAGAGCTTCATATTTAGAGTTTTGGCAAGAAGTCAAACTCGTAAGATACATAATTTACATTGTCATACTCTATTGATCAACGAGCAGTCCAAACATGATTGTAGTTATTGCTCATAGAGACAATACTAAATGAGTAATGATAGGTGCATGATCACAAGATTATACTCAATACACTAGTTCTTCGAAGGTTGAGGGTCTATGTATGTGTGCTGCAAATTGTAGGATTGATGTTTGATTATAAGTTCTAAATTATCTATAGCTTATCTTTGATTGTGGCTTCAGTATCCACATGCTATGACAACGTGTTTCATGAGAGCAGAGGGTAATGTAGGGATCAATGAGGAGCAACACTGAGGATGCCTTAGGGATGTCTAGTTGCTTTCATAGTTTATATATAAACAAGAAAGTTTATGTATGTAATAGTTTTATCCTTATTTTCTTTTGAAATATTTCCTTTTATAAACTTTTCTATGGAGGACTATATATACATAATATACATTTGTATTTGTTATGAACTATTAGCTTGATTTGAATATGAGGTAACTTAGTTGATAACACTTATCTGTTTGAAAAAATAGCATCGTTACACATAATAATTTTTCATCTATTTTGTTAACATTAACACAAAAAGCATTTTCAACGTCACCAATTCTACGTCACGTGTAGCAAAACCTCATGTTAAAAATGCACGATGACATTTTTGTAAATATTTCATCCAAATTGACACGAACCACCTCTCAACATATGTTAATTCCTTGTTTAACATTAGCCTTAGGCCTATTAAATAATGTTAGATTACCCTAAGATCGATGTTAAATGGATAATTAATGTTTGTTAGGAGGTGGCCGACATCAATTAGCCTTTTAAAATTTTAGAAAATAGTGTCTCTCACCTTTGTCTTTCTCGTTTTTGCAAAACATTCCACCAAAGTACAGTGATGACCCCAAACTCCTCAGAATAACTTCTTCAACCCATGTCGTTGTGGTGTTCGTTTGAGCCTAAGTTTTCATTCTTTCTTGTCATTGAAGTTGATTTTTCTCATCTTATCCCTTGTTTTAGCTTAACCCATATGATCTTAATTTTGTAAAATTCACTAAAAGTAACTAGAAAAAGTTGGTTTTTGTATGATAACTTCTATTAGGTTTATTCAAATATAGAGTGTTCACATTTGACATATTGATCCTAGATTTAGAGTTGTCAAGATTTAGTGGTTAAAAATTTTCTTCCCTATGGCTAATACTGATGGTGTTTTTTCCTTTAACATCATGATCCACATGTTAAACATACGCCTCACCTCAACCAATTTCATTCTCTAGCGTCATCAGCTCCTTCCTCTTCTCGAAGGACAGGCTCTTTATGGTCATATTGATGACTTAATCATAACTCCTCCTGCGAAATTGCCTGCTGCTGATGGATCTTTGACGGTTCCTAATCCAGCCTTTCTCACGTGGAAACAACAAGATCAAAGACTTGTAAGTCTTCTTCAGGCCTCCCATACTAAAGAGACTCTAGCTGAAGTACTGCACTGTGACACCGAACAACAGATCTGGACTACTCTTGAATCCCTCTACGGTGGTGACTCCAAGCAAAGAGAAATTGGGATCAGAGATCAACTGTTGCACCTTACAAAAGGCTCATCCACTGTTAGGGAGTTTTCCAAAACATTTCGAGGCTTATGTGATCAACTCAGCCTTATGGGTAGACCAATGGATGATTTAGATAAATTACACTAGTTTTTACGGGGTTTAGGTCCCACTTTCACTAGCTTTGGTGCATCTCAATTAGCCATGCGACCACTGCCTGTTTTTCGTGATCTTCTTTCTGCTGCCGAGTATTTTAAAATGTATTTACATGCCGTTGAATCTCCTCCCTCTCAAGTTGCTTTTAATACCACTACTCAACGTTCCTCTCAATCATCCAATACACGTTTTCAATCTGGGTTGCGTTCTTTCTCAAATGGCAAAACAGGTCGTGGTTACCAATACTCAGGTCGTGGTGGTCGCGACAGAGGACGTCGTCCTATCCATTGCCAAATTTGCCGAAGAGAAGGTCATTATGCCACATCTTGCCATCAACGTTATGAAGGTGGCCCACCTCAATCTGCCAATCTTGCTGAATCATTTACGAATTCTTGCACTCTATCAAATTCAAACCAGTCTGATTGGTACCTCGATACTGGAGCTTCACCACACATGACAGCAAACTCATCTGATTTAGACTCAATTGAGCCTTATTATGGTAATCACACAGTTACTGTTGGAAATGGTAATGCTCTCCCCATTTCCCATATTGGATCTCATCGTTTGACAAATACTTTAAACCTTATTGATATTCTTGTTGTGCCTGGACTTCAAAAGAATCTCATTTCAATTAGCAAACTTACACGTGACTTTCTTGTGGATGCTATATTTACTGACACATCTTTTCTGCTTCAGCAAAGGGGTACAAAGGAAATTCTAGCAAAAGGGAGGCGTGAGCACAACTTATATGTATTGGAGCATGGTCAAAATGCTTTTGTTTCTGTTTTAAATTCCAATAAGCTACGAGGATCTTTTGAATTGTGGCATTATCGTTTGGGTCATGTTCACTTTGATACTATTTCCCATTTAAGAAAAAGAGGTCTTTTGTCTTTATCTTCTATTTTACCAACTCCTTCCATTTGTGGCTCTTGTGAATTAGCTAAAAGCAAAAGACTACCTTATTCCCTAAATGAGAAACGTGCATCGCATGTGCTGGATTTAATTCATTGTGATTTATGGGGACATGCTCCCATTTGTTCAAAATTTGGTTTTCGATATTATGTGATTTTTATTGATGACTATTCCAGATTCACTTGGTTATATCCAATGCGCCTGAAATATGATTTTTATGATGTATTTGTCCAGTTCAAGAAATTTGTTGAAAATCAGTTTCATACAACTATAAAAACATTCCAAAGTGATGGTGGCACCGAATTCAACAATAACAAAGTCAAGACCTTGCTAAATGAAACTGGAATTCTTCATCTTATGTCTTGCCCTCATACACCAGCCCAAAATGGTAGAGCTGAACGCAAACATCGTCACATCACTGAAACGGGCCTTGCAATGCTTTTTCATTCACATCTCCCTGCTCATTATTGGCTACATGCTTTTTGTTGTGCTGTTTATGTCATAAATCGGTTACCGACCACTCTTCTAAATGGTGTTTCTCCATTTGAGACCTTATATAATACTCCTCCTAATTATGCATACTTTCATCCTTTTGGCTGTCGGGTTTATCCTTGTCTCCGTGACTATGCCACTAACAAATTGTCTCCTCGCAGTGCACCTTGTATTTTTCTTGGATACAGCAGCAACCATAAAGGATTTCAATGTTTGGATCCTTCAACCTCCCGGTTATACGTAACAAGACATGCCAAGTTTGATGAACTTTATTTTCCGTGTTCAAAAACAGGAACTATATCTCCAATTTCCGGATTGGGTTTTTCTTCATTTGCTGAACCAGCCTCAACACCTGAAATTCCTGCTCCAGCTCCTGCACCAGCTTCTTCTTTGCCACTATCCAAGGAACATGTGCACTCACCAACCATACCTTGTGGTCTATGTCCTGCTGAAGATACTCCTTCAACTGTTGTTTCCATGCCTGATACTCAACCACAAATACACCGTAGTGTCCAGTCTACTCATCCTATGGTCACACGCGCCAAATCAGGTATTTTTAGGCCTCGTCATTTTGCTGACATTACCACCTACCAACCATCTTCTCTTCTTTATGCTCTGCTCACCACTTCTACACCCAAAGGGTTCAAATCCGCTGCCAAACATCCTGGTTGGTTGGATGCTATGCATAAAGAGCTCCTGGCCCTACACTCCAACAATACTTGGGATCTTGTCCCACGCCCATCCAACACCAACATTGTAGGATCCAAATGGGTGTTTCGCACCAAATATCTTTCAGATGGGTCAATTGACAAATTAAAAGCACGGTTGGTTGCACAAGGCTTCACTCAAACACCTGGTCTTGACTATGATCACACCTTCAGTCCTGTTGTTAAAGCTGCCACTGTTCGTGTCATTCTCACTCTAGCAGTAATGAATAATTGGCCTCTTCATCAATTGGATGTCAACAATGCATTCTTGAATGGGCACCTGACACATCATGTCTATATGGAACAACCTCCTGGGTTCGTTGATCCTCGATACCCAAATCATGTTTGTCGACTTCAGAAAGCTCTTTATGGCCTCAAACAGGCCCCTCTTGCATGGTTTCAACGATTCAGCTCGTTTTTGCTCAGTCTTGGGTTCCTCGGAAGCAAGGCAGATCCATCTTTATTTGTCTACCACAACACTGCTGCCACTCTATATATACTTGTTTATGTTGATGACATAATTTTGACAGGGAATAATAATTCTTTAATTCAAAAACTTTTGGCAAGGTTCAAAACTGAGTTTGCTATCAAGGATTTAGGTCATCTAAATTACTTTCTTGGTCTCGAGGTCCACTACACTACCAATGGTGTCTTTCTTAGCCAGACCAAATATGCTCAAGACATTTTATCTAGGGCCCAGATGTTGGATGCAAAACCGACAGCCACACCGCTCCAACCTGATATTCAACTGACAACCACAGGAGATCCATTCTCTGATCCCACTCAATATCGCTCTCTCGTTGGTGCACTCCAGTATCTCACTATAACTCGTCCTGACTTGTCCTACGCGGTAAATTTGGTTAGTCAGTTTCTTCAAGCTCCAACAAATGATCACTTTCAAGCAGTTAAACGCATCCTTCGATATGTCAAGGGCACCATGTCCTATGGCCTATCCTTCACCCGTGGAGCTTCCCTTAATGTTCTTGGATACTCGGATGCAGATTGGGCTCGATGTATTGAGACTAGGCGATCAACCTATGGTTATTCTATCTTCTTAGGCGGAAATCTCGTCTCATGGAGTGCTAAGAAACAACCAACCGTAGCTCGATCAAGTTGTGAATCAGAATATAGAGCCATGGCTAATGCAGCAGCTGAACTAATATGGATTACTCATCTTCTACATGATCTGCATATTTCCTATCAAGCGCCAACTCTTCTTTGTGACAACAAGAGTGCTATATTCATCTCCCAAAATCCGGTGGCTCACAAACGCGCTAAACATATTGATATTGATTATCACTTTGTTCGAGAGCTTGTTCTATCTAACAAACTCATCACTCAATTCATTCCTTCTGATCTTCAACTAGCAGACATATTCACTAAAAGTCTGCCTCGACCATTGTTCCAGTTCTTCAGAGCCAAGCTTCACGTTGGACCAAATCCCACGCTTTGCTTGAGGGGGATGATAGGAAATAATATATTTGATTATAGTTTACCTTATTTAGTTTCTGCATAATTGATTCTGTCTTAAATAATTGATATATTCTTTCCTTAATTATAGAATCTAGGTATTCTGTATATTCTATATATTGTACGCTGGTTACTCTTTCCAAATCAATAAAACAGATTTGTTACAATCCTTACAGTGTGGTCGAGAGAGAAGTTGACGGGGGAGTTGTCGGTGACGAATATGGTTTTGGCGATGAGGAGAGTAGGGAGGCGGGCGCGACGGGGGAGGAGGAGGAGGTCGAAGAAGGGGAGGTTCTGGGAGACGATGTGATAGGGGAGTAGGAGGGGATCCAACGAAGGACAGTCGGGGAAGACGTGTGGGATGAAGAGGGTGGCTTTGAACTAAAGCAGTTTACTAAACTGTACTACAGTAACTGAACTAAAATTAAGTTCAGTTAAGTTTCTTTGAACTACTTTTTTAGTTTAATTCAGTTTCTTTGAATTATTATACAGTTAACTATAATTTGTTATATATAATACAATGCAGACAGTGCAGTTTGCCCACCCCTACTTATGAGTAAGTGTTTTCGCACTTGAGTTTTATGGGTAAAGATAAATTTACGAATTTTTTTAGTTTAGTGAAAAAAAAAATTCTATCAACATGTATGATATTTCAATATTAAAAACATAATTCATAGGAGATAGATTTAGAGTAGTTAAAATTTCTAATTGAGAAAATTTTATCTTAATAACACTTTTAACTTGTATTTAAAAAATGTTATTATTGAACATCATAATTCGTTCGTAATAAATGAAATTTGTTGTTAAGTCGTAATTTTTGATATTATAATATTTATTGACACAGTAATAAATGAAATTTGTTGTTAGGTCGTAGTTTCTAACATTATCATATTTATTGGTAATTTGATTGTTTATAAAATTTATTAATAGATTTATAAAACATCTCTATAATTATCTACTATATATATATTTTGTACTTAAATTCATATCATTTAAAGAAATTTATCGTTAATTAATCAAATATAAAAATCTGTAACTAATATTTTTTAGTAATTGTATATTATTGACTGTTTATATTGAATGAGGGTCCGAGGTCAATACTCCGTACTCTTCCTTACTATCAAAGCGTGACAAAAAAGCTCAACTTTCTTTCTCTTATCGGTTTAGCGAGGGATGACCTGCAAGAAAACACTTTAACGCTCAAGTCAGTAAAGTGCTCTCCAGAGGTCTTAATGTAATATCAGAGAAATCAACTTTACCTGGTTATTAGATCTGTATTTATAGGCTTTGCAATTGTTCAGCCTATTGAATGCCATTGAATACCATTGAATGCCATTTAATGTAGTGTATTATGTACCTCATCATTCGCTAATCTCCTTACGTTCAACATAATCTTGCCTGATATAACTTGTTGATTAACAATAAATGCGATATGCGTGAAGTGATAATTACACACCTTTATTCCCCATTAATGCTGACAAATACCTACTGATTGGTCTCCTCCTTATCGCTTCCGGTCGATCATCCATACCATACAGTACACAAGCCCCCAAGCTCGAAAGACTACGTAGGCAAGCCCGAACGACTACGTAGGCGTGTAGGGTTTCAAATGCTTAATTTTGGAAAAGGCGCGAAAAAGGGTTAGTAGTGGTTGTCATGACCATTGATCGTGGAACATGTGTAACCGTGGGATGCGTGCCATCTGAACATGAAGCGTCTCACATCCTTGACCATTTGATCTTGCTAAAATGGATGGCCACGATGAGCTCCAGGAAGCGTCAGGTCACACTATAAAAAGGGGATCATAACCACCGTGATTACTTTGTCTTCCTCCTTTCTCTCACCGCCAAAATTCCAAGAGCACTTGTTTCAGGTAATCATGTCTTCCTCCCATTTCTCGTCTGATGAGGTCATCGGCGAAGGTCAGGGGTACGCTGATGCTGGTGATAACAGTTGAAAAACTGTTATTTTTATATTTAAATTTGACACAAAACACACACTTTATGACTTAGAAACTAGCTTGAAATCATTCATTTTGCTTAAGTTAAGGAATAAAAGAGTAAAAGGTGGTTTTAGTGGTATTATGCTTGGTTTTTCCTTGTTTTGCCAGGATTTATCATGAATTGAATGAAGGAAGTTGAAGTAGGAAGGAGTTGGACTCAAGAAGAGATGGAGAAAAGTACAAATGAGGAATTGCAGTCATCGCTGAGCGCTAGGATAGCGCTGAGCACTAGTTTAGCTGATTGGATCTCTGTCAAACGCTCAAGCGCCAACACTGAGGGGAGAAAATGAGTATCGCGACCACCGTTGAGCGCTAGCTTCTTTTGTGAAGTCACTGCCAAACGCTTGGGCGTCAATGCTGAGCGTCCATCTTGACTGCCGCACCCACCGCTGAGCGGTGGCCCAACGCTGAGTGTTGTGCTTTTGGGCCTGACCCAATTTCTGCTTCGTTTTAATGAATTATAAATAGATTTGCCCGATCTAGAGGTTGTATCTTTTGGCAGAAGAGGTGCAGAAACACACTTCTCACCCCTTGGAGGCGGATTTTGGAAGCGGGATCTCCAATATATCAATTCTAGGGTTTATCTTTTCATTCTTTTCATTTATTTCATTTAGTTTCACCATGTCTATGGTGAACTAATCCTCCATTGTTGTTGGGGAAACGATATAGTCCTATTGAAACTATCATATATTGAATTGTTGCTTTATTCATATGCTTTATCTCATTAATTGTTAGGGTTTTTCCTTCATTATCTTTACATGCTTTGTTTAAGACATTATTCAACAGCGTGATCTTTGATTATATCTATATGGACACATGTGGGTAGATCTAGACATGAGGGAACTCTCTCGGGAGAAATATTACCTAGACATAGGGATAGGAGGACCAAATGCCTTTAAGCTTCTGTGCGAATGTAATGCATGAACAATTCTAGGGAGACAAGACATTTTAAACTAGTAATTAGGAGTAGGCTCTTCTCACCAAGACATTGGGATTAGGGTAAATTATTAAGTGGCATTAACATTAATGAAAAAGTAGAATTCATAAATATATGAGAGTTGATTAGGATAAGTCGGAAACCCCAACAACACCATTCATCCATATCGCTCAACTGTCAATTGATCAACTTTTGCATGTGGATGTTTACTTTTCGTTTTTGCATTCAAAACCCTAATTTTCATTATTCAAGTCTTAAATAATCAAAAAAATCACACAAAAGTCTAGGTCTATGAGTCTCTAGGGAAACGATACTTGGTCTTACCACTTATTATTACTTGATATGATTCGGTACACTTGCCGGAGTCTTAAAAAGTTTTTGGCGCCGTTGCCAGGGACTCGTGGTTTAACTATTCTAATAGTGTGATTATTGATTAACTTTAACTTGATTTTTTTATTTTATTTTTGTTTTGTTCTAATAAATGTTTTCTAGGGTTTTGTGCCTAATGTTTGCAGGATGCAATTTGCACAAGAATTTAACTATATGGGCACTCAATTTTACCAAGGTGATCTCAACCACTGGTGGGAACCTCACTCAAGCATGGAGCAAAGTCAATTTGAATTTGGGCAAGCTGCCGGAAAATTTGAGCAACTACCACAACAACAATGGTAGCAACAACACTCTCTATCAATGGCAAAGTTGGAGGAGGCTTTTCAAAAATTTATGCAAAATACCATCTCCTATCAGAAAAGCATTGAAGCAACATGCAAAAGGATGGAGATGCAGATTGGTCACTTAATTGAGAAACTAGACGAATCTAGGGTTGATACTGAAGTTAACCCTAGGGAGGAATGTCAAGCCACTAGCACTGTAAGTGACAAGATTGCTGATGAGGAAAAGATAGAGAGAGATGAGGAAAAGATAGAGGAAAAAGAAATAGAAAGGATGAGTGAGAAAGATAAAGATGAGGAGAAAGAAAAATAAGTGGTTGAGAGAAAAGAAAAAAAGAGAAGGTGTGTGAAAATAAAGAAGAAAGTAAGAGAAAAGAAAAAGAGAAAATTGAGAGAGAAGAAAAGTAAGAAAAAAAGGATGAGAGGAAAGAAGAAAATATCATATGAAAAACCCCTTCCTCATCCAAAGAAGTATCATAGGAAGGAAAAGGAATTTGAGCGCTTTATGGAAATCTTCAAGAAATTGGAGATTAAAGTTCCTATGATTGAGACATGGAAACAGGTGCTTGGTTTTATGAAATTTTTGAAGAAATTCAGTAGAAAGAAGAAGAAGAAAAAGAAAGAATATCAAGCAAGGAGAATACCAACACTTACTGATGGCTATTTGAGCTTAATTAGGTCAAGCTAGTGACGTTAAAGAAGCGCTTGCTGGGAGGCAACCCAATTTATGATTTTCTTAATTTGATTATTTGTGTGGTTTGGATTTGATTTTTCTTTGTGTGTTTGAGTTTTTTTTTAGGCTATATGCTGCTTCTAATGGCAGTGATGATAGCATCTACTGAAGGATGCTGCTACAACATCTACTGATGAATGTTGCCATGATAAGGATGAGGAATAATAGAATCTACTGAAGGATGCTATGTGATTAGGCATCTACTGATGGGTGTCATTGACAACATTTACTGGTGAATGCTGATGAAGATGAGAAAGATGAACATCTACTGATGGGTGCTAATGAGAAAGATGTGCATCTACTGATGGGTGCTAGAAAGATTTTGGGTCAGGCTCGTGACGTTAAACAAGCGCTACCTAGGAGGCAACCCAGTTTATTGATTTATTTTTGCATGTTTTAATTTTGTTCTAGTTTCATTTTAGGGGTTTAATTGTTGCATGTTTGACTGGAGTGAGTGGAAATTGCATGAAAATTGAAAATTGAGAGTTGAATTTGAGTGATATAAGAATAATGACGCTTAGGGCAAGCCAAAAAGGGGGAGATTTAAAATCGCACTCACTGCTCAGCAGTACCTGGCGCTGAGCGGTGGTGTCGCAGAATCAAGATTTGGGTTTTTAAGTTGGCCTAGCGTGAGTTGGCCCATTGAACATTTTACTAATCCCTAGGTCTTGCCCAAGACTCTCATTTCGACCCCCACTCTCTTTTGGTACTCTCAAGCTTTCTCCAAGGCAGTCTCTTCACTTTTCCCTTCACTCCTTCACAAAAACCCTTCCTCCACCATTTTTTGCACAATTTAGTATCCAAGTTTGGGGTTTTGTGAGAACACAGCTGTTTGGGGTTGATCCCTCCACATTCATTGAGCATCTTGCACACATTTGGGTATCTCCACCCAAGTAAGTACATACATTTTACATTATAGGGCTTTAAGAGCACGATTTTATATGAGAATGGTTGTCTAATCATGATTCTTTAGGTTTTTGATGTTTGTGCATAATTGGTTGAAAAAGTCACTGTTTAGATCGATTAAAATGTATGATTAAGGTTTGGAATTGGAAAAATTACATGTGGGTGGAGATTAGAAGTAGTTAGGACGTGTTATGTAGAAAACAACTGTCACCGCTCAGCGCCAATTACCGCTGAGCGCGACTGGTGCAAATATTGGATTTTTGTGTTTTTCTGTGTGCAGGTGACGCTGAGGGCCCTGTTTTGCCCTCAACGATACTAGGCAGTGTGGTTAGAAGGTGTTGCGCGAATTACTAATGCTTAATGGGATTTCTTTTGGTCTTGTGAATTGTATTTGATGTAGGGATGACCTCCTCATCAGGCAAAAGGATCAAGACTGCAGGAACTAAGAGGAGGGAACCAGAATGTCGTTATTCAAACAAGTTCCCCTCTCGTAGACATGAGCAACACTACCTCATCTTCCAAGATAGAAGGCTCTTGATGGAGCGCAAGCCGGGATGGATTCCAGACTTGGCTCCATAATTTAGAGAGGAGCTGGAGTAGCTGAAGCTTCAGTCATGGAGGAGGATGATGAGGACGATGACTTTGAGGATGATGAAGAAGGAGAGGAGGAGGATTCTTATGACAACATGGGCTAAGGAGATGAGATAGCATGTACTTATGGATGCTATCTGCACTAAAGCAGGATTTTTCTATCTTTTGTTTTTGTGATATTGAACTTATTTGCTTTTGTTGGTAGTATAGGTTTTGATGTACTTGGTTGGAAACCTTATCTGATGCAGTGGTTTGATATTGATTTTGCATGATGGGCATTGCTTGATGATGTTTTTATATTGATTGATGTTGAAATGATATATGAGATGTTATATACAAGTGGTGGTTCTCAATATATATGTGTGAACAAATGCATGATGATATGATTGTGATTGTGATATTGGGCAGGATGTGTATCTATGTATTGGAACTTGAAATTAACATATGTGAGGTTTTGAACTCCAGAGTTTTTGATTGAATGATTGCTATTACTATGAAAGCATGAATGACTTTGCCCAGGTTTCTATGATTAAATCACTTGCTTGCTTGTGTCATATGATCAATGCCATCTTTGATTAGCCCTTTATTAGCCAATGCAAAATTTTTGCCCAAATGTAAAAGAGCATAATGTGTTCTACCCTTTTTGAACCTAAGCCTTAAATAGAATTGAAAACCCTTTTTGAAAATCTTTACCTTGAGTTAAGTTGAGAATTATTGTGTGGTATTGATAAAGGTTCAATTTTGGGGTTGTTGGGAAAGTTGAAAAAGAAAAGATGAGCATTGAGCTAAAGTGTTGAGCAAAGTATGAAAAAGATAGAAAAAATAGAAAAGATAGAATGAAAAGAAAGACAAGATGAATGCAAAAGGGGGAAAGTTGGGAATGAGTGAGATTGGTTTGTTTAAAGAGAGTTTGTGCTTGAATGATTAATGTTGAATGACTTTCTTAACTCAAGGATTTTATGATCTAGAAAAACCAATTTTTCTTCTTAGCCCAGCCACGTTACAAGTCATGAAAAGTCCTTGTGATGATAACTTGCTTCTGAGTATGATTAATTGTGGTTAAATGAAAGGCAAGGTTAATTTGTGTGACATTGTGATAGTAGAGAGAATGAGTCACCTCAATATACACCTGTATGGTTGAGTGAAACACTTTCCTTGGTGAGGAGTAGTTTCAGTTATACATGATTGGATCTGTGCTTGGTTGATTGGTCATTCATGATAATAGCATTTGTTGAAAAGACTGTGACTATGAGAACATCATACTGAGCTTAATTGAAGTAAGGCATCTGTACATCTTGATTGATATTTTTATGATGAGCTGAGGGTGATTACTTGTCTTGGCAGAAAGAGTTTTGAAAAATGTTAATCCGTTGTATTGATTGTTTGAAAACCGAGTTACATTTTGTTTTCCTTGAGGACAAGCAAAGTTTTTAAGATTGGGGTTGTGATAACAGTTGAAAAATCGTTATTTTTATACTTAAATTTGACACAAAACACACCCTTTATGACTTCGAAACTAGCTTGAAATCATACATTTTGCTTAAGTTAAGGAATAAGAGAGTCAAATGTGGTTTTAGTGGTATTATACTTGGTTTTTCCTTGTTTTGGTAGGATTTTTCATGAATTGAATGAAGGAAGTTGAAGTAGGAAGGAGTTGGACTCAAGAAGATATGGAGAAAACTACAAATGAGGAATCACAGTCACCATTAAGCGCTAGGATAGCACTGAGCACCAACTTAGCTGATCGGATCTCTGTCAAACGCTCAAGCGCCAACGCTGAGGGGAGAAAATAAGTATCGTGCCCACTGTTGAGCGCTACCTCACTGTTAAGCGTTGGCTTCTTCAGTGAAGTCACTGGCAAACGCTTGGGCGTCAACGCTGAGCGTCCATCTTGAGTGTCGCACCCACCGCTGAGCAGTGGCCTGTTAAGACCCTGGCAAGTGTACCAGATCGTATCAAGTAATATAATTGGTAAACCCAATATCGTTCTCCCAAAGGACTCAAAGGCCTTATCTTTCGTGTAAATGAATATCGTAAGACTTGTAGAGAAAATTAACTTGTGGTTTGAATGCAAAAATAAAAAGTAAACATGCAAATGCAAGTGATTCAATTGACAAGAAAAAGATATGGATGAATGGAGTTGTTAGGGTTTACAATTTCATCTTATCCACTATCTTATATCTACTCTTCTTATTAAATTCGCTTTATTATCTAATTGTCATGCAAACTTTCTTAGTCTACCCTAAACCCGATCCCTCGGCGAGAAGAGCCTACTACTAGTTACTGGCTTACTATCCCTAGTCTCCCCTAGTAACTAGCAATGCAAGTACCACAGAAGCAAAATACAATTGATCGTCCTACCCCCTATCCCTAGGTGGTATTGCTTAATCAAGGAATTCCCTATCAGTTCATGACTTCCCCGTATGTCCCCATATCGACAAAGGTAAACATCTATTTATCAAATGAGTTAAATGATAGTAGCATAGAGCATAGATAAAGAACCCAACAATTGATAATAACAGCATATGCAAGCATATGAATAAAACAAGAATTTCAATATAAGAGAGTTTCAAAAGATTACATTGTTCCTCAACAACAAAGGGTTTAGTTCACCATTGACATGGTGAAACTAGATGAAATACAATGAAAGAATGGAAAAGCAAACCCTAGATTGGATAAAATGGAGCCTAAGCATCCAAGAAATCTTCTCCAAGGAGTGTAAAATAGCTCTGGACGTCCTTTTCTGCCAAAAAAATAATTCTCAAATCGCACTGGGGCCATATATAGCCCAGAAAAGTAACATAATTTAGGCCCAAGCCCAGCAGACCACCGCTCAGCGTCGTATTTTACCGCTCAGCGGTTTCCCTCAAGCCACGCCACCACTCAGCTGTCAGTTTCACTGCTGAGCGGTTTGCCTCTAATCGCCCTGGACGCTCAGCTTCACTTCTGGGCGCCAGACAATGGCTTTCCCTCGAATCATGGCGCTCAACGGTGCATTTTGACGCTGAGCGGTGCATAGACTCTTCTTTTCTTCATTTTTGTTCTTCTTTCTTAAGTATAAGACCTTCCTTCTTCAATTCCATCCTTAATTCTCATCAAAACCCTGCAAAACAATGCAAAACAAGCATAATATCTCTAAAAACAACTTTTGACTCTCAAATGACTCAACTTAAGTGTTTTACTTGATTCTAAGCTCATTCTAAGCCATAAAGGGTGTATTTTGATATCAATTTAAGCATGAAAATAATGGTTTTTAGATCGTTATCACAACCCCAAACTTAGAACTTTGCTTGTTCTCAAGCAAACAAAACAAAACTTGGCTTTCCACTTTTTCATCAAATAGTTCAACAATCCCAAAATTCATTTTTCTTATGAAAAGAACTACTCAATTTCAGATTTTTAGTGGAATCTAATCAAGATGTATGCATGCTTTCAATTCAATTCAGTTCACATGATCACATATTTCCTAATAGATGTTTTATTTATGAATGATCAATCAACTAAGCATAGATGTAATCATGGAATTCAACAATTCTAACCAAGCAAGTGTTTCACTCAATCACTCAAGTGTTTAAGAGGTCACTCCATTCTCTACTATTCACATGTCACATGAAACAAAATTTCCCTTCATCTAATACAATCAACATTCTTACATGCCAATGCCATCACAAGGACTTTTCCAAGGCTTATAATGAGGCTAGGCTAACAAGAAAAATTGGTTTTTCTGGATCACAAAATCCTTTAGTCAAGAGAGCTATTTTAACATTTAAAGTTCAAGCACAAACTCTCTTTCTTTAACCAATCTCACTCATTCCCAACTTCTTCCCTTTCCTTTTATTTTTACATTGAGCTCATCTTTCATGCTTTTTCTTTTCTTCTTTTTCTTTTCTTCTTTTTCTTTTCTCATGCATTTTTCTTTTTCAACACTTGAGCTCAATGCCTTTCTTTTTGCCATTCAAATTTTCCCAACAACCCCAAACTTGAACCTTTTCAACAATTATTCTCAACCCAACTCAAGATAAATAATTTCAAAGCAAGGGTTTTCATCCTGTTTAAGGCCAAGGTTCAAAAAGGGTAGAACACATGGTTTTAATCAATTTAGGTGAAAATTTGGCTAAGTAAGGGCTTCCAAAAATGGCCTTGATCATATGACATAAACATGCAATTCAATCAATTATCAAGACTCAAGCAATATAATTCATGTTTTCCTGTGAATAGTACATATAACAATGAATACTATGGAGCTCAATACCTCACACAACATGCTTTCTCACACATCATTCATTCATACACCCTGCTTAGCATCATAACCACAATCATAATTCATCACACATCTGTTCACATAGCTAGTGAACTTTTCACCTGGATATCAACATGCAACACAACTTAATCATCATCCACATCAAATCATCATCAAATAGATTCATCATGCATTTCATTCAGTCAAACATTTTTAGAAATAGTGTTCAAGCCAAGCATAGACATTGACAATCAAAATTCAACCTATTCTAAAAAAACAAAATACAAAAGTGCAAGATAAAACCCTGTCTAAAAAAGCATGGGCATCCATCAGTAGATGCCCTCTCAATCCATGTCCTCATCTGAGTCCTCCTGGTTTCCATGATCAGCATCCTCAAAGTTCTCTTCATCATCATCCTCATCCGTGCCTGGTGCTTCAGCTGCTCCAGACCCGCTGCCTTGTGCCTGCTCCTAAGGCCAAGCCATAGCTACATGAAACTCGTCCATGGTCCACGTGTGCACTGGTGGTTGATCGTATAGCTCTACTATCATCTCAGCAGTGGCTATCTACCCTCTGCGAAGAGCCTCCATCCTAGCCTTCATCATGGACATATACATGTCCCTCAACTGGAATGGCTCGGCGTGCTGTGTCGGTGCATCTGCAAGTACATGCTCTTGTTGTGCTGCTACTCTCCTAGGACGTCTCCTAGGTGCTCTGGCTACCTCCTCTTCTTCATAGTACTGTTGATAATAGGCAGCGTCTATGGCCTTCCTAGGCCTCTCATATTGTGGAACTGCAGTATCCACCCTAGCCTGCTGACACAAAAAGGTAATCAGGGACGGATGTCCCATCGGTGTCCTGCTACTCACAGTGGTAGCGCAGCTCTGAATCTCGTCGGCAATGACCTTCCCGACATTCACATCTAACTGCCTCAACATGCAGTAGATAAAGATGATCCGATGCATAGTGATGTCGGAAACATGGGAGCACGGCTGAATATTGGCATGGGTGAATGCCATCCAGTATTTCGCCAAAGGCGTCAAATCTGCCCTCTTTATGTTGACGGGAACTCCATTAGGGTTGTTCTGAAAATGCCTTCTAGGAAGGCACATAACCCTCTCAATATCTGCTGTCTCTGAACCCCCCAACAAGTGCTGCATACTGGCACTGTTCACCTGGCCATTCAGTGCCCAAAAAGCTGTTAATAGTGTCAGGGTCATACCGAATGGTCTTCCCCCTCACATAGCTCATGTATCTTCCAGCCGATACTCCTCCTCTAGTCAAGGCGTTTGTATAGAACTCCTTCACTAATTCAATGCTGGCTGGTGCAGGATATGTGACCAGCCTTTCCCAGTCTCTCCTCATGATCTCTTCTCCAAATTCAGGAGCCAAGTCTGGGATAAAAATGACCCTTCTCTCCATCAGCAATATCCTCTCCTGCACAGTCACATAGTGTTCCTCATGTTTCCTGGAGAGGAGCCTAGGCGAATAGAATCTTCTTTGCCTCTCAGGTTCCTTCCTCTTGTTGCCAAGAGTTTTCACCCATCTTGATGATGATGACATTCCTGCATAAAATAAAATTCAAAGGACCACAAGAATTCATCATTAGAGGTTAGTACATTATCAATCAGATTCCAAACCAATTACAGTCTAACACTGAGGGAAAAATAGGGCCCCTCAGCGTCCCTGCATCAAAAATCTAGCATCGAACAAAATTTGCAGCAGAACGCTCAGCGTCAAAGAAGACCACTCAGCGGTTTGCCTCAAGTCGCGCCACCGCTCAACGTCCAAGCAGACCGCTTAGCGGTGGCGACTAGGGTTTTTCAAAAACCTTTTCTAAATCGCCTTATTCTCCACTCTAACACTAATTTCATCAAATCATGCATAGAAATCAAAAGCCCTAATTTATCATGTTCCTAAGCATGTTCTTCATCAAATTTCAAATTTAGAAACCCTAAGAATAAAATTGCACAACTTACTTGAGTGGTGAGACTAGATGCTTGCTAAACTTCCTCCTAATTGATGATGAATGCCTCTTGAATGAACAATCCCTCAACAAAAACCCCAAAATTTGACAAGATAATGATAGAAAAGTGAGATTTTTGTGAGTGGGTGATGAGAAAAAGTGGGGAAATCTCTTTGGAATACCTTTGAAAGTGTAAATTGGGTGCTAGAGCTTAAGGAGACCGCTTGGGCGAACTTCAAAGAAGAGGCTTCAAAGTGCAGAAAACCTAAAAATGCTCAGCTTTTAAAAGCCCGAGCTAGGTCTTCGCCGCCACCGCTCAGCGGTAAAATGCACCGCTCAACGGTGGGCGGTAATTTTCTCTCTCTCTTCTTTGCTTGCTTTTGCGTGATTGCACCCTGTAGCACCTGATTTTAACATTCGATTTGTCAATTTCATGCCTTTCCCCTCTCAAATGCACATGCAAACATATAATGCACTTAAGACAGAGTTTAAAAACAAACAAATAATCAACTGGGTTGCCTCCCAGGTAGTGCTTGTTTAACGTCACGAGCCTGACCCAAACATGTCCTGCACTCATTAGTAAGTGCAATCGTTACCAACACCCTTCAGTAGGTGTACCTTCCTGGTATCCTTCAGTGGATACATAAAAATTAGCATCCCTCAGTAGATGCTACCCATAAATTGTTTAAATATCGAAAGAATTACATGTCCAAAATACTAAACCAATAAAAAAATAATGGTTTACAACAAAATAATTTTCTCCAGCAAAATCACGTGTTGTCCTTCGTGTTGGTGTCTTTAGTACACCAAATCCTCAACTTTCTTCCATCCACTTGCTTTGTGCATCTAGAATATGGTGCTTCAATCTCCACCACTCCTTTCTCCTTCAGCTCTTTTATTACCCACTCCTTGTTCTTATATTTCACCTTGATGCCTGGTCGGAATGGGACTTCTTTTGGTTCAGGATGAATAATTTTCCCTTTATTTACAGGTACCTGCAAAACATTACAACTATCAGTAACAGTACCTGTTGTGTTTTGTTCAAATGCAGCTTCTCTTCTTGACTTTTTATATCTGGCTCTCTTTTTTATTTTGATTGTACTTTCTTTAGCGCCATCTTAAATCAACACTTGTTCTTGATCTCTTAATATCATCTTCCCGTCATTGAAACGCATCAACATTTTAGAAGTCCTCAAAAAAGGTCTTCCCAATATGAATGGAATTCTTCCCTCATTCGCCATATCAACAACTACAAAGTCAATCAAGAACTCCAGCTGCTCAATTCAAACAATTGCATCTTCCACCTTACCAACTGGCTTCTTAATAGAACCATCCGCAACTGTCAGGGTAGTTTGAGCTGGTTTTAATACTAGCCCTCCAATCTTCTTGAAATAACTGAAGGGCATCAAATTAATACTCGATCCTGAATCAATCATGGCTCTTCCTATATCCACATCATTGATGACACATGGAAGAGTTAAACTCCCTGGATCCTTTCTTTTCTCGGATGGTCCTTCTTTCTAGGCTTAACACAAAATTCCTGATCTTCTTCATTATCAAGATCAATTACCTCTCCAAGATAATACTTAATCCTCTTGGAGTAATCAGGAATTGGTGGAAGTACTGAAGGAACAACAATCACCTGATTAAAGATCTCCCTAAATGATTCTCGGTGACTTTCTTTCTCTTCTTCTTTCTCCTCCTCTTCTTCTTCACTATTTCCCTGCTCATTAGATTCTTCATTACTAATCATTTCTTCATCTTCCTCCTTACTGCTTTCAATATCAATTATTTCCACCTCTGCCTTCCTTTGACTTCTTGTCAGAACATCCTTGCACTTATCCTTAGGGTTAACATCAGTGTTAGCCCTAAACTGATTCTTTTCAGTGGTTTCTACCCTTTTGGACAACTGACCAATTTGCATCTCCAAAGATCTGAAGCTGGCTTGGTCACTAGCTTGTTGAGACTCATAGACCTTCAAAAATTTATCAAATCTATCATTCAAGCTTCTGACAGTCTCTGTCAAACTGTTTACCTACTGCCATAAAGGTGATGGTTGCTGCTGTCGGAAGCTTCCTGATTGCCCAGATGGGTTATTCTGAGTTTGTCCAATACTAGGGTGGTTCTTCCAACCTTGGCTAGAGTTGCCTTGGTTAAAATTACCCTACCTATACTGTAATTGATTACCCATGTAATTGGCTTCCTGCTGCATTTCCTCTGGCATAGCACATTGACCATTAATATGGTCACCACCACAAAAATCACAAAGCTACTGTGCTTGGGAGACATTTCTAATCTCCTTTGGAAGTTGCGAGAGAACCTTCGTCAAATTATCTAGCTTTTGAGTCAGAAAATGATTTTGAGCTAGTATGGCATCATCTGCTGGCAAATGAAAAATTCCCCCCTTTTGTACAAGTGCGCCTCTCTCACTAAATTGTAACTTAGTTTTTTAGGAACTTTAATTAGGATTTTGTGCATTGGGCCCTTTTAGTGGCAAATTTGTAAACGCTCAAACTCTGTGGGACACTTGGCAAAAACCCTAGGGTTTCTTTAGTGGTGGACCCCACCCATTAGGAGGGATTCTCGACATTTAGAGAGCAAAAGCCGACCACACACATTTAACACACTACACTTCATTTGCTTAGGGTTTTGTATGAACACTCTCATGGAGAGCTTTGGTGTGCCACGGTTTTTGAGCATGGAATGAACAAAGAATGCATTTTTCTTCTTCTCTATCTTGAATCTTGTTTATCTTTGCTTGGTGGAAGTGAATCACTCACCCATTTCCTTTCATTTCTTCTTGAAAGTTGAGAGCATGAGCTTGAAGGGTTGTTCTTGCATTTTCATGGTGGTTACTTAGTTTGAATGAAGAGTCCTTTGTGTTTTCCTTCTCCTTTGCTACCATATTTTTGTGTTTCCTTTTAGTTTCCTTGGTTGGATGATGAAAATGAAGTTCTTGTTGAGTTTGTAGTGAAGAAAGTTTGAGTTGGTGTATGGGTGTTTGAGGTTTGAACTATTTTCTTCTTGTGCTTTTGTTTGATGGTTGGAAGCAATATTTTGAGCTGGATTATTGTGTTGCATTACCATGGCTGGACGGTCTGCACTTGCAAGCTAGGGATTGGATTTTGTTTTCATGAAAAGTTTGAAGAAAAAAGAGTTTGAAGTTGGTTTGAAGAAGGTAGACTTTGGGTTGTTGCTCTTGAATTATTTTGCAATTGAACTTTGGGTTTCTTAGGTGTATTCTCGATATTGAGAAGTGGAGGAAAGAATTTGAAGATTTGTGTTGGTGAGAAAACCGAAAATGAGTTTGGAATGGAGAGAGAATGATGCATTTAATTTTTACCTTATTTGGGCAAGCACATGAGAGGCTCATTTTCATAGAAAGAATGTTTCCATTTTGGTCTTTGCCTTTAGCTAGCAATTCTACCGAGAAGGGGAGGTTTTGCGTGGTTTATTTCCTTTGACTTTGCTTACATGACACCTTGGTTGAAGCACTCAAAGTATCTTTCATTTAGCCTTTGGTTTGGAATCACGTTTGCAACAAGGAGGAAGTTTGGTCTTGGCAATTTGGCTTTGGAAGTGTGTTGATTTCTGAACTTGCCTTTTGGGAGAGAGAAGAGCACGGTTTTTCATGGTAGAAAAGTGTGGAAAGCAAGGTTTGTCTTGGAGAATGAAGCACATGGGACAAAAGGAGGAAACATATTAAATTGATTGTTGAATGAAGAGAATGAATGGAACTTTTGTGCAAGGGAGGTCACGACATTTAAGGTTTTTAGGCCATTCCAAGAATTGAATTTCTTCAATTGGTGCATGTATTGTCACATAATTGATAGATGATGAAAAAACATGTTTGATTATTCCTTTGTTGTGAATTAATTTACATAGTAGGATTAATTGCTTTTTAGTTTCTTTAATTTAGTTTGCATTTAAATTAATTTCACTGTGTTAGATAGTTGATTGTAACAGTGTTGGTGTTTAGAATTTTTTTTTTTAATGTTGTCTAATGTGTTTGATCGTGTTAATTTAATTTCCATGGTAGCTTAAATTAATTCAGTTGGTCATTAGCTATATTATGATGTTTCCCTTAGATTTATGTACTGTAGTTGTGGTAGCTACTCTGACCTTGGTTAATGTGAAATTTGTATTTGCACTTGCAATTGGGTATACACTTAGTTGCCCAGTTGGTGTTACATCTTCGCTTAGTTGATGTAACTGTATGGTGTAAATTAGATTTGACATTAACACTGCGTTCGCTTAGTTCGCTTTTATGATAACAGGGTTAGCCTTCGCTTAGTTGGTTAACTTTGTTGGATTAAAGGTTTGGGTCGCAACTTTATTTTGTTGATCTATGATTGGAACATTGTAATTAAGTTAATGACTGACTGTTTACTTTCATTCTGTGTTTGATTCCGTATTTCTACATCTCTGTATGCGTTTCTGTGTTTGCATTTGTCCGTATTTTTATTTTGTCCATCCGTATTCACAAAACTTTTCACAAACCCCCCCACGTCGTGTTTGACTTAATTCTTGAATCGTAAAATTGGTCCTTGAGAGACGACCTAGGAGTCATTTCCTAGCTATACTGTATTTCTAATTGCACATTAAATTTGTGTGGGTTGCGACAGCCCACCACCCCCTTTTGTACAAGTGCGCCTCTCTCACTAAAAGTTTCCTGCTCATTAGCAGCCATACTCCCAATCAAGTCATAGGCTTCGTCCTCAGTCTTTTTCTTGATATCACCTCCAGCTGAGGCGTCCAACATCATTTTAGACTGCATGTTCAGACCACCTAGGTAAGCAAGAACTAAGGTAGTCTTGTCAAACCCGTGGACTGGTGTCTTTCTCAATAGGCCTTTAAACCTATCCCATGCTTGCCTGAGAGTTTCCTCCATGCCCTGTTTGAATGATGAGATCTCCAACCTTCCATGAGTAATTTTAGACTGCGGAAAATATTAGTTGACAAATTTGGTTGCCACAGTCTCCCACGTAGTGAATGTTCCTTCAGGAAAGGAATTAAGCCACGTCTTAGTATTGGCTCCCAATGAGAATGGAAACAAGCTAAGCTTTACTCTTTCATTTGATACTCCAGTCATATTCACAGTGTTGCAAATTTCACTGAATGTTGTCAAATGATCATATGGGTTCTCATTTGACAATCCGTGAAATTGGTTACTTTGTACCAGATGGATTAGTGCGGGATTCATCACCATATTAACCGTATGGTCAGTAGGCATGGCTATGCTGTTGAAGTGGAAAGGGCCCACAACATTAGACTGATCCGCAAGTGTGCGTCTTGGAGGAGGTTGATTTGCCATCTCCTCTAAGTTATGTGTAAAAGCCTTTGGTGAAGAATGTGGGAGTCTTTCAGGAGAGGGAAAGAGTTCACCTGATGGACGTCTAACTCTTCATTCTCTCCTATCTGATATACCTTCAAGAAGAGGTTGCTGGCTTTTCTTATTTCTAGTGTGTATTGATTCCTGCATGCACAAGAAACAAAAACCCTAAAAGCACTTTTACAGATAAGAAAAATAAAACAAAATATATAAAATAATTACAATAATTACACCAAGTCAAATTCAATCAATTTACACTACTCGAAAAGTTAAACCACGAGTCCCCGACAACGACGCCAAAACCTTGTTAAGACCCTGGCAAGTGTACCAGATCGTATCAAGTAATATGATTGGTAAACCCAATATCGTTCTCCTGAAGGACTCAAAGGCCTTATCTTTCGTGTAAATGAATATCGTAAGACTTGTAGAGAAAATTAACTTGTGGTTTGAATGAAAAAACAAAAAGTAAACATGCAAATGCAAGTGATTCAATTGGCAAGAAAAAGATCTGGATGAATGGAGTTGTTGGGGTTTACAATTTCATCTTATCCACTCTCTTATATCTACTCTTCTTATTAAATTC
The DNA here is from genome assembly GCA_027742785.1 of Vigna reflexopilosa. NCBI lineage: Eukaryota > Viridiplantae > Streptophyta > Magnoliopsida > Fabales > Fabaceae > Vigna > Vigna reflexopilosa. The sequence goes on along the minus strand of CM050930.1, from coordinate 12,946,789 downwards.
GCTTTATTATCTAATTGTCATGCAAACTTTCTTAGTCTACCCTAAACCCGATCCCTCGGCGAGAAGAGCCTACTACTAGTTACTGGCTTACTATCCCTAGTCTCCCCTAGTAACTAGCAATGCAAGTACCACAGAAGAAAAATACAATTGATTGTCCTACCCCCTATCCCTAGGTGGTATTGCTTAATCAAGGAATTCCCTATCAATTCATGACTTCCCCGTACGTCCCCGTATCGACAAAGGCAAACATCTATTTATCAAATGAGTTAAATGATAATAGCATAGAGCATAGATAAAGAACCCAACAATTGATAATAACAGCATATGCAAGCATATGAATAAAACAAGAATTTCAATATAAGAGAGTTTCAAAAGATTACATTGTTCCCCAACAACAAAGGGTTTAGTTCACCATTGACATGGTGAAACTAGATGAAATACAATGAAAGAATGGAAAAACAAACCCTAGATTGGATAAAATGGAGCCTAAGCATCCAAGAAATCTTCTCCAAGGAGTGTAAAATAACTCTGGACGTCCTTTTCTGCCAAAAGAATAATTCTCAAATCACACTGGGGCCATATATAGCCCAGAAAAGTAACAGAATTTAGGTCCAAGCCCAGCAGACCACCGCTCAACGTCGTATTTTACCGCTCAGTGGTTTCCCTCAAGCCGCGCCACCGCTGAGCTTCACTTATGGGCGCCAGACAGTGGCTTTCCCTCGAATCATGGCGCTCAGCGGTGCATTTTAACGCTGAGCGGTGCATAAACTCTTCTTTTCTTCATTTATCTTCTTCTTTTTTGAGTCTAAGACCTTCCTTCTTCAATTCCATCCTTAATTCTCATCAAAACCCTGCAAAACAAGCATAATATCTCTAAAAACAACTTTTGACTCTCAAATGACTCAACTTAAGTGTTTTACTTGATTCTAAGCTCATTCTAAGCCACAAAGGGTGTATTTTGATATCAATTTAAGCATGAAAATAACGATTTTTAGACCGTTATCATGGCCTAGTGCTGAGCATTGTGCTTTTGGGCCTTGGCCAATTTCTGCTTCGTTTTAATGAATTATAAATAGATTTGCACGACCTAGAGGTTGTATCTTTTGGCAGAAGAGGTGCATAAACACACTTTTCACTTCCATTGTTGTTGGGGAAACGATGTAATCCTATTGAAACTTTCATATATTGAATTGTTGCTTTATTCATATGCTTTATCTCATTAATTGTTAGGGTTTTTCCTCAATTATCTTTATATGCTTTGTTTAAGACATTATTCAACAACGTGATCTTTGATTATATCTATATGGACATATGTGGGTAGATCTAGACATGAGGGAATTCTCTCGGGAGCAATATTACCTAGACATAGGGATAGGAGGACCGATTGCCTTTAAGCTTTTGTGCGAATGTAATGCATGAAAAATTGCTAGGGAGACAAGACATTGTAAACTAGTAATTAGGAGTAGGCTCTTTTCACCAAGACATGTGGATTAGGGTAAATTAGAAAGTGGCATTAAAATTAATGAAAAAGTAGAATTCGTAAATATATGAGAGTGGATTAGGATAAGTCGGAAACCCCAACAATACTATTCATCCATATCGTTCAACTATCAATTGATCAACTTTTGCATGTGCATGTTTACTTTTCGTTTTTGCAATCAAAACCCTAATTTTCGTCATTCAAGTCTTAAATAATCAAGAAATCACACGAAAGTCTAGGACTATGAGTCTCTAGGGAAACGATACTTGGTCTTACCACTTATTATTACTTGATACGATTCGGTACACTTGCCAGAGTCTTAACAGCTGGACAAGAGCCAACCGCCTCTGTTGGTTCCTCCATCTTGGGTTTCGTTGAGACCAGTGGCTGGGAAGTTGAAGAGGCAAACATTGTGCTTGAGATTGACGCCGCTAGGGAGTGGACAAACTCTACTCCCCCTTCCGCCATCAATGGGTATGGTCGGGCTCCCTACGAGGTAGGCTTGTATGCGCCTTACTACATTACCATCACTTCATTAGAGTACTTTGCTAGTAGGGTTAACATTGTATCTACTGCGAAACACGCTGATAATATATTGTTGACTGTGTGCCGATCGAATGAGCGTGCTTGCCATGGGCGAGAAGGGCACAATACTGACTTCTTTTATGTTTATAGCACATTGTTTCGCGACTTGGGTGTCCGCCTACCATTCTCCGATTTTCAATCAAGCGTGTTACACGATTTGAATGTTGCCCCGACCCAATTGCACCCGAAAGGGTGGAGGTATATGCAAGCATTTGTGGTTGTTTGTAATGCACTTGCTTTGACATGCAGCTTATCGGCATTCCTGTACTTCTTCCGCGCCATCCCGCAGGTGAACAAATCTTGGATTTCTTTGTCCCCTGTGAAGGGTAAACAATTGTTCAGACTGTTTAATTCCTCCTATAAAGAGTTCAAGACCAGATTCTTCAAGGTAGCAATAAAAGAGGAGGGTCGGTCCAACTTTTATTTAGACGACGGGCAACCAAAGTTTCCCTTCTATTGGACCAAGCACCATAAAAGGGTTGTTTCCCGATCGAAATCTTCCATGATTCCCGAAGAATTGGAGATAGGGAGCTAGTTAGATCAGCTACCCCGAAAGACCTCGTCGCGAGCTCTCATCGGGCTCTTGGGTTCAAAATTTCTATGTTCTAGAGTGTTTGGTAAGGTTTCCTAATTTTTCATTACAATTGTCATTTGTAACTTATTTGAGTTTCTCTAATATTTCAGATATCATCAAGAAGAGGGAGAAAGACAAAGCCTTCTTATTAATGATGTCTCGGAAGAAGGCAAAATTAAAGAAGAGCGGGGCGGGAACTTCCTCTACACCCGCGTGCTCAGTCGCTAATTTTGGTCGAGCGGACACATCCAAGGCTCCTCCTCGTACTATTAATCCTGCTTTCAAAATAGCTTCATACTCGTCACCTTCTGCCACTCCTTCAGCTGTTCAAGTTCAAGATGAAGCTTCTTTTCGACGTGGTGAAAAAAAGAAAGCTACCAAGGATAAGTCTGTTTCCTCGGGCAAGAAGAAGAGGAAAATCCCTGAAGGTCCTTGCTGGCTGGACCATTCGACCCGACAGTACACTTAGCTGGCCGCTTGGAGTATCACCTTGATCCCGGAGAGAAGAAACTTTTCCATGGGATGACAACTGGTGAAGCGATAGACATGGCATACAAGCTGAATGTTCGATCTAACATGTGTTTAGCTTATGCAGCAGGCTCCACTAAATCTATAATTGCCGAAGAGCTTGAAGCCGTTCAGGTTGATTTGGAGAGGGCTAAAAAAATCCAATGAGGACTTGGCTCGTCGCATAGAGGAGCTTTAAAAGATAGCGAAGGACGAGTGGTAGAAGGCTTCTACATCCCTGGCTAAGGTGCAGAGTGCCGCTCGACAACTGTAGAAGGAAAATGATGATCTGAAATTAGATCTTGAAAAAGGTGTTGTCCAGATCACTGATCTTACTCGAGAGAGAGATGTTATTGCCACTACTCAAGCGGAGATGATCCCTGAAAATAAAGCCCTAGGTGATGAAATTTGTAATGAATGACTCAGAGGGTTCGAGCAAGGTATAGCTCAGTGACACTATTTCTTTCAAGTTCCTCTTGACTTTCCTGATTTTGACGTTATGAAGGACGTGGTGAATGGAGAATTAGTTGCTCTTTCTCTCCCGGAAGCCGAAGAAGTGTCCTCGAACAAAATTCCCTCCCCCGATGCTCCTGCAAATGTTGGAGAGTCTGCCCTTGCCAATGTTTAGTATTACTTTTTCCTAGTTTTGCTCTCTCTTGTTTTGTTCCCTTCTAGCTGAAGCTTGTTCCCTTTTCTACAAAAACGTTTGCTATGAATGAAATAGCTTTATTTCACTTCCGTTTTACTTATTTTGCCTTCACAAACACTTGAGCGATCTTCGTTAAATATCTCGGTTACCTTGCTAATTTTGGTCCGCTCGAGAGTCTTCGCATGGCCGCCCGACATTGCTACTGAATTAGTCAGTAGAAGACCATGGTTGTCTTCGCATGGCCACCCGGGATTGCTAGTAAGCTGGTCACTAGAAGACCATGGTTGAGTGTCCTCGCATGGCCGCCCGGGATTGCTAGTGAGTAGTTCACTAAAAGACACAAGTGAGCTGGTCACTTGGCTGCTCAGGATTGTTAGTGAGTTTGTCACTAGAAGACCATGGTTGAGTGTCTTCGCATGGCCGCCCGGGATTGCTAGTGAGTGGTTCCCTAGAAGACACAAGTGAGCTGGTCACTTGGCCGCCCAGATTGCTAATGACCTGGTCATTAGAAGACCATGGTTGAGTGTCTTCGCATGGCCGCCCGGGATTGCTAGTGAGTAGTTCACTAGAAGACACAAGTGAGCTGGTCACTTGGCCGCCCAAGATTGCTAGTGGGCTAGTCACTAGAAGACCATGGTTGAGTGTCTTCGCATGGCCGCCTGGGATTGTTAGTGAATAGTTCACTAGAAGACACAAGTGAGCTGGTCACTTGGCCGCCAAAGATTGCCAGTGAGCTGGTCACTAGAAGACCATGGTTGAGTGCCTTTCTCCGATCGTCCAAGATTGCCAGTTAGCTAAAACTTGCAACACAAAATTGTAGGCAGCAAAATTTGATATTATTAATAATAAATTCAAATACATTGGTCGTTGTCACCTAACTTCTGCACGGACAGCTGCTATGTCTCGCCTTTCCTGAAGGGTCTCCAAATTCATTCGTAGTTGTTCCTCGTTGACCTCTAGGTCAGGTATCCTTTTCCTTATGGTTGGTTCACCTATTTCCACTGGCAACATTGCATATGTGCCATAAGTTAAGTTGAAAGGAGTTTCCCCCGTAGTTCCGTGCGGTGTGCACCGGTATCCCCACAACACCTCCAAAAGTTCATCCACCCATGCACCCTTACTCTCGCCAAGTCGCTTCTTTAATTCATTAACAATCGTTTTGTTTTTCGCTTCCGCTTGACCGTTCGTCTGAGGATGTTCTACTAAGCTGGTTACATGCTTTATTCCCAAGCTTCGATAGAACTTCGCTAATTTCCTGTCTATAAATTGTCTCCCATTGTCTATGACGATGATCTTCGATAAACCAAAATGGCACACAATTTTCCACACGAATTTTTGTACCTGCGCTATAGAAATGGTAGCAAGTGGTTCGGCCTCCACCCACTTGGTAAAGTAATCGACCGCTACCAAAAGGAACTTCTTCTGTGCTCTGCTGGTCGGGAAAGGTCCCACGATATCCATTCCCCATTGGGCAAATGGCCAAGGAGATGTCAAAATATAAAGCTCGGTAGTCGGTAAATTTTGTATATTGTCGTGCCTTTGACAGCTAAGACACTTTTGGACAAAGTCATTACAATCTTTCTCCAAGGTGGGCGAAAAATACCCTGCTCTTAATATTCGAGCCCTCAATGCCCTTTTTCCTGTATGCATGCCGCATACACCTTGGTGCAACTCTCTCAATACATACCGCCTCCTCTTGGGAAATGCATTTATGTAAAGGCATTACAAATTCCCTCTTATACAGTTCTTCACCGATTAAAACATATTGCGCTATACGCTTGGCATCCTTAGCCGAAACATGTTGTCCTTCATCCTGCTCCTTCATTTGCCTCATGATTTCATACCTCCAATCTTCCTGATCGGGTTCTACTGACACTAACATGCAATCTATGGTTGGTTTTGTCATGATTCGTCGTACTATCGAGGTTGAATGCCCGCTATCTTTGCCCTTGGATATCTTCGATAAAATGTCCGCCCTCATGTTCTCTTCTCGAGGGATGTGCGTTACCTCGACAATTTTGAACTGTTGTATTGAGTTTGTGGCTCTATGGAAATACTAAAGCAGGTGATCATCCTTGATCTGAAAATTGCCCTTCATCTGACCAACCACTAGTTGTGAATCCGTTCGACACTCCACAGACTCCGCTCCAAGTCTTTGGCCAACTCCAACCCGGCAATTAAAGCTTCATACTCAGCCTGGTTATTGCTGATCTGGAATTGGAAGATGGGGTATTGCTCCACCACTAACTCGTTCGGTCCCTCCAAGACTACTCTAGCACCTTCTCCCTTTCTACTGGCGGACCCATCAACGAAGATCTTCCAAGGTTGCAAAGCATTCTCTTCGTTAGGCAACAACTCTGATGCGAATTTTGCCAAATGCTGGCCCTGTATGGATCCTCGCGGTTCGAAATGCAAACCAAATTCTGACAACTCTACCGACCATCCAATAATTCGACCGGCTAAGTCGGGCTTCCTTAGTATTTTCGCAATGGGGTGATCGGTTCGCACTACCACTTGATGGCTCTGAAAATAAGGTATTAGGCGGCGTGACACAATCAACAATGCCAAAGCGACTTTCTCGATCTGCTTATATCGCACTTCTGTTTCCTTCAGCACCCTGCTCACGAAGTAAATGAGTTTGAAATCTAGTGCTTCCTGCGTCAACGCCGCAATAACTGTAGTGTCGATAACTGCTAAGTATAGCTACAGATCACTTCCGTTATCTGGCCTTCCCATGATTGGTGGGCTGGCCAAAATTTTCATCACATCCACGAAGGCTTCTTCGCAGCTTGAATCCCACTTGGAGGATAAGTTTTTCCTCATTACGATGATAATTGGTCTTGCCCGCTTGGCCAACCTTGGAATGAAGCGTGATAAAGCAGTTAAACGTCCCACCAAACACTGCACCTCCTTCAAATTTTGGGGGCTCCACTTTTTTAAGACCGCCTTAAACTTGTTAGGATTAGCCTCGATCCCACGTGACGTTAGCATGAAGCCTAGGAGCTTTCCTGCGGGTACACCAAAGGTGCACTTAAGCGGATTTAGCCGCATGCCGTATCTTCTGATCTGCCCAAATACCTCGGTTAATTCCCTAACGTGCTTGTCAACTGACCGACTCCGCACCACCATATCATCTACATAGACTTCCATGCATCTCCCTATTTGCTGATGGAAAATATTATCCATCAGCCCCTGAGACGTTGCCCCTGCATTCTTAAGCCTGAACAACATGACATCATAACAATATTTAGACTTTTCTGTGATGAAAGCAGTCTTTTAACGATTCGAGTGGTACATGGGAATCTGCTTGTATCCTGAATAAGCATCCAGGAAACTGAGCATGACATATCCCGAAGCTTCATCTACCAATCCATCAATGCCAGGTAGTGGGTAGGAGTCCTTGGGACATGCTTTATTCAAGTCAGTGAAGTCATTACACATCCTCCATTGTACATTGGACTTCTTCACCATAACCACATTTGCTAACCAAGTGATGTATTTGACCTTTCTAATAAACTGAGCATCCAGAAACTTTCTAACCTCCACTTCCACCGCCTTACACTTTTCCTCTCCCATCCTTCTCTTCTTTTGTGCCACTAGACGGGCTTCCTTGAAGATTGCCAATTTATGTGACATTACGCTAGGGTGTATCCCAGGCATATCAGAAGTTGTCCATGCAAAAAGATCGTGGTTCTTTTTCAACAACAAACCCACAGTATTAACTTGTTTAGGCTTCAGATCGGTTCCCACAGACGTATTTTGTCCCTCCAATTTTCCCAAACTAAAGGGTCTCGTTCCCCTCTGTGGCTCCATCCTCTCCTCCATTTCAACTCGAGGGTCCAAGTCTGCTAACGCAAACTCCTTTTCCTTACCTTGACGTTTGTGAACGAGCGGCTGCACCCTCAAGCCTGCCACGTAACACTCTCTGGCCATCTTTTGATCGGCTCTAACCGTGAAGATAGTTCCGTCTGTCAAAGGATACTTCATTGTCAAATGTTGTGTGGAAACGATGGCCCCGAAGGAATTTAAACATGGCCTCCGAATCAGCACATTATATGGTGTATTTACCTCCACCAGCAGATATCTAATCCTCATTTCTTTGGCCCCCTTGTCCGTTACAAAGCTTGTTCTCAAATCCAGATACCCTCGGGTGTCAACCCGTTCTCCAACGAATCCCACAATCTGCTAGTTGTAGGGCACTACCAGATCCTTCGACAGGTCCATCTTTTGGAAGGTTTTCCAATAAAGTATATTGACTGAGCTACCTTGGTCAATGAGGACTTTGCTTACACCGTACTGAGCATGGAAGTCCTTGTTAGAGAAAGTCATACTTGGCATCGATCGTCTAATTGCATTTACATTATTCACACTCCTCAACCACTTCAAATGCCTCTTCCTTGCCGATGAGGTGGAACCTCCTCCCGCAAGGCCTCTCGAAATAGTATGAATATGGCCCTTAAGAGGCCTCTCCGCGCTTCTACTTCTCTCTCGCCGAACATCCTTCTTATTTGAGTGATGATCTTTCGCTGGTGACTTCCTTCAGGCATCTCCTCGTGCTTACTCTATCAACATTCCCGCCCTTATTAATTCCTCAATTCTATCTTTCAAAGCAAGGCAATCCTCTATGTTGTGGCCAACATGTCTATGATACCTACAGTACTAACCTTTTTCACCGTCCTACACATTATGTTGCTGCCTCAGGTGACGTTGCTCGGTTTGCATAGCCTCCTCAAATATCCTGGTAAACGGTGCCATCAACGGATTGTAGCTGCTAAACTTGTGCCTCTTTTGTGAATTTGGTCGACCTCCTTGCCTCCCCTCCAATGCCGGTGATAACGGTTCAAAAACCGTTATTTTCATACTTAAATTAGACATTAAGTATCTTTTCATTCTTTCCATTATTTTCATCTAGTTTCACCATGATTATGGTGAACTAAACCCCTTTGTTATTGGGGGAAACAATGTAATCCTATTGGAACTCTCATATATTGAAATTCTTGCTTTAACTCATATAATTTCTCTTATCAATTGTTAGAGTTTTTCCTTCATTATATTTGCATGCTTTGTTTAAGACATTATTCAATAGCATAATCTTTGATTCTATCTATATGGACACGTATGGGTAGGTCTAGACATGAGGGAATTCTCTTGGTAGCAATATTACGTAGACATAGGGATAGGAGGACCGATTGCCTTAAACTTCTGTGCGAAGTATGTAATGCATGATTAATTGCTAGGGAGGCTAGACATAGTAAACTAGTAATTAGAAGTAGACTCTATTCACCAAGATATTGGAATTAGGGGAATTTAGAAAGTGACACTAACATTGATAAAGAAGTGGAATTAAGTAGAATTTCTAAATATATGAGAGTGGATTAGGATGAAATCATAAACCCTAACAACACCATTCATCCATATAGTTCAACTGTCAAATGATCAATCTTTGCATGCATGTTTATTTTCTGTCTTGCATCTAAAATCCTAATTTTCATTCCATCAATTCTTAAGAAATCAAGAATTCACACGAACGTTTAGGCCTAAGAGTATCTAGGGAAACGATACTCAGACTTACCGTTTATTATTACTTGATACGATTCGGTACACTTGCCGAAGTGTTAACAAGTTTTTGGCGCCGTTGCCGTGGACTCGTGGTTTAACTTTCTAGTAGTGTGATTATTGATAGATTTTGACTTGATTTTTGTTTTTGTTTTATTTTTGTTTTATTTTTATATAAAAGTGTATTTTAGGGTTTTGTTTCTTGTGTATGCAGGATACAATTCATATTAGGAGCAAGAAAAATCAACAACCTCTTCTTGAAGTTTTGAGTGCAATTCAAAGGAGAGGGAAAGTTCGAAGATCATCTAGAGAGTTATTCGCCTCTCTTGAGATACTGTTGCAACCCTCACCAGAAACATCTAACCAGAGCACAAAAGAGATGGCGGAGGAGTAGGCTCCTATTAGACGTACTCTGGCAGATGCAACTAATGTGGTTGGCCCTCAACATTTTAACAACATTGCAAGGCCGAGGGTCAATGCATTGAATATGGAAGTTAAACCGGAGTTGATACACTTGGTGCAAAGCAACCAGTTTAATGGGCTGTCACACGAAAGTCCATATGATCATCTCACCACATTTAATGAGATCTGTAACACGGTGAAGATCAATGGAGTGTCGGATGAAGCAATTAAGCTTAGCTTGTTTCCTTTCTCATTGGGAGGCAATGCTAAATTGTGGCTAAATTCTTTTCCGGAGAATAGCTTTACAACTTGGGAGGTTGTGGTGGCAAAGTTTCTGAATAAATATTTTTCACAGTCTAAAATCAATAAAGGTAAGATGGAAATTTCTTCTTTCAAGCAAGGCATGGAGGAAACCCTAGGCCAGGCGTGGGACAGATTTAAAAAGTTGTTGAGGAAGACGCATGTGCACGATTTTGATGATACAACTATAGTTCTCACATTCCTTGGAGGTCTTGGCACTCATTCAAAGCTAATGCTAGATGCCTCAACTGGAGGTAATATCAAGAGAAAGACTACTGAGGAAGCATATGAGTTGATAGAAAGCATGACAACTAATGAGAATGAAACTCATAGTGAAAGGAGCATGTCACTTCAAAAAAGGGGAGTTCTTCAATTGCCTACTAAAGATGCCTTGCTTGCACAGAACAAGCTTCTAACTCAACAATTGGAGAATCTGGCAAGGACTATATCTCAACTTCCTAACGAGTTAAAGAATGTTTCGCAGGTTCAACAGCAACTTTGTGATCGTTGTGGTGGTGACCATATCAATTGTCAATGTGCTTTTCCAGAGGAGGCCCAAGAAGAAGCAAATTACATGGGCAATCAATTCCAATATCGCCAGGGTAATTTCAATCAAGGTAATTATAACAAAGGTTGGAAGAATCACCCAAGCATTGGGCAAAGCCAGAACAATCAAACTGGACAAGCTGAGGACAATTTAATAGACCACAACAGCCACCACTATGGCAACAAGTATTTGCTTTGACTGAAAAAGTCAGCAGCCTTGATGAGAGGTATGACAAATTTTTGAAGGCGCATGAATCCACAGTCAAGGGCATTGAGACTACCTTAAGAAGTTTGGAGACGTAAATGAGTCAGCTAGGCACAAGGGTGGAAGTCACAGAGAAAAATAAATTTGGGGCTAATACTGAAGTTAACCCTAAAGAATATTGTAAGGTTGTGGTGAGTATGGTTGAGGAAAGAATGGAAAAAGAAAGTGTTGAGTTAGAAGAGAGAGAGAGGAAAAAGAAGAAATATATGAGGGAGAGATTGGAGAAGAATAAGAGAAGAGGGGAGAGAAAAAAATAGAAAAAGGAGAGAAAATTGAGAAAGATGAGAGAGTTCTTCCTTACTCGAAGGGGCAACAAAGAGAAGAGAGTAAGTGTGAGCGCTTTAGAGAAATCTTCAATCAAGTGGAGATTAATATACCGTTGACTGAAGCACTTCAACAAATTCCTGTTTATGCAAAACGTATTAAGCAATATCTTGGAGAAAAGATAAATCTTAAGGATATAGATGAACAGGAATGTTGTAGTGATCCTTTGAAGAAAAAACATCCTCTGAAAGTGAAGGATCCAGGAAGTTTTGCAATTCCTTGCGCCATTGGGAGTGTGAAAATAGGAAAAGATTTACTTGATTTAGGGTCAAGTATTAACTTGATGCCTTATCTATGCTAAAGAAGATCGATGGTCTTACATTGAAGCTAACAAAGATTTCATTGATCATGGCGGATTGATCATCAAAGAAACCTTATGGTGTGGTAGAGGATGTTGTAATTCGCATTGAAACACTTGAATTCCTGGTTGACTTTGTGGTGATAGAGATGAATGAGGATGATAAGTTCCCGGTTATTCTTGGAAGGCCGTTTATGAAGATGGCCAGAGTAATCATTAATGTTTATGATGAAGTAATTATGCTTAAAGACCGAGAAGAAAAGGTGATCTATAATGTCTTTAAAGAGAAGCAAATTCGAGTGAAAAAGATCAGTCACAAAGCTTTAAAGAAGGATGCATCGATGGCTAGAACTAAATTTGCTAAAGCGGTCAACAAAGGTAATAATTGTGTTTTAATGCAGGTGAAGGAAGAAGAGAAAGTTGACAAAGGAGGGATAATTCACTTTGACTTGAAGGATGCACCATTCAAGCCTAGTACTCCTACGAGATACAAGAAGAAGCTGTGGGTGGTGAAAGGTTTTAAAGAGAATGGAGTGATGGAGATTGAAGCTCCATATTCTAGAAGAGTCAAAAAGGTGGATCGAAAGCAATTGATGAGTTGGTGTGATGAAGGCAAAGGAAAGACCAACATGAAGGAAGGAACTTAAGCTTTATTGGGTCAAGCTAGTGACGTTAAAAGAGCGCTTGCTGGGAGGCACCCCAGTGACTTATGAACAATATTTTCTTTATTTTTAGTTATGAAATTTTGGATTTTGTTAAGCATTGGTTCTTGGGTAGCATCTACTGAGGGATGCTAAGAAAAAGTTTATGTATCTACTGAAGGGTACAAGAAGGTACACCTACTGATGGGTGTTGGTAAGTTTTGCACTTACTGATAAGTGCTAGAAAGGTTTGGGTCAGGCTCGTGACATTAAACAAGAGCTACCTGGGAGGCAACCCAGTTGATTGATTTTTATTGCATGTTTCATTCTGTTCTAGTTGCCTTTAGGGCTTAATTGTTACATAGGAGAGTGAAGTGAGTGAGAATTGCATGAAAATAAAAATTTGAAAGTTGAAATTGAAGGTTACAAGGTCTAAGGCGTTTAGAGCAAAGCAAAGAGAGGAAGAGAAAACTCGCGCCTACCCCTGGGCGGTGGCGTCGCTGAGGGCTCAAGTGATTTTTAAAGATGGGCCTAGCTTTCTTGGTCCATTGCACGATTGTTATACCCCTTAGGGCTCGCCCAAGCGGTCTCTTTCAGATCCCCAACATCTCTTTCACTTTCAAACACTCTTCTAAGTTCTTCCATCACTTCTCTTATCATCCTACCTCTTGGAAACTCATTCTTCATCACTTTTAAACCCATTCCTCCATCAAAGTTTGGGGTTTTCTTCAGAGCATTGCATTTGGGCTTCATTTATCATCAAATTTCAAGCACCTTGCACTCATTTAAGGTTTCTATGCCCAAGTAAGCCATACATTTTGCTTTTAGGGTTTCAAAGTCATGAATTTGATGAAAAAGTTTGTAGAAGCATGAGAATTTAGGGCTTTTGATTTCTATGCATGATTTGATGAAATTGAAACTGTTTGAACCGATTAAAATATTTGATTGAGGATTAAAACTGTGTAATTTGCATTTAGGTGGAGAATAGAAGCATGTAGGGAGGTTATGGTGAAACTGCCACTGCCACCACCGGGCGGTGAAGCCACAACCGGGCGGTGAAGCCACCACCGGGCGGTGAAGCCACCACCGGGCGGTGAAGCCACCACCGAGCGATGGCCTGACGGATTATTGTGCTTATTGCTTTGACTGTGCAGGTGGTGCTAAGGGGTCATGTTTAGACCTTAGCGCTTATTAGCGATGTGATGGGATGTGATTGGATGTCTGCTAACGCTTAATGTGGTTTGCTTTGGTCTTGTGAATTATGTTTGATGCAGGAATGGCTTCCTCATCAGGAAAGAGAGTTAAGACCTTAGGAAACAAGAGGAAAGAACCGGATAGGTTTTATTCTGATAAGTTCCTTCACAGGAGGCATGTGCAACATTGTAGAATTGTCCAGGAGAGGTAATTATTGATGGAAAGGAAAGAAAGTTGGATCCCAAACTTTGTGCCTCAGTTTGGACAGGAGCTTGAGGGAAGAAACTGGGAGAAGTTGGCTACTTACCCTAGTCCTGCCAACATAGCAGTGGTAAAGGAATTCTATACAAATGCCAGACCACTAGAGAATTCTCACTTCATGGATTATATGAGTTATGTGTGTGGCAAAGTTATCAGGTATGATCCTGAAACTATTAACAGGTTCCTGAACATTGAGTGGGAAGGTGAACAGTGCCAATATGAGTTGAATGTTAAAGAAGGCACTAACTTTGCTAATATGGAGATAGTACTCTGTGTGCCTGGAGGGCACTTTTACAGGAACCCGAGTGGAGCTGCAATTCATATAAAGAGAGTTAATTTGACACCCTTGTTTCAATATTGGATGACATTTAAACATGCAAATATGACACCATGCTCTCATATTTCTGACATCAATATTAAAAGGGCTATGTTCATTTATTGTGTGCTGAAAGGAATGAAGATTAATATTGGCCAGGTAATAGCAAATGAGATCAAGAGCTGTGCAGTCACTGCTAGCAACAAAGCACCCTTGAGACATCCTTCCCTGATCAAGCAGCTATGCCATGCAGCTGGGGTGGATACATCTACTCCACCTTTTGAGCGCCCCAGGAAGGCTATTGATGAGGCTTACTACAGGCAGTTTTGTGAAGGAGTTGAGGCAGCACCTCAGAGATGCTCTAGGAGGAGAGTTCCACCACCACATGCTTTGGGAGATGCACATGATGCTGAGCCATTTCAGATGAGGGACATGTATATGTCTCTTGTAGAGTCCAGATTAGAGTCCATTCATAGGGGGCAGATTGCTTCCGCTGAGATGATTGTAGGTCTGTATGACACTCCTCCCGCACACAGGTGGACTATGGACGAGTTCAACAATGTGGTGGCTTGGCCAGAACAGGCACAAGGCAATAGATCTGGAGCAGCTAAAGCTCCATCCATGGATGAGGATGTTGAGGAGGACGATGGTGATGATGAGTTTGAGTATGCTAAGGCTGGAGAAGAGGATTCCGATGACAGCATGAGTTGAGGAGTCTATATAACATCTACTGATGGATGTTATATGTAATGGAACAAAATTTTTCTTATCTTTTGTTTTTGTTTAGTAGTGTAGAATTTGCTTCTGTTGAGTAGTATAGGATTAATGTACTTGGTCTAAAACTTATCTGATATGATGGTTTGACTGTTTGATGTTGCATGAGATAAGTTGCTTGATGATACTTATTATTGAATGATGATTGAGATTGTCATATGCTGATATACAGGTAAAGTGTTCACCAACTATGTGAATAGATGCATGATGATATTATAATTGTGATTATGATGCTAAGCAGGGTGTGAATTTGAGATATGTGGAATGATGAGAGAGCTTATATGTGAGGTTTTAAGCTCCAGAGTTTTGATAATGTGATTGCTATCTACTTGAAAGCATGAAGGATTTTGCCCAGGTTTCTATGATTGACTGAATTGCATGTTTGTGTCATATGATCAAGGCCATTTTTTATTAAACCCTTTCTTAGCCAAGGCAAAAGTTTCGTCCCAACTGAAAAGAGCACAATGTGTTCTACCCTTTTTGAACCTGAGCCTTAAATAGTATGTGAAACCCTGTTGAAAAAATCTTTACCTTGAGTTAAGTTGAGAATTATTGTGTGGTATTGATAAGCATTGACTAATGTGTTGAGTGAAGCATGAAAAACATGAAAAAAGATAGAAAAGATAATGTGAAAAGAAAAGCTCAATGCACAGAAAAGGGAAAGTTGGGAATGACTGAGATTGGTAAAAGAGAGTTTGTGCTTGAAATATGAATGTGTAAATGACTCTCTTAACTCAAGGATTTTGTGATCCAGAAAAACCAATTTTTCTTGTTAGTCAAACCACATTATAAGCCTTGAACAAGTCCTTGTGATGACATGTGTGCGTGATGATGATTGATTGTGGTAAATGAACGAAAATTTTGTTCTATGTGACATTTGGATAGTAGAGGGAAGGAGTGAACCTTTTGAAACACTTGAGTGACTGAGTAAAACACCTTGTCTGGTGAGGAATGATTCCATGAATTCATCTGTGCTTAGTTAATTGGTCATTCATAAGAATAGCATTTGTCTGAGACTATGTATTTTGGGAACACAGTGATGAGTTATTATGAAGTATTTGTGCATCTTGATTAAGTTCTATTGATGAGTTGATTTGAGTGATGACTTTTCTTGAAATATTGGTTTGGAATGAGTTGAACCCTTGTGATGATTTGTGTAGGATTAAGTTACATTTTCGTTTGCTTGAGGACAAGCAAAGTTCTAAGTTTGGGGTTGTGATAACGGTTCAAAAACCATTATTTTCATACTTAAATTAGACATTAAATACACCCTGTATCACTTAGAATTAGCTTGAAATCATGTAATTTGTTTAAGTTAGAGAATAAGAGAATCAAAGTTGGTTTTCATGGTTTTATGCTTCGTTTTCCCATGATTTGGCAGGATTTATCAGGAATTGAATGAAGGAAATTGAAGAAGATAAGAGTTGGACTCAAGAGAAGGTGGAAAAGTGAAGAAAAGAAGAGTCGTAGCCACCGCCGGGCGGTGGACTCGTTAGAGGATTTTCTGCCCAATGCTCAAGCGGCACCGTTGAGGGGTGAAGTGAAGAGTCGAGCCTACCACCGGGCGGTGTACTTATGGGCCTGGGCCAAATTTCCGCTATTTTTCAGAGTTTATAAATAGATTTGCACTACCCTTAGAGGTTATCTTTTGACAAAAAGGATGCAAAAACACTCTCTTCACTCCTTAGAGGCGGATTTTGGATGCGGGAGCTCCAATCTATCAAATCTAGGGTTTATCTTTTCATTCTTTCCATTATTTTCATCTAGTTTCACCATGATTATGGTGAACTAAACCCCTTTGTTTTTGGGGGAAACGATGTAATCCTATTGAAACTCTCATATATTGAATTCTTGCTTTATTCATATACTTTCTCTTATCAATTGTTAGAGTTTTTCCTCCATTATATTTGCATACTTTGTTTAAGACATTATTCAATAGCATAATCTTTGATTCTATCTATATGGACACGTATGAGTAGGTCTAGACCTGAGGGAATTCTCTTGGTAGCAATATTACCTAGACATAGGGATAGGAGGATCGATTGCCTTAAGCTTCTGTGCGAATTATGTAATGCATGATTAATTGCTAGGGAGACTAGACATAGTTAACTAGTAATTAGGAGTACACTATATTCTCCAAGATATTGAAAATAGGGGAATTTAGAAAGTGGCACTAACATTGATAAAGAAGTCGAATTAAGTAGAATTTCTAAATATATGAGAGTGGATTAGGATGAAATCATAAACCCCAACAACACCATTCATCCATATTGTTCAACTGTCAATTGATCAATCTTTGCATGCATGTTTATTTTTTGTCTTGCATCTAAAATCCTAATTTTCGTTCCATCAAGTCTTAAGAAATCAAGAATTCAAACGAATGTTTAGGCCTAAGAGTCTATAGGGAAACGATACTCGGACTTACCGTTTATTATTACTTGATACGATTCGTTACACATGTCAAAGTCTTAACAACCGACAACTTTCGCTTTTCTCTCCGGTCAAATTTCTGACTTCTTGGCTGCACCATCGCCTCCTTCTGACTTTTCTGAAAAGCCCTCATCTCTTCCACCCGAACAAACCTAGTAGCCCTGGTCTGCAACTCCCTCATTGTTTGTGGTGGTTCGGCAAAAAGGTTGTCTGCAAAGGGTCCGGGCTTCAGTGTCGTGGTCAAACTCCTCAAAATATACTTAGGCCCCACATCTATAACCTGGCAAACTGTTCTATTGAAACGATCCATGAAGTCCTTCAAGGTTTCTTCTCTCCCTTGACTCATTTTGACAAGCTCCAGATATGTCATATCCTCCACCCTGCTAGACGCGAACTGCTGGCTGAACATCTCTCGTAGAGTTTCAAACCCGTTGATCATTCGAGGTTCCAACGAGTGGAACCAGTCTAAAGCCTTTCCCTTCAACGACAAGGAAAAGAATCAGCACAACACCATGGCATCCGACAAATAAGTTGTCATTGCATCTACAAAAGAGCACAAATGCTTCACTGGGTCAGATGTTCCATTGTACTTTTCCATCACCGGTAGCATCTTGTTTTCAGGCATTACCGGCCTCATGACCGCTGCAGTAAAAGGATGGAGACCTGCTGCCCAATCCGACCACTCCACCAAAACTAAGTCATTCTCGGGAGCCACGTTCTCCACATTGTGACCTGCACTTTGAGAATTCCCTCCCCCCCCAAGCATTGTTCATCTCTGGTCCTCTACCTGCATCCTGGACGGTATGACTGCTTTCTCCTTGGCCCTTTGGGCCATGGCCTTCAGCCTCATTATTCACCGACTTTCGGATCAACCGCCCTCCTACTCCTCTACCCCTTTCTGCTCTCAAGGCTGCTACTTCCTCTCTTAACTCCTGCATCTGTCTCTGCACCTCCTATAGTACCTGTAGTTGGAGATGCTCTGCCATTATGGTTTCTGTAGGCTTTCTTCTGCAATCCTCGGCCCCACGATGGGCGCCAAATGTTTATGTTGAATGGAGGTCCGAGGTCAATACTCTGTACTCTTCCTTTTTACCAAAGCGTGACAAAAACTCAATCTTTCTCCGATCGGTTCAGCGAGGGGTGACCTGCAAGAAAACACTCTGACGCTCAAGTCAGTAAGGTGCTCTCTAGAGGTCTTAATGTAATCTCAGAAAAATCAACTTTACCTGGTTATTAGATATGTATTTATAGGCTTTGCAATTGTTCAGCCTATTGAATGCCATTGAATACCATTTAATGCCATTTAGTGCAGTGTATTTTGTACCTCATCATTCGCTAATCTTCTTACGTTCAGCATAATCTTGCCTGATATCACTCGTTGATTAACCATAAATGCGATATGCGTGAAGTGACAATTACTCACCTTTATTCCCCATTAATGCTGACGAATGCCTACCAATCGGTCTCCTCCTTATCGCTTCCGGTCGATCATCCATACCATATAGTACATTGACAAATCCTAACCCATTAATAATATTTCATTGATAAAATCAATATTTTTAATAGTGTTGACAACAAAATATATTTTATGTAAGATAATATTTTGATACGTATTGGTAACTTTTATCTTCTTATGTAATTGAAAGAAAGAATTAAATTTGAAGTGATTTTTGTTTAAACAAATAAATTTTCACTCATGTTAAACTTTTTAAAAAAAGTTATTAAATTTTTTAAATAGATGTTTGGATGTGTTTGTTATTTAAATATTTGTAAAAAGAAATATTGAGTTAAATATTTTAATTAAGTTGTTTGATTTTTATTATATAAAATATATTGTATAAAATACAATTACAAATGATGAGTTGTGAAAAAACAATTATATGATTTGAGATTGTTAATGTCTTGAGATTTGAT
Organism: Vigna reflexopilosa; assembly: GCA_027742785.1. Lineage (NCBI taxonomy): Eukaryota > Viridiplantae > Streptophyta > Magnoliopsida > Fabales > Fabaceae > Vigna > Vigna reflexopilosa. Next base: position 12,927,773 of record CM050930.1, on the reverse strand, counting down.
ATTGAGAGTATAATAGACAACTATAAAGGAAGGTTGAATACAATTCTAAATTCTTTTCCAAAAAATTGGACTAGATTGTCTAATAAACAAAAACAACAATACACAATGGATTTATATCTTTGTTCACTCTCTAACTATGTTCAATTATCCCTTAAGATAATTGTTTAAAAAGTTTCACTGATAAATTCAATGAGTACAAATGAATACACAATGATTATAACAAATATACAAATCCAAAATATATGTAATGTCTACTTGTCCTATCTAACAACAATCACCTATAACTTGTTACATTCTTTGTTGGGTATCCATGAAAAATGATACCCATAGATTATTTATCCATGCATATGAGCTAATATTTTTTTAAATAAAATTATTTTAAAACAAGTTTTTAAAATATAAAATTCACTAGTAAAAAATTGATCTTTTACCGTGCACATTATGTCACGGTTCAATAGAAACCGAAGCATAATATTGCACGGTGGCATTTTTGAAATTATATTGACAGTATAGGTCGCGGTTCTGAAGGGAACCGCGGTCTATTCCCCTTGCAAAATTCTGACATTCCCCAAAAGCAGTTCTGAAAAAATATTTCAGGGGAATAGACCGCGGTTCTGAGGTGAACCGCGGTCTATTCCCCCTACAAAATTCTGACATTCCCCAAAAACAGTTCCGAAAAAAAAATTCAGGGGAATAGACCGCGGTTCTGAGGGGAACCGCGGTCTATTCCCCGGAAATTTTTTTTGAGATCTGACTTGGCGGGAAGTCAGAAATTTGCAGGGGGAACCTGCAAAATTTCTGACATTCCCCCAAATGCAGTTGTGAAATAAAACATAAAACACACAGGAACATAAAACATAAAACACACAGGAACATTGTCATCGTCTTCCTTCTTCTTCACGCGCAAACAGTTTCAGAGCCTCCTTCGTCACGCGATCCTCTGCTTCCATTTTCAATCATTTTTCACCGTTTAAACCCATTTTTGTTCGGTGTCGTGGCCATTGTCAACGTTGGGAAAGAGTTTTAACCAATCAAAATCATTTGAAACGTCTTTTTATTGGGTTTTTCTGATTCTTCCCCTTAGAGGTAAATTGTGTTTTGATGTTTGTTTTTATTTCTATAACTAATATTTGTTTGTATATTTTTGCAGGTTTGAATTTTTTAGAGTTGAATTTTCTAGCGTTTTGATCGCGGGTTGTTCATCCTTGTTGGCTTTTCACTCTATCAGGTTCTTATATTAATGTTTAAATTTTACTTTTATTAGATTGTATAATTTTGTATGATTGAATATGTGACTGAATGATCATATAATTTTGTATACTTGGATTTTGTATGATTGTATAATTTTGTATGATGGTATGATTTTAAAGTTAATTTTTTTTTATTTCACAATGTTATTTTTATGTTGAATATATGTGATTATTTCAATGTTTTTTATTGAATGATTGAATTAAATTAACCTTAATTTGTTGTTAAATGATGAATACTTTTTTTTGTATAGTAATTTTGTAGAATATATAAGTCAGAATATTTACGTATGGATCTAAATTGGATGTAAATATTGATTATTGTATTGAATCTGCGTTGAATCAGTGTACATTATGTGATTGCTTGATATGCAGGTATGTTTTTGTGATAGTGGATATCACAAAAACAGACCTGCTATTAAAAACGGTTTCAGGAGAATAGGCCGCGGTTGTGGCCAAAACTGCGGTAGAAAGTTAGACGAAATTTTTTTTTTCAAAAAAAGGGGAATAGGCCATTGTTCCAGCAAGTCTATTACCGTGGTTGGAACCGCGGCCAAAAGGTTAGACAAATTTTTTTTTTTAAAAAATGGGTTTTGACCGCGGTTCAATAAAGAACCGCTGTTATATCCCTAGGTTATTACCGCTGTTGGAACCACGGCCTAAAGTCCCAGACTTTTTACCTCGCTCGTATATGCCACGATTCTAAAACCGCGACGTATAGTCAAAAACAACCGCAGTTGTTTCCCTTCGCTGCACTAGTGATTACATAAAAAAATTAATTTTAAAGTGCAATCCAAATAATATTTCTCATTAAAATATCAATGCAAATAAATTTAATTTTTCTAAAAAAATCAAATTTAAATAAGTTGCACCAAAATATAAATTTAAAAAACTAATTAAAAAAACTTTAATTAATATTTTGAATAAAAAAATAGTATATGCAAATTTTAAGAAATTCTTTAGTGATTAATATTTATTTTATTAATAAATTTATTTTGATTAATTGATTTCTAAAAAAATATTCAAATAAAATTCACTAATAATTATTAACATATAACAAGTATAGACTAGTTGAATGTTATTATATTTGTACCACCTCATCAACAAACATATAATTTAACACCCATATTTACTACACAGGAGTGTCCATTAAGAATATTTATTTATTATTTATTACAAATTTTACTTGCAGATATTTGCAAATATAATTTTTTTTTTTCATTTCTAATCATTCATAGTTATCACATATTAATCCTTTCTTGAGCCTAAGAGCTCAAACCAATTAACTAGAAATGTTTAGTTCACTCACGTAAAACACCTATAAGCTTATGAATACTAGAAAGTTGTAAAACATTTATGTGTATTTATGTTCTTCATCTTTACTTGCATTATTTTAGGATTTTGAAAATGAATCTAACTTCATCATATTTGTGTTATGATATGATATTCTTCAATGAACTTTGTCCACTACAATTTTTTTTATCATTGCATTTCTTGATGTGGGCTAACTAGAAGCTTGTTAAGGAAAACTTTGATATGTTTGGAATTTCTACCCTTTCTTTGTAAGAAAACAATTAAAGGGTCTTAATTATAGTGTTTATCAAGAAGGTAACATTATGTTTTATGAAGTTGTAAAATGCATTCAATTTATGATGTCAGTAAAGGAATTACTCTGAATCTATTATTTACTTAACTCAAATAGATAACGGTAAAACTCGGTGAAAGTTGATAATTTTTTCTATAAAATAACTCGTGGATTGAAAAGTGATAACAGTAATTCTTACCATTATCTGAGGTTCAATTTACAGACAAAATCAGCTCTCTCTTAGCTTATTACTTGCTTAAATCCTCTCTTTTATCTTGTTTTAATGTTTATTTATATTTTAGGCTACATTGATATAAATTCATCACTAATCCCCTTATTTTGTAGCTAATATTGTGCTTGGAAGAACCTCCACCAATTTATAGAGTTGAACCAGCCACAAGATGAAGCAAATCTGCACAAAATGGGAGAAAAAAAAGGTGTTTCCAGAATCTTGCGCCCAGGCGCCCCTCTAGGGGCGCTGAGCACCACTTTCGCTGATATGGAAATTTGAGCTTATTTAACCCTAAAACACAAAGGGGTTTGGGTCTTTGGTGGTTTGAAGGCTCGATTTCACTCAGAGGAGAGCTTGAAGGGATGCTAGGGTTCGTGGGAATGCCCTTTTCTTCGTCTTTGGGTTCTTCTTCTTCTTCCATGGCCATTTTGTAAGCTTAAAGGCTCTCCATGGAAATAGAGAGCCAAACCCATCTTGTTGGGGGTTAGTTGTACCCTTTGAATCTTGTGTAATTGTAGAATGATTTAAATACACACACACACACACACACACACATATATATATATATATGTCTTTTCTATCAATTGCTAGTATTCTTGTTTTCAATCTTAAAGCTTGCAGTAATAAGAATGTTCATGACTTGATTTTGGGGTTTCATGGGTTATGGGGATGTAAGATGGAACCTAGAACTGAAACAAGAGTCCTTGTGGTTCATTGATTCTAGGGATGGAAGATGAGTCACTTGTTGACTTTAGTAATTTGATGGAGAGGAGATGAAATTGTGTGTGAACAAGAATGAATTGGTGAAACCTAACTTTAGCAATGTAATTTCATATTATTTCCAGTCTATTCCATTCTTAAGTGTCTTCAAACGCCAAAGTTCAACCTTGTGTATTTTGTTGGGAAACAGGTAAGCTTCGTTTTAACACCAAGAGGGGGGTGAATTGGTGAGTTTTCAAAATCAGAGTCTTTTCGCAATATTTGATTCAAAGTACAAAACTTTACAAACTTTCTTAAATTGCAAGTAATAGAAAATTAAGTGTAGTGGAAAATCAAAGTAGACTACATGAATTGTAAAGTCGACTGAATGTAAAAGAGTAGGGATAAAGAATCCAAACGCAGGTTTTTATACTGGTTCGGCCTCAATGCCTACATCCAATGTCCTTTCAATACCAGGAAGCAAATGCACTATAATGGTCAAGGTTTTTACAACAAGACTTTTATAGAGACCTCCACGTCAAAAATATAAAACACCTCTCTAACCCTCTAACCAAAATATAGGCAAACCACACAGCAAGACTTGTAGCAAGATATCCCCTCTCCTGCAATCTGCAACCCACTTTGAACAATCCTCAAAGTGTACCGGACTCCACGAGTCCAACCCCTGTAGTCACAACAGGTAACACAACAATCACCACGGATGCCAACAACAATCTTGATCAACTCAGAAACACCTCAATTGTGCAGATTATGATCAAGCAATAACCGCGACACAGTCCTCCTTCAGAAACTCTTCAAAGAAAGATCATAACCGTTTTTTGATGAGTTTTTGGAGCTCAAATCTTCAAAGAAACAATCTGACACAAAATATGAAAATGTTAGATTTCTAAATGTTCTCAAAAGTTCTTTGAAACAACTCAGGTCTCGTCTATTTATATATTTCTATAAAACAAAAGCTCCTGAAGTCGAATACGCTACTAATAGAGTCGACTGTATTAAAATAGTTATAATAGTTAAGTCAAAATAGTAGCAGTCTAGTCAAAGAAATAAATTCCTCATTCAATACAGTTGACCAACATTCAATGCTCAACTAACTTTTAAAAATATAGCTTTTACTGTTCATGAGCATAACAAAATTTCAAATCAAGCAACTAATACAGTCGAATGCGTGGCGCACACAGTCGACTTCGACACAATAGTTCACTTTGAAATTCTTTTCAATGTAAAATCTCATATAGCACTGTTTCTGAAAATATGTGCATAGTCTCGAGCTTAATTCGACTTCCCCATAATGAAGTCGACTTACAGCTTGCAGATATGCCACACAATGTAAGTTCGTAAAAGTGCATGTGGTTTTCTTCTTTCAAAACATGTGTAATGCAACCAGATATGATGTAACATATACAAGCTCAATAAATGTGCATTCACATATCAAGATAAACACAAAAACATGTTCAAGAAGATATCAATCAATAAGTAATAGAACATGTAACACATCAACAATACTTGTGTAATTAAAAATGTGTTGTCATCATAAAAAACCAGAGTGATATAGATATTGTGTTGTCAACAATCTCAACATATTTGAAATTTTATCTTTTTTGCACTTGTTTGTCAATTGATATGTTGTTCTTAAGTCTAAATGAGTTGTTAATCGTGAAATTAACTAGTGTTACACGAGTCTCTTGGGAAACGATACTTGGTCTTACCATTTTATATTACTTGAATGATTTGGTACACTTGCCAATGAGGATAACAAAAGGGAGTTAAGTTTTCAAAGTTATAGAATTTACGTTATCACATGAATAGATAATGTCACTCTTGAGTGTCAAAGAAAATGGCAAATATAAAATATTTAAAATATAAATTCAATGTATTTATGTATCTTATGGAAGTTGTCAAGTGTGAGAACCTAAAAATTTGTATTTTAGGAGTGACAATGTTTTAAAATAATGAGACTCTATTACTTTAATGATAAAATACTTAAGTATAAATAGAAATATTATAAAAGGATTTCAATACTTAAAAAAACTTTATCTCTCTAAAAATCATTATTCTAGAGTTTTATCGCTTCTTTTGTGTCTTCTGACTCTCTGGTCATCTGTTTGAAGATTGAAGACCACTAGGATAATCCTTTCGACAAGCTCTTCTCTTCTATCTGATCAATTTCCTGAGTTTTGCAAGTCATATTTTGTTTTTTGTTCTTGAGGATCATCCTTGTCTTAGCTTGCATGTGACGTTTTAAGCTTTTTTATGAGTATCTACTAATCAGTGATCACATTTGATCATGTTTGTGATTTTTTTATATGTAGATTAAACATCCTATAAGTTTTAAGTGTTTTTGTTGTCTAAGAAGCTTTAGGGTTGTTCCGACAAGGTAAGGGAAACTAGTGTTGATTTGTGTTGTGTGAGTTTAATTAATTGGATGTTTTGCATGTTGTTGCTTTATTGCATATTGAGAATGAAATTTGGTTGTTTCTAATGAATTTGATTTGGTGTGTATGACTAATTTGATTTATATGGTTTAGATTATTGTTTCATGCTTGAGTGTTTTTGTTTATTTTGTGTTAATTGAGGGAATTAGAATCTAATGAATTGAGCAAATTGGTAGCCTTAAATGTTTTAAAATTATTTTTGACCAAAGCACTAAGAAGGGAGTACCAAATTGATAAATTGAACAGGTTCCATTTCCTCAAAATCATATACTATTGATATCTTATAGAGGTTTAGTGGTGGCAGAATAGCATTGAGCCTCAACCTAGTTGTGCAAGTCTGAGATCATTTTAGCTCAGACCATTAAGCATCAGTTTGTACCATTGAGCGTTGTGTTTTGCGAATGCTCTGACATTGAGTGGTAGTAGAGCACTACTGAGTGTCATCTTTGTATTACAACAAGTTTGGAGCATTTTAGTTCCACGAAGCTGGGAACCATAAAGTATCGTTGAGCGTAAATTTTTGTGAGAAGAATGGCGTTGAGAGACAAAAATGTCGTTGAGTGCCACTTTTTGTGAAAGTTTTGGCATTGAGCGCCAATTTGTATGTTGGCTTTGTTTTCTTCTTTGACTATTTAAGATAGATCTATAATGGACCTTAAGTAAGTTTATGATTTTGATTTTTTTTAATTACGATGAAAATGTTTTTGTGATCATGTATGATGATGATGGTGGTGTTTAAGGTTCAAGGAGAAATTCTGTGGTAGTAATTTTAGTGTATGTAATAATGTATGAGATTTAGTAAGGGGCTATTCTTGATACTCAAATAACTATTCACACTGAAATAGAATAGAACGGGGTATATGGTGAGAGTTGCAAGAGATCCTAGTCAATGGACTTGTTTGGTCCTAGGTGCGAAGAAGATTAACCTTATATGTGGTAGGTTGATAACCCGTTTGGTTATGACTCTGCAGAGCACAAAGATCACCACAAGTGCATGACTCTTTTATATAGTAACTTATCTTGTGTGTTTGGTATTTCTTGTGTTTTCTTTTTAGTTATGATCATTTAACAATATGAGCAGATGAAGAGATAGATAATGATATGCCTCTGGTAGAAGGCTAAGATGTTGCAAAGTAGATTTTTTTCTCTTCTAGTAATTATTTTGTATAAAAGTTTGTTTTTTTTTTCTTGAAAAACTCATATCATTTATAGTTATATATATATATATATATATATATATATATATATATATATTAGAGGTTATTTTGTAGAGATTATCAAAACCCTCCACAAAAAGATATAATTTAGGATAATGCTAAAAAAAATTCTTTGAAGGCCCGTAATTGTGGGGGTTTTAATTTTTATTTTTTTTGAAAGAGGTTAGTAACCTAAATGCGTATTTTCACTTTTTCTCTCACTTCTTTTAACATTTCTGATGAGTGTATATTTATGCCCACATTTTAGATTTAATTTCAGAATTTTGGTGGAATAATTGTGCTTAAATGATTGATTTGAATAAGATATATGATGATTAGCTTTATTGGGGTTGAGAATTAAAGAGTCTTAAAATGTGATTTTAGTTGCATAAATTATTTTGGATAATCTAATGTTTGTTGATGCAGTTGGAATTAAAGTTTGAATTACAATTTTGAAAAAGAGAGAAAGGGCTAAAGTGTAAATAGAGGAAAATTTTGAGCTTCTCTGTAATTTTGGAAAATTAAGAAGGGCGTAAATGGAATTTAAGAGACAATTCAGTTGATATTTTAAAGATAATTAATTAAATCTAGAAATACCAACAAAAAAGTTCTTCTAAATATTTTTATAATTATCTAAATCTTATAATTATTTGGAAGATATAAGATAAAAGATCTTATCAACAAAATATTCAGAGTCCAAGCCCAAAAATCATAACTCATTCATTCTCTCAGACTCCTCCACTAGAAGCCATCATCCACCACTCCTCTCACTTTTATTTTACCATGTATTCTACTCCATTCATGGAAGGCTAAGCTTTTAGGGTTATTCCACTATAATTTCATTATGGATTCTGAGGTTAAATTAAATTGATGTATTTGTTTCTTTTGATTATTTATTTGAGTTATTCTTCTTCTATGTCTTTCATCTCTCAATCATATTAAAAGCAATGAGTTTTAATCATAAGGTGTTTGAATTTACAAGCATATTAATTATATGAGTTCAAGGGTTTCTAGGTTTGATTGAGAATTTACTTTGATTGAATTTAGGAACTTTCATATGATTAAATGAGTTTTTGCTACTAATTGAGAATGTACTTTGAATGGTGGTAAGAATTTCAACTAGATTTAATTGAGAATTTACTTTGATTAATTAGCTTTTAATTTGGTTAGGAGATTTAAGAATAGACATGATTAAACATAATAGGATTTAATTGAGAATCTACTTTGGTTGAATTCATTGTGAATAATCTAGAAAGGTCTTGCATTTGATTGACAATATACTTTGTTTGATTGTATGATCGCCCTAAATTTAATTGAGAATGTACTCTAATTAATTTGAAACTCGGACAATAATAAATTGAACAATGATATGTGAATAACCGACGATGAATCTATCTTGGAAAAGCAGTGAAATTAGCCTATTTCATTATAATTGTTTCTAAGTTTTCTACTTGTTCTTCACTTAAACTTGAACATTTTTCAAACATTAATTTCATTCGCATAGTTTCTCACTTTTATTCTTGAGCATTGCATAACATTCATACGATTCAAATATTGAAAATAATTCTATATTCGTTGGGAGACGACTCAAGGTTACTTTAAAAATATCCACTTTCTTGCATATTACTTGGAAATATTGAAGTTGCCTTGAAAAGTAGTATTAATTTGATAGCTTCAACGACAACGTATCAAATTCCCTTCCAAATTTTTAGTGTTACTTTTTCCCAATTTCATATTCTTCTTAATCAGAACAAAACAAACACACAACACATAAACCCTTAATTGTGTCCTTCCTCCTTTATGCGTCCTCGAATACCATTGCAGAACTTGGAGTAGCTATTGTGATTCACTGTCATTGGCATCAACGAGCATTTTCAAGGTCATTGCCTGAGTCGTTGTTGTCCATCTCTTCCATCTTCATTCTTTCAGTAATTCTAGAGAGGGATAATTGTCGATCTCACTCCCTTTCATAATTTCTTAATTTTTTGCTTTTCGTATTGCTCTACTATTGTGTTAGATATGTTATTTGTTGAAATTAGAAGTGGTGAAGGAGATGTTAATGTGTTTGATATGAAGATGAAGAGAGATCGACATTGAAGTTGAAGATGAGTTTTAGGAACGACAACGTTGGACGTTAGGGTTCCGATGCGGTTGTACCACAAGAGGGTTGTGGATCATTATGACAATCCCCGGAATGTCCGATCTATTGACAAAAATGACCTAAGCATTGGGACAAGTTTGGTAGGGACACTGGCTTGCGTTGATGTCATGAAGCTTCATATTAAGGTTGACGATTGATAAAGGTTGATTTTACGTGTTTTTGTGTGTATATTTTGTGAATACATCAACTCTTTCATAGCTTTTACCTGGTTTTATCCTTAAGTTTAGTGGGTTTTCTAGTTTTATTGTGTTTTAGTTAGTATATTCTTGTTTTTATCTCTAATCTCTTTGTTTGAATGCGTGAAATAAATGAATAAGAAGCAATTCTAGTGGAGGAAAATAAGCAAGAACTCAAGGGAACATGTTTTGGGACAATAAAAGATAAACTTGAAGCAAATACCCATGTTGGAAGCATTTGGAATCGCACAAGAAATTGAATTTTATAATGTTGTCAAAACTACCTGTAGCTGAGCGGTAGCTGAGCGGTAGCTGAGCGGTAGCTGAGCGGTAGCTGAGCGGTAGCTGAGCGGTAGCTGAGCGGTTGCTGAGCGGTAGCTGAGCAACAACTGAGCTATTTGTCTCTAGAATGTTGTAGCTGGGGTGTAGCTGAGGTGCAGTTGAGCTATCAGTCTCTGGATTGTTGGCTCTGGGGTGCAGCTGAGCACTCTATCATTGGAATTCTGTCGTTGGGTTGCAGCTGGGCTGCAGTTAAGCACACTGTCTCTGGAATATTGTAGTTGGGCTACAATTAAGGTGCAGCTGAGTAGTGACAATGCTGATGTGTCACTATGTGTTATTTAAACATGGGTCTCATGATTTTTTGGGTTTTCTTATCCTCTTACACTTCATTCTTCACCTAGAGAGATTGATAGAGGCCCTTGGAGGCTGTTTGGGGTGTTGAGAAGCTCTCTCACTCCTTCTTGTTTCTTCAAGCTTCATCAATGGTGATTTTGCCCCTTTTGGGTTGAGGAAGAAGATGGGTAAGAAATTGGATATGGAGATGTGAAGGGGAGGCACAAATGGAGCATGGAACAACTGCCAAGAACCTTGGGAAAGGTTGTGCATCTTCTCTTTGGTTCCAATTTCTTCCCTATCTTTTCAATTTTGTAGAACCCTAAGTTCTCCACCATGGAGGGCTTTTCCTATTTGTTGAGATTAGTTGTAAAACATGAAATTCTTATGAATTTTGTGATGTTAATGATATTTTTTTTTTCCAATTCATGTTAGTATTCAATTTCTATGCTTAATGCTTGCTTTGGATTGATCACCCATGCATGAATTGTGGTTCTTGATGTATTGAGAAATATGATTTGAACCTAGAGTTGAAAATGAATACCTATTGGATATAGAATTGAGATGTTTGTGAATGCATGAGAATGAAATGGATGAATTCTAGTCTTGACAAATTGTAAATACACTATGTTAACTTCCTTGCACACCAACTGTTTGATAAAATACCAAAAAGAGTTTCTTGTGTTGTTTGTGCACTTTGATGTCTACTTGAGTTATGGACGGAAGAGTTGTCATGTGTTGCACAAGTCCCTTGGGAGAGAACGATATTTATCATTTGTTATGCTACGACTGATGCACTTGTCATTGGTGTTGCAGCCAACAAGTTTTTGGCGCCGTTGTCGGGGACTTGTGTTCCAACACAAGGCAATTTGGGCATTTATGGCTCTTTTAGACTTTGTTATTTGTTTTGTCTTTGAATGTTGTTTTGTCTGCAGTTGGCTTTAGTTTTTAAGACTTTCCATTGTTTTAGTTTGAACTTAATGCCTGTCTCGGGTACGCCTTTGAGCTTGATGCAGTTATTGAAAATTCTTAGGGATGAGATTTCAGTAGCAGAACTAACTAAATCAAACCAGATGTGCAAATCACCAAGGATGAGGTTGTGTGTTTGGATTCACTGTTTTGGAACTTAAGGCAAGTTTGATGGACTTCTTACACCAAGGGATTGGGTGAGGGTTTATCCTACTTAGGTAGGCACAACAAGAAGGAATCTGAGTGTTCTAATTTTAGAAAACAGGGAAAGTGGAATTCTTTGCCAATAATATGTCTGTGTTTATTATATTTAGTTTGACTACATATGTTTATACTTTCCACTAGTTTGTTTTTTGCTTAAAGCTTGTTTCGGTGTATGCCTTAGAGAATGATCTAGTTATTGGAAGGTCCTAGGGATGGGATTTCAGCAGTCGAACTAGCTAAGTCAACTCAAATATTGCAAGTTGTCAGGGATGAATTTGTGAGTTTGGACCCCACCGTTCTGGTTCTTAATGCAAGTTTTGATACATTCTTAGGTCAAAGGATTGGGTAAGGTGTGTCAAACTTAGATAAACGCAACAAGAGGGATTCGAGTGTTTTGATACATTCTTAATTTTTTGCTTTTTGTATTGCTCTACTATTGTGTTAGATATGTTATTTGTGGAAATTAGAAGTCGTGAAGGAGATGTTGATGTGTCTTATATGAAGATGAAGAGAAATCGACATTGAAGTTGAAGATGGGTTTTCGGAATGACATCATTGGACGTTAGGGTTCTGATGCGGTTGTACCATGAGAGGGTTGTCGATCATTATGACAATCCCCAGAATGTCGGATCTATTGACAAAAATGACCTAAGCATTGAGACAAGTTTGGTGGGGACATTGGCTTGTGTTTATGTCATGAAGCTTCAGATTAAGGTCGACGACTGATAACAGTTGATTTTACATGTTTTTGTGTGCATATCTTGTGAATAAATCAACTCCTTCATAGCTTTTACCTAGTTTTATCCTTAAGTTTGGTGTGTTTTCTAGTTTTATTGTGTTTTAGTTAGTATATGCTTGTTTTTACTTCTAATATCTTTGTTTGAATGTGTGAAATAGATTAATAGGAAGCAATTCTAGTGGAGGAAAACAAGCAAGAACTCAAGGAAACATGTTTTGGGACAATAAAAGATCAATTTAGAGCAAATACCCATGTTGGAAGCATTTGGAATCGCACAAGAACTTGAATTTTATAATGCTGTCAAAACTACTTGTAGCTGAGCGACAGCTGAGCTATATGTCTATGGAATGCTACAGCTGGGGTGCAGCTGAGGTGCAGTTGAGCTACCAGTCTCTGGATTGCTGGCCCTAGGGTGCAAGTGGGGTGCAGTTGAGCGCTCTATCACTGGAATTCTGTTGTTGGGCTGTAGTTGGGCTATAGTTGGGCTGCAGTTGAGCGCTTTGTCTCTGGAATGTTGTAGCAGGGCTAAAGTTGGGGTGCAGTTGAGTGGTGAAGATGCTGATGTGTCAAATGGATTATTTAAACATGGCTCTCACAATTTTTTGGGTATTCTTCTCTTCCTATATGGTGATGGTCTGTCAATAATCACAAACACAAACATTGCTCTCTTTTTTTATTCAATTCATTTTATTTTGTCATATCCTCATTTACCATGTTTCTTATGTATCTATTTTACTTTCAGCCAGTGAGTGAGTTAAGGGAGTTGTTGAAAAGCTTTTAGTTGCATCAAAGCTCAACAAACCTAGTGCCCACTAATGTAGTATAGGGACAACGTAGAGAATCAATCCAAGGACTTGGTACTTATTAAGCTAGAATTATAGAATTAAGTCCTAAACTTTATTAAAACAAGGTGGGGAAAAATATAAAACTGTAATCTAAAATATGAAACTAACTAATAATGCATGTGTCTTCTTAAACTAAGGATTGAATGAATGAAACAAAATTGAAATATGCAATGCGTAATTCCTATCCTAAATGATATGATAATAACAACAAGAATCCAAAACATGTATCAATGTAATTAACAATGGTGAATCAACATATGAAATGGAATGCAAAGTAAGAATCTAAAATGATCATAGTGAATGGTAAAAACAGTAACGCATAACAACTAGAAGTAAACATGAACACCTAAACCTAATCATCTATAATTGGACAAATTTGAAAATAGAGTAAGATCAATACAATCTTGGCAATAGGATTAATATGAACACTTAAAGCATACTATGTCTCAAGAATACATCTTGGAAAAATAAGCCCTCTTTAGGGTCCTAAGGTATACCCATGATTTGCACAGTTTCCTTTAAGCTTTCAAATTAATTCCAAATGCCTAACTGTACTTTCCCTTGCTCTATAACAAATTACCCAAATCAATTACTGAAATAAAAAAGGAACAATAAACGAATATAAAGTAACTCATAATCCAATACTGAAATGTAAAATTGCTGAATGATAAGGCAGGGAAAGTAAAGTCATGGGCGAGAATCAAAATTTAAAGAACACAAATCATAAAATTGTGCAAAGAAGATAAAAGAACTTAATTGTATTTGAAAATTGGAGAATTGAATTACAAAATTTGTACCGAAAATCACAAAGGGAACCTCACGACTTGTCATCCACGTGAGAACCCTCCACAAAGTCTAGTAACGAAGAACAATGTATCTACTCTACGAAAAACTCAGAATCTAAACTAAAGCAAGAATTTGGAAAACTGAATTTGCAACTTTAAACCTAAGAATGGTGTCTGTCACCCACCACCCGTACTCTTTACATTACAAAACCCCTTTTTTATACGGAAAATCCAAAAACTAAAAAGAATAGGAAAAAGGAAAGAAGGGAAGAATCGGTTACAGCTTAGAAGCTTCGTGAAGCTTTTCCAACTAACTTTCTAACCATTCTGCTTCAATCGATCCAGCTCCAGAAGCCTCTGATCACGATTCTGGTCCGATTATTGTTAGCAAAAGCAGTCCAACCTTGCAACTTAGCAATAGGACCACTACTGATATAAGGCCTAGTGGCACCATTTTGACTAAAAGGGAGAGTAAGAAACCACAATATCTTTTGGATTACCAGCTTTGAGGAAAGTATTAGACAGAATCATATTATAAAGATATTTTTATGAGGTGTCACTTGATCATAGGTTCTGTTACGGAAATATTCCATTTGTTAGTTTCTATTTCCTCCAAATGCGATCAGCCAATGATTGGCAACCAATACTTGTATTTATTTCAGCTAAATGAATGAAAAAGGTAGGTGGAAAAAAATTATTTCTCTTCCTCATCTCTATAATTTCAAGGAGGTTGCCTTGTCCTCGAATCAAGGTAGTTGTTTTCCTTATCAATTTGGTGCTTTCATTGATCCTTCCAATGTCCGAAATGTCCACTCGTTCTAAGACCTCCTCTGATAAAATGGAGGAAGCCATTCTTAAACTTACCACAAACCAGTCAGTTCTTATGACCAATCACGATGCCCTCAAAACCCAACTTGACCACCTAATATCCCAAATGTCAAACCTAGACTCTTCTTCCCGTACTTCCCCAGGCCGTACCTCCCCTCGCCCGTTTCACCCACATACCCCTCCCGTAAAGCTCGATGTTCCACGTTTCGATGGTACGGACGTTTCAAGGTGGATTTTCAAAATCTCTCAGTTCTTTGACTACCACGATACTCCAGATGCCGACCGCACCCAGATTGCATCCTTTTATATGGACGGTCCCGCCCTTTGTTGGTACCAGTGGATGCACCGCAACGGAATGGTTACGTCCTGGTCAAATCTGTTAGAGGCGTTGGAAACACGCTTTGCCCCAACATACTACGATGACCCTCGCGGCACCCTTTTTAAACTCACACAGTCAAGTACCGTCAATGACTATCTGATGGAGTTCGAGCGTTTAGCCAATCGTATTGTCAGTTTGGCTCCGTCCTTCCTCTTAAGCTGCTTTATTTCTGGCCTGACACCCGACATTCGCCGAGAGGTGCAAGCGTTGCAACCCATTTCATTTAATCAGGCTGCAGCTTTAGCAAAGTTGCAGGAAGAAAAAAATTGCAGATCAACGACGTTCTCGCGGGAAACCTCCTTTCCCAATATCTCTCTGCCACTCCTCACCTCAAGCTATCACTCAATCAGCACAAAACCGCCCCCAACCTCCATTGTTACCTACACCCAATCGTACAAACTACAAGAAATTAACCCATGAGGAGATGCTAGCTCGTAGAGAAAAGGGTCTCTGTTACAATTGTGATGAGAAGTTTAGCCCTGGGCATAAGTGCAAAGCTCGCTTCTTCCTCCTTGTGGCTGAGGAAGTCGATGATGATACTCGTATGGAACTCTCTCCTTCTGATTTGGCTCCTCCGTTGTCGGACGAGGATAATAATGCTTCCTCCGAAGCCCAAATCAGTTTTAACGCTCTGGCCGGCCTCCCAGCTCCAAAGGCCTTACGTTTGTTGGGCCACGTGAACAAACAACCCATCACAATTTTGGTGGATGGGGGTAGTACCCACAACTTCATTCAGGACCGAGTTGTTCGTTTCCTTGCTCTGCCAACTGAACCCATTACTACTTTACGCGTCATGATCGGAAATGGATCTCAAATCGAATGTTACAAGCTCTGCCGCAATGTGCATTTGTTGATACAGGGCCAAACTTTTATTACGGACCACCATGTATTACCCATCAGTGGAGCTGATGTGGTCCTCGGGATACAATGGCTCCAAACATTGGGCCCGGTGATGACTGATTATGCAAAGCTAACCATGCAATTTATTAAAGATGGCAAATCTGTTGATCTCAAAGCTGACGCCCCCACCAAGCCCATTGACATTACGGCCCAACAGTTGAAACGCCTTTTACAAACAAATGCTGGGGCTGCTTTTTTCCATTTACAGGTCTTGCCTCCCTCACCGCATACTACAGCCTCACCCTCTTCCCCTCCTTCACACTCCTGCCCACACATACACTCTCTTCTCCTCAAATTTTCCTCCCTTTTCCATACACCCAATTCCCTTCCCCCACAACACCTCACTGATCATGCCATTCACTTGCTTCCCAATTCCACCCCAGTGAACGTTCGCCCTTACCGTTACCCCCATTACCAAAAAGCTAAAATTGAAACTCAGGTTGAATCCATGCTCCAATCTGGTCTCATTCAACCCAGTCGTAGCCCTTTCTCCTCACCTGTCCTTTTGGTAAAAAAGAAGGACGAAAGTTGGCATTTTTGCATAGATTACCGAGCCCTCAACGCTATCACGATCAAGGATCGCTTTCCAATCCCCACCATTGACAAACTATTGGATGAATTAGGGGGTGCTTGCTGGTTTTCTAAGCTAGACCTTCGGCAGGGTTTTAATCAGATTCGCATGAGGGAAGCTGACATTCCCAAAACTGCCTTTCGTACACACCAAGGGCACTACAAGTACCGTGTTATGCCATTCAGTTTGTGAAACGCTCCCTCCTCATTTCAAGCCACTATGAATGCCACTCTTCAACCCTTCCTCCGTAAGTTTCTTATAGTGTTCTTTGATGACATCCTTGTTTACAGTAAGTCATTAGAACACCACATTAAGCATTTGGAGCAAACTTTCCAAACATTGCTGGATGCACAACTCTATTTGAAGGGCTCAAAATGCCTTTTTGCACATGAGCAGATTGAGTACTTGGGGCATATAATCTCTAATAGCGGTGTGGCACCAGATGCTTCTAAGATTCAGGCTATGATTGATTGGCCAACTCCCTCTTCTCCCAAGGCTTTGTGTGGTTTCTTGGGTTTGACAGGTTTCTATCGCCGTTTTATAAAAGGGTATGCTGCCATTGCTTCCCCTTTAACGAACCTTTTGCGCAAGGATAATTTTACTTGGACTTCTGAGTCCCAATCAGCATTCGACAAACTCAAGTGTGCAATGACTGAGGCTCCGGTTCTAGCATTACCTGATTTCGCATCCGATTTTATTCTTGAAACAGATGTCTCAGGTTCTGCCATGGGTGTCGTTCTTATGCAAAAAGGTCACCGAATTCCTTTCTATAGCAAACCTTTTTGTCCCAAACTCTTGAAGGCTTCAGCATACGTTAGAGAATTACATGCCATTACTGCTGCTGTTAAAAAATGGAGACAGTACCTACTCGGGCATAGATTCGTCATCATGACTGACCATCGAAGCCTAAAAGAATTGATGACTCAGATTATTCAAACTCCAGAGCAACAGATTTACTTATCTAAGTTACTGGGATTTGATTACTCTATTCAATATAAGGCAGGCAAGTTGAATGTTGTTGCTGATGCTTTATCACGGCCTCAGGATTCTTCCAGCAATTTCCTTATATTGTCTATGCCTCATTTCACATTTCTGGAACAGCTTAGCAAGAGCTTACATGCCAACCAGAATTTCTCAATTTTTTTCAAGGAAGTACAACAACATCCGGAGGATCACTTGCAATATCACATCCATGACAACCTTCTTCTGTATAAGGGAAAGATATGGATTAACAGTGGCAACCCATTCATTCATACTCTACTTACTGAGTTTCATTCCACACCCCTTAGTGGTCATATGGGCATTACCAAGAGTTTGGCTCGGTTACAAGAGAATTTTTTCTGGCACGGCATGCGCGATGACGTTAAACACTTTGTGTCTAGTTGCTCTGTTTGTCAACAAACTAAATATGAGACCAAACGTCCTGCTGGTCTTCTGCAACCCCTTCCGGTACCTCTCGAACCGTGGATTAATCTCTCCCTTGATTTCATCACAGCTTTACCGAATTTTCAGGGGAATACAGTCATACTGGTGGTAGTGGATCGCTTTTCAAAAGGGGCTCATTTCGGCATGCTTCCTTCCCATTTTACATCCTTCAAGGTAGCTCAGCTCTTCTTAGATATGGTTTGCAAATACCACGGATTTCCTCGCAGCCTGGTCTCAGATCGGGATCCGATTTTCATCAGTAAATTCTGGCGTGAGCTTTTCCGTTTATGTGGCACTAAACTTCGCATGAGCACCTCTTATCACCCGAAAACTGACGGGCAAACAAAAGTCTTAAACAGGACCCTAGAGCAGTACCTACGAGCATTCGTCCATGATCATCCAACTCACTGGGGTAAATTCCTAACTCTTGCTGAATGGTCTTATAACACTGCTATTCACTCTTCCACTGGTCTTTCTCCTTATCAAGTCACTTACGGCAAACCACCTCCGTCCATTCCTCATTACCTCACTGGTTCTTCTTCGGTGGAGGCCGTGGATTCTCTGCTCACTACTCGCCAAGATGTGTTGGATGCTCTAACTAGAAAGCTTAAAAAGACTCAACAACATATGAAAGTATATGCAAATGGTAAAAGACACCTTCTTGACTCTTCAGTTGGAGATTGGGTTTATGTCCGCTTACGTCCTTACCGCCAAGGTTCACTTCGAGGATCTCCTCATCATAAATTGGCAAAACATTTTTACGGACCATTCCGTATTACCGAACGTGTTGGTCCTGTTGCTTATCGGTTGGACCTTCCTACAATTTCTAAAATTCACCCTGTTTTTCGTTGCTCCTTGTTGAAGTTGCATGTTGGCCCACTCACCACATCACCGAGTCCTCTCCCTTTGATGGCCCAAGAGAACAATCCAGTCATTGAACCACTTGCAGTGCTTGATTCAAAACTTGATACTACCACTGACCCCCCTACTAAGATGGTCCTCGTACAATGGCTGGGTCTTGCTCCCGAGGATGCAAGCTGGGAAGTTTGGGAGGAGCTTCATAATACTTTTCACCTTGAGGACAAGGTGACTCTCCCTGACGCAGGCAATGTTAGCAAAAGCAGTCCAACCTTGCAACTTAGCAATAGGACCGGTACTGATATAAGGCCTAGTGGCACCATTCTGACTAAAAGGGAGAGTAAGAAACCACAATATCTTTTGGATTACCAGCTTTGAGGAAGGTATTAGACAGAATCATATTATAAAGATATTTTTATGAGGTGTCACTTGATCATAGGTTCTATTAGGGAAATATTCCTTTTGTTAGTTTCTATTTCCTCCAAATGTGGTCAGCCAATGATTGGCAACCAATACTTTTATTTATTTCAGCTAAATGAATGAAAAAGGTAGCTGGAAAAAAATTATTTATTTTTCTCATCTCTATAATTTCAAGGAGGTTGCCTTGTCCTCGAATCAAGATAGTTGTTTTCCTTATCAATTAGTTTCTGGACCGACTTCCTCTTGGGCCGTGGAGCTTCTGGTCTTCGTCCATGTTAATACATGGAGCTCGCATCTCCCTTCTTTTGCTAGACCACAAACCCTAGCAAGGGTTGAGAGAATTGGGGAAAAGCTTCTTCACAAGCCCTAGCTCGAAAGATGAGAGAATTGGGTGAAACCTTTGCACGAGCTTTTTGTCCAAATGGCAAGTGAAATAGGAGACCCCGTCAACTTTGGCCAGCAGCATGAAACACTGCATTTATTTAATCCGCACCAAGGGCTTCAAATCAGCCGCTTCACTTGCAAAGGCCCATACCAGCCAAGGTTTAATTCAATGATTTCCAATCAGCATTGGCCCAAACAGCACCAGCCTTCAATAGTGGTTTCCAGCAGTGGCTTCCAGGCAGCCTAGTTTAAAACGGCCCAATGCATCTCCATCAGACCAGCAGCGTACAATCCCAAAGTGTAGCAGCCCAAACACTTTAACCAGTTTTTAACCCCTTTTCCCAGGAGTTGATCTTTAAAAAGAAAAGAAACAAGGAAGGGTTAAACAGTAGAAAAAATGAAATAAAAGCCTAAAAAGAAAAAAGAAATGTTATTTATTTTTCTGAATATTTTTATTAAAAGGGAAAAATACCTATTTATTTAAAAATCTATTTTATTTAATTAAAAAAGACAAAATTAACATTATTTTAACAAAACTCTAAAATTAAAGAAAAATACTAAACTAACCTAATTCTAGAAAATTAGAAAGTAAAAGAAACTAAAAATCCTTTTTAAACATAGAAAAAGAGGAAAAATCTGAAAGTTATAAGGAATATATAAATATGTGAATATATGAATAAATATATTCATATATGAATAAATATTTATATATATATATATATATATAGATATAGGTATATATATGTATAAGTTATTTAATAGATAATGAGGAGGTTTGGAAGCTGTCTCTGGCCGTGACTCTGAAGAAGATTGAAGGCCTAGAATAATCTCAACAGGGGTTCAATACTAAAATCATCAAAGTGGGTATAAATGGGTGGATAATATCCATTTGAACTTTCCCACGGTGCTATTAACTAATGTTGATCATCAGCCGTATATTATGGATAACTGGACACGTATATCACACATTTACAATGTGTGAGAAGTGGTAGAACGCGTGTTGCACTCTTTGCTGGCATAAGAAGCATCATGCACGCGCTAGGCGCAGAAGATCTTGGCTGAGTGCGACCTAATCCGGAAGTTATCCTACACTTGGCTCTAAATGAAGTATTTCTTCAATGCTTCTTGCTTGAGAGTGTCTTCCAAGTCCTCTTGAAGCCTCCTAGTCATACCTCTAATAATGGTCCTTGATTGCAAGGTGGGCTTGGG
Organism: Vigna reflexopilosa; assembly: GCA_027742785.1. Taxonomy (NCBI): domain Eukaryota; kingdom Viridiplantae; phylum Streptophyta; class Magnoliopsida; order Fabales; family Fabaceae; genus Vigna; species Vigna reflexopilosa. The sequence continues at coordinate 12,906,890 of CM050930.1, read as the reverse complement.
CCCAAGTCATCACAAATAGTCTATGTCGTGTAGTGAGATTGCAAAGCATCTTTCACTTCCATCAGTGAAGCTCTACTACAGCATGCTTGCTGAAGAGCCATTAAAGCAGCTGTTAAGGATTATGAAGCTAAGTGTGTTAAGGCAACTGCTAGCGGAGAGGCAGCAATAGAAGAGACGGCAGCCACTGCATGATTTCTTTCATGTACACAATGTTGATGAAGATAGCCGTTTGTTTTTTTGTTAATTCTGTTAATCAGTTACCAAACTAAGAATACACCTTAACTCAAGACATTATCTCAGAGTTATTCAGCCAGTGAGTATTCACATTAGGTGTGAATTAAATATTTTCTAGAATAAACAAGAAAAAATGTTCTTTTGAGAAATGAAGGCTAAAAGCCCTTCTAAGATTGTACTTCGTGCCCTTGCATTCTAATTATGACTTGTATTCTCACTATGGCTTATGCTGCAGATGTTGTGTGAAGAGTATAGCCATTTTCTTGAGATAGCAGAAGCTATCAGAAGCATGGGTCTGACAATATTGAATGGGGCAACAGAAGCTCATGGCGAGAAGACATGTATATGTTCTGTGGTTGAGGCAGTCAGAAGTAAGCTTTATTTCTTATTCAATTAAAGAGACTCAGTGCATTAATTTTACACTATCTAGGACTGAACTGAAGAAGTAGCATGCATGTTCTATTCTATTTAAAATGTTCTAATAACTATTGCACATCGTGATGAGTCATGCATGAAAACTTAGTGATTATTTCCTACGTAGATATTGACATGCAACGACCATACATATGAAGTCACTTAATTTATAATAATATTTATGTAAGAATTATGGTAATTAAAGTTGTTGTAACCTTGAAGTTTTTATACGTTAAGTGATATCTTTATACTTCAGTTGATAAAAATATGAATATAGACCATGCATGTTTCTGAAGTAAAAGAGTGTTGTGCTGAATTATAAATAGTTGGGTTGTTATATGTGAATGTCGTTGATGGAATACATGTTTTTCATATGAAGTATATACTTGTGTAGTCATGGAATCACTTATGAGAATCATCAACCAAAGATTAAAAGCAATGGAAGCGGGAGAGTCTACTAACAATGACTTGTTGGGCATATTGTTAGAATCTAATTACAAGGGATTTTAAAAAAGTAGTGGTGGAGAAATGAGTTTAAAGGAAGTAATTGATGAAGTGAAGATGTTTTACTTTGCAGGGCAGGAAGCAAATGCAGCGTTAGTGGTCTGATGTTAAACTTTTATCTCTCTTAGGGATTATGTTTAGGTCATCAACATTATCATATATGTTTTTAATTGGTGTGGTAGTTTTCCACTATGTAAGATTTTTTTAGATGTTTTTGGTCAATCTTGCAATGTTATTTAAACATTATATATATTTTTTATATTTACATTGTAATTGTCAATGAACTATGTTATTTTAAATCATCAATCAAATTAATTTTGAATTATTTGTGTATTTTACAATTTTATATATTTTATTTATTTTTTATTATAACAAAATAGATTTCATTAAATTAAAAAAATTATGAATGTAAGTGGATAATTATAAATAAAAGATGCTTTAAATCTTTACAAAATAATAGTCACTAATAGAAGAGGTTAAAACCTCCATAAAAACTGATAACTTTTGGCAAGTATACCAAATCGTTCAAGTAATACAGTGAATTTCGTGAAGAGTATCATTCTCCCAAGGGAATTTGTGTTACATTATTCAATTAAGTATTATTTATCAATATCAATTTAACAACAAATGAAATTTTGATTTAGTGAACTAAGAGTAAGAAATTAACAGAATATTAAAATTTGAAATTAATAGTTGGAAGAAAGCTTCGTTGGAATTGAATTCATGACTAACAATACAGTAACTTATCTGAACAATATAATTTGCGTTCAAACATTAACATCATTGTATCTTGGTTTAATCCCTTAAAACAAGTTCTAAAGAATTATGCTCAATTATTAATTCCTTAAGTAATTAAACATAACATTTGTATTCAGATCTGATGTTTACCAATGACCAGAAGAATTGAAACTATTCCTAGCATCGTTCCTTTTGGTTGCTTTTCTTACGTTCATACTCAAATTTACTTCCCAGTACAACTTGAATATATAAAGTACAACATATTTTCGTATAATAACAAGTAAAACAATAAAAGCATATGAACACAACTTATATTAAACAGGAATATTACATCAATTGCCATCCATTACATTCAATTCCAACGAACAGAAAATTTATCCTAACTTAGACATCACAAACGTACTCTTTTCTGCAATTCCTTGCATAAAGTGAAGTTTTGATGTCTTCAAAAGATCTCTTGATGGTCTTCTGAAATTCTTCAGAGCTTTTCCGTATTTTTCGTGTCAAAAGATCGTTTCTTCCTTTCTGAAGCTACTTAACTTGATTAATTCGCTCAGCACACAGGTGTGTGTGCGCTGTGCAAATTTCCTTTAAATGTTGCACTTCAACTTTTGGTTCTGGTGCGCTATGCGAATTTCCTTTTTCTGGCTATGTGAATTTTTGGCTTGCATTGTGCAAGAATTGGCTGACAGAGTCCAAATAATACACTTTTTCATGTACAATATTTTACATAACAATCTACTTCCTATTACAACTTTTCACTAAGTACTAACATGAATAATTATAAGCTTGAGATCATTTATAAGTGTAAAAACAACTCTTTTTCACACTTATCAACTCCCCCAAACTTGAACTATTTCATGCCCTTAGGAAATCACAGAAGAAAATAAACAACACAACAAACATTTGACATTTTGATAGAATGACTTTGCACATAAAAAAAATAACATGCATTCCCAAAGATTTCAAACAAATATGACATGGTGCAATTACCACTAGTGTAAAAGCAGCGTATAATGTCACGCGTTTAACGTCGAATCACTCAATAGCGAACGTTAAAAATGACTGGTGGCATTTTTGTAAATAAATGCAATTATTAAACGTCGTTTAGAATTGTAATTCAACGTAAAAGAATATACAACGTCGAATGTCCCAGCGTTAGACATTAAAAGGTTAGTGAATTCAAAAAAAATTTGAGCGGGAGATTGAAAATTCATTCACTTTATCTTAACGCGCAGGACCTTTTTCTCTGCTCAAACTTTTTTTGAACGAAGTTTGACGACCATCACATGTAATCTTTCTTTCTTTTGATACAAATGCATGTTAATTAACTACTTTGGGTATGATTTTCGTTTGTTTTCAACGATTATTTTCGTGTTCTTGTCCTTCATAGGCGCATTCTGCTTTCTTTCTCACTGGAGGCAACACTATATTTCGATGAACCCAGGTTAGTTTTCGTTTTCGTTTTTGTTTTCGTTTTGAAGAACTTATTTGTTGCTAACTTGTTTGTTATATTTTTTGTTGAGCTTGTTTGTTGCTATTGTTATTTGGTTGAAGTTGTTTTTTGTTATTGCTTGATTGAACTTGTTGTTTGATTGAACTTCTTTGTTGTTTGTTATTGTTCTTTGATTGATCCTATATTATTGTTCATAGTTCATGCTTTATAAAATACCAAAAACTGAAAATTGTTTGTTTTTTCTGCTTTTCAGGTCTCGTAGAGTTGTAAAAAAGGATCACAATTAATTAAAAAGAATATAAAAAATTATTAACGTCGTATATTGACAAAATTTGATGTTAAACTAACGTCGTATATTGACAAAATTCGATGTTAAATTAACGTCGAATTTAAAAAATTCGACGTAAATTTAACATCTCCCGCTATAACATCGTTCTCGAATTCGACGTGAAAGGTCAAAAATATTCGACGTTATAGGCTATTTTTGTACTAGTGTACTCACAAAATCACCTGTGTATAGAATATGAATAACCAAATCCGCATTTATCATTACTCACCACTCAAGTGTTTATCCTCACATGACAGTAGAATTGTCATAGAACTTCATCAGCTTTTGCATTTCATTTGATTCATACATTTCACACAATATTGGTTAAGTCAAAAGGTCTTTTCAGGTTACGGCATGGCTTGGCTAGAAATAATCATGGTTTTTCTTGGATTCAAAGACACCTATTAAGAAGAGAACAACTTCAATTCTCAATTCAATACTCAAATTCCCAAAATATATCATTCATCACATACCATTTTCTTTCACAACTAAACCTTCCTTTTCAATTTGAGCTGCAAAGCGCATGTGGTACATTGTGCGAATCTCAATACAATAAGAAATCATTTTTTTTCTCTGACGTAGAGCGCATGAATGCGTTGTGCGAGCAAACCACTGCTTCCTAAAATACTCTGGTCGCTGAGCGCACTTCAGTTATACGCTCTACGACTGGAGCGTCACAAAAACACATTCAAGCTTCTGCCAAAGCTCCTCTCCACACTCAAACTCAACAATTTCAGAAACAAAATCAACAACACACATAAATACAAACATTTGCTAGGGTGCCTCCTAGCAAGTGCTTCATTAACGTCACTAGCTTGACCCAGACAATTCATGGTGTCGCAACCGGAAAATCGCGACGAGACGACGATCCAAAAAGAAAACGTTTTAGGTAAAAGATTTGAAGTCGCCACCATAGTTTATTCTGGAAAACTACGGAAAGACCATAAAAAGGCAAGGCAAGGTCTACGAAAACCAGATTTTAGGTTCGGGAGTCGGTTACGTGTAGGGAAGGTATTAGCACCCTACAACGCCTGCCCGAAGGCAGTACCTTTAATTAAATACGCGAATTTGATGTGGTTTGCAAAATGTTTAATTTCTCCTAAAAAATAAAACTCTAAAGAAAACAAAATTTTTTTTATTTTTTTGTGCCCGACAAGGATTGACCTTGCTCCTACGTATTCTCAGTCAGACTAAGAAATCAGGGTTACGTAGTTCTAGAGATGTTTAGATGATCGTTTGAAAACATGATGTCTTATTTATTTTTTTATTAATTTTTGAAAGAAGAAAAAAAAAGGTTTTTAACACAAGGCTGACGCGAATGGTCGCACGTGTGCTTAAACCATTTTAAAATAATTTTTTTGTTTATTTTTATGAAAGAAGAAAAAAGTTTTCAACACAAGGCTGACGCGAATGGTCGCACGTGTGCTTAAACCTTTTAAAATATATTTTTTAATTATTTTTTATGAAAGAAGAAGAAAAGGTTTTCAGCACAAGGCCTACGCGAATGGTCGCACGTGTGCTTAAACCTTTAAATTTTATTATTTTTGAAAGAAAGAAACTGTTGAGTGTTAGGCTGATGCGGACGATCGCACGAGCACTCAAAAGCCATTTTTCATTTTTATAATTTTATCATTTTTATATTATTCTTTTCTTTTATTTTATAAATTTTTTTTGAACATTAATTTTTATCAAAAGTGAGTGTATAGTAACTATTGAGTTTCAACTAGTAAAATAAAAGTAAACCCACACACAAGAAAAAGTGCAACAAAAAACAACAGTAAAAGTGTGGTGTGTGCATTAGAAACACAGGCCCAAGAAGTAAAACATAAACAAAGAAAAGTCCAAAAAAATAGGGGTGTGTAGAAAACGAAACCAGGGGTGTAAACCAATCAGCTTTGGTCCAAATGGAGGGGGTGTGAATAGTAGTTGCGCCTCAACAGGAAGCAAGGAGGCAGCCCAGGCCCAAGGCCTCTTTGCCCCTAAATCAGACCATTAGGGGTTCCATTGAATTCCCCATTTCACCATCTGTGCTGCTTTAGAGACCTGGGGTCTCCTCCTCTAGAGACACTCGCATCTGTCGTTCACGACCCACTTCGTCCCAATCTCCACCCAACCGACCACTGCGAGCTACTATCCATGGCGTCGCCGGTGCCTACGTCCGCTGCCGGAGCCGTCGCAGGCCACAAGTCCAAGCTCTCATCCTCCCTCTTCTCCACACGCGTGAGAGAAACCCTTTCGGTCGTGAACGACGACGGCCGTTCGTCGTCGCAACGGTCCCTCCACCACCAACCCGCCGACAGCTCCATGCCTCCAGACCAGCGCCACCATTGTTTTTGCTGGCTCAAGCCACCGAACATAAAAAAACCTCCTCCATGGCATCTGTAGAATCACCATCTTCACGCGAAGCCCCTTGCGTCTCAAACTGAAACGCATAAAACCAAAAACCGAACAAAATCCAGAAACGCGAAACCATCTCCTTCCTCACCTCCTCATCGTCAAACCTTCCTCCACATCGATTCCACCCTTTTAAGATGCACCTCGAAACCCAACAGAACCAGGAAAGCCCTAAGACTCCGCACCAGCCCGCCAGAAACCCAGCCACAGCCGCCGATGTTGTTCTGCCTTCATTTTCCTTTCTTGACTTGGGCGTGTGTTTTCTGATGGTGTTGTGGGTATGTTGTAGGAAAATGGGTATCGGTCTCTGTTTTAGTTGAATTTCTGAAGATGAAGGAGTATGTGGTCGTATGTGATGGTTGAAAGGATGAACTCGGTTGTGGGATGTTTTGTCACAGGTGATGATTGGGGCTAGGAAAGAATTGAGACCAGGTAATGGTGAAAAAAGGGTTGATGTGATTATGGAGTAAATGATGCTTTGGTGGATGTCTCTCAATCGTTAATGGGGATGAATGGCATTTTGGAGATGATGGGTGGATGTTGGGATCGCGTGGTCTGCGATGGTGAATACGGTTGTGGTGATGGGTTGTGCGTGATGAAGATGGAGATTAATTTTGTCTCTCTATTTTGGTTTGAGAATATGCAGTTTTTTATAAGGGTTTGTGGTGGATTTAGATGAGAAAATGGAGGAGAGGAGAATCGGAGATGAACAGATAGATAGGGGTGAGTGAATACAGGAATTGAGAATCAGTGCGTGAGAGAACGGTGGAGATGGTATGTTTTGTAATGTTGAGCGGATGATGATAACAAACGTAATGGAGGTTGTGGTAGAGAATTATGATAAGGAGAATGGAAATGGAGATTTGATGGTGGAAGGATGTTGGTAGGAGCTGTATCTGTGAGGCTCGGTGAGGATGGTTACGGATGGTGAGCAACAGAAGCTTGGGCTGGAGTTTTGTTGAAGATGGTGATGAAGGATTGTCGATGTTGACAAAAGAGATGAATCTATTTTCTATTTGTTGGGACGATGAGGAATAATATGCTTGTGATTTTGGATCCTCGGGATATAGCAGAAAATTTGGCCTATGAAGGGCAGAGGCGTGGGGTGTGTATGATTGATGATCTCCCGGAGGTGATCAATTAGGAGGGGATGGTAAAGGATGAAGATCGTGGGTGTTGGAGTTGTGTGTTCCCCCTCCGTGGAAGGAAGAAGGTGGTCTTTTTATTGGGTGAATGGAGGAATGAAAAATAAAGGGTGAGAGGAGAAGGAATGGCAAAGGCCATCCGGCCAGTGAGTGTGGGTAAATGATTGGGTCAGGAATTGTTCAAGGGGGTCGAAGTGGAGAGGAGGAGTAGGAATGGTGACCCCTCTTAATAAACTTATTTTTCATTTTTTTATACAACCTGTGACCCTCGTGGTCATTTTTTTATTTCTTTTTTTTATTTCTTTTTTTTTATGTTTTCTTTTTATATATATATATATATATTTTTTAAAAGAAATTAGAAAATAAAATCAAATCCAATAAATCAAATACTAAATTAAAAATTAAAAATAATAATAAAAAAAAATAAAATAAGATAAAAAAGCAAGTCCTATTATTTAATCACCTGGACGAAATTGGGTGTTGACAGTTGCCCCTCTTTACTTAGAATAACTGGATAATATGAAAATTTGATATTTTTGTATTATCTGAGTAAACCTAAGTAAAGATAGAAACACTAATTTCGTCTGGGATTCAAAAGTGAAAAAGGAAATATAAAAACAAATCGCAGTAGATATGATAAAAACAAAAAAACAAAAAACAAAAAAAACCATGCAACAAAGAGAGTTCGACCATTGCCGAGCAAAGGGCTAAACTCACAAAACAGACACTTAAATCCGACCATTGCCAAGCAGAGGGCTGACAACAAAAATTAAAACCTGGATTTGACCATTGCCTCGTAGAGGGCCAAACTCACAGAACAGAAATTTAAATCCGACCATTTCCAAGCAGAGGGCCCATAACAAAAATTAAAACATGGATTTGACCATTGCCTCGTAGAGGGCAAAACTCACAGAACAGAAACTTAAATCCGACCATTGCCAAGCAGAGGGCCGACAACAAAAATTAAAACCTGGGTTGAATCATGTGAGGTGTACTAACCTCGTGGAGCGTGTACCAACCCTATGGATGAATGATGTGAGGGTTATTAACCTCGTGGGGGGTGGACCAACCCCATGGATGAATGATGTGAGGTGTACTAACCTCGTGGAGGGTGTACCAACCCTATGGATGAATGATGTGAGGTGTACTAACCTCGTGGAGGGTGTACCAACCCTATGGATGTGAATGAATGAGGTGTATTAACCTCGTGGAGGGTGTACCAACCCTATGGATAAAGAATGAATGAGGTGTATTAACCTCGTGGAGGGTGTACCAACCCTATGGATGAAGGTTTTGAGGTGTACAAACCTCGTGGAGGTTGTACCAACCCTATGGAAGTGATTGAATGGGGTGTATTAACCTTGTGGAGGATGTACCAACCCTATGGATGCAGGTTTTGAGGTGTACAAACCTCGTGGAGGGTGTACCAACCCTATGGAAGAAAAATGAATGAGGTGTATTAACCTCGTGGAAGGTGTACCAACCCTATGGATGAAAGAATGAATGAGGTGCATTAACCTCGTGGAGGGTGTACCAACCCTATGGAAGTGAATGAATGAGGTGTATTAACCTCGTGGAGGGTGTACCAACCGTATGGATGAAAGAATGAATGAGGTGTATTAACCTCGTGGAGGGTGTACCAACCCTATGGATGAAGGTTTTGAGGTGTACAAACCTCGTGGAGGGTGTACCAACCCTATGGAAGTGAATGAATGAGGTGTATTAACCTCGTGGAGGGTGTACCAACCCTATGGATGAAGGTTTTGAGGTGTACAAACCTCGTGGAGGGTGTACCAACCCTATGGAAGTGAATAAATGAGGTGTATTAACCTCGTGGAGGGTGTACCAACCCTATGGATGAAGGTTTTGAGGTGTACTAACCTCGTGGAGGGTGTACCAACCCTATGAAAGTGAATGAATGAGGTGTACCAACCTCGTGAAAAGGGTGTACCAACCCTATGGAAGAAAGAATGAATGAGGTGATGTTGCTGGGTTCGACCATTGTCTTAGAGAGGGCCGAAATCCCAAAGAAAAACTGAATTCGACCATTGCCTTGTAGAGGGCCGAAATACAAAAGAAAACCTTGAGTTGGGCTTTGATTGCCAGATGAAACTTGGCTTGGGGAGCAGGCGAGCTGGGCTTGGTTGGCCAGTGTAGAAACTGGGCTTATGGGCCAGGTGGAACTGGGCTTTGGGGGCCAGTGTGGAAACTGGGCTTTCTGGGCCAGTATGGAAACTGGGCTTTGTTGGCCAGTGTAGAAACTGGGCTTATGGGCCAGGCGAGCTGGGCTTTGGGGGCCAGTGTAGAAACTGGGCTTTGGTGGGCTAGTATAGAAACTGGGCTTTGGGGGCCAGTATGGAAACTAGGCTTTGGTGGGCCAATATGGGCTTTGGGGGCCAATATGGAAACTGGGCTTTGGTGGGCCAGTGTAGAAACTGGGCTTATGGGCCAGGCGAGCTGGGCTTTGGGGGCCAGTGTAGAAACTAGGCTTTTGTGGGCCAAGCGAGCTGGGCTTTGGGGGCCAGTGTAGAAACTGGGCTTTGGGGGCCAAGCAAGCTGGGCTTTGGGGGCCAGTGTAGAAACTGGGCTTTGGGGGCCAGGTGAAACTGGGCTTGGGGGCCAGGCGAGCTGGGCTTTGGGGGCCAGCGTAGAAACTGGGCTTTGGGGGGCCAGGTGAAACTGGGCTTGCGGGCCAGTGTAGATACAGTAATTTTTTTTGCTATATAAGGAGGGTCGAACTGCGTTGAGCGACGTTGCGATTCTTGAGCGAGAGTGTGAGAGCTTCTGAGAGAGCGAGATCTGAGAGAGTGAGATCTGAGCGAGAGTGAGATCTGAGCGACGAGATCTAAGCGAGTGAGATCTGAGCGAGAGTGAGATCCTCCTCCGAGAGCCACTCTGTGACCCTTCTTCCAAAGCGGTTCCGATTCTGTTTCCACGTTTGTAAGTTTCTCTCCTTCTCTTAACCCTTCTTCTCTTTTCTTTGAGCTTTCCTTTTATATTGTTCTGCTTCTTTATGTTCTCTATTTTTTTTTCTTTTTCGTTATGTATATGTACATATGAACACACTGTCTTAAAAATATGGGGTATATAGGCTGGAAAACCGTTGTTAATCTCCCTTCGTTTGAAGGTATGGCAGAGACATTTGGGTAGAACAACGCCACGTACCCCAATTAAAACAAACTAAAACAAAAAATTGACTCTTTGAACTTAGATCTATTTAGGATCCTTTGCGAGGACCGTGAAACATACCTATTTATGGACATGGAGACTTCAAAGACTGGACAATGGAAATTGAACTAAAAAGAAAAAATGAAATGAAAAAACTAAATCTTTTTATTTTTACTGTCTTTCTTTTTGTTTTGTTTTGTTTGTTTATTTTTTTATTTTGTTAGAAGAAATATGGATGTGGGTTATAAACGATGGCAGTCCACCCCGGAGCAAGTTCAGATCTTGCTGAACATCTTTAACCATGGGATCATTAATCCCAATCGAGATCAAATTCGGGATATTGCAGAACGACTCCGGGAGTATGGAGAAATCGGAGAATACAGCGTTTATTGTTGGTTTCAAAACCATGGAAACCGATTAAAGCATCGACGCTTGCCGCAAGACATCTCCGGTACATCTGAACCTTCACACTCCCTCCTACCGTCGTTTATGTATGGTAAGCATTTTTATTTATATATATATATATATATATATATATATATATACATGTTTTTTTTCTTTTTTTTCTTTTCTTTTTTTTTTCTTTGTTTTTTTTTTATTAAATTCTTTGTTCATCTGACTAATATTATTTTGCACATCCAGAGATCCTTTATGGGTAATTCCACAGACTCCACGGCTCCTGGATCTCTTTCCCATCCCCACAATTCCTGAAGAAGAAAAAAAAGTCACTTATTTCATGCCGTTCCGCATCAATACTCCTTCCACGGAGCTCTCTCTGAGATTACCATCTCCTTAAGGGGACTTTATTTTTATCATTTTTTTTTCTTTTTGGACTGTACCCTTAACGGCCACTTGTGGCCGACACCTAAACTCCTTATTTTTTTGTTTTTTTTTTATTTTATCTTTGGACTGTACTCTTAACGGCCACTTGTGGCTGACACTTGAACATTTTTTTTTGTTTTATTTTTATTGTTGGACTGTACCACTAACGGTCGCTTGTGGTCGACACTTGAACATCTTATTTTTTTGTTTTATTTTTATTGTTGGACTGTACCACTAACGGCCGCTTGTGGCCGACACTGAGCATTTTTTTTTTATGTATTGTGATTATTTTTTTTCCTTTTATTTATATACTGTAATCTTTACTTGCTTTTTTTTATTTTTTATTTTTTTTATATGCCTAACTTTGTTTGTAATTTCATATTTGCATCGGTAATAAACAAATTACAGTTTAGTTATTCTTATATCTCTTTTCTTGTTGTTGAAATTTTCGTTAATGCTTTTATTATTATTTTTTTTGCTGCAACGAATTTCAATTTTTTGTTGCTATATCTGTAATTCAAATTAAGAATGAAATAATGACCAAGCTAAAAATATATTACAAAGTGTTAAAATCAAGAAGTCAAGACACTAACATGATTAACACGAAACTTGAATGCATATCGCTTTTTTTCGTTTTGTTTTTTTTTGTATTTTTGAAGAAAGACTTGATAATTATTCATATGAATGAAGAGAGTTTCGATCCAAAAAAAATTTCTTTTTGATAGATTGATGCACGTATGAAAAACATTTGCTTTGTCTTGTGTTTCCTTTTTGCTTAAGTCAATTGTCCTACTTGAAATCATCAAACTGGTCTTTATTTTCAATTTTTTTTTAAAGTGTGGAATGTCATACATCTCGAGGTCTCATGTCTGATATGATTACATTTTAACTTTTTCCTTTGTGACATCAGTACACACATACTCGAATTCAAAGGCAAGTGAAAAATGTGAGATGTTTAGAAAGGCTAGGAGAAGGCTAGGACAACTATGTGAGCACAATTCCTCATACACTCCTTGACAGAGATATAATATGTGAATGTCAGAGTGGAACACGAGATACCCAAATAGTGCCCCAGATAGGGGTTATGGAAAACGGGCATGGTGTATGGATTGGGGTGAAAGAAATCAAGCGAGACTCGCAAAGTTGCCCCAGTCTCGAGATTATGGATTAATGGATTACAAGGAGAAGAATTCATGTGAGTTTCACAAAGTTGCCCCAGTTTTTTTTTTGGTAAGGGGTTCTGTTTGGAAGAAGTAATGGACATGGACATGAAAAGGATTGGCTAAAAGGATGACCCCCAATTTTTTTACATGCTTCTGGTTAGATGGGCAGGGTGATCTCCTCTTCCTGAGACATTACCTTGTTCTTTCTCTTTTTTTTTGTTTAATTTTTTTTACGACACTGTGAAAGTCAACTTATCGCAAAGTTAAAATTTATGAAAATTTGAGCAATCATTATTCAATATGTGTGGACTTTGTTAAGCTTGTAACGTGGCTAGAGGCTAAAGGGTATTGGAAGAAAAAGGTATAAAGGCCCAAATGAATTTCGTTGGTTATTTTTTTTTTGAAACAAGGGTTATCACCTAGGCATTGCATCAACTATTTGACTTTGTGACTTCTCTTTGTTCTGTTTTTTTTTATTTGCTCTTCTTGATGAATTTTCTTGTTTGATCACTGAGTGCTCTTCATTTGCATCATGAGCTGATTCCTACCTGATGATAACTCTTGTTTGGGAATAATTTTCAAAAAGAAATTATTTTTGGCTCAAATAGGGTGGCAATGGATGGGTTGTTTTTATTTTTTGGATGAAGAAAGAAGGCCACACGTCATTTCAAATTTTAATTGCTTTATTTTCAAAAAGATTAATTTTGCAACCAGATGATCTCACCATGGGTCGCTTTTTTTCTTTTTCTAGACTGCCCTTTCAGGTTTTCAATCTAGTGGAATGTTTTTTTTTATTTATATTTTTTTTTGAAAATTCTTTTGTTCGTCTCGATGGATTCAGGTATCACCCTACCAGCGGAAGCGAGGAAACTTTCAGTTAGGCTAATCTGCCTCAGTGTAAAGGTTTTTGTTACCGAGGACAGTGACAATATTTATTGGGGAAAATCCTTTATTTTGGTGAAACTGAAGGGTGAAGGTTTTCAAGCAACATGTGTACGAACGTCTCGAGAAAAATGTCAAATTGTTATTTTTTATTGAACACTGGACCTCAGAAAAGTCTGACACTTCAATTTTTTGTTTTTTTGATTTATCATATTTTTATTTTGGAAAAAACATAAGTTTGACGATTTGCGAGAAAGACAAGTGACTCAAGATATGCACAAGGTGCGTGATTTTATTGAATGAAGATGAGGGTTAGAAAACTTCACACATCTCCCTTTGTGCCCTAACGAAGGTTCAACGCTTAAGATTTAAGGTCAAGTATATGCAATCTCACAAGGATGGTTCCCTGAACCTAAAGATCAATGGTCACTAGAGCTATGGCCCCTTTCATAGCATCTCCACAACAGTCGAGTAATCAACTAGATGCGGAGAGACAAATGAAAAGAACAGTCTCTAGCTGAGGTTCTCACGATAGCCAAACAGGAAGAATATCCCAAATGACACCGCTACACAACCTCTCTATTTCTATGTTGCACTCAGACCCGGGTATAGGGCCCCACTCATGATATGCATAAAGTGTGTGTGTGAAGGGAGAATGCAATGCACCCAAACCCTCACCTGCAAAACACCCAGAAAAAATTCCAGGCAGATATAAACATGTTTTCTACCCTAGGGTTCAATATATAAAAAGTAAAACAATTTGCATGCAATTATTTCGAAAATCAAAGATAGACAAAGAAAAGGGGAAAAACATAATGAAAAACCACATTGAATTCGCGCATCTAATTAAATGGCCTGACTCTCTAGCGTCCCCAGTGGAGTCGCCATCTGTCGCAACCAGAAAATCGCGACGGGACGACGATCCAAAAAGAAAACGTTTTAGGTAAAAGATTTGGAGTCGCCACCATAGTTTATTCCGGAAAACTACGGAAAGACCATAAAAAGGCAAGGCAATGTCTACGAAAACCAAATTTTAGGTTCGGGAGTCGGTTACGTGTAGGGAAGGTATTAACACCCTACAACGCCTGCCCGAAGGCAGTACCTTTAAATAAATACGCGAATTTGATGTGGTTTGCAAAATGTTTAATTTCTCCTAAAAAATAAAACTCTAAAGAAAACAAAATATTTTTTATTTTTTTTGTGCCCGACAAGGATTGACCTTGCTCCTACGTATTTTCAGTCAGACTAAGAAATCAGGGTTACGTAGTTCTAGAGATGTTTAGATGATCGTTTGAAAACATGATGTTTTATATTTTTTTTATTAATTTTTGAAAGAAGAAAAAATAAAGGTTTTTAATACAAGGATGACGCGAATGGTCGCACGTGTGCTTAAACCATTTTAAAATAATTTTTTTGTTTATTTTTATGAAAGAAGAAAAAAGTTTTCAACACAAGGCTGATGCGAATGGTCGCACGTGTGCTTAAACCTTTTAAAATATATTTTTAATTATTTTTTATGAAAGAAGAAGAAAAGGTTTTCAGCACAAGGCCTACGCGAATGGTCGCACGTGTGCTTAAACCTTTAAATTTTATTATTTTTGAAAGAAAGAAACTGTTGAGTGTTAGGCTGATGCGGACAATCGCACGAGCACTCAAAAGCCATTTTTCATTTTTATAATTTTATCATTTTTATATTATTTTTTTCTTTTATTTTATAAATTTTTTTTGAACATTAATTTTTATCAAAAGTGAGTGTATAGTAACTATTGAGTTTCAACTAGTAAAATAAAAGTAAACCTACACACAAGAAAAAGTGCAACAAAAAACAACAGTAAAAGTGTGGTGTGTGCATTAGAAACACAGGTCCAAGAGGTAAAACATAAACAAAGAAAAGTCCAAAAAAATAGGGGTGTGTAGAAAACGAAACCAGGGGTGTAAACCAATCAGCTTTAGTCCAAATGGAGGGGGTGTGAATAGTAGTTGCGCCTCAACAGGAAGCAAGGAGGCAGCCCAGGCCCAAGGCCTCTTTGCCCCTAAATCAGACCATTAGGGGTTCCATTGAATTCCCCATTTCACCATCTGTACTGCTTTAGAGACCTGGGGTCTCCTCCTCTAGAGACACTCACATCTGCCGTTCACGACCCACTTCGTCCCAATCTCCACCCAACCGACCACTGCGAGCTACTATCCATGGCGTCGCCGGTGCCTACGTCCGCTGCCGGAGCCGTCGCAGGCCACAAGTCCAAGCTCTCATCCTCCCTCTTCTCCACACGCGTGAGAGAAACCCTTTCGGTCGTGAACGACGACGGCCGTTCGTCGTCGCAACGGTCCCTCCACCACCAACCCGCTGACAGCTCCATGCCTCCAGACCAGCGCCACCATTGTTTTTGCTGGCTCAAGCCACCGAACATAACAAAACCTCCTCCATGGCATCTGTAGAATCACCATCTTCACGCGAAGCCCCTTGCGTCTCAAACTGAAACGCATAAAACCAAAAACCCAACAAAATCCAGAAACGCGAAACCATC
This sequence comes from Vigna reflexopilosa, assembly GCA_027742785.1. Taxonomy (NCBI): domain Eukaryota; kingdom Viridiplantae; phylum Streptophyta; class Magnoliopsida; order Fabales; family Fabaceae; genus Vigna; species Vigna reflexopilosa. The sequence continues at coordinate 12,891,114 of CM050930.1, read as the reverse complement.
TCCTTCCTCACCTCCTCATCGTCAAACCTTCCTCCACATCGATTCCACCCTTTTAAGATGCACCTCGAAACCCAACAGAACCAGGAAAGCCCAAAGACTCCGCACCAGCCCGCCAGAAACCCAGCCACAGCCGCCGATGTTGTTCTGCCTTCATTTTCCTTTCTTGACTTGGGCGTGTGTTTTCTGATGGTGTTGTGGGTATGTTGTAGGAAAATGGGTATCGGTCTCTGTTTTAGTTGAATTTATGAAGATGAAGGAGTATGTGGTCGTATGTGATGGTTGAAAGGATGAACTCGGTTGTGGGATGTTTTGTCACAGGTGATGATTGGGGCTAGGAAAGAATTGAGACCAGGTAATGGTGAAAAAAGGGTTGATGTGATTATGGAGTAAATGATGCTTTGGTGGATGTCTCTCAATCGTTAATGGGGATGAATGTCATTTTGGAGATGATGGGTAGATGTTGGGATCGTGTGGTCTGCGATGGTGAATACGGCTGTGGTGATGGGTTGTGCGTGATGAAGATGGAGATTAATTTTGTCTCTCTATTTTGGTTTGAGAATATGCAGTTTGTTATAAGGGTTTGTGGTGGATTTGGATTAGAAAATGGAGGAGAGGAGAATCGGCGATGAACAGATAGATAGGGGTGAGTGAATACAGGAATTGAGAATCAGTGCGTGAGAGAACGGTGGAGATGGTATGTTTTGTAATGTTGAGCAGATGATGATAACAAACGTAATGGAGGTTGTGGTAGAGAATTATGATAAGGAGAATGACAGTGGAGATTTGATGGTGGAAGGATGTTGGTAGGAGCTGTATCTGTGAGGCTCGGTGAGGATGGTTACGGATGGTGAGCAACAGAAGCTTGGGCTGGAGTTTTGTTGAAGATGGTGATGAAGGATTGTCGATGTTGACAAAAGAGATGAATCTATTTTCTATTTGTTGGGACGATGAGGAATAATATGCTTGTGATTTTGGATCCTCGGGATTTAGCAGAAAATTTGGTATATGAAGGACAGAGGCGTGGGGTGTGTATGATTGATGATCTCCCGGAGGTGATCAATTAGGAGGGGATGGTAAAGGATGAAGATCGTGGGTGTTGGAGTTGTGTGTTCCCCCTCCGTGGAAGGAAGAAGGTGGTCTTTTTATTGGGTGAATGGAGGAATGAAAAATAAAGGGTGAGAGGAGAAGGAATGGCAAAGGCCATCCGGCCAGTGAGTGTGGGTAAATGATTGGGTCAGGAATTTTTCAAGGGGGTCGAAGTGGAGAGGAGGAGTAGGAATGGTGACCCCTCTTAATAAACTTTTTTTTCATTTTTTTATACAACCTGTGACCCTCGTGGTCATTTTTTTATTTCTTTTTTTTTATGTTTTCTTTTTATATATATATTTTTAAAAAGAAATTAGAAAATCAAATCAAATCCAATAAATCAAATACTAAATTAAAAAATTAAAAATAAAAAAAAATAAAATAAAAAAAGATAAAAAAGCAAGTCCTATTATTTAATCACCCGGACGAAATTGGGTGTTGACACATGGTTAAGTTGGATTCTTGATGTTTGTGTGCTTCTTCCTTCCATGACACCAACATTTTTTGAGTAACTTTCTTGTCACCAACTTAATTCTTCTTGAATATGGAGCCTTAATTTCAAGCACTCCATTTGCCTTTATGTCCTTGATGACCCATAATCTGTTCTTATGACTCACTGGTTTGCCAGGTTTGAGTTCATCACTTTTCACATCAGATTCTTGGTGAACTCTTTGCTCCTCCTTATCTTCATCTCTGTCCTTCACTTTGGGATTGAAACAATTAAGGTTCTTTTTGACCAACTTGGCAACTTGCCTTGGAAGACTAGTAACTACTAAAACTTCATCTTTTACTTTAGAACTAGTCTTTTCCTCTTGACTTTGCTTCACATCTTCGAAGACATTAAATGTCACCTCTTCATCTTGGTCTTTTAATTTTACAGTTCCATCATCAACATGAATTACAACCTTAGTTGTCTTCATGAAAGGTCTTCCAAGGATGAGAGGTATATCTACACCTTCCTCTATTTCCATTACTACAAAATCAACAGGGAATTTTAGTTTATCAACTTTAATCACAACATCTTCCACTACACCGTAGGGATGCTTAATGGACCTATCTGCCATTTGCAAGATCATTCTTGTTGACTTGACTTCAAGATCACCAATCTTTTTGAGCATAGATAGGGGCATCTGATGGAAACCTAATCAGGGAAGTCATTCAAAGAAGTAGCAACTTAAGCTAAGGCTAAGAAAGGTAAGTTAAGGAAGGACTTTCTAAAGCTTTCTTGATTTTATTTCTCTAAGTCTTAGAAGGATTATCTTTTAATATGGTCATATGTTGTTTTGCAGGGTCTAATAAAGTCAACAACCATAGACCAACCAACCAGAATTTTGGATGCTTTTCAATTTGGCAGTACTGGTAGCGCTCAGCGCTAGTCATGTGCTGCTCAGCGCCAGCAGAGCTGCATTCTACACGTTTTGGATGCATTTTCCATGTGACCCAACATGCCTTCCGTGATCCAGCTAGCTTGGCCTCCAAGCTCGACTTTCATTTGAATTTTAGAGGAAATTTAGACCAGATTTGAGGCCCCTCTTCACCTATAAATAAGAGGGCCTCTCCATTGTATATTTTCACTTTTGGATTAGTGGAGAAATTTTGCTGATGCATTTTCCAGCACCTTTCTCTGCACCGAGAGTCAAGTCATTGCTTCTTCTTCTACCCCTGCAACTTCCTTCCTTGAATGGAAGGTCGTCTGAGTTGTAGCCACCTTACCAAAGCACTACCTCCACTCCAAACAGCCACCGAACAACACCTTCTCCGCTGCCAGATTTCATGTTGCTTCCGCTGAACCAAGTCATGCTGGTCTATGTTGATTCCTGCACCTGGTCGAAGCCATCAAGTGGTACTCAGAGCCAGGTTCAACCTGGACGAAGCCATCCAGTTGCCTTGATTTCCTTCACTGTCAACGTTTTCCTTTTTCTGGTTTACTTGAGCGTGTTATGTTCCGTCAAATCTGCCATCACTGGTTTATTTTTTTTTAGAATTCTGTTGAGTTCAATTCTTCTGTCCAGCTTGCTTTTCTTTGTTGATGTTTTCATTTTCAATCGGACCATTTCATTTTGAGTCATTTTATTTGGATTAATCTGTTCCGTAATGTCAAGTCATGTGCATTATCTTGCATTGCTTTTAATTTTTATTAATTCTGAGTAAATCAGTTGTTCATTGTTTGTTCTGTACGTCAAGTGAACTTGAAATTGTAAGAGCATAATGTCCATCATCAAAAGAGCTGTGAAATTCATTGGAATGAGCTGGATGGCAAGGTGCAATCAGATTTCAAATTTTAAACTCACTTGTACTGCATCTGTTTAAACAAAAAAAAATCTGTATTGTTTCATTGGCTGAATTTCTGTTTGAGCAAATCTGTGAAGAGTTTTCTGCTGGCCTAAATCAATTTCATACCATATGAGCAATGAAATGCTTAAGGCATAACTTGGATGCATTGAGAAAACTGCAGCAGAATTCCTAAAAGCAGTTGGCCGATCTGCACTTGATTTGTTGGGGTCATTTTTGTGTCTTAACTCTGGTTTGAACAACTAGATCCTTGCAAACCGTCCATTACACTGTTCTGCTACTTTGAGCAACTTTCCATTGCTGTTTTGGAGTCATTTTCGTTACTTCTAATTTGTTTCAAAGTCTGCCTTAATTTTTGGACATTAGAGTTGCTTATTGTGATATGCACATGAACTGGATATGCCAAATTCTGTTGTAAGTGGAATCTGCCAAGAAAAACCAGTCAAAGAAGTCTATATCCATCTATTAAACATGTTTGTGCAAGTCTAATTCGAATATACAATGTTCTGTGCATTTTCAATATTCACTTCCAATTTTTAGGCACTTTTATGGTTCAAAGTTAGTGCTGCAGCAGAATTTATTTGTTACAAACCGAATTTGGTGTTTAACCATTAATTGTGGGGTGTAGCAGAAGCTTAGGTCCATTAAAAACTAATTGAAATCGTTTTCAAAGAGTCTGAAATGATAGTAAAAAGCTAACTGGACCAGTGCACCCAATTTGCGAAATCTACAATGTCAAATTTCATGTTCTGCACCAAAAACTGAATGTTCTTTGAGACATTTTTACAAACAGTTTGTAAAATCTGCATTGCACATCTAATTTGAGTTCAATTTCAAATTGTGTTCTTTTATTGCTTTCTTAATCCACTCTAGAACTATTCCTAGGATCATTTTGAGGTGCCTCCTTGATTGCTACCCGATTAATTGTTTGCTTTTTGAGTTATTGACCATTCTGCACACAACCTGTTTGATAAAAGGATTTGTGCTGCTGTTATTTTGATTGCAAACTATGGCAGCATTACAGCCCTGTACTGATTCTAAATTGTGTTGCTGTGATCTGTGTAAGATGTTTTGTGTATGTGCAATATAGCTCAGACTCCTATTCATACAAGGTAGCATTATAGGAAGTGAAGTAGGTGAAGAATCAAGCAGTGAATTACAACTCTCGTGTAGTTTGAGTCACTGCCAAAAGCTGCAGAATTTAGTGCAATTTCGTACAGTAGCAGATTTTCATCACTTTGCAGCTGTGAGCTTAGTGTGAATTGATAAAATTCACTTGTCTTTGTGAGAATCCAGAGTTGCACACAAGTTTAATACCATTTTTTTGTAGCCTACTTCCATTTGAGTTGTAAAAGCACTTGTAATTGGCCATTAAGCAAGTGATTTGGAAGAATTCACAAGTGTTCTTCCATCACTTGCAACACTTTACTTTAATTGCACAATTAAAATTGGTAAACGGTGAGTGTGTCTTGTTAGCCAAAGCTACAAGCCTCACCTAGGTTTTCCTTTGCTTTATTTCCTTATTTCCACGTTCTAGGCTTTTGTTACATTAGAAGTCCGAAAATTAGAAGTCTAGGTGTTTTAACTTTCATTTTGTTTGTTTGAGTCCATTTTTAAATTCAATAGTGAATCTTACTTTGAAAATGGTCAAGTAAGTAGTCTTAGAAATTCTGGTTAGGTAAGACTTGGTATTTAAGTGGCCTTTGGCTCACTTCTCTTACCTGGAAATTGTCTTTTGACAAAATCTTAAACCATTTCAAACTAAGAATCCACTTTTGAAATTAAAAGATGTCTGAGGAAATCATGATCACCAAGAGAGAAATAGAAATGAGTGAGCTTGGGGACTTGTTTGCCCAATACATGAAAAATCAAAATGAGGGTGAGCAAAAAGAAAGAAGGAAGGATGAAAGGTACAACCAAGCTAGGAAAGATATTCCATTCTTTGGTAAGGACATTAGTGCTTTAACATACCTAGCTTGGGAAAAATAAATTGATAAGATGCATCCATTCATTGTTAACAAAAGTGAGTCTAAAGCCTATGGATCCATTTTTCTTTCTAGAGAGAGTGAATCTCATGTTCTTAGTATATATCTCTCTAGGTTAGAAGAGCATGCAAGTGAGTGGTGGAATAAAAGACAATATAGTATTAAGAAAGGTAGAAAATCCTCCATTCATGATTGATATGAACTAAGAGCTTGCATAAGAAGAAATTTAGTTCCTCTTTCAGCCAAGAGATACCTAGAATCACTAGAGGAAAAACGTTGTTTAACGTTGGTTATATTGGGCTTTTAACGTCTGATTTATGTCCGACGTCTATACGGGTGACGTTAATGAGACGTCGGACCCTTTAGGTCAGACATCTTTATAGACGTCAGACCTATATAGGTCAAACGTCTATATAGACGTCTGATCCATACAGGTCAGACGTCTATGAGGTTGCTTCTGACTGATGGTGATTCGAGTTTACAACTTTATATTTTAGTTGAAGAGAATGTATTGTATATTTTTTTTTATTGGATGGTTTTAAAAACGTAGTAGAGGGAATTGGAGAATGCAAAACGCAAGAAATCGCCGCCAAAGAACGCCGCCCAAGGACACGAGAATAACTGCACCAAAACCCAACGAAAACGAATTTTAATCGGTTCATATAAAATATAATGCATCAAAGAGTTATGTAATCGGAGTAAAACTAATTTAAAACGGTGCAAAAGTGAGAAAACGAACCTTAAAAGCGTAACTCGTAGAGAGAAAACGCAACGAAGATGATGAACAGTGAGTGCGCGTAACGGCTGTCTTGCGATCACAGTGTTTTAATACCAACTTTTAGAAATCGGTTCCCCTATAACAGACGTCTAAAGGGCTTTAGAAGTCGATTCCTGCCATAACAGACGTCTAAATGGAGTCAAAAAGTGACTTTTTAAATTTCTGCATTTAGGGTTTAGACGTCGGTTCCCCCAATAACAGACGTCTAAAGGGCTTTAGAAGTCGGACTGGTGGGATCAGACGTCTAAATTAAGTCAAAAAGTGTATTTTTAAATTTCTGGGTTTAGGGTTTAGACGTCGATTTCCCAAATAACAGACGTCTATAATATTTTAGACGTCGGAGCTCTCTCAACTAACGTCTATATGTCTGACAGGTAGGTGAATAGCCATTAATTTCCACCATATAAAAGTCGGGGCCCCTCCTAACTGACATCTATATGACTAAAAGAAATGACTTTTCACCCACCTGTCAAACATATAGACGTCAGTAAGGAGGGTCCCAACGTCTAAAATATTATAGACGTCGGGTCACCTTCTAACTAACGTCTATATGGCCAACTTATTTACAAAAATGCCACCGGTCATCAATATATGTCGTGCTTACTCTTAACCGACCTCTAAGGGATGACGTTAAACAGCGTTTTTGCACTAGTGAATTAATGGGACACCTCATTCAAGAGGGAAAAACATTTATGAAAGGTCTATATGGTTTCTCTCGAAGGGAAATTGAATTTAAAAAAAACTTGAGAAACTCTTGGATAAGAGAAGAAAGAGAGAGACTAGAAGGAGAGAAGAGGAATTGAGAGAAAAGATAGAAGAAGAAAAGAGAAAGAGATAAGAAGAAGAAAAGAGAGTAGACGACGAGAGAAGAAAAGAAGAAGAGAGAAAAGAAGAAGAAGAGAGAAGAGAAAAAGAAAAAAGAGAAACTGAGCAATTGCTACTAATGGCAAATTCTACTCCTACAAATACAAGGGAACCAAAAAGGGAAGGTTTCCAATCCTTTAATTCTTCTTTAATTATCTTTAAGTCTTTTCATGATTTCTCTTTTAAACTAATTGCCACACCAATTTTCATTATACCACCCTCTTCAAAATATGGCAATTTAAATCTTGAGTTATTGTTACCCTTAGGGATACAAGAAACTCAAGATAAAAGAAAAGTGACTTGTGAATTAGGACTTTCAAATTTTTTTAAAACTATAAAACAAAGTCCTTATTCTAAAGTTACTTCCACAAAAAAATGCTTTCTTGGATTGATAATAATTGGAGATATATTTGATGCTTATTGTAGACATGTTTTTGATCCAGGAGGAAAGTGACAAACCAAAGTTGTACTTCTTTATATCTTCTCGATTTGAGGACAAATCGTTTTTCAAGAGGGAGGGTATGATGGAAACCTAATCAGGGAAGCCATTCAAAGAAGTAGCAACTTACGCTATGGCTAAGAAAGGGAAGTTAAAGAAGGACTTTCTAAAGTTTTCTTGATTTTCTTTCTCTAAGTCTTAGAAGGATTATCTTTTAATATGTTCATAAGTTGTTTTGTAGGGTCTAATAAAGTCAAGAACCATGTACCAGTCAACCAGAATTTTGGAAGCTTTTCAATTTGACAGCACTGGTAGAGCTCAACACTAGTCATGTGCCGCTTAGCGCCAGCAGAGCTGCATTCTACACATTTTGGATGCATTTTCCATATGACCCAACATGCCTTCCGTGATCCAGCTAGCTTGGCCTCCAAGCTCGACTTTCATTTGAATTTTGGAGGGAATTTAGACTAGATTTGAGGCCCTTCTTCACCTATAAATAAGAGGGCCTCTCCATTGTATATTTTCACTTTTGGATTAATGGAGAAATTCTGCTGATGCATTTTCTAGCACCTTTCTCTGCACCGAGAGTCAAGTCATTGCTTCTTCTTCTACCCCTGCAACTTCCTTCCTTGAATGGAAGGTCGTCTGAGTTGTAGCCACCTCACCAAAGCACTACCTCCACTCCAAACAGCCACCGAACAACCTCTTCTCCGCTGCCAGATTTCATGTTGCTTCTGTTGAACCAAGTCACGCTGGTCTATGTTGATTCATGCACCTGGAGGAAGCCATCACCATCAAATTGATGATAGCCCCTAAGTCAACAAGAGCCTTTCCTATATCATGATTTCCAATGGTGTAGGGGATAGTGAAACTCTTTGGATCTTTGACTTTTGGAGGTATAAATTTCTGCATAATTGCACTGCAATTTCCCTGCACTTCAATTGTTTCCTCATCTAAATACTTCTTCTTTTTACTGAGGAATTGCTTCACATATTTTGCATAAGCAGGAATTTGTTGCAGTGCTTCCGTCAAGGGCATAGTAATCTCAAGTTGATTAAATATCTTCTTGAACCGATCCATTTGTCTCTCCTTATCCTTCTGTGAAGTATTTTTAGGATAAGGAAGTTGTTTCACCAAAACTTTCTCTTTTTGTCTTCCATCTTCCTTCGTTTTATCTTCTTCTTCCTCAACTTTCTCTTCTTTCTCTTCCTGCTCTTCACTTGATTTTTCCTTTTCATCCTCCTTCCTCACAACTACACTTTCTAACACTTTACCACTCCTTGTAGTTATAGCTTTGCAATGCTCTATTGGATTTGGTTCAGTGTTAGCTCCAAATGTATTTACAGGTTTATCTTCTAATTTATTTGCCAATTGACCCATTTGAACTTCTAAATTCCTTATAAAAGCATTTGTGCTCTTTTGATTTGATATGGACATTTGCATGAATTGTTGAAGAGTCTGTTCCAGTTTGGATGTCCTATCAGAAAGAGTAGGTTGTTGTTGAAACTATTGTTGTGGTGGTCTACTAGAACTAGCCTGACCCATGCTAGGATGAGGTCTCCATCCTTGATTATAATTTCCAAAATTGCCTTGACGGCCTTGATTTCTCATATAATTTACCTCTTCCTTAGCATTGGTCTGAATAATACACTGTCCATTTTGGTGCTCTCCACCACACAGTTCACAACCTTGCACAGTTTGATGATGTTGTGCTTGTGATACAGTTTGGAGTTCCTTTGGTAGTTGTGACAACTTTTTCATCAGAGACTCAAGCTGTTGAGTCATAATTTTATTTTGAGCTAATAGGGCATCTTGGGATTGCAATTCAAACATTCCCTCCCTTTGGGTTTGCACTCTCTCACTTTGAACATCATTGTTACTAGATGCCATATTTTCAATTATTTCATGTGCCTCATCAGGTTTCTTCCACCTAATGTTACCTCCAGTTAAGGCATCTAGCATAAGCTTTGTGTGTGATTTTAAACCTCCTAAGAAAAGGTTTAATTGAGTGGGAACGTCAAACCCATGAATTGGAGTCTTTCTTAGCAACCCCTTGAACCTATCCCATGTTGGACTTAATGACTCTTCTAGCTCTTGTTGGAAAGAGGATATCTCCTGCTTGCCTTTATTTATCTTTTATTGGGGGAAATATTTGTGCAAAAACTTTGCCACAACATCATCCCAAACAGTCAGACTTCCCTCAAGAAAAGAATTTAGCCACAGCTTGGCATTTCCCGCCAATGAGAAGGGAAAAAGGCTTAGTCTAATTGCTTCATCTGGCACATGTAAAAGTTTTACAGTGTTACAAATCTCATTAAAAGTTGTCAAATGATCGTAGGGATTTTCGTGTGACGTTCCTGTAAACTAGTTAGTTTGAACAAGGTGAATCAGTGCTGGCTTCATTTCCATATGAGCCGCATTCACAACAGGTCGGGCTATACTGTTGAAAGACGAAGGTACACACACAGAAGCATAATCTTCCAACGTACGCCTAACTCCTGGGTTTTCATCATCATGATTTCCCTCGATATCCTTATCTTCTTGATCAGATGAAGAAAAAGTGTTGGAAGTAGCAAACAAGCTAGCTTCTCTAGCTTCTTTCTTTCGATTTTCTCTCCTACGTCTACTATTATTCCTACCAGCTGTCCTCTCAATCTCATAATCAAACAATAAATACTTAGATTTTGTTCTGCTTCTCATGCAGAACAACAATCTCAATTGATCAACCCAAAGAAATAACAATAGAATAAAACACAACGTATATATACAAATATACAAAAATTAAAAATAATGGATTTACAGATAATGGAACAGAATTGAAATTGATAAACAATGAATGATTGAAATAACAATAACAATCAAATTCCCCGGCAACGGCGCCAAAAACTTGATAACTTTTTGGCAAGTATACCAAATCGTTCAAGTAATACAGTGAATTAAGTGAAGAGTATCATTCTCCCAAGGGAATTTGTGTCACGTTATTCAATTAAGTATTATTTATCAATATCAATTTAACAACAAATGAAATTTTGATTCATATGAACTAAGAGTAAGAAATTAACAGAATATTAAAATTTGAAATTAACAGTTGGAAGAAAGCTTCGTTGGAATTGAATTCATGACTAACATTACAGTAACTTATCTGAACAATATAATTTGCGTTCAAACATTAACATCACTGTATCTTGGTTTAATCCCTTAAAACAAGTTCTAAAGAATTATGCTCAATTATTAATTCCTTAAGTAATTAAACATAACATTTGTATTAAGATCTGATGTTTACCAATGACCAGAAGAATTGAAACTATTCCTAGCATCGTTCATTTTGGTTGCTTTTCTTACGTTCATACTCAAATTTACTTCACAGTACAACTTGAATATATAAAGTACAACATATTTCCGTATAATGACAAGTAAAACAATAAAAGCATACGAACACAACTTATATTAAACAGGAATATTACATCAATTGCCAGCCATTACATTCAATTCCAACGAACAGAAAATTTATCCTAACTTAGACATCACAAACGTACTCTTTTCTGCAATTCCTTGCATAAAGTGAAGTTCTGATGTCTTGAAACATCTCCTGATGGTCTTCTGAAATTCTTCAAAGCTTTTTCGTATTTTTCATGTCAGAAAATCGTTTCTTCCTTTCTGTCACGTCTTTTAAGCCACTTAACTTGATTAATTCGCTCAGCGCACAGGTGTGTGTGCGTTGTGCGTAAATGCTGCACTTCAACTGCTGGTTCTAGTGCACTGTGCGAATTTCCTTTTTCTGACTGTGCGAATTTTTGGCTTGCGCTGTACGAGAATTGGCTAACAGAGTCCAAATAATACATTCTTTACTGTACAATAATTTATATAACAATCTACTTCCTATTACAACTTTTCTCTAAAGAATAACATGAATAATTATAAGATTGAGATCATTTATAAATGTAAAAACAACTCTTTTTCACATTTATGAAAAACCTCCACAATATAAATATAATAGGAGAGGTTGAATACCAAACATCATTAAAAACCTCCGTATCTAATTATGAAAGTTTGAAAAACCTCTCTAAAATGGAAAATAAACATCCACTAACAGTTTTTTTAGTATTTATATATATAAAATTAACTTTGATATCCAAAACAACGTTATTACCATCTTAGTTGAACTATACGAATTATTTCCCTCTTAAACCACTCATCTTTAAAAGTGTCTTATTCTTTGTAATAGGTTTTATATATTTAAATATTTTCACTATTTTACTATGCTTTCAGTTTCCGAAATCTAATTTTATATCCATACCGAAGTGTAGTATTGTATTTTTCTATCGTACTGTTGATAATTTAATTTGTGTCATTTACAGCTAAATATAAGCAAATTTAATTAAGTGGGATCAAGTCAGGGTACTCTCAAAATAATTTTAAATGAGTGGCTTTCAATTTATTGAATTTCTTTTAAACTACCAATTAAATATTATTGGTAAATAAACTTATCATGTTAGGCAAATGAAAGGTCAGGATTAATTTGTCTGAAAATGAATTTATTGCCTTTCTGTTTATATATTAGGTATAAAAATAAAAAAAAAATAATTATTTTTATTTTATGTTTTCTTTTTTTTTTCTGTTTTACAGGTCCCTGTCTTGTATGTTTAAGGCCGTCCTAACCCAATTTAGAACTGCAACAACTTTGGGCCTAATTGGTGTTAAATCCATGGCCCCATCTCTGACCAAATTTAGTAGTACAACTCTAACAATTTCTTTATATATCTAAATATACTCTGTATTTCTTTTTTAATACATTTATGTTATGAATGGTATAATTTAGAACTATAATATGAATGAAATCATTTAAACTAATTTGAATTATGTAATTTTAAATTATATCATTTATTAAATAATCTAAAATTATGTAAACTAAACTTTATTTTTATTTGCTTATTGGCTTTAGTGTTTTTGTCACATAAAGTTGTTTTTTATAATAATAATTATTAAATCGTTAAACATTGCATAATGAAAAAGTATTAAAAAATCTTAGCCAGAAACTTTATTTTACAATTGTCATATTCATAATTTTAATTTTATTTCGTAAATAAACTCATAATTAAATATAAATTTATTATTTTGGTTTGGTTATTGCAAATACAATGCAGTCAAACTATAAAATAATCTTTAAAAATCACACTCACATATTAATTAACTCAAAAGATACAACTGATATTTAAATACAATATGTAATTTAGTTTGATTCTTTGTTTTTAAACCAAAATTATAGCCAAATATCTCTATATTGGGAAAGAATTGCTAATTTATTAATATATTTATAATATTATTTCAGTTATACGTTTTGGTAATTTATTTTGTATTCACTTTCTATTTTATCTACAATTTTAATTAAGTTATCATTGGTGTGTTAGTGAATCATAACCCAATAACAACTGATTCTTTCATGCTGGATTATCTAATGTAAAATAATAATAAAAAAATGTTCCAAATTAGTTGTGAAATTTACACTTTTATGACATGTCGTACAACAAATAACGTACAATCCAAGCAACAATGTATGACCACAACATGGAATATTTTTTATCACTGTCTCCTTCAATCATTAGGTCAATTGGATCCTTTTAATGCAATGGATGTTGTAATTCCATAAAAATAAATTGTTTAATGTATTCCACAACTTGATTCAGAGGCACTTTTAGCTTATTCGATATTTGTATTTTCACACACTTTGTTTGAATTGACATTTTTATTTTATAAAACTAACATATAACGTATAAAATAGTATAACAAACAAAATAATAAATATACTACTCTCAATAAAAGGACACAAAAATAAAAATATTTCTTATAACATATATTTGACTTGCCTAACACTACTACATATATCATCACTAATTAAAAAATTTGTTACTAATATGCTTAAATAATTTTATGACGTGGTCACACTTCCAGTATTTCAAAAAACGTACAAAAGTCTTTCACACTCACTATAAGTGATTTTATTTATGTAAAAATAAGAATGTCTAAAACTTTAGTGAAAAGATGACTAAATATCAATTTTTGCATTTCAGGATCGACAAACTCGTTTAACAGTTTTATTCTCACTTAACGAGACTTAAAAATTAATGTTCTCTTACTTGTAACTTGTTGAGTGAAAATATGACTCACCTAATGACTTGAATATTACATGTGAGTCCTTCTTCATGTTTTACAATATTAGGTGAGATTCTAGTTCCCCTTACATGATTATTTGTTTAAAAAATTCTTTTTTGTTCAATTATACTTTTTTGAATTTTCAGTTATTTTTCATCATCAAAATTATTTCTTGTATTTCACACAATAAAAATAAATATTAAAGATAAACAAATATAAAACAATTAAAATATAAATTAATGTAAAATCAAAATAAACTTGAAAATTAAACAAAACAAAATCTATGAAAAAGTTTATTTTACTCACAAAATATAACACCAATAAAATCTAGAGAATAAGTTGTCATGGTAAAGTTTTTAGAATGATAAAATACAACATTTAAATAGATATATTATTATATTTATCAGACTCCACACACTTAAATTGTATTAATTAGTTTCTCCACCGCTTCTCCACCGTTTCTTCTTTTTCTCTTTATATAAACATTTGTTTCTCTCCTCTGTAAATACACTTTTACTCAATAATACAGTTTATAAGTTTCTTTTCACTTCTTCTCTTTTGCCTCTGTTCCAATGAGTTGTTTCAATATTCATCTTCATAAGTGTGTACAAGAGCTCTGTGATGATCATTGCGCCTGCGAATATTTTATAATTCCTCCTAAAATAATAATGTTTATGTTATTTTTATGAAAACTTTTGAAATACTTGGTGAAAGACTGCAAATATGTACATGTATATTTCATGATGGTAATGACTATTATTAATTGAGTGATATATGCTAATTTAGATTAGAGAGAAGAAAGAAAAAAATAAAAACAATGAAATTGATTTTAGGGAAAAGTAAACTAAAACAATCAATTAAAAGTGTGGAGAAAATATTTTAATTGAAGAGAGAGAAACAAGAAATTTAATTTTGTAATATTATTTGAAATTAAATTTTGTATTTTTAATTTGTTGAAAATTAACATACATCCTTATCATCTTAGAACCGGTCATCGTTAAGGAAATTAAAATGTTGTAATATTTTTTAATTTTGTCTATAAATATTCTCACTTCTCAATCATGTAATTCAAAATTTCAATTGTTTAAATTTCCTTCCATTAACATTATATTTATAAATATTTAAATTTTTTATTTAATATAAATTTAATAATTGAAATTTTTATATCATTATCAACCACAACAACAACCATAATAATAATAATAATAATAATAATAATAATAATAATAATAATAATAATAATAATAATGCTACAACACAAACCATCAAAATAATAATAGATTTAATTCTAATTAATTACAAAAACCAAAAAATTTCATCTTTATTTATTTATTATTGTGTTCCATCTATCATACCAATTTAAATTAAATAACAACTAATTAAATAATTTTAATTTCTTTTCCCAATAATATTTTTTTTATCTGTAATACAAAAATAAAAATTTCACTTTATGTTTTAATTTTACTTTTTAGTTTTTTGTATTGCACGTTTTAAATCATTTCAAGATTTAATTTCATCATGATAATAACAATAACAACAAAACAAACAATATTTTTCAATTTTCTTCTATCTCTCATTCAATTTGTATAAAGACTATTTCTATAATAACAACAATTTTTTTCCAAATTCTTTTACCTAACAAATTTTTAAAAATAAAATGGTGATTTTCCTTAAAAAATTTCATATTTTTTTTCCTTTTCTCAAATCAATTAAAATTTATTCTCCACGTTTTTAATTAATCATTTTAATTAACTTTTCCCTAAAACTAATTTCATGTTCTTTTTTGTTTTAATTTTTTATTTGTTCCCCTACCTAAAATGAAATCAGAAACTCATGCAGAATTCTAGTACTTCCATACTAAAGTTGAAGGATTTTTTTTCGTCTTCTTTAATCATTGACACGTGATTTCGAGCTCTTTTTGTGATTTTTAATTTCATATTTTAAAAAAATTATATTTTAAATTACTTTTCCTGATATTTTGAAACAACTTGCAAAATCTGTGATTGAATAAAACATCAAAAATAAGTGGCTACCGAATTATATAAATAAATAAAACATATTTAAAATTAAAGATTAGTTTAAGACAAGAAAATTACGTTTTATTCAAATATGTAAAACAAACCATAAACTGATAACTACTATCTTACATAATAATAATAATAATAATAATAATAATAATTATTATTATTATTATTATTATTATTATTATTATTATTATTATTATTATCAGCACAGAAAATAAGAAATAACAGCTATTAACAGTTCACTCAGGAAGAAGAAGAAGAAAAGTTTGGAATATGAAATGAAACTGTCGTAGAGCTGTGATTGCCGCCATATCACTCTTTTCATTTATTTGACTCGAATTAGGTAACCAAAATGGTTGGTTTTGGTCGACAAACGTGATCAAATTTTTGAGGACGAAAAATGATAACATAGATCATGTAATCATATGACATTGTGAATGCAAATAAACCAAGTAATACATATGTTAAGTAAAATATCAGCTGTCATGTGCGACCAAAATCATAAAATTATGAAGAAATAAAGAAATTAAAAAAATACATCCGTTATGGAAGGTGTGCTGAGATAACATCGAATCTTAATGTTTATGTCTCATTTTTTATGGCGTGACTGATAACAACATTTACGTTCAAACGGGTTTACCATTTCACAAAAACTTCATAATCTGAAACTATAAATAAGGGTAGAGAAGAGAGGCAAAAGAAATAAAGAACGTTCACATGGCTTCTTCAATGAGGATCTCAAGGCTGCTCTCTCGTTCTTTCCTTTCTGCTACCACTAGTCCTTTCTTTTCTAGAGGTACTGCTTGTTTATCATCACTTAGGGTGATCTGATTACTTTCATGCTTGGTGCTTGAGAGCATGAAAATGAAGTCATCTTCAGTTTTTAACTTTTTTGCTTGATTTAATGGTTTTGTGGAGGATTTGGACTGTTTTATCATTTTCTGATCCTTATGAACTGTAGTTACCAATTTGTTGGAGATGGTTGAATTGATAAGATGTTATGTAAGGTATTTTAAAAATTGCATGATCCATGACTACAACTGTGTACTGCATTCTGTGCTCATTTATTGGTTGGCCCTAGTTCTTTTCCAGCCACAACCTGTTCCTTTCAAAGATTCACTTCCATTTTTGATACGAAAATCTAAACGTAAGTTTAAGTTCTATATTAAGTAAAAATGAGAAAATTCAACACCATAACATTTCAGTTCATGTCAATGCTTAGAGGAAGGATCATGTCTTTTGATGGGTGTTTTTAGGCATTGGTTTTGATGTGGGGTTTTCGTTAATGGTCTTTTTTATTTTTAATCAGACTTTTTAAGGCCATTGACCCCTTTTTCTGATATTCAGGTGGAGGACTCAGTAAATTCAGCACTGCTGCTGCCACTGAAGAACCAATTAAACCAGCAGTTAGAGTAGAACACACCCAGCTCTTAATTGATGGAAAATTTGTTAATTCTGCTTCCGGTTAGTCCTTTTTTTTAGCACTTGCAAATTTATTATCAATGAAGGGAAGTTATTTATGTTAGGATTCTTTATTTTATTTTAAAGTAAGTTAGTAAAGAATCTTAATAAATAATTTTGTATCTAATGCAATTGGAAACAATTTAAGTGCGACTTCAAATCTGAGTAAAAATGACAAAATTAAATACTATATTAAAAAAAAACTCATAAATGACATATATCTAATATCTTCCTAATGAAAATTTCATAAATAGACTCATATCTGCTATCAAAGCTTAAAAAAAAAAACTCATAAATCTAATACTTCAAGTTTTAGGATAAAAGCAGTGTTAATATGAGTTAGATTTATGTCTAATATATTTAATATCTCCTAAATGAAAACCCCATTAATAAACCCATAATTTTCTGGATCATCAATTAGTTTCCCAGAACCACTAGTATTTGAATATGGTTGTGGATAATATGGGGTGAATACAAATTGTTATTCATTATTTTGCACAAAAAGTCAGAATTTTGATTTGGTTATAACTTAATGTTGTGATTCCCCTTACATCAGGCAAAACTTTTCCAACGTTGGATCCCAGAACAGGAGAAGTGATTGCTCATATTGCTGAGGGGGACCATGAAGATGTTGATAGAGCAGTTTCCGTTGCTCGCACGGCATTCGACCACGGACCTTGGCCTAAGATGACAGCCTATGTATTTTCACCCTTGCAGTTGTTCTTAAACAATGTACAGATACTATGATCTTTGGTTCCATGTTCATTCCACTAAATCACTTTTTTGTTTTCTTCATGTACAAACGTGTAGGAAAGACAAAAGGTATTGCTACGTGCTGCTGATCTGATTGAAAAACACACTGACGAGATTTCTGCGCTTGAGACATGGGATACTGGGAAGCCATACGAACAAGTTGCTAAAATTGAAGTTCCAATTGTGGTTCGCCTATTTCGATACTATGCTGGTATGTTGAAATTGTCAATTTACAATATATAACATATAAAATGGATATAAATCTTATTTTATAAATTTTATATGATTAAGTAAGGATTGAAGTGAATTTCTTACCCATGGTTACCGACTGAAATTATCAATAGTCACAATTTTTAGGGGTGTTCATTTAATCATTTTCACTCAATTCTATAGAGAATATGCTAGAGCAAGTGTTTTAGAAATTGTGCTGCTAACACTTTTCAGATTCAAAATTGGTCAGGTTGGGCAGATAAGATTCATGGTCTCACAGTTCCAGCTGATGGGCCATACACTGTGCAAACATTGCATGAACCTATTGGTGTGGCCGGTCAGATCATTCCATGGAACTTTCCTCTTCTCATGTTTACCTGGAAGATTTGCCCAGCATTGGCCTGTGGTAACACTGTTGTGATCAAAACAGCTGAGCAGACTCCTTTATCTGCTATCTATGCATCAAAGTTGCTTCATGAGGTTTGTATTACATTTCATACTTATTTTGAAACAGGATTGGTAAATGAAAAGATTTGTAAATGTTGAATGTCACACCAAATTTATCATCTTTGTCAGGCAGGACTTCCTCCTGGTGTGTTGAACGTCATATCTGGTTTTGGTCCAACTGCTGGTGCTGCCATTGCCAGTCACATGAACGTAGACAAGGTAATCAAATATTTTTATTAGTATTCTTTTTCACTCTTCCACCCATTTTGACTCAACATTGGCAAATCCTTTTAGTGAAATAATTTGATGGTGGAAGAAATGAGTTTCTTGTGCCAAATAAAGTACTTTTAATCGAACTAGAAGCTTAGAAAAGTGTGTGAATGTGTAGACTTAAGCCTTTGCTTTTGTTTTACTCTGTTGCAGCTTGCTTTCACTGGTTCAACCGATACTGGAAAAATTGTCCTTGAACTGGCAGCTAAAAGCAATCTTAAGCCTGTTACTCTGGAGCTTGGTGGCAAATCCCCTTTTATTGTATGCGAAGATGCTGATGTAGATGAGGCTGTTGAGCTAGCACACTTTGCATTATTCTTTAACCAGGTACATCCAAATATCAAGTTTCTTATGCCAAACTATAGTCTTCCATACAGTTCATCAATAAACTAGCTTGCTCTTTGTGACATTCAGGGACAATGCTGCTGTGCTGGGTCAAGAACATTTGTACACGAACGTGTGTACGATGAATTTGTTGAGAAAGCAAGGGCACGTGCTTCGAAACGTGCTGTTGGTGATCCATTCAAAGCGGGAATAGAGCAAGGTCCTCAGGTAACATACCCTCATCATCTATAGATCAAAATGCACATAAAGAATTACACTGATTTGATGCTAACGTGTATGATCCAAAAATCAGATTGATTCAGAACAATTTCAGAAAATATTGAAGTATATTAGATCTGGTGTTGAAAGTGGAGCTACACTTGAAACTGGAGGAGATAGATTTGGCAACTCCGGCTTCTATGTTAAACCCACTGTCTTCTCAAATGTTAAGGTACAATGAAACAATAACAAAGTCTTTCAGTTGCACTCTCATTGTACCAATGATGATTAAAACATCAGTGTTTGTCTTACTGATTGTTAAAACAACCAGGATGATATGCTGATTGCAAAGGAGGAGATCTTTGGCCCAGTGCAATCCATATTAAAATTCAAGTAAGAACCGTGATTCCTGTTTGCAATTAATATCATTATGTTTGTAGTTTTGGTTCATACACTAATCACCTTGAGTGTTTCATGACAGGGACATTGATGAGGTGATTCAAAGAGCAAATAACACACACTATGGGCTTGCAGCAGGAGTGTTCACAAAAAACATTGACACGGCAAACACTTTGAGCAGAGCATTGAAAGTTGGAACAGTGTGGGTGAACTGCTTTGACATATTTGATGCAGCAATTCCCTTTGGAGGGTACAAAATGAGTGGTCAAGGAAGAGAAAAAGGAGAATACAGTCTCAAAAATTACTTGCAAGTGAAGGCTGTTGTCACACCCTTGAAGAACCCATCTTGGCTATGAACATCATTCACTTAGTTTTATTTCATTAAAAGATTAATAATAAGCTCCAACAATCAACATCATTAAATTGTTTTTATTCCTATAATCCAGTTTCATTTTTCCGCTTTTTCCCATGCATTTTATGGTTCTGAAAAATACTCTGGTGTAAAATATAGTGTGGAGATGGTTTTGTTGCTGAGATTGAATCAAATTTGCATAATGATGTATGTATAGATGAATTGTATATTTTATTATGTATGTGAATACAATATTTATACAAGATGAGCACTACATAATAGGAAGAGATATATTGTTAACAGTAGTTCCTAAAATATTTCTTTAACAACCTAATACGTTTAGATTATGATTCCTGAAATCTCTCTTTAACTTTATGACAAAATCAAACACATTAATGACAAATTATTGTTGTTGATCATTTATTAATAACATTCCCCCGCAAGTTGGACGATCGGTAGAATAGATGCAACTTGGACATTAGATAGTCGAACTTTGTGCGTGGTAACGGTTTGGTTAGAACATGTTGATTATCTCTTTAACAACCTAATACCCTTATGGACTTGTTCTCTAACAAAGTGATAAGCAAGGGCAATATGTTTCATGCGAGAGTGAAAAACTGGATTGCCACTGAGACTTGTGGCACCGAGATTGTCACAATAGATGATCGGTTGAGCGTTGATAGTATGCCCAAGTTCCCCAAAGAGGGAGATCACCCATAACATTTCAGTAGTAGTGTCTGCAAGTGCCTTGTACTCAGATTCGGTGGATGATTGTGCAACCGAACGTTGCTTGCGTGAACTCCAGGAGATTGGAGTGCCACCAAGATAAAGAATATAGCCTGTGGTCGACACATAGTCATTCGTATCACCTGTCCAGTCAGCGTCAGAGTATGCATGAAAAACTAAGGGAGAGGAGGCAGATATATGAATGCCATGAGTGGACGTCTCAGCCAAATAACGAAGGAGTCGCTTGAGAGCAGACCAGTGAGCCATTGTCGGAGCTTGCATAAATTGAGATAATTTATTTGTAGCAAAAGCAACATCCATTCTAGTGATCCTGAGATACTGAAGACTTCCCACAAGTTGACGGTATTCAGTAGGTAAAGGTAATGGGGTGCCACTGGCACGAGCAAGAGGAACTGATGCACAAAGTGGTGTTGAGGTAGGTTTGGTGTCAGCCACACCAGCTTGAACAAGCAAGTCCTGGACATATTTTTGTTGAGTGAGGAATAAGCCATTAGGAGACGCCAAGACTTCAACACCAAGGAAATAAGTCAGGTTGCCCAGATCCTTCAAGGAGAATTTAGCGACAAGACGAGAAATGAGAGTAGATATTGCATAAGGGGAGTTGCCTGTGACAATAATATCATCAACATAGTCTAACAAGTATAATGTGGTTATTCCATGTCAAAAAATGAATAATGAGGCATCAGCAACTGAGTTTAGGTTGTGGGTGGGAAACCTGAGGGGTGCTAGAGAAGATGGAGATGGGACTGTAGTGTGTGGAGATGGGACCGTAGTGTCTGTAGATGGGACCGTAGTAGGAGATTGGGGTGGATTTGAGTTAGAGATGGAGGATATGGTGGTAGATTGAGCCGATATTATAGGGAGTGAATTGTGGGTTATGGGGATAGTGAGGTCAGTCCGTGTGGAGACGGGTGTGGGTAATGGGGGTTGGATGGACATGATGGAGAAGGGAAAGGTGGTTTCAACAGCCGAACATGACGAGACACGTAGATGCGTCCCGTAGAGGGATCAAGGCATTAGTAAGCATTTTGATTAGCTGCATAACCTAAAAAATTACACATGGTAGATCTTGCAGCAAGCTTATGATTAGCATAAGGTTTAAGCCAAGGAAAGCACAAACATCCCAAACTCTTAAGCTTATGATAATTTGGGGTGTTGTTGAGGAGTTTGGAAAATGGTGATTTATATGCAAGAATGTGTGTAGGAAGGTGATTTATGAGATATGCAGCAGTTGTCATTGCATAGGGCCAATATGTAAGAGGTACACCAGAGTGTGTTAAGAGAGAAAGACCAGTTTCAGCAATATGACGATTTCATCTCTCAGCAATGCCATTATGTTCAAGGGTGTGGGGGTAGTGTTGTTTTGTGGCTTATACCATGATCACACAAGAATGAACATAAGCCAATGTATTCTCCACCATTATCGGTGTAAAGAATTTTTATATTATGTTTGAAGTAATTTTCAACAAGGGATTTAAATTTAGGAAAAATTTATTGAACATTAAATTTCTTGCGAATTGGCTAAAGCCAAATATAGCGAGTAAAGTGATCAACAAACATACAATAGTATTTGAGGCCATCATTATATAAAATAGGAGAAGTCCATACATCTGAGAATATTATTTCTAATGGAAATGACGACAAAAGTGAAGATTCATGAAAGGGAAGTTTGTGACTTTTGCTTATTTGACAAGATGAGCAATTTGATTGGTGAAATTACTAAGAGCCTAAGGAAAATTCACATTGAAGAAAATTGAAAATTGAAGAGGAGGGATGACCCAACTTGTGGTGCCAACCTACTGATTTATTTAGTTGAAGATGGTTGACAGATGGAGATGACGATGGCCAAACGTAGACATCATTAACACATAGTCCTTTAAGCTTCGTGTGGCCGGTTTGGAGATCCTTCATAACAAAAGAATCAGGTAAGAAAATAAGGGCAGAATGGGTTTCTTTGGTTAGTTTGAAAATTGAAAGGACATTTTGTTTCATGGAAGGGACACACAGGACATTAGGCAAAGAGATATCATGAAGCTTAAGAGTACCGGAATGAGAAATGTTTAAACCTGAACCGTCACCCATAAATAGCGAGTCAGGACCACTGTAGGGATGGTAGACAACAAGATTGTTTAGATCAGTAGTGACATGATGTGTGGCTTCACTATCAAGTAAGTAATAACGATTGGAACGACCTATGGTCATGGTGTTCGCCCGCGGCACAATGTAGTGATTTGGCTGACGAGGTGGGTTCTACGGGACCTGAATGGTGGGATGTGTTAAACTTAGAGAAGATTGAGCCCGAAAACTGTGTCCCCTCTTGCTGGAGAACCTTCATATATATACAAATAATTATAATCTGTCAAGCTGATTTTCAGCCCACTAAATAAGCTAAACTGTCATATACATTTACTACAACTAATTATACTAATTAAGAAAATAACAGTTACAAATAAATATATAATTGCATATCTTTGCCAATCATTCTGTTGACACTCCCCCCCTCCCCCCTCAAATTGATGCTGGTGAATCTACAAGCATCAATTTGCCTAGTAGAAAATTGTGACGCTGGCATGGCAATGATTTAGTGAAAATGTCAACTATTTGAACAAATGTGGAGACATGTGGTAGATTGATGACTCTACGATCATACGCTTCTCGGATAGAATGACAATCGACCTCGATGTGTTTCGTCCGTTCATGGTAAACTGGATTTGCTGCAATCTGTATGGCATTGGTGTTATCAGCATGCAATGGAGTGGGTTATGCTTGAGACAATCCAAGCTCTGTAAGAAGACCACGTAGCCATATTATTTCAGAACAAGCAGCAGACATTGCGTGGTATTCTGCTTCAATGGAAGACTTGGAGACTGAATCTTGTTTCTTGCATTTCCATGAAATAGGAGCATTCCCTAGGAACATACACCAGCCAGTAATGGATCTCCTAGTGTCTGGACAACCAACCCAATTAGCGTCACTATAAGCTTGGAGTTGAATAGATGAATTACCAGGAAAGAATAAACCACGACTTGAGGTGTCAAGGAGATATTTAATGATACGCTGCACTGCTGAAAAATGGAAGTGTCTTGGAGATTGCATGAACTTACTAACAGTGTATACAACAAAAGAAATATCAGGGCGAGTGATAGTCACATAGATGAGACTACCAACTAGTTTCCGATATTGAGCGGGATCGTCAAGAAGCTCTCCTTCATATCGTCTATATTTAACATTTACTTCCATTGGAGTGTCAACAGGGGTAGCATTGGTGAGTCCCACTAGTTGGACCAAATCTTGAATATATTTATACTAATTTACAAAAATGCCTTCAGGATGGTAATGCACCTCTAAACCCAAGAAATAATTGAGATGGCCAAACTCTTTCGTGTGAAAATTTGAATGCAACATTTCTTTGATTATAGAAATAACATCTTGATCAGAACCAATGACCACAATGTCATCCACATAAACAAGAAGTATGACAATGCCTTTAGGAGTCCGTTGAAGAAAGAGTGATGGATCATACTGACTTTGATTGAAAGAAAAACCAAGAAGAGTGTAGCGAAACTTTTCAAACCATACTCTTGGGGCCTGCTTCAATCCATATAAAGAGTGTTTCAATTTGCAAAAGTATTCGGGGAGAGAGTCGACATACCACCAAGAAGTGTGATGTAAACTTCCTCCTTAAGG
This sequence comes from Vigna reflexopilosa, assembly GCA_027742785.1. Taxonomy (NCBI): domain Eukaryota; kingdom Viridiplantae; phylum Streptophyta; class Magnoliopsida; order Fabales; family Fabaceae; genus Vigna; species Vigna reflexopilosa. The sequence goes on along the minus strand of CM050930.1, from coordinate 12,866,627 downwards.
TCACCGTGGAGGAATGCATTTTTTACATCCATTTGATGTAATGGCCAGGATTTGGATGCAGCAAGAGCAAGGATAGTGTACACAGTGGTCATCTTGGCAACTGAAGCAAAAGTCTCGTCATAGTCGAGGCCATACTCTTGCCTATTTCCAAGCACAACCAGTCGCGCCTTGTACCGGTCTATGGAGCCATCCAAACGCAACTTTATACAGAACACAAACTTGTTGCCTAAAGGGGAGGACATGGCACTATATCCCATGTCTGATTTTCTTCCAAGGCGAGAAGTTCACTTTCAATAGCCTTTTGCCAACATTCATTCTTCATTGTCTATTTATAAGAAGAAGGAATAGGAATAGATGATAATGTTTCTGTCATGGAACAAATATACCTTTCAAGGGGCTTACCAATGCGTGAACTGCGTCGTAAAGGAGCTAGTTCTAGTTCTGGAGCTTGTACTCATCATCATCCAAGGAATAATCTTGAAAGGGCCTATGCTAGGTGATGTTGAGTGGTAGTATTTCGCCTTTGATAGGTCAATAGAGGTCTAGATGATGATTGACCTGCAGAAGAATTAGAAAACAATGGCAAAACAGAAATTGGAGAAGAGAACGAGTCATGATGGTTTGCAAAAAAATATACACTTTCTAAAAAAATGACATTTCGAGAGACTCGAATTCGATGAAGGTTAGGACATAACATAGAAAGCCCTTTTGATGAGGAGAATATCCAAGAAAATCACATTCAACAGATTGTGTAGTGAGCTTGGTGCGTTCGTGTGGAGGAAGATGGACATAACATGCACAATCGAAGATATGAAGAGTGGAGTAATCAGGTGGGTGACTAAATAATCGAGTGAAAGGACATTCATTACTTATGGAAGGAGATGGCAATCTATTTATAAGATGAACAACAGTGGAAATGGCTTCACACCAAAATCGTGATGGCACATGTGACTCCAGTAAAAGAGTGCGAACAACATCTAGCAAATGACGATTTTTCTGTTCAGTCACCCCGTTTTGTTGGGGGGTTGATGGGCATGATCTTTGAGATAAAATGCCATTGGATTGCAAGAATTCCTGAAATAAGTGTCATGTGTATTCCCCATTATCAGAGCGAAGAATCTTGATTTTGGGGAAGAATTAGGCTTAGACATAAGCATTAAAGAATTTGAAAGTGGAAAAGACTTCATCTTTTGAGCGCAAAAAATAGACCCAAGTGAAACGACTATATTCATCAATAAAATTTACAAAATATTTGTAATTAGCATGAGACATAATTGGTGCCACTCCCCAAACATCACTATGGATGATATCAAATGGTTGTGTTTCAATCGACTGATGTGCTGGAAAAGATAGAATTTTACTTTCGCCAAGATTACAAGGAATGCAATCAAAATGAATATTATTAAGAGATGGGGTTTGTTTTTATTTCCAAGAAAACCAGATTTGAACATGTCATGGAGAACATTTGAGTTGGGATGCCCAAGGCACTTATGCCACACTTGGTGATCAACAACAACAGAATTACAAGAGACTAAAGACAAAGAAAGACTTGGAGACAGTGAGAAATGGATGAGAAAAAGACGTCCAATTTTAGGCCTCTTCGTGATTATCTTCCCCGAGTGTTGATCCTGCACAAGACAACCAGACTGTGAGAATTGAACTCGAAAATCATTGTCGACTAATTGACCAACATAAATGAGATTACTGGTGAGACCAGGAGCAACAAAGACATTTGTTAGAAATGAAGAAATATCACCAGTTTCTGTTATACGCAATTGATTTCCACCAGCAGTATGTATTGTGAGATTCCCCGAATAGTTTTTTATATTAGTAAGGAATCGAGTATTGTTGGTCATGTGGTTGGAAGCCCCAGATTCAAATTACCATGGGGAAGAGGATTTACCTGATAATCCCAAAGCAGAAAAAGCTGAAATTATCATTTGTTGAACCATTTCAAGGGTCAAAGTTGGAACATCAGTAGTAGCATTTGGATGGACAAGTGTTGGATTGGCAGAACTGTTAGAAATAGAAGAAATAGTTGTGGTTGTAAAAGCTGTTGCAGGTCGTCGTGGTGGCCTTATTGGGCATTCCTTAATAATATGACCATCCTTTTTACAGTAGTAGCATTTGGATGGACAAGTGTTGGATTGGCAGAACTGTTAGAAATAGAAGAAATAGTTGTGGTTGTAAAAGCTGTTGCAGGTCGTCGTGGTGGCCTTATTGGGCATTCCTTAATAATATGACCATCCTTTTTACAGTAGTTGCAGAATATTTTCGGACAAGTTGAAGCATAGTGGCCAAATCGCTTGCAACTAAAACAATGAATAGTACCTATGTCATGGCATCGTGACTTCCCTTATGCCACGTATGCTACTGGAACAGTAGACAATCTTTGTTCTTCAATTATGGACTGTGTAAGAAGACGTTGTTCTTCACGTAACAACTCATTGAGACATGCATCCAACGATGGGACAAGATCTCGATGCATGAGATTGGACCGGATACCTTCAAAGTCAGATCGGAATTTCGTAAGAAATTGGTCACGTTTAGTAATATCATGAATTGTTTGTACGGAAGTAAGACCTTTGGAAGGCAAGTTTGCATAAACTATATCAGTGTATTTAGCCCAAAGATTCATGAATTGATAGTAAAAATCAGAGATGGAGAGATTATCCTGTTGAAAATTAGCGATGTTGTGCTTAAGCTGGAATCGATGAGCTGCATTATTTTGACTATACATTTTCTTCAGGTAAGACCACATTGTGCTTGCAGTCTTGTAAGGGCGAAGATTCAGGACAATGTTCGAATCCACCGAACCAAGGATCCAGGCCATGACTTGAGCATCTTTGACTACCCATTGAGCATGAGCGACCGTATCTTGGTCTTTGTTAGGAGCAGGAGTGTTGCCATCAACATGACCCCACAAATATTTTCCGATGAAAAAATATGGAATTGGAATGCCCAAGCTGAGTAGTTTTTTTCATTAAGGCGAACGAACAAGACATCATATTTTTCGGAAGCCATGGAGCTAGGGAAAAAAAAGGAGACGAGAAAAAAAAAAGAATTGAGAATCGAGAACGAGATTGAAAAATGCAAACTAGGTTTTGGGATCGTAGCCTAGACCAATATCATGTTAAACTTAGAGAAGATTGAGCCAGAAAAGTGTGTCCCCTCTTCCTGGAGAACTTTCATATATATACAAATAATTACAATTTGTCAAGCTGATTTTCAGCCCACTAAATAAGCTAAACTGTCATATACATTTACTACAGCTAATTATCCTAATTAAGAGAATAACAGTTACAAATAAATATATAATTGCATATCTTTGCCATTCATTTTGTTGACAGGATGGAGTTCACGGAAAACTGGGCACTACGACAACGAATGTCCAACATTTTTGCACCATTGACATCCTTCACTGCTCATCAAACTTTACTGGTTCGGCCTCTGCAATCAGTGCATAATGCACAAACTGCCCTTTTGAAGTGAGAGTAGCCTCATAGGATAGGTCATAATCCCTCAGGTGTCTGGGCACCTGTGTGGTCCTGCTTGATCTCCTAGAACACTCCTCCCTTCTACACACTTATGTATCCCCTGCTTCAGGTTCATTCTTCAGCAGAATTGCTGGCTCTTCTTTCCTCTCAGATTCCCACTGCCATGAACCAGCTTCATCAACCACAACATCTCTGCTGATAGAAGTTGTTCCTATTACGGGATCATATAGTTTGTAACCACCTGTAGCATTATAGCCCACTAGTATTAAAGCAACCCCTTTATCATCCAGTTTCTTCCTTAACTAATCTGGCACATGTTTATAACATAGAGAGCCAAAAAATTTAAGGTGTTTAACATCAGGCTTCACCCCTATCCAAGCTTCTTTAGGTGTAATTCCATTCAGCCTCTTGGTCGGAAACATGTTCAACACATAAACAGTTGTCATCACAGCCTCACCCCATAGGAAATTTGGTAGTTCCTTGCTCTTTAACATACACCTGACCATGTTAAGAACAGTTCTGTTTTTCCTCTCTACTGCCCCATTGTGTTGAGGCGTGTAGGGAAGGGTAACTTCATGAAAAATTCCCTCCCTTTCACAGTATTCTCTGAAATCAGTGGAGGTATACTCTCCTCCTCCATCTGTTCTCAAAACTTTCACCTTCTTCTCACACTGTTTTTCAACCATATTCTTAAACTTCTGAAATTGTTGCAGCACCTCTCCTTTCCTCTTCAATAGGTAAACCCAACACTTCCTGGTCAAATCATCTATGAACAATAGGAAATACCTACTGCCACCAGGTGTTTCTTCCTGCATAGGACCACAAACATCCGAATATACCACCCCCAATTTCTTTGTAGATTTTTGTGGTAAACACCTCTGAAAACTGCCTCGGGTCTGCTTGCATTGAACACATTCTTTGCAGACAGTCCCTGGAATAACTACCTTGAGTAAGCCAGACACCATTTTCTTCTGACTTAACACTGAAAGATCTTGGAAATTCAGGTGTCCAAACCTGAGATGCCACAACCACTCATTTTCCTCTTCTGTTGTAGTAAAACAGTGATGGTTTACTGCCTCCATCGCCAACTTAAATGTCCTGTTCTGTGACAATTCAGCCTGTATCACCTTTTTCCCATCTTGATTGAAAATGCTAAGACAATTGTTTTTCATCTTCATCTCATATCCCTTCTGCAGTAGTTGTCCTAGGCTCAGCAGGTTCGATTTCAGCCTTGGTACATACAGTACCTCCTCAATTACAACCTTTTTTCCTCCTGCATCCCTCAAAACAACCCTGCCTGACCCTTCTGCCTTCATCCTTCTGTCATCAGCAAATCGAATTTTACCCTGGACAGCCTCCTTGATTCCCACAAACCAATCTTTTCTACCTGTCATATGAGTAGAACACCCAGAATCAAGGTACCACACATCCTCTTCTGACAAGTCTTCTTCTGTTCTAGCCATCAACATCACAGCTTCCTCATCTGATTCCTCCTTTTGGGCCAAATTAGCTCTTTTCTGCGGTTTGTTCTTAGCACCCTCACCACTCCAACAATCCTTGGCAAAATGACCAAGTTTTTGACAATTGTAACATTTTACCTTCTTTTTATCAAGTTTTTGACAATTGTAACATTTTACCTTCTTTTTATCAAATTTCCAGTCACCTTTCTTCTGATTTTTCATCTTCACAGGTTCACTGGTCTCTTCGCCTTGCTGGTCCAGTGAATCTTTACTCTTCTTGCCACCTTTCCCCCCTTTCTTGAACCCTTTCTTGCCTTTCCACTGAGTTCTGGCCTGTAGGGCCTGCTCCTGGCACTGCCTACGCTCATTGAGGCGTAACTCATGAGCTTCTAATGAGTGCAGCAACTCCTCTATGTCAATATTCTCCTTCCTTCGAGTTTCTTCAATGGCAGCCATCACATAATCAAATCTGGGGGTTAAGGTCCTCAGAATTTTATCCACAACATATTCCTCAATCATTTTATCACCGCAAGCTCTCATCTTATTTACCAGTTCTTGCACTCTATCGAAATACTCAGCCACACTCTCCTTCTCTTCCATGATCAAGGTTTCAAATTGCCTTCTTAGTGCCTGCAATTTGACCTTCGCATTTCTGTCTCCATCACCATACGTTTTCATCAAAATGCCCCAAGCCTCCTTTGCAATTTCAACATTTGAAATTTTATTGAAGATCTTCTGACTAACACACTGATACACAAGAAATCTAGCTTTACTTTCAAGTTTAGCCATCATCTTGTGTTCTTTCTTCTCTTCTTGGGATGCCTTTTCACTCAATTCAGGTAATTCCTCTTCAATAACCTCCAAAACATCCTCAAAACTGAATACAACACGCATCTTGATCCTCCAATCGTCAAACTGCTTGCCATCAAACATGGGTAATGGACCCTATATGCCTCCTAAGTTCGCCATCTCAAGTCTGCACACGTTCTTGAAGATTCTTTGATTCTTTTTTAGCCAAAGTCACCTTCTTCTTCTTTTCTGGATACACACACCACCAGATAAAGCTCACACACTCACTTCTAACACCAGGATTCAGCCTATGCTCTTGATACCATATTAGAATAGGGATAAAAATATAAATTTACCCTTTATTAACGTTTCTGATGTTTAAAAATATATGTGTGCACGTGGCTTTGAGAGAGAAAGCCTGAAACGTGAAGCTTCTAGAGAGAGAGGGTCTGCAGAGATGCTCTCCGCTAGGGTTCCTCCAGCACACCACCACCGATCACCGACAAGTCAGCACACCACTCACAAAACGAGGGTAACAATAACGCAACACAAAGAACAGAGAAAGCAAAGGTACTGTATAAACTTCTGTGCATTCACTTATTGAAAAAACGAACATGTTTTTACAGTATTTATAATCTAAAAATGAACTGAAATACTGTGCGTTTTGTTTATTCTCAACAATTGCAATCAAAGATAACCCTCAATGGCTTCTTTTATTTTAGCCATTATGCTTGCATCATAAACGTCACATCCTAATTAATTTATTCATTATATTGTACTTCTGGAATTGCCAAAAAAACAAAGTCTTCACTTTTAACATATTCACATTTTTGAAAAATTAATTTTATTTTCCTTTTCACATCATAATTTTACTTTCCTTGTTGTTGTGGTACCATTCACTCAAGAGTCTGGATTGAAAAGGATTGGAAGGGGAGGGATAATTTCAATGCAACTTTTCCACAATATAGTTAGTTATCTTGTCATGCGTCAAACTTTTCTCTGTTCTTGTGAACTTATTACATCAAACACTTAATAAAACGGATACAAGTAACTTGCAAAAACTGCCTACACCTTTGTTCACCAGGTTATTCTTGGCTATTAAACTCTGGTACCTTTTCACTGTTATGTACTGCACCAATTTACATTTCTTTTGCATTATTATACTATCACTTTTAATATTGATTTAATGCATTAGTTATCTGAAGAAGTTGTACTTATGTTGTTGGATTTACTAGATTCAGTATTACACTTTAGATAGTCTAATTATTTTACCTCACCCGTAGATATGCTGTTATATTTTAGCTTTGATCAAACTATATGTTGTACCAGAAGCCTTATGTTGATCAATTTTGTTTTTAGGATGTCTACTCAAGATACATTTTTCCCTATAAATGATGATCAAGAAGATTATTATCGAAAGTTTGGAATCACTTTAAGAGACAAAAGGTAGATGGAAAATGGAAAGCAATGTGCAATTATGGTTCAAAAAGTCTTGTAGGTGATGCAAAACAAGGTACATCACATTTGAGAAACCATTTGAAGAGCTGCAAGCTTCGAACAACTCGGATACCCGCAACTTGACCCGACAAAAAAAAATCCACTTGTTACCCGACCCGCTACCCGCACGGATGCCCGATTAAAAAATAACCGCGGATATTTTAAAACCCGCAGATACCCGCAAATATTTAAAAAAATATATTTTTATAAATTATTAAAATAAAATTACAAAAAATATATATATAATATAATATAAATTAAATTAAATATAAATTAAAATGATATTTTTGTTTCGGTTGAATTGGTCTGAGGGTCAGTCGTTCTTCTTTGCTTTGTTCTCTTTTGATCTTCAATCCTTCCTGAGAATGTCATCTACTTCGATGGGTTATTGATGTGCAGAAGACACTCCGAACGCTCAAGATATAAAAAGGTCTAAATAAATTTTATTAGGATAGAAGAGGAAGATTGTACCTTGACATTAATTGTATATTAATTGAACCTGTGACAGACAAGCCCGTTGATTAACCATTAGTGCAATATATTTTTAGGCGATCAAACCCAATAATCAATAATTAATACTGTATATTTTGTAAAGAGTAAGACAATCTGACCTATTAATTAGTGCAATATATTTTTAGGCAACCAAACCCAATAATCAATAATCAATACAATATATTTTGTAAAGAATAAGACAATCTGACCTATTAATACCTGTTAATTGTCCATAAATGACAATTAACTCCGATATGTATACTTCATATATTACAATTTTAATTAAATTTAACCTTGTAAAATATAAATTAATGTTAATTTTAATTAAATTTAACTTAATAAAATAAAAATTAACATATGCAGCTAAAATTATAAGAATTTAAAATTTAAAAGTAACTATTATTTTTAATTTTTCTTCACTAGAAGAAAAAATTAGAAAGTTTGACTAGAAAATAAATAGAATAACTTAACTTAAATCCAAATAATTGCCCACCCTAGCCACAATTTTTATTTATTTACTTAAAACAGAAGGTTCTAACTTTGAAAACGTTGAACTTAGTCTTACAGTCCCACTTTGTACACCTTAGTAGCTGTCGGCTCCCTCTCTCTAGGCACCTTCAAAAGCACATTGGCTTTTGGCTTCTCACGCGCCACGCGTCACTCTCTCAAACACTTTCTCTCCACAATCCACATAACCCCATGTGTCCCTGCACTAACACCACAAAAATCACAAAGGTCGAATCATATCTGGACGCGTGTCCCATTTACACTTAAAATCTCAAACCTACGTCCTCACGAAATCCAATCAAAACAAAACAAAATATCATATTATCCAAATACAAAAGTATAATTCAAACCTTTCCATGATCCGAAACATAAGTCGGTCGGGTCGCCCGATACTAACTTTCCCGGCGGTTCATCCATGCGAAAGCCTCGCTCCCTCTACCCTTCTCCCTTCACTCATCACTCTTGCAAAGCTATCTCCTCTTTCCAGCACATGTTATCGTGTTTTCCTTGCAACAAGCGAAACGCGAGAAACGCTATTCGTTTGACCCGTCTTCTCCAACCTTTTTGTTTCGGTTGGATTTGGTCCAAGGGTCGGTTGACCTTCCTTCTCTGCTCTCTTTCGATCGTTTTAATCCTTTTGTGAGAACACAATCTTCCTATTGATGATTGACCTGCAAAAAACACTCTGACGCTCAAGTCAGATATGTTTTATAAAGAGGTTTATATTTTATTATGATAAATCAACGTTATTTTACGTGAACATTAATAGTATATTTATAAGACTTGTGGTGGTCAAGCACATTGATTAATCATTAAATCAGACAATGAAATTTAATAATACCTGTTAATTGTCCATTAATACCATATTCTCACGTAATATGACCTGTCAATCACTCATAAATAGCATATATTCGCATTTAATATGGTCATTAAACATATTAATTGGTCATTAATGATATTTACTTCTCCTTATTAGTGTTTGTCTTACTGCCGGTCAGTTGCCTGTTTTGGCTCCAGATTCTCCTTAGTCGATCGGTCACCAGGGTATAGTACATTAAGCCCCCCAAGCTCCGAGCAGTTGTTTGCAGGTGCGAAGGGGTTTAAGTATGTCGAACGAATTTAAGCTAGCGAGAAAGATTGATTACCAAAGGTTTTGATGACAAGATTTTGTCGCTCGGATTTGGACAAGAGTGAAGGTTCACGAAGAACGTTCCCCACCGCTCGGTTTAGGACCAGGGGTTCTCGGAGAACTTCCCTGGGTTTTTAGGACCAGAGTGAGTCCGTATAGAACCTCACCGCTCGGTTTAGGACTAGGGGTTCTCGGAGAGCGTTCCCTGGGTATTTAGGACGAGAGTGAGTTCGTATAGAACCTCATCGCTCGATTTAGGACGAGAGTGAGTCCGTATAGAACCTCACCACTCGGTTTTGGACCAGGGGTTCTCAGATAACTTCCCTGGGTTTTTAGGACGAGAGTGAGTTCGTATAAAGCCTCACTGCTCGGTTTAGGACCAAGGGTTCTCAGAGAGCGTTCCCTGGGTTTTTAGGACGAGAGTGAGTTCGTATAGAACCCCACCGCTCGGTTTAGGACTAGGGGTTCTCAAAGAGCGTTCCCTGAGTTTTTAGGACGAGAGTGAGTTCGTATAGAACCTCACCGCTCGGTTTAGGACCAGGGGTTCTCAGAGAGCGTTCCTTGGGTTTTTAGGACGAGAGTGAGTCCGTATAGAACCTCACCGCTCGATTTAGGACCAGGGGTTCTCGGAGAGCGTTCCCTGGGTTTTGTTGACGTTGATGGTCTACGAGAAGGGTTGTAGAACCTTTGGTTTTTCTCCCTGCAACATTATCAAGAAAAGTGTGCATATCAATCATTAAAAGTGCACATAAAATAAATCTTATATAACATATGTATGTTGGGTGTGTTATTGGACTTTGCTCCGTTCTCAAGTCATTGAAGTAGGCCGATCCAAAAGAACTCAGAAGGTTGTTTTCTCTAAGCCTGAAACTACTAAACATCTCGTAGAAGTTTCATAAATCTTGACATAAGAAAACGTTTATTCCTATAAAGCTTTAATACTTATCCATTCAATTTATTCATTTCGAAGTAGCGATGTGTAGACCGAGCGTTCGTCTTGGTTCCTTGTGGTTTCAATGGGATGATGTTCGGTCCCACGGTGGGCGCCAAAATGTTTTGGTTGGATTTGGTCCGAGGGTCGGTTGACATTCCTTCTCTGCTCTCTTTCGATCGTTTTAATCCTTTCTGAGAATACAATCCTCCGATTGGTGGTTGACCTGCAAAAGACACTCTGACGCTTAAGTCAGATATGTTTTATAAAAAGGTCTATATTTTATTATGATAAATCAAGGTTATTTTACCTGAACGTTAATAGTATATTTATAAGACTTGTGGTGGCCAAACACATTGATTAATCATTAAATCAGACAATCAAATTCAATAATATCTGTTAATTGTCCATTAATATCATATTTTCACGTAATATGACTTGTCAATCACTCATAAATAGCATATATTCGTATTTAATATGGTCATTAAACATATCAATTGGCCATTAATGATATTTACCTTTCCTGATTAGTGTTTGTCTGACCGCCAGTCGATTACCTGTTTTGGTTCCGGATTCTCCTTAATCGATCGGTCACCAGGGTATAGTACATTTTCCTTCGCGAAATTTGAGACTGTCATTCGGGTCTTCCTGATCCTGCAACTCTCAGCCTCTCTAAGCTCCATTTAACCTTCCAGAAACTTCTTTTCCTTCTTGATGATCTCTCCCAGCTAATTTTACGTTTAATTTCTTTTTCAAACTAATAATAACATGTGAGAAAACTAAAGCAAACTTTCATGGTTCTTGCCACTATGTGTGCTGATACTAAGTGTATCTCATTATTAATGTGTTGAGGGCATTACATTCATTATTAATGCTTCGATTTTTCTCCCTACTAGTATAACATTGAACTGCAAACCTAATTAATATAAACACAAGATCTACAACCATATTGGCTAGAATTTTCCCTATGATCACTCTTAAAAAGTACCTCTTCACTTTCAAAAACAGGAGACAAAAGTTTCAGTGCATCAGAAACATCAATCTTTTCTCAGTTGCCCATCAATTCTAAAGCTCGTTTTTCTTCCTGGATAAAAACAGCATCATCAAATGAAAAATTATACCACTTATTTAGCAATAAGAATTCAAGGGAAAAAAAGAAAAACTAAATAAAGATAGAAAGATAAGATACAGACAAATTCAAGAAAAAAAAAGCAACGACGTCATTGTGTTACATCAAGAGCCACTACAGCAAGGCCATTTGGATCTAGATCCTTATTAGAGTTTGACATGGAATTTTTCTTGTTTTATGTGGTATTTTACCCCACATTTGATAATTAGAGCAAATTGTCACGCTAATAACCTTGCGAAAACAGAGTTTTCTAAAGGAAAGATGCACTGATCTTTCTAATTCATTAAAAAAACATAGTCAATACACTTCGTGTGAGGTATGATCAGGGCTGCTACATGTGCTGAATGAGTGCAAATGTACTATTAACTACTTGAGAAAGCCAATACACTCAAAGTCCTTGTTGGTGGATATTTTAGTATTCTCTAAATTGACCTTGACATAAAGGATCAAATAAAAAGGTTAAACAATGATCTATATGATAAAGATGATAAAGTACAATATTATAGAGGGAAGAAAACACTATTCATGACAGAACCCATTAGAGAAATGAAAAAGGTTTGTCAGAAGCGATATTATCTTATTACTAATACTTGACAAAAAAAAATCACAGAATTTACAGCTAAGACAATTAGACAAAGAAGAAGGAAATCCTAATAATTAAATTTTCAGTTATTGCACATAAATATGATCTAGATCCCTTCAAAATGGAACAGCCACATAGTCCTGGAAAGAAATATATTATTTCAATTCTTTCATATAAATACATTTTAGTTTTCAATTGCAAATTTCGTAAGACAAATTTGAAATCATTTAGTTTAGAACCACCCACCACTAAAATGTGGTAATATAAGTATTATGGTCATTGACACTAACATTATTACACAGCAAAATGTCCATGTGTATTGAACCGTTGCATCAAATCTGCTATGAACATATCCTCTTTCTTTATCATAGTGTTTGGATGGAAGGATGTTTTAACCATTTTTTTGTTTAGTTCATTATTTAAGAGAAAGGAAAGGGAAATGGAAGGAGCAAAATCCCTTCTAATCAAATTTTGGCTTTCCTCCAATATTGTTTTAAACCTGCCAGTCCCTTGTAATGGTTTGAATTTCTTCTTTGGCTTTCGATACTTTTCATACCAAATATTAGGACTACTCACTCATTTTTTTTGCCTTTGTATTATCTCTTTTATTCATCACTGCATAATCATGAATAAAAAAAATAAATTAAACTAATTAAAAAGTTTATATTTATAATAAAAATAATATTTGGTTGTAAAACTTATTTTGATCCACTACTTTTAAAAAACTCAATCAAAATGCACGATACTAGTACTTGACATAGGATCTAGATACGGTCCAAGTACAATGACACTGAGTTTAAAGGAAATGACGCTAGGGGAAACCATCACAATGCAAGCCATCACGCTATATAAATTTTTCTCGTCTGTTGATTTCTTCATTTTTAGTGTTCTTCACCATGAGCTCTTCATCCCTTCTCGTTGTCTCCTTCGCGGCGTCTCTAATGCAGACTAGAGCACCCCCGGTTGCAGTCAGAGCACCACTAGTTGCCATGTTAAGATATGTAAAATAATATATTTAATAAATATTAAGTAATCAAATATTATATTGACAATAATTTAGACATTTTTAAATATGTGTAGATTTGTGCAGTTATCATTGTTTTAATAAAAGAAAATTATAGCATCCATATATATATATTATCCTATTCTTTGAAATATACATAAGAATCATTTTTTAAACGTTTCTATATGATATCAAAAACCAAACACCACCATCTTTTATAATATAAGAATTAGTACATGTTTGTTTCTTTGAATAAAGAAGTGCACAACCATTGAGTTTAATTGATGAACATTTGAGATTGTACAGGGGCTTAAACTGAGACAATTAAACTAATTAAAAAGTTTATATTTATAAGAAAAATAATATTTAGTTGTAATACTTATTTTGAGTCACTACTTTAGAAAAAGTCCATCAAAATACACTGTACTAATACTTGACATAAGATTCTAGATAGGACCAAAGTACAATGACGCTGAGTTTAAAGCAAATGATGATGGAGCTTTGCTTTGACAAAGGAGCCACGACGATGCAGGTCACCGGAGAAAGGCTTGTTGTTAAATCCTATATAAATGTTCCTGGTCTATTGAGGTCTTCATTTTTTGAGTTTTTCATCTTGAGCTCTCCAAACCTTCTCGTTGTCTTCGTCGCAACACCTCTAATGCGGACCAGAGCACCACTAGTTGCGGCCAAAGCACCACCAATTGCGACTAGAGCATCAATGGTTATCGTGTTATGATATATAAAATATTCTATTAGTAAATATTAGGTAATGTAATATTGTGTTGGCTATAATTTAGGCACTATTATGATATGTGCATATTTGTGCGATTGTCATTCCTTTAATAGATAAGGAATTATAGGACCATTGTATGTATGTATGTATGTATATGTATAGGAGTTTGTTAACGTGCATACGCCTGTTTTTCAGTTGGTACATTTTAGCAATGTGTACCGGGTTTAGTAGACAAAAATATCCTTATATATCATGGATTCTAAGTTTTAAGGTCAATGGTATTTTAATAATTTTCATTCTCAAAACTAAAAAAAAAAAAGAAACCCCCAAACCCGTACTCACCTCTCTCATTCCTCTCAACCCTTTCTCTTTCATCTCTCTCACTCCAATCTTTTTTCTGTCATCTCTACTGTAGCCCCATTGAAAAGATTAGAAACACTGGTGGTTAAACAATCTTTTACAAAAAAATGATTTTATAATTAATTTTCATTTTATAATTTTTGTGTTATCTAATTTTATCTAATTTTCACAAGCATAATTACATATGAAGGAATTGGTAATTCGCCAAAAAATCAGAAACACTTGCTATTAAACAATTTCTTACAAAAAATGATTTTATAATGAGTTTTCATTTTATAATTTTTGTCTTATCAAATTTTATCTATTTTTCACAAGCATAATGACATCAAAGGAATTGGTAATTGGCTTGGAAAAAATCAGAAACACTCGTTGTTAAACAATTTCTTACAAAAAATGATTTTATAATGAGTTTTCATTTTATAATATTTGTCTTATCTAATTTTATCTAATTTTCACAAGCATAATGACATCAGAAGGAATTGGTAATTGGCTTGGAGGTTTATTAAAAGATGATGATTCAACATCTGCAGATGATGAAATTAAAGAGGTTAGTGAAGATGATGAAATTGAAGAGAACTTGAATAAACCTTTGCCTGAAGGCGAATATGCCAATGACTCAACTTTTTACAAAGGTAAATTGTTTAACGATGAGTGTTTCTAATTTTTTTTTTCAGTTACCATAGGATGATAGATAAAATGTTGGAGTGAAAGAGATGAAAGAAAAAGGGTTGAGAGGAATGAGGGAGGTGAGTAAGGGTTTGGGGTTTCTTGTTTTTTTTTTTTAGTTTTGAGAATGAAAATTATTCAAATACCCTTGACTTTAAAACTTAGAATCCATAATATATGAGGGTATTTTTGTCTACTAAAATCCGGTACACATTGCTAAAATGTACCAACTGAAAAACAAGTGTACGCGCGTTAACAAACCCCATATATATATATATATATATATATATATATATATATATATATATATATATATATATATATATATATATATATATATATATCTGTGTGTGTGTTACCCTACTTTTTGAAATAATACATTAGAATTATTATTTAAACCTTTTTCTATGGTGTCAAGAGCCAAACACCAACATCATCTACAATACAGGAATTGATGCTTCTTTATTTCATTAAATAAAGAAGTGTACAACCAAGAGTTTAATTGACCAACATTTGAGATTGTACAAGGTCTCAAACTGCACATAAAGTCTTTATTTTCTTTATAAGGTTAAATATGTTTTTAGTCCCTCAAATATCAAGTGATTTTGGGTTTAGTCCCTCTTCCAAATTTTGCTTCATTTTCATCCTTCTCCTCAATGAAACAGTAATATTTAGTCTTCCATGATCAACGACGTTAATTTTTTTCTGATGTGGCTAACGGTGTGCCACGTTTTCAAGATACATGTATAGTTAACTAATGAATTGGAAAATGAAACTGGTGATAACTTGCAATGCTTCAAGGTCAAAACCAAAACCTTCATATGCCCCTTTAACTGCTTCACTGCTTTTGTCAAGAAGAGCAATGAATTTTTTCCAAGAATAAACCCTTCATTGTCTCTAAATTGTGTAAATTGGTAATGATATTCAAGAACAAGTTTATCGGTGTTGATAAGTTGCTTGACGGAGAGGGAATTTGGGTTCATTAACCAATTTTTGGTTAATTTAATTCCTTGGCATTCACAATATTTTAGGTTAACTAGGTCTCTTGGGATGGAGAAATCATTTCTTGAATTGGTTTTTTGGAATCCCAAGTTTGCAAAATCTGTTATTAAGAAAATGGTCAAGAAAGAGGGTGAGCAGTTGAGGATTAGGGTTAAGCCTAATTTCAAAATGGAATTAATTTAAGGCTTTGTGTTAAAGAAGGAGATGAGAGAGTAGGTTAAGTATTGGTGGAGCTTGATTATGTCTCGTGTTTCGGTTGTAGGGTCCAGGATTACCGACGCTCCAATATCAACCCCAACCTGTTGATGCTCCGCCTCCTGTCAAAGATCTCTACTGTAACACCGAACGATTGTGACCTACAAGAAACACTCTGACGCTCAAGTTAGATCGGTCTCAAGGAGGTCAAACTGAATATTATTCAAAAAGTGTCTTTACCTGGTCATTAACACTATATTTATAGGCATTATTCTCAGTAATTAGCATTAAATGCTCATGAATATCGTATCTTCCCTTTCTCCTAATGCAATATTCGCCCATTAAGGCCATTTATGTTGTTTCTGATGCCTTTAATTACCTTTTAATGCTCCCTCTAATGCTCTTTCGTTGTCAACATTTCAACCAGGCTCCCTTGGCTCATCGACCAATCTCCTTCAATCTCCATTCCCCACTGAACTGTGTTCCTGATCGGCCGGCTGTCCACTATAACTGAATTGTGTTCCTAACCGGCTGGCTGTCCACTATACTACATAAACCCCCTAAGCCACGAGCGGCTTCGCAAGCGAAGGGGTTTCATTACCTTGTTTTGGAATGTGAATCAACGTAATTGTTCACACTTGAATCTGCTTTGTCACACCGGTTGAAGCTGAAAAGTTGTGTTCTCTCAGCCATACGATTGACTCATCGTGAAGGGCAAGGATTTAATCTCCAAACTGTCGCGTCTGGATGTGAACCGTTGGATTTCTCATCGATGAATGGTGACGATGAACCCGTGAAACCGCCTTTGTAGTCTATAAATAGATGGAGGGTCCACTCATTTTCGTCGTCTTCCTTCCTGCTATTCCCTTACCGATCTCAACAATCTTTCATAAGGTAATGTTTTCTTCTACTTGGTCTACCGATGAGCTTGCTGGTGAAGGTCGGGGGTATGCTGATGATGTAATGGTGTCGTCGTCGTCCTCGAGGTCTTCTATTTTGGGTTCTGAAAATGATTTCGACCGATAGGGTACGCTCCCGAAGATATAGAACTGAACGTGGATAACTCTCTCGAATGGTCCGGGATCAATCCTCCTCCTCCAGTAAAGGGGTATGATTGGGCTCCTCATGAGGTTTGCGACTATTCTCCCTATTTCGTCACTAGCGCCTCCATAATGTATTTAGTTGAACGGGTGAATTTGTTAGCCAACCGGGATGCAGAAAATATTTCTTTAGTTGTATGTCGACCAAACGAACGGGCTTGCCACGGTCGGGAAGGATATAGTTTGGATTTCTTCTATGTCTATGTCACCTTGTTTAATGACCTAGGCGTGAGGATTCCTTTTTCTGAGTTTCAAATGGGTGTTCTGCGAGAGCTGAACATTTGTCCCGCCCAACTTCATCCCAACGGATGGGCCTTCATGCAGGCCTTCGTTGTGCTCTGCACCGGCCTTCTCCTGACTCCCACACCTGCTTCTTTCCTCTACTTCTTCCGCGCCCTTCCGCATCCAAACAAGTCTTGGGTATCGTTAGCTCTTGTGAAGGACAAGCAATTATTTTCTTCATTTAACTCCTCGTACAAAGACTTCAAAACTAATTTCTTCAAAGTGGCCATACCAGATCCCGGCCAGTCCAAGTTTTATTGTGATGATGGACGTTCCAAATTTCCATTTTATTGGACCGAGGAAACAAAAAAGGTGATTTCCTGGGCCAAAACCGACATGACCGAGGAGGAATTAGATGTTATCAGCCAGATTGATCCGCTACCCTATCGAACCTCGTCCCGCAAGCTCATCGATTTACTTGGGACCGACACTCTACGTTCTAGAGTGTTTGGTAAGTTTTCTTTTGTCTTTCACTTGTCGATCGGTCATTATTAACCTACCTAAATTTCTCTTATCATTTTAGACTTTTTTGGCGGGATGGAGAAACATTAAGCTTTTTTGCGAATGATGGCTCGCAAGAAGGTACATCATCTCCTTCAAAGAAGATCGTAGCGTCAAGTGCACCCTCTTCTCGTGCCGTGAACTCGGCCTTAAAGATTTCTGACAATCAAACTCCTTTCGTTGCTGCTAAACCCACCAACCCTGACGCTTCCAAAAGTAAAGCGAAGAGAAAGCTACCTCATGAGAAAGCTCCCTCCCCACCGTAGAAAAGGAAGATTGACAGTCCTTTACTCACCGACCCTCTTGACCCGAACGTGCACGTTGCCGAACGTCTACAGTACAACCTCACTCCCGAGGAGAGGAAACCTTTCAAAGGGATGTCTCCAAGTGAATCTTTGAATATGGCGTACGAACTTATAGCCTGGGCTAGTATTCGTATGAATTACTTCGCTGGGACCACCAAGCCTTTATTGGTGGCCGAATTAGAAGTTTCACGTAAAGACCTGGAAACCGCCAAAATAGAAAATGTTACACTCTCTCGCCGTCTTGAAGAGGTTGAGAAGACTACTGAAGATGATCGAGAAAAAACAGTCATTGCCTTGACAGAAGCTTAGAACAATAACCATCTACTTAAACGATCCAACGATACCCTGAAGTTGGATCTGAAGAAAGCTTCAGCCCAAAACAAAGAGTTAGTCAGGGAGAGGGATTCTCTTATCCCCGCTCGGGACAAACTGGTTGTTGAAAACTTAGCATTGGGAGATGAGGTTTGCAATGAACGCCTCACTGGTTTTGAATAGGGTATTGCCTAGTGCCACAACTTTTTCATTACTCCTCTAAAGCACGACGAGTTTGACATTATGAAAGTTTATCTGGACAGTCAGCTTGTCGACCTGTCGGCTCAAATGGCAGCTGATACCGAAGTAAACCCCACCGATGAAGCTGCAAACATTCCTTCCCCAACCCCCGTCGATGCTGAAGGAACCTTAAACATCCCCTCCATCGACCAGGACACTACTGCTTAGCTTAGCTTTACAGTCATATGCTTTTCCTTTGTATGCACCTTTATTTGCAAACAATCTAAATGTTTTTTGCCTACGAACGATGTAACTATTTTGATTGTCGAGTAATGAATACCTTCCTTTTCTGCATAAGTCTTTGTTAACCGATCGTCTCAGCTCTTCATAACTTCCCCATTAATTTTCTTGTGCGCACCTTTATTACCTTGAACTTGTTGCAATGAATTGGACTGCTTAAAGTCCATTTTTCTGACTTCCTGCATTGAGCGGGGATTTCTGAAATCATTTTTCTAACTTCCCCCCTGAAAGGCTTGAGGCAGGAGTCATTTTTTTGACTTCTACGTTGAGCAAGAATTTTTGAAGTCATTTTTCTAACTTCTCCCGAACGGCTTGAGGAAAAAGTCATTTTTCTATCTTCCTGCGGGGATTCCTGAAGTCATTATTCTAACTTCCCCCCGAACGGCTTGAGGCAGGAGTCATTTTTCTGACTTCCTGCATTGAGCGGGGATTTCTGAAGTCATTTTTCTGACTTCTCCCCGAACGGCTTGAGGCAGGAGTCATTTTTCTGACTTCCCCCCGAACGGCTTGAGGCAGGAGTCATTAGTCTTACTTCCTGCGTTCAGCGGGGAATTCTAAAGTCATTTTTCTGACTTCCCCCCGAACGACTTGAGGTAGGTGGCCTGTAAGAGCTTTACAACAAACAAGAAAATGTGGCACAAATATCTGATTTTATTCACTCTTGTAAATAGGAATTACAGTGTTCACTTAGCTGAAATAAAATTTTAGGTGAGAAACGTTCCAGGTGTTCGGTATAACGTTTCCATCCAAGTGTTTCAATCGATATGTGTCGTTGTTCAAGCTTTCCTTTATTTTGAACGGCCCCTCCCAATTAGCTGCTAGTTTTCCATGGGTCGTCTTTTTCCTAGCGTCAGTTGTTTTGCGCCACACCAAATCCCCTTCAACGAACTGTCTTGACCGAACCTTTGCGTTTTATCTTCGGGCCACCAACCTCTTCTGGGCTTCGGTCTTAACGGTCGCCATGTCTCTTCGTTCTTGCAACATGTCCAGATTGGCCCTTAGTTGTTCTTCATTTAACGTCATGTCTTCCAACTGTCTTCGAACGGTCGGTTCTCCCACTTCTACCGGCAACATTACATCGGTTCCGTAGGTCAAATTAAAGGGTGACTCTCCGGTAGCACCATGCGGGGAACAACGATAAGCCCATAACACTCGTTGGAGCTCTTCCACCCATGCCCCATTTGCTTCCCCCAGGCATTTCTTCAACTCCTGAACAATAATTTTATTAACCGCCTCAGCTTGACCGTTCGTTTGGGGATGTTCCACCGAACTCATAACAGGGGTGATTCCCAGGTCCTTATAAAAGGCGACAAGTTTTTTGTCTATGAACTGCCGACCATTATCAGTAATGATCGTCTTTGGTAAGCCGAAGCGACAAATCAATTTCCACATGAACTTCTGAACCTGCGTTGCTAAAATACTTGCAAGGGGTTCGGCCTCTACCCACTTTGTAAAATAATCCACTACTGCCAGTAAAAATTTCATTTCTGCCTTACCGGCCGGAAAAGGACCTACAATATCCATTCCCCATTGAGCAAACGGCCAAGGAGACACAACACCATGCAATTCTGTGGCGGGAGCATTGAAAACGTTCCCATGTTTATGACAACTTAAGCATTTTTGTGCAAAGGCCATACAATCCTTTTCCATTGTTGTCCAGAAAAATCTCGCCCTCAACACTCGGGCTCTAAGTGCCCGTCCGCCTATATGCCGACCACATATTCTCTCTGCAGTTCCCTCATAACATACTTCACCTCTTCAATCGATAGACATTTCATCATCGGGGTAGCATATCCTCTTCTGTACAGTTCTTCTCCCACTGTCACATATTTGGCTATCCGTTTAGCATCCTTCGGTTGGAGGACTTTCCCTCCTTCCTGCTGTTTGATCAATAAGACGATCTCCTTTCTACAATTATCCCGATCAGTAATGTAGCCTATATGAAGACATTTTATCGTAGGCTTTCTCAGAACTTGCCTAATCATCGAGGATAAGTGCCCCTTCTCCTTGCCATTAGCTAATTTGGACAGTCTATCTGCCCTAGTCTCCTCCTCCCGAGGGATATGTTTTAACTCCAAAGATTTGAATTGAGTCGCTAATTATTTAGCCTTATGGAAATATTGTAACAACTGGTCGCCCTTAACCTGGAAGTTGCCATTCATATGCCCCTCTACCAGTTGAAAATTCGTTCGGCACTCCATAAAATCGGCTCCTAAATCTCGCGCCAACTCCATTCCAGCCAGCAGAGCCTCGTATTCTTCCTGATTGTTGCTAATCTTAATTTGGAAGATTAACGATTGCTCGACCACCAACCCGTCCGGTCCTTCAAGAACGACTCTCGCTCCTCACCCATGCTTACTAGACGATCCATCTACAAAAATTCTCCAACAACTTTCAATTTTTTCTTCCATCGGTAACTCAACTACGAAATCTGCCAAGTGTTGACCTCGCACCGACCCTCGTGGCTCATAACGCAGACCAAACTCTGAAAGCTCTATTGACCATCCTATCATTCTTCCTACCAGGTCGGGTTTTCCTAAAATTTTTACGATTGGATGATTCGTTCTGAGTACCACTTGATTTCCTTGAAAGTATGGTCTGAGGCACCGTGCAGCATTGACCAATGACAAAACCACCTTTTCCAGTTGTTGATAACGAGTTTCAGCATCCTTCAAATTCCTACTCACAAAATACATAGGCCTAAATTCTGGAGTTTCTTGTATAGTGCTGATTGGCCCCTCATTGACTGCCAAGAAAAGTTGTAACTCATGGTCGTGCTTCGGTCGTCCCATGACAGGAGGTTCGATGAGAATCTTCTTAACCTCCCTAAAAGCTTCCTCACACTGCTCATTCAAACATCCTCGAGATCCTTAACATGTTCTTCAACCGATCGGCTCCTTACCACCATGTCGTCCACGTAAACCTCCATACACCTCCCTATTTGTCGCTGGAAAACTTTATCCATTAACCGTTGATAGGTGGCTCATGCATTCTTCAAAGCGAAAGGCATCACATCATAGCAATAGTTGGATCGTTCAGTTATGAAGGTTGTTTTTTCCCTATCCGGACGGTACATTGGGATTTGGTTATACCTCGAATACGCGTCCAAAAAACTGAGAACCTTGTAACCAGAAACTCCATCCACCAATCCATCAATGCTAGGAAGAGGGTATGTATCCTTCGGACATGCTTTGTTCAAATCAGTGAAGTCTGTACACATTCTCCATTTGCCATTAGACTTCTTCACCATCACCATGTTAGCCAACCATGTAGTGTACTCTACTTCCCGAATAAAACCGGCTTCTAAAAACTTCTGAACTTCCTCATCTACCGCTCTTCTCTTCTCCTCTCCTAACCTTCTTTTCTTTTTTGAAACCGGCCGGGCGTCCTTAAACAAGGATAGCTTATGGGAAATCACATCAGGATGAATGCCCGGCATATCCGCTGCAGTCCACGCAAACAAATCTTTATTCTTAGTTAAAATCCCACCGACCTCTTGAGCCTGAACATCGGTAAGGCCACGTCCCATTATGGTGACTTGCTCCTCATTTTCCCCTAAAACGAACGGTTGTACCCCTCCTAATGGTTCCATCCGGTCCTCCGTATTTGTTCTAGGATCCAACTTCGCCATTGCCACCTCCGACCGCTCGCTTGGTTGTCTAGAAGCCCGTGGTTTCACTTTTAATCCTGTTGCATAGAACTCGCGAGCCATCTTTTGATCCGCCCAAACGGTGTGAATTCTCCCGTCATCAGAAGGGTACTTCAAAGTTAAGTGAGGAGTAGAAACAATGTCCCCAAAGGCATTCAGACACGGTCGACCCAAAGAAACGTTATACGATGTATCAGCCTCTATCAGCAGGAACCTGACTTTCAACTCCTTAGCATCCCTATCCATCCCCAAACTCATTCTCAAATCTACATAGCCCTTTGTATCCACTTTTTCTCCTGCGAATCCTATGATTTTCTCGTGGAATGGCTTAACAACATCCTCCGATATGTCCATCTGTAAAAATGTCTTCCAATACAATATGTTAGTCAAGCTTCCTTGGTCGACCAAGACTTTTCCCACCTTATACCGAGCAATCATTGTAGTGATTACCATAGGATCATCCTGATCAGGATCCGGAGCGTGGAAATCTTCATTCGAGAATGTAATTGCAAGCATCGACTTCCTCATCACATCTGCTCGATTGATGTTATGCAAGTTTCTCAAATGTCGTTTTCAAGCTGATGTTGTCGACCCCCCGCCAACAAATCCTCCCGAAATTGTTTTGATAATCCCATCAAGGGTCGATCCCTACTTCTACTCCTATTGCGGCGATCTCCCTTATCCCGATCTTCCCTCCTAGGCGGGTTACTTCTTTTGGGCAGACGACCTACATCACCCGAGGAGTTCTCCCTATTACGCTGAACGAATTTTAGCAAATGTCTCGCTTGGACCAAGCTTTCTAACTTATCTTTCAGGGTTATACAGTTTTCTGTAGTGTGCCCCAAGTTCTGGTGATACCGACAATATTTTCGTCAATCGGCTCCCTTGGGAGTTGGCGATTGGGTCACAATTAGCAGATCGGCCCTAATGCTTCCTCCATTACCCTTGCCCTAGGTGCATTCAATGGTGTATAATGTACGTATTGAGGAAACCTCGGGGTGTCTTTATCTCTCTGCTCTCTACCAACATCATCTCTTCTGAATGTCCTCCTTATATCCCTCCTCTCCCGACCAGGCCTAATAGCTGGGACAGCTTCCTCTTTGCCCTTTCTGAAAGGTGTACCCCTCCTCAACCCGAATGAAACTAGCTGCCCTATTTTGTAATTCAGCCAGCGTCTGAGGCTCTTCAGCATATAAATAGTCAATGAATGGGCCCGGCCTCAACGCGGTTGTCAAGGCGCTTATTATTAGTCTCTGGTCCACGTTCCTCACTTATTGTGTAGTCTGATTAAAACGATCCATAAACGCTTTCAATGTTTCATCTCTCCCTTGCCTCATTCTGACTAGGGCCATATATGTCAAGCCTCATGCTCTACTAGATGTGTATTGTTGAGTGAACAAATGCCTCAGCGTCGCAAATCCATCCACCGTTCCGGGCTGTAATGAGTGAAACCAATCCAAAGCCTCATCCTTCAACGACAAAGAGAAAACTTTACACCAAACCAAGTCATCCGAGGAATAAACCGCCATAGCATCTACAAAAGATCGAAGATGCTTCACAAGATCCGTCGAACCTCCATACTTTTCCATTGCTGGTAGCACCTTATTTTCTAGCATGGGTGCCCTTATTACATCCGTAGTAAAAGGATGAAGCCCTTCAGCTTGATCTGGGCGTTCAATAAGTGCCAGGTTATCAACCCGATCAGGATCAAGATTATTAATCGAAAGTTGATTTTGTGCATTATGTTTCACCTGATCTCCTGCATTATGTCCGTCCGGGTTATTTACATTTCCTCTTCCACCTTATGTGTTGCGTCTAGAAGCATTGGTTGCCTCTCGTGCTCCATCCTCATGGGTTGCATGACTACTTTCTCCCCCATTCTACAAATTGACTGCTCCATCATTCACTGACTGCACCGATAGTCCCCTCGCTTCATTACCCAGCTCAACTCTCATAGCAGTCATTTCCGCCCTCAACTCATGCATCTTCCTCTGCATCTCTTGCAACAACTGCAAATGAGGCTCTTTTGTCATCGTGGTCTCACCTTGGGTTGTTTGTACTCTCGGGCCCCACGGTGGGTGCCAAATGTTTCGGTTGTAGGGTCCGGGATTACCGACGCTCCAATATCAACTCCAACATGCTGATGCTCTGCCTCCTGTCAAAGATCTCTGCCGTAACACCAAACGGTTGTGACCTACAAGAAACACTCTAACGCTCAAGTCATATCGGTCTCAAGGAGGTCAAACTGAATATTATTCAAAAAATGTCCTTACCTGGTCATTAACACTATATTTATAGGCATTATTCTTAGTAATTAACATTAACTGCTCATGAATACTGTATCTTCCCTTTCTCCTTATGCGATATTCGCCCATTAAGGCCATTTATGTTGTTTCTGATGCCTTTAATTACCTTTTAATGCTCCCTTTAATGCTCTTTCGTTGTCAACATTTCAACCAGGCTCCCTCGGCTCCATCGACCGATCCCCCTTCAATCTTCGTTCCCCACTGAACTGTGTTCCTGACCGGCCAGCTATCCACTATACTACATTTCCCCTTATCAGGATGTGTCTCCTTTGGAGCAAGCTTCCAGAAAGATGAAAAAGAGATCCATTGGAGTGTTTCATGAATTGTTTTCTCGCATAAATTTAAATTCTTATGTTACTTGATCCATCATTTTGCATACCTTAAGTTAAATTCTGCAATCTTGCCACAATACTTAGATCCATAACTTTGTATACTGCAAGTTAAATTCTTTGTCGTTTGGGTTTCCTCTAGAACCAATTTTTTTTCCACTGTTACGGTTATTGCATTTAGTCAAAATAGCCTATTATTCCTCTATTGTTACCATTTAAACAAGAAAACCATGTCATAATTCAACTTTCAATGTCTCCAAGAGCCATAAACAACTTTACTTTATTTTTCATTTGCAAGATAAAAATTGAAGTTTAATATCAAGTTAGTACCTTTATTATTTTTTCATTTTGGATACAAACATTGCATTTTACTATTATGGTTATTGCATTTTACTATTATGGTTATTGCATTTCACTCAAGCAGAGCACTCAAAGCATCAATTATCAGTATGTACAAGCAAACAAGAATAAACTTTTTGCTTCAATCTATCAACAATCTCCACCATCCCTTCACTTTCCATGTTGCAATTGTCAAGTAAAGAATCATGTTAATACGCAAAAACGAAATGCTCTGATCTATAGTTTGTTTTAAGCCTAACACATGTTTCAATGCACATTTAATGCTAATCTGTCACGCGTTGGATTGGCGATTAATGGCAATGATCAACTTTTAATTACGTGTAATAGAGGGGACATGTGATAAGAATGTACAAGAGAGAAAGAGTGAGAAAACAATTTTTTTTTTTGCTGAATAAAATATTAATTGAAACACTTGTAATTATATTTGGTAAAAAATACGGCTTTGTATTATTTTATTAGTAGAGGATTAGAGCCCCCTTTCAATTATTCATGAAATATACAATTGTTATTTTTTGTTTATTTTTCTGCATCTTTTATGTGCATTTCATTTTATTCACCCTTTTGGATATTACACCTACTATGTCTGTTGATGGATTCTTTTAAAATCCGTATGGCTAATCTATTTGTTTATTTTGTGAAGTCTTTTGGTTAGATTATAGTTTGCTGGTGGAGGTGAAGAGGTTGGCTGAATCTACTAAGAATGAGATCTAAATTAGGCATTCATTCATATTTCAAGTTACCTTATCCAC
Organism: Vigna reflexopilosa; assembly: GCA_027742785.1. Taxonomy (NCBI): domain Eukaryota; kingdom Viridiplantae; phylum Streptophyta; class Magnoliopsida; order Fabales; family Fabaceae; genus Vigna; species Vigna reflexopilosa. The sequence continues at coordinate 12,840,281 of CM050930.1, read as the reverse complement.
TTAAAAGCCTAAAAAATGTTGATGGGAGCAGGAAAACCAAACTGATGATATAGAGTTATACACATTCTGTTCAAGGAAGGCATTTTCTGCATTTTATTTGTCTAACACTAAACAAGCACCATACTCAAAATCCAAAGCACCATTGATAGCTCGAGTGCAAACAGAATATGAAGCAATCTTCGATCAAGTACAAATCTAAAAAGTGTTGTCCTGCACAGTTGTGGTGCAAATATAGACATAAACCATCAAACCAAAATTCTTTATCGCTCAAGTCGAATTCCACTTAGTCTTACTTAATTTTTGCAGATTTGTGCAGTTTTCATTCTTTTAATAGATGAGAAATTATAGGACCGTCGTTTGTATATATATGTTATCCTACTCTTTGAAATAATACATCTAAATTATTTTTTAAACCTTTTTTTATGTCGTGCATTACCGGCATTATACGGTGATACAACGAGCTTCTTCCATTTTTTTGTGAGTTTCTTCAAATATGTTTGCTTCAACATCTTCTTCAGACGGGTCATCTTCCCGTGATCACTCGTCGCCACCTCTTATGCCTCTATCGTATATTTTAGCTGTGATTTGTAGTTATATTCATTTGGAACAAAGTATTGAAGAAAATTTCCGAAAATCCTTATCCGACATATGAAATTTCTGTCTCGATTACCTTTAGTATAGAAAACAAAAATTAAGAAGACGTTATTTGGTATGGGATTTTTAATCTTCTTGCAGTGTTCATACCTTTCTCACTTTAATACAATGTTATTTCTGTATATCTTTTTGACTTTAGGTTTTTTTTATATTTTGTATAAGTTTTTTTCTTTTTATACCTTCATACCTTATTAATTTACTTAAAAACAAGGCTTCAAAGTTGAAAACACTGAACTTATTCTTACAATTCCACGAAGTTCACTTAGTGTTACTTAATTTGTGCAAATTTATGCATTGTCATTCCTTTAATAGATGAGGAATTGTAGGGCCCTTGTATGAATATATATGTTACCCTACTCTTTGAAATAATACATTAGAATTATTCTTTAAACCATTTTATATGTCATGCATTATCGACGTTATACGGTGGCACAACGAGCTTCTTCCATTCTTTCGTGGGCTTCTTCAAATATGTTTGCTTCAACATCTTCTTCAGACGAGTTGTCTTTCCATGACCACTCGCTCCACTTCCAATGCCTATGCCGTGTATTTTAATCATGATTTTGTTAGTTATCTTCATTTGGAACAAAGTATTGAAGAAAATTTTCGGAGATCTTAAATCGACATGGGAAATTTCCATCTCGGTTACCTTTAGTATAGGAAACAAAACTTAAAAAGATGTTATTTTGTATTAATTTTGTAATCTTCTTGCAGTGTTCGTACCTTTCTGACTTTAATACAATTTTTTTTTTATCTTTAGTATAGGAAAGAAAAATTACGATGTTATTTTATAGTGGTTTTGTAATCTTCTTGTAGTTTTCATACCTTTCTAACTTAAATACAATGGTTTTTTTTATATATCTTTTTGACTTAAGCTTTTTTTATATTTTGTATAGGTTTTTTTTTATACCTTCATACCTTATTTACTTACTTAAAAAGCAAGGCTGCAACACTTAACTTAGTCTTAAAATTCCACAAATTCCATTTGGCCTTACTTAATTTGTGCGGACTTATGCAGTTGCCATTCCTTTAGAAGATGTGGAATTATAGAACCCTTATGTGTGTGTGTGTGTGTGTGTATGTGTGTGTTTGTGTGTGTGTGTCTGTGTGTGTGTGTGTGTGTGTCTGTGTATGTCTGTGTGTCTGTGTCTGTGTGTGTGTGTGTGTGTGTGTCTGTGTGTCTGTGTGTGTGTGTGTCTGTGTGTGTTTGTGTGTCTGTGTGTGTGTGTGTGTGTCTGTCTGTGTGTGTGTCTGTGTGTGTGTGTGTGTCTGTGTGTGTCTGTGTGTGTGTCTGTATGTGTGTGTGTGTGTCTGTGTGTGTGTGTGTGTCTGTGTGTGTGTGTCTGTGTGTTTGTGTGTGTGTGTGTGTGTCTTTGTGTGTGTGTGTCTGTGTGTGTGTCTGTGTGTGTGTGTGTGTCTGTGTGTCTGTGTGTGTCTGTGTGTGTCTGTGTGTGTTTGTGTGTGTGTGTGTGTGTGTCTGTGTGTGTGTGTCTGTGTGTGTCTGTGTGTGTGTGTCTGTGTGTGTGTGTGTGCGTGTGTGTGTGTGTGTGTCTGTGTGTGTGCGTGTGTGTGTGTGTGTGTCTGTGTGTGTGTGTGTGTTACCTTACTCTTTGAAATAATACATCAGAATTATTCTTTAAACGTTTTTATATGTCGTGCATTACAGACGTTATACGTCAACACAACGAGCTTCTTCCATTCTTTTGTGCACTTCTTCAAATATGTTTGCTTCAACATCTCCTTCAGACACAAACAGACAAATCATCTTTCTATGACCATTCGTCGCTACCTCCTATGCCTCCGCCTTATATTTTAGCTGCGATTTTGTTAGTTATCTGAATTTGGAGTAAAGTGTAGAAGAAAAATTTCAGAGATCTTAAACCGACTGGGGAAATTTCGGTCTCGGTTATCTCTACTATAGAAAACAAAAATTAAGATGTTATTTTGTATTGGTTTTGTAATCATTTTGTATAGGTTTCTTTTTATACTTCCATACCTTATTTATTTACTTAAAAAACAAGGTCCAATTATTATTATTCTTTTTCACTCTTCCACCCATTTTGACTCTCAACATTGGCAAATCCTTTTAGTGAAACAATTTGAGGAATTTGATGGTGGAAGAAATGAGTTTCTTGTGCCAAATAAAGTACTTTTAATCAAACTAGAAGCTTAGAAAAGTGTGTGACTGTGTAGACTTAAGCCTTTGCTTTTGTTTTACTCTGTTGCAGTTTGCTTTCACCGGTTCAACCAATACTGGAAAAATTGTCCTTGAACTGGCAGCTAAAAGCAATCTTAAGCCTGTTACTTTGGAGCTTGGTGGCAAATCCCTTTTTATTGTATGCGAAGATGCTGACGTAGATGAGGCTGTTGAGCTAGCACACTTTGCATTATTCTTTAACCAGGTACATCCAAATATCATGTTTGTTTTGCAAAACAAACGTCTTCTATAGAGTTCATCAACAAACTAGCTTGTTCTTTTTGTGACATTCAGGGACAATTGATTTGATGCTAGCGTATATGATCCAAAAATCAGATTGATTCAGAACAATTTCAGAAAATAATGTATTATATTAGATCTGGTGTTGAAAGTGGAGCTACACTTGAAACTGGAAGAGATAGATTTGGGAACTTCGGCTTCTATGTTCAACCCACAGTCTTCTCAAATGTTAAGGTACAATGAAACAATAACAAAGTCTTTCAGTTGCACTCTCATTGTACTAATGATGATTAAAACATCAGTTTTTGTGTTACTGATTGTTAAAACAACCAGGATGATATGTTGATTGCAAAGGACGAGATCTTTGGCCCAGTGCAATCCATATTAAAATTCAAGTAAGAATAGTGATAATGTTTGCAATTAATATCATTATCTTTGTAGTTTTGGTTCATACACTAATCACCTTGAGGGTGTGTTCACTTGGGAGTGATTGGGAGAGAGTGATTGAGTAGATTTGAGAGGATTTGAGAGTGATTTTTTTTTTTTGTGTTTACTTGAGTAGATTTGAAGGTAATTGAGAGTGAATTTGGGGGTGAATTTTGTGAGAATTAGTGTAGGATTTGATTGATGTGACAGTTTTAAAAAATTTGTTTAATTGGTAGAAATTGAAGATTAACAATATGCTCCTAGGTATTAAATTAATATAAAATGATATTTGTTAATGTTATATTTAATTGTAAAAATGTTTATTAAGAGTTAAAAATTTAGCATAATTATTATAAATAATTTTAAAAATTTAATTAAATTATACTTGAGTGAAATGTTTTTTTTTTTAAATTTAGTACTTATTTGTGATATAATTTAGTTTTAAGTAGTATGAATTTATTTGTTATGGAAGTGAGATTTATTAATTTTGTAGGTGCGTATCCGGATACAACTTTGTGCGTATCCGGATACAACTTCCTAGCGTTTTTAGGTGCTTCTGCGTAACCGGATACAGATTCCTCCGTAACCGAATACAACTCTCTTCTTCATCTTCTTCGTGACCGAGCTTCCAGTAACCAACCACCTCCTTCCTTCATCTTCCACCAAAGCTTCTTTATCTACCACAGCCTGCAAATATTACAGCAACCTTGCATATAGAAACAACAAAACACTCCTATGATCCTCACCTCAGCTCAGCTTTCTCTTCTTCAAACCTATTCCAGCCAGGTTTCTCTTCGTTCTTCTCTTCGGCACTCAACACATGCACACAAGATGTTCTCCTTCTTCTCGGTGAAACAACACAGGAACCAAATACCAAGCACGACACATATTAATAATTCTTCGGTCAAAAAGCTTGGCTATCTCTCTGTATTGTCAATGTTGTTGCAGGAAGGAATCTTTTCAGTGTTTGCAAGGCTGGAATCTTCACTATCCCATGGCTGAATGAAGCAGAAGGTCATGAATCTGCATTGTTCATTGGTCGTAGTACTCTCGTGAATACACAGTGAGTGCAAGTGGGTGCTACGAATTATTTAAAATGAAGAGGGGCATTTTAGGCAAAGCGTCATTCATCCCTCCAAATCTTCGCACATCTGCGAGTGAATGAACAATATACAAATCTCGCAATCACCTTCAAACCATCGTTCGCAATTCCGCGAAAGTGAACACGTTTTTTTTAATTGCTCGCTTGCTATGCACCGTGAACAGGAAATCATGTTCAAGTAAACACAGTCTGAGTGTTTCATGATAGGGACATTGATGAGGTAATTGAAAGAGCAAATAACACACTATGTCAATTGAAAAGTACATTTCACATGAAAAAAAAATAACATAATTAATTTAAAAAATTATATTTTTAATATTTGATGACTAAAGTAAATTAAAATTTCGAAAATTAACAAATTTTAATTATATCAAAATTTAAAAATCTGAAACATATCTAACTTATATATTTTTATATGATATAATAAAACGAGAAGCAAGATATTTTACAAGTAATTCTTTATCGAGTTATGCTACTGAATCTCCTCCAACACAGTTCTGTACTTCTATTTTCCTCATTCATTAGCTTAATTTGTTTCTACGGGCATATAAAACTTTCTTTTTTCATAAAGTGAAAATATAATTAGATAAATACCCTTTGACACAATTCTATCTAGATATGGGCTTTCGGCCCAAAAAAAAGAATAAGGCCTATCACCTAAACATAAGACAGATCCATTTTAAAAAATAAAATTAACCTTTTAATAAATTAAAATCAACATATGCAGCTAAAATTATAAGAATTTAAAATTTTAAAAATAACTATTATTTTTAATTTTTGTTTACTAGAAGAAAAAATTAGAAAGTTTGACTAGAAAATAGATAGAATAACTTAAACTTAAATCCAAATAATGGCCAACCCAAGCCGCAATTTTTATTTATTTACTTAAAAAATAAGGCTCAACGCTGAACTTATAGTAGCTGTCGGCTCCCTCTTTCCAAGCACCTTCAAAAGCACGTTCGCTTTCCACTTCTCACGCGCCACGCGTCGATCGCTCAAACACTTTCTCTCCACGGATCCACATAACCCCACGTGTCCCTGCATTAAAATCCCAAAACTCACAAACATCGAATCATATCTCGACGCGTGTCCCTCTTTACTCTTCCTATAAATATCCCAAACCTACGTCCTCATGAAATCCAACCAAAACAAAACAAAATACCATATTATACAAACACAAAAGTACAACGCAAACCTTTCCATGATCCGAAACATAAGCCGGTCGGGTCGCCGGATACTAACTTTCCCGGCGGTTCATCCATGCGAAAGCATCGCTCCCTCTACCCTTCTCCCTTCACTCATCACTCTCTGCAAAGCTATCTCCTCTTTCCAGCACAGGTTATCGTGTTTTCCTTGCAACAAGCGAAACGCGAGAAACGCTATTCGTTTGACCCATCTTCTCCAACCTTTCCTTCGTGAAATCCGAGACTGTCTTTCGGGTCTTCCTGATCCTGCAACTCTAAGCCTCTCCGAGCTCCATTTAACCTTCCAGAAGCTTCTTTTCCTTCTTGAAGATCTCTCCCGCGAAGGTGCCAAGCTTTACATGTTGATGGAATCGGATCGGGTTGCCACTCAATTTCGGGTCATATCAAGATCCATAGCCACTGCTTTAGACGTTTTCCCTTTCGGTTCTGTGGAGATCTCTGAGGAAACCAAAGAGCATGCTTTGCTGCTGAACGTACAAGCCAGGAAGGGAAGGTTTGAATTTGAGGAAGAAGATAAACGGGTTGTGATGAGTGTTGTGTCGGGTTTGACCCGGTTTGAGAACCAGGTTGCTACGGATGAGGGTGATCTGAGGGGGGTCATTGAGTATATTGGGGTTAAAGGGTGGAATGAGTGTAACAAAGAGGTGAAGTTTTTGGAGGGAGAAATTGGGTTTAAGGGCTCCAATGAGAAGAGGAACAAGGTGACACTTTTGAGTAGTTTGGTGGGGTTCATGAGTTATTGTAGATGCCTTGTGATGGAGGTTGTTGACTGTGAAGAGAGTAACAAAAAAATTGAGGGAAGGAGAGAAAGTAGTATTGAAAGTGAGATTGATCTGAGTTTGAGTTGTCTTAACCCGGATGATTTTCGATGTCCAATCTCTTTGGAACTGATGAGTGATCCAGTGACAATAGAGACAGGTCATACGTATGATCGTTCTTCAATTCTGAAGTGGTTCAGAAGTGGAAACTTGACGTGTCCTAACACAGCTAAAAGGCTTATCACCACTGAAATGGTTCCAAACTTAGTGCTTCGGAAGTTGACTCAGCAGTATTGCTATGCAAATGACATAAGCATTCCCTTTGTTGATTTGGGTCGTAGGAATCGTGAGGGTACTAGGAGAGTGGAGCCTGAGAGTGTAGCAGCAGAGGGAGCGATGAGAATGTTGGCTAGTTTTCTGAAAGGCAAGATTGAGAATGGAAGTGCGGAAGAGATGAATAGAGGTGCATTTGAAATAAGGCTTATTTCCAAAACAAGCGTTTTCAATAGGTCTTGTTTGGTGGAAGCTGGTTTGGTTCCTCTTTTGTTGAGGTTGTTGTCATCGATGGATTCGTTGACTCAAGAGAATGCTGCAGCAGCCCTTCTAAACCTCTCAAAATGTGCAAAGAGTAGAAGTGTGATGGTTGAGAAAAGGGGATTAGAATTAATTGTTGGGGTTTTAAAGAAGGGCGTGAAGATGGAAGCTCGCCAGCATGCTGCTGCTGTGTTGTTTTACCTTAGTGCTGAGTATGGGAATCTGATAGGGAAGGAGGCAGAAGCAATTCCAGCATTGATAAGGCTAATCAAAGATGGGTCTTATCGAAGCAAGAAAAATGGGTTGGTTGCAATTTTTGGTCTTCTTAAGCACGCTGAAAATCATAGGAGGGTGGTCGAAGGTGGAGCAGTTCCTTTGCTAGTTGGTATCTTGAAAGGATCTGAAAATGAAGACCTAATCACAGATTCTCTGGCAAATCTAGCAACTCTAGCAGAGAAGAGTGAGGGAATGTTTGCAATTCTTGAGGAAGAGGGTTTGCATGTAGCTGTTGAAATTTTGAGTTGTTCATCTTCGAGGGTGGGAAGGGAGCATTGTGTTGCCTTGTTGCTTTCTTTGTCTCTAAATGGTGGAGAAGAAGTGGTTGGTTATTTAGTGAAGAGTCCTTCTCTTATGGAATCATTGTATTCCCAATTAAGTGCAGGCACATCTCGAGCAAGGAAGAAAGCAAGTGCTCTCATTAGGGTCCTCCATGATTTTTATGAAAGGAGGTCCTCTGGCTTTAAGATTTCACTTATTCCGCAAGAACAGTTCATTCATGTTAGGTAACCCAGTATTTTTTGTTCACCTGGGTATTCTTTATTTGTTTGAAATTGTAGATACCGTTGTATAAATCTGCTTCTTTTTTATTTTGTACTCAATATTATTGGCTCAAGTTTTAAAGAGCTAATAATTTTATTGGCTTCTGCTTTACACTTGTATAAATTACTGTACTTCACTGATTTGTATTAATTGAACAAGAGTTTATCATGAGCCTTTCTTTCTTTCTCCTGGTATACTGCCCTGCAACTGCGAGGGTGGAGGTGCAACTAAAGTTTGGGTTTGCTTATGCTGATTTAAGCTGAAAAGGAGAAAAAGATTGTTGGTCAGCATTGTTACTCTTTTCTTGTAATTTGATTATAGATTAATCTTTTTTTTTCTTTATTTAAAAATTAATTATAAAAAAATAATTAAAATTATTTCACTTTTTCACTCTATTTTTTTTTATTTACTCCTTCACTTTCCCTCAAAGAGAAGCTAAGTTCTATGCTCACTTTTCGCCAGGACCACGGAACTTCAAGTGAAAATGCTTTTTTAAATCCAGCAAAGCTGACCTTTTTCTCAGCAAATAATTAATTTACTCACTGATATAGAAAATTACAAGTACTTTTTAACCTTTGTTTTTGCCGAGTATCAGTTAGATCTTTAACACTAAGAATTAAATTCAATAATAAATATTAAATTCGAAACTTACTATCTTATATATATATATATATATATATATCATATGACCGACGTGAACAGAGATATTCTGGGACTGGGGAATTTGTCTTCCATCCTTATTGAATAAGAAATTGGGTGCCAAAAATTCCAAAATTTAGAACAAATTAGGAATAGGAAATCTACTTTTTCACTGTAACACGAACAGAAATTTGACATGTAATAATCATACTTAACTAAATTAAGCAAGATATAATTTGGGAACAAAAAGTTGTGTATTTAGCTGACAAAACTCAATGGCTAATTTGAAATCTATACATAAAAATTGGAAACATCATAATCTTAAAGCAAAAACTTTTTTTTACGACAGCATTCTTGAGTGTTAAAATTAGAAATTCAGCCACATTACATCGTCTATCAATATAACAAATACAAGTACATATTTCACTTGTCCTTTTTACATACCCGAAAAGTAATGTTAAATCCAGCCCGGGAGCAAGTACAAATCACAAATTACTTCCCAACAGAATTTTGGTTCTCTATTTTACTGTGACAATGTAAACACTGGACTTTCAAGAATCATGATATTCATTCAATAGATCAAGGCTGCAAGCTGATAAAAAAATAAATTGGACTTCCTACTGAACCGGTACGTGAGACCAACAGAAGAAAAGTCACATAACACGAAAGTAAAGGTGAAGTATTCTTTTTGACTTATTTGCTAGGAAAAGAAAGCACAAGTCCAGGATAATTATAGAAAAAGTTCAAAGTTCTAAACTATTCACATGACAAAAATTGCCACCAGATTCTCATGGATGACAGGTTTATCCGAATAACTACTTGAATGTTGAAGCAATTTTACGATAATGCAGCCATTTTACAATTTAGGGTAAAGCCATGTCAAGGGTCATGGTATCAATCCAATAGAAAAAGTGACGAAACAACATACAACAACTGAAAAATCATGATTTTGACCTCAGAGCTAGACCTGTCTCTACCTTCTTTATTTCAAAGATAAGCATCCTCCACATCTTCAGAACGAACATTTCAGCCTCTTCGTCCAAAATAATCTGAAGACGCTCAAGCATTTGGGATGCTTTCACATGTTCTTGTGTACTAGAAACAATATAATCTATCAATGTAGTCTCTTCTTCCCCCAAAAACTCTTTGATTTTCTTTGAAATCCACGGTCTCATTCTTTCATGTAGTTGATGCTGAAAATGAGCATAATATAAAAATAAAAATTTAGAACACCATTTTCTACCTTTCAGACTGCACAAACCCAAAAAATCAAAAAACATTTATAAATGATAAGGATTTTTTAAAGCACAGAAAAAATTAAATGAAGACTGAATATGGATGGTTGGTTTTGTTATTCTCTGCAAAACAAACAAATTAGTAAGATGAATATCTCACTGCCCAGAGCCAAGCTCCTCAGAGAAACCAAGAATGGCTCCCTCTCTACTGAAAAAACAACTAACTGTCCTCCAAAACTTTCTTCCTGATTCTTTTTTAAAAAGACCACACCCATTTCTCTCTCTCTTCTAACCAACCTATTCCTCCCTACTATGTCACGTCACCTTTCCTAATCTTTTTCCTCTCGTATACTCTGTCCCACCTGTACTTGGCCGTTTCTTCTTGGATCAAGGGTTCATTGAGCCCAATAAGGTTTGGGTCTGTATCAATAAACAATAGTGGTTTATACATAAACTATAGTGCAAGAACAGTTCCACTCATTGAGCACGAAAGAAGCAATCTTCAAAAATATAAAGCTTAATTACGTTCCTAAAAAGATGAAAAGGTCCCTATCTAGCATCCTTTCATTTTTATATTTTTGTTACTGTAAATCTCAAAATGTACAATCCTTTGCAGAAGGACACGTTTTTCTAGGCTCCCAGAAGAGTTCCTTCCACACACATATATTACAATGCTTCAACCTTACAGGATTACATTACAGCTAATGGCCCCAAAAAAGTGATCAAGGTATAGACTCCTCAAATTTCTGTTGTTTTTCTAGGCTCCTAGAACAGTTCCTTCCACACACAACTACTACAATGCCTCAAACTTTTCGTCAACAACCTTAAACAATTACACTATAGCACAAAAAAATGATAAAGGTATACTAGTCTGGCTCACAAGCCAAATGAATATAGATAAACCAACTCTTCTTTATTAGTTCAAAATCAAATAATTACAAATCAAAATCTGCAAATTAGTATCACATACCTTATCATATACTGCCCAGTCTATCTCATACGAGAACAACTCCTCCTTGGTCTTCGGTATCATATCAATCAATTGTTTAGCATCCAAAAGCCTCTTGTTATCAGAAGTCTTAAGTTTCTCTGATCCATGATCTCGATCCCTGTCACGTTCAGGAATTCTCTCCTTGTTTTCATCTCTGTTGTGAGTACCATCTTCATCATTTCTGTCCCTATCACGGTGGTTAGACTTATCATTTGAACGCCTACTTCTATCCCGTTCTCCATCCAGCTTATCTTCCTTGAAATTTGTACTGGATATACGTTTTGCAAATTCGGCCGCAGCAGCCAAATTTGGTGGTGTTGGACCAGGTACTGTAGGTTGAACAGCCTGCAATTCTTCAGTTGAATAATCAATTGGAACCAATGGCCTCATTTTTTTGTCCTTGTGTGCATCATCATCCTCCTCTTCATGGAAAACAGAAGGCACAGTTGTTCTTTTCCCTGAACCAACTAGGCCAAATCCCAATTTTTTTGTAGGAGCATTACCTTGTGTATCAGTTGGAGTAACTATAGTTAATTCATCACTGGTGACATTTAGTACATTCCCATCACCTGTCATTTCAAAGAATACTACTTTTAATAGCATGAAAGAGAGACAAGAAATCACAATTGTGAATACTTATGAAAATTACCAGTATGATCTTCACGACTATAATCAGCTACAGTATCTTGTTCAGTAACATTGCTTTTGACTTCATTAGTAACCTCTTCGGTAATCATATTTTCATTACCACCATTTACCACATGCTCAGTTAATAGTTTTAAAGCATCTCTTTGCCGCTTTTGTTCCTCCTCAGCCTTCTTCTTAGCCTCAGCAATTTCTTCCTCTTCCTTTAGTTTGTCAAGCATGTCATCTTCCTTCTCACGCAACCTCTTCTTCCTCTTCTCCTCTATCGCACTTCTACGCCACCTCTTCCTAGAATCTTCATCCTCATCCTCTTCATCATAAAGTATCTCCTTTCTCCTTTTACGTTCCCTTTCCTTCTCCTTCTCTTTTTCATACTGGCGCTCTTTCTCTTTCTCTCGTTCTCTATACTCCCATTCCTTCAAATATGCTTCATATTGACGTTCAGCCTCCTCAATTCTTCGTCTTTGTTCCCTTTCTTTCCGAACACGTTCCCGCTCTGCTTCTCTCTCATATCTTTCAAGTTCTCTTTCCTTTTCTCGTTTTAATTCCCTATCTCGGTCCCTCTCTCTGCTTTTTCTGTCATGCCTTCTATCAGGGCTTTCAGACCTATCCCGTTCACTGCTAGGTTTATCACTGTTTGTCTCTTTCTCACTTTTATTTTCAGTAGATTCTACACAATTTCAAAAGAAAAGTTTCAGAATAATAAATTGACAAATAAAAGAGATAAAGGTGTCCTGACAATAAAATATAGCCCTTTTGTGTCTACAGTCAACAGAGAATAGATACACAAATTTTTCCCTCACCATTCTTCTCTGTATCAACAGAGTCTCCCTCTCTTGTTTTAACAGGTTGTTCTGATGTTAAATTCACAGAACCATCACCACTTGGCTGTGCAGGTGGTGGAGGCAAAGGTCTTGTCTTCAACCTTTCCTCTATCATCTTTGTAATTTTTTCTAAAGCCTCACGATCCCCTTCTCTATCTTCATCAGTGACAATCCCAAAGTTTGTCACATCATGGGGTTCCTTATTTACTGATTCACTATCCACTTTATTTGAGGATTCTTTCTCAGCCTTTATACCCTCATTTGCATTAGAAGTTTGTTCGCCTTCATCTTTTTCAACTACTCCTGCCTGACTTTCCTTGTTCAAGTTCTCAGCTTTTTTCTGTACATACCGCTCCAGGTGTTCTTTCATGGCTTGATTCACGTTGACCTGTTAAAAAATATATAATACATGGTTAAGATCGTTAATTGTACAAGGGAAACAACGTAATGTGTCAGCATAACTTTTAATATAAGAATTACAGATCTTGTTCAAATAAATTTTATGCACTTTACTTGGAAAAATGCAGATGCAATACTACATACAATAATAGAGCTCAACACACATGGTACGCACCAAACAGATACTTCAAAAACATAACCAGTATACCAATTCTGCATAGCCCTTAAAAATAAAAGAGAGACTCACAAGTCTGTGTAGAACCCTTCGTGTCAATGGATTTCAAGAAACCACTACATAAATACAAAGGAAGTACCAATCTTTTTTGTTTGCACGTCAGTGGCAAACTTAATATAGAAGTAGTCAAAGATGAGACATACCTTCAGTTCTTGCCCGTCAATATTCAATTTAGTAAGGAGTCGCAAAGCACGTAGAACCCCTTCTGCAGACTCAAACTCATAAAACCCAAAACTGGTAGGAGTTCCAGTGGATAAATCTTGAGGACGTTTCCAGGTCTTGATAGTTCCACATAACTTAAAGGAAATAAAAGAATTAGTATGTTTATAAATTATACATGAGGTTCTAAGACACCTATTGTCTAGTACATATGAAAAAAATGCTGGGAAGAGAATAATAGAGAAAAGTTTTTTTTTTTTTTTAAATTAAAAGACATGCTAAAAAGTTTATACTAACTAGACAGTTTTAATAAAAGGACAAATAAAAAGAAAACCACAAAAACTAAGCTGATTTAGTGTTTTCTCAAAGCCAAAAGTAGCTTCTGAAAAAGCCCTAAAAATGTTGCATGACAGAAACACTTGTCCTAAATACCCAAACCCTGCTCCCACCCAAGTAAAGAACAAACTTAAAAAATTTACTTGAAGGAGAGAGAGCATGAACTCATTTTCCACAGTTGATGCGATCTTGCCAATGTAAACTGTGTTTTGAGGCTTCTCAGCTGGGGTAGCACTAGGGGCTACCATAGGTCTGACAACAGGAGGAATAATTGGGCGAACAGTAGGGATCCCTGCTACAGGTGGACGTGATATTGGAGGTATGTTAACTGCTCCAGGAGGGCGTGGAGGAAAGACAGGACGAATCATAGTTCCATAAGGAGGGGGGTAACGAGGAATTCCTGTACAGAATAGAAAAACATCTATGCAAATTTATTAGAGCAGATTATGAATGAATATGTATGCACCATAAACAAATCAGTATAACACTAAAGATATATGCCAGAAAAAATTGTGACAAGAACAATGGAATGATGTTACCACACATCAAAAGCATAACAGAGATGGCAGCACAGCCAACAATCACCAGCTGAAATGACAACCTGAAGAGAATAATAACAAATTCTATCGAGTTTGAAATTCACACAATGTGTTAAAAGTGCTTACCTTTGTCTGACAACTTGAAACATAGCAGGCTTCTCAAACTATCCCATCCACCAATAGCAAATAGTAACTTGCATAATCTTATGGTACGTATAGTTTAATAAGAAGAAATTTTAGTTGAATTATATGTTCTTTTTTATACAGCAGCATGCCTTGCAGCATAAAAAATTAAATGAAACTGCAATAGAGAGAAAAGATTGCAATACCTCATGACACAAGGCCAACGTGTGCATTCATTCAGTTGCAAACATTGTCGGTTTCTGGAATTCATAAAGCCATTGAAGGGAAAGTACTCTTATAACTAGCAGAAAGTGGCCTACTAAAACGAGAGCACGACACAACCATACATTATTTATATCGACAAAAGAACAATCACTCTTTCATTTATTTTTTTGTCAGCAATGCTCCGCATAATCTTCATTTCCAATTCCATAAAAGACAAGACAAGCTAGAGACCGGGCAAATATGTGCATACCAAAAAATGAGTTGTTTGTAGAGAGGTGTCTTTAAGCAATATGAAGCCCTCCAACCTTTCTCAATGAATTCAATCAAGACACTGTAGGAGAAAACATCCTGTCAACGATACCCCTTATCTAACCATTAAGAACTCTCTCAAATCTCTCCAAACCCACTCTTCCAAAACAAACGCTTCCCCCTCATAAAAACCATAACAGCTATGCTATCCAGAGCTGCCTTCTACAGTCAGCACTCACCACACACACTCACTCAATAATAACAGTCTTCACACATTTCACAGCTAATAATAACCATCACGACAGGTTGAAAATTGATAAGTATAATTCCAAATTCATAAAACAGTGAGACAACCATCGAACCAGCGCTACATTAAATTAAATCAAATTAAATGCAAATTCACCGAAACAAAAGGAACAAGGAATAATTGAATAATGACCCACCCGCGGGAGTTACAGTCGGAGCTGGAGCGTAACCGTTAGGGATCGGAGAGAATGGTCGCATGGCAGGGTTGCCGGGTTGAACCTGGTATGACATCATCGGCTGCATCGGCTGCGGCGGGGCGGCGCTGGCCACGCCAGGAGGCGGAACGGCAGGGTTTTGGTACACAGGGTGGGGCGCCGGGACGGGGGAGAATTGCGGCACCTGCGGAGCAAGCGGGCGGAATGAGGGAGGGAGAACACCAGGGACCTGCGGCGTAGTGCCGGCTTGAAAGAGTAGTGCGGGCGGTGGAGGGAGCAGCGTTGGATTGGGATTAGGGTTTGCAGCGAGGGTCGTAGATGAAGGTGGTGTTGAAGATTGGAGGAGTGGATCGGGTGGGTTGGGAAGTGCGGATTCGGAGGGTTGAGGATTGGGAGGTAGGGTAGCGGGGGAAGAGGCGGAATCCGCCATGGAACAAGAAAACGAGTTTCTGGATTTGTTTGTGAGAGTGAAAATTGACCTCTTAGTGTTTGTGTTTTTGTCTGCGTGCCCTAAAAAAATATGATGCAATACAATGGAATACACTATACACAAGGTCTCTCTTTCGGATCAAAAATTGTGATGATTTGAGTTGGTCCAACACAAGAAAACCTGTCTGAAATAGAATGTGTTTTACACTTTTACAGTTTTGTCCTTATCTCATGCTACACTCAATTTTTTTACACTACAAGAGGAAAGATACTTCATAAGTATATCTTAATTGTTGCAAAAGCATTTTGTATAAATAATGTGAAGATGTTTTAGTTATTGTATACATCGTTTTTTTGTGTTATGCATGAAAGAATAAGATAGTTATGATTTATTTTTTTTAATTTCATATTATTGTTTGTAGGCTTATAATTAAAATGAAATAAACTTGAATAAATAGATAAACAAAATAAAAGTACGTATATGAGAACATATAATTCGAATTATGTAACAAAATAAAAATTTATTCCATTGACAGTAATTATATTGATTACATTAGTCATATTATTTAAAGAAAAGTAAAAATGTTAAAATGAAGATGAAAATATTAGATATATTTTTAGTATCTTAATTATGAAATAATTTTAGATTTAGTTTTCTTTTTAAAGTTGGAAAAAAAATTAAACTTAAATATATTTTATAATTGAGAAACTAAAAATATATTTAACTCTATATTGAGAATATTTTAATTTACTATTTAAAAGGAATATGTGTAAGAGCTTGAAAAATGTGTAGGGCTATTGGGTCTTAAGTGAAGACAGCCAGACCCATTTCATTTAGGACAACATGGCCTTGGGTGAGACCTTTCAGAAAATTCTGATTCACTTTGCTCAATTCCTCTCTCTCTCTAGAAAACCATTTCTTCTAATTTCTCTGCCTTCTCTCTAAAATCCCAAATCACTGAATCGATCAAATTTTGATTTGAAGGTGTTTCCGCGTTTACTACACCAAGGGCTTCGATTTGAAGGTGTGCGGAGATTATTATTAGGGCATATATTGCTAGTTGTACTGTTGCGTGTTTTCAGGTAAGGGGAGTTGACATTGTTTTGTTGTTGTGTTAGTTATGATTTTGTAAATTATGGGAATGGGTATATGTGTAAGGGGAGCCAGATAATTTCCTTTAGAATAATTGTATGTTGTTTAACTGTGCTCTATTTTATACCGTTATGTTGTGTTGGAGGAAGTAGAATAAGAAAAGAAAGGAGTATCATAAATATAGAACATTAATGTGCATTGGAGGGAGTGGAATTGTGTCGCATCGTAGGCATGGGTAGGAGCTAGGATTTGGTTGAGATTTCTCATGGAGAGAGTGTGGGAAAGAAAATAGCAATGGTGAGTGGTTCGATTTTAGTGTGAAAAAGGTAGGAAGGCGTTGATGGAAGAGTGAAAAATAATAATGATTGGGGGAAGAGAGAAGTAGGGGTAAGTTGAAGAAAGAAGAGTTTGTTTTGGGATTTGATTAATTGTTAGCATGTACATGTATATATTTTATAAGTAGTGTGGGCTCCGCTTAAAGAGGAAATTAATATCTTAATTCTGGAAAACTTCAATGACTTGGGTGCAGGAAATAAGGTGCTGAAGTAATATAGTTTAGTTATATATATATATATATATATACGAGAAGGTGGGTTTATGTTAGGTAATATATTATATTTATATAGTAAGGCGTATATATATCTAATATATTATATTAATATAATAAAGATGTATATGTAATTATATATGAAAGGTGGGGTTACGTGAATGATGGCTTGGTGTAGGACCCATGATATTTTGTTGGTAGTATTAGAATGCTAATATTTAAATGTTGTGAGGTGAGTTTCTTTAATAATAGGTGTGATTGAAGTATTTTGTTGCGTTGGGAGAAAAAAAAAAGGGGGGGTGAGTAATAGAAGTAGGACCTGCAGGTTAATGGAAAAGAAGTTTAAGAAAGAAAGAATGAGAATAGGAGAGGGGTGCAGGATGTAGGTCATCATAGAAAGCTATAATTCTTTATGGAGAGAAGTAATAGGAAATTGATTATTTAATTTTGGGTGGATCCTATGGTGCAAAATAAAGTGAATTAAACTTCTAGAAGGGTGTTGTATTAGTTACAGGGGTAGGATTCTAAGATTTAAGAAAATTAAATTAAAATGTTGGCACATGGTTTGTTTTTGAAAGAGAACGTTATTAATTAAAAGTGTTTTATTGGGTTATTAATTTGAAAGCTTAAACATGTGGTTTGTTTATAATTCAAAGGTGTGTGAATTGGGAAAGACTGAAACATGATTTCATCATTGCTTATGGTAGTTTCAAATGTAGAATCTCTTGGTGAGATTCTTAGTGTTTTAGAATGAAAGTAGGAGCTCAGTCTTGGGGGTCATCCTAAAACTCCAATGGTCAATCATGCTCACCTAGAGAGATTGAACCATGTGGTGAGGAGTAGCTGGAGGTCTTAGTCTTGGAGGCTTCCAGTATGCTCCAAGGCGCGGAACGGGCTAACCTCGTGAGTGTGGCAGAGTGGGGAACCCAAGCTTCATAAGTCACCACGGGTGCAAGACCCGCCATAACTCGACTATCATTCTAAAGTCCGGACGTGTCAAGTCTAGAATATAACATGCATAGGTTGTGTGCTTTATCTTGCTTAATTGAAGTATTATTGTATGACTCACATTGTTATGTTGTATGCTTTTATATAATTAGCTCACCCTTGCAATTGCTTGTTGTGTTGTGCCATGTTGTGTGTGCTTTCCTGTTGCAATGATTGAGCAGAAGAGAATGAGGTTTCACTGGAGCATGTCTTGGAGGAGAATGGAGATGCTGCTGCCTAGACCCATAGGACTTCTTAGTTCTTTTATGTTCCTTTGGAGACACTTTCAGTTTAATTTGTTTTGAGACACTCCTATCACTTTAAGTTTTAAATTTTCAGCTATTTCCAGGATGACTGTAATCCTAATATTTTAAGCTCATCTCTAACTATTTTTCAGTATTGTATGTGATGACGTCTTATTATATATATGCCTTTTCTTTGAGACATCACAATATGAGTTGTAACGACATTATTTTGTATTAAATATATGTTAGTTTTAATATATTCGGATGTATAGTATTATATTATATGAACTTTTTTGTGACTCGTTTTTATCAAGTATAATTTCAGAGGAATGTCGACTTGTTTTTAAGGTTATCTAGTATGATTTTTATATAGAGTTCATGCACGTTTTTTAAGAAAATTAAGTACATGATGAAAAAACTTTTTATTTTTTGAACAAATAAACTTTGTGAATGTAATATGAAAAATAAAAATCAAAGAATGAAAAAAAATAAAATATTACACATAAATCCAAAAACATTTCATCGTGATATCATAACTTTAATATAGTTTTACATAATATATTGAATTCATCTCATAGAAAGCTTCGTAACATACTTATTATATCACTATATTCTAATTTCATGTTTGTTTAACATCGTTTTTTGTAAAAAAAAAAATGTGTTAAAGATTATAAAATTAAATTTATCAAGTAACTGAGATAATTTAGGATGGTAGTAAAAAAATTATATGTTATTGGAAAAAGCATACGATGTTATAATTTCATTTAACGTGTAAGTTTATAGCTTTATTTTTACAGAATAGATGCATGATCTTGTTATTATATTTAGTTTGATAAACATACATCATATTTATGTGATTATAATGCTATATATATATATATATATATATATATATATATAGATTTACTTTAAGAAAGTATGTTTATATTTTTACAATAAAATAAAAATAAGTCTTGATGTAAAATATCACAAAATAAGTTATACTATATCAATTACAAATTTAACAAAAACAAAGGATTTCGTGAAAAGTTAATATTGTCTAATCTTATTATCATAGTTTAGTTCCTTTTCTTTTCATTTGAAAAATAAAATAAAGGTGTGAGTTTTCCCCTCATTTTTTAAGTTGATTACAAAAAACCATGTTTATATATATATAAATATTTAGTTTCAACTCCTGGTAAAATCATTCTTTAATTACTTAAAGACCATTAAATGTTACCATCATGTCTTTCGAATCATAATGGTCTTATGTTAATATAAAGGGTAATGATATTTTGACACCTAATTTTAACAAACTTTTGACATTGTTACGTGTCATGATATCATTGGTCCATGTGTAAAAAAAATTAGAAAAGAAAAATGACGTGGAAACGAATGGGTTGCAGGGGCTTTCAACGGGCTTCATTTTGGGATTTCAAAAGTAGAATATCACTTTGGGTTGGGGAGAACCCTAGAGAGAGGAAGGAGCACCCAACATAGTCACGTCGCGGTGAGGAGAACTTTGAGGGAGTTTTGACCGTTTCGGGTGTCGCCTCTGTTCACCGGAGGACATTCTGCCACAGTTCCTCCGTTTGGAAGCAACAGCCACCGAAAGCGCTGCGTTTTCGCCTTTACGCCGCCGTTGGACCGTTCCTTTAGGCAATCGTTTGCTGTTGTTCGGTGAGTTTGAGTTGTTTTATAATTTTTTTTACTAGTTTTGTTGTTTTATGGGTGTTATTGAGATATTGTTTAACCTTATTTTGTTTAGTGCAATGGAGGAACTTAGGCAAGAGAGTGAAACTTCTCATAGGAGGAAGAAGGTATGTGGAATTATATTACATTAAAAGAGATTTAGAGTATTTATTTTATATATTTAAATAGAAAACATGTTTTTGTATGTATGCAATCAGTCTTTATATGGGCACATAGTAAATCAGATATATGGGCAAGAACATCAGTAGGTCATGGTGATGTTCTGTGGGCTTTATGGCCAATGGGTGGAGCATGGCTTTGTACCCATCTATGAAGAATAATATCATTATGTTTAAGTGACATTAACATTTTAGGCATTGAACTTAATACTGGACTATTGGACTAATTTCGATTGTCCATGTATAATTTGAAAATAGTTTACTGGTATGCTTTAGTTAATTAATCAAGGCCCACTTATAATCCTTTGTGCATTTCTTTTAACGATGACCGGTCCTGTTGAGCTTATGATCACAATTTTTGAAAACAGAGGTCTGTAAAATGGAAATACACTGTTAAACTTACTGTTCAGACATACTTTTGTGGCCTCTGCTTCTGATCAGCAATCAGACGTTGAGCAGTGTTTTTAGATTCTTCTAAAATGTTTATTTGGCTGACTGTTCAGTGTCCATGTATGGTGCAGCTGCAGATGCTGCCAATGTAGATTGCATACTGAATTGTGATCAGGAGTCCTTCTCTGTTTGACTTCCCAGTGCTGAATCATATTTACATCTACCAATGATGGTTAGTACTTTTATGAAGGAAAATTTTTTATTTCATTTTATTCTTGTGGAAATACTTACTCATTCTACTCATCTTAATTTTTTATAGTCAGACTTCAAAGTTTGATAGATTTTCTTTATTGATCAATGTTCCTAAAGCGGTGAGCTTTGCAAAGTTCAATCTCAGCCAGGGAAAAAGGCTTCTAGTTTGTTGTAATAATGGTAATGGCTCTGAAGTAGCCTTTGTCTACTTTGTGTATTTTATTAAGTGGACTAGGATTTGTTTGAAATCAAATGACATGTATTCATTCCTTCTGTGGTGTTTATGATTTGAAAACAGTCTAATTTCCATTGATATAGCATTGTTTGTAGTTTATTTTTTGTTTCCTTTGTAGTACTATTATATGAATGAATACCTGAACTCCCATTTCACTCTCCCACATATTTGTTTTGCTTATTGATTACCCCCAATTTTGTATCCTTGTAGTCAGGTCAACACCCCTTTCATGAATCTCTAGGATTCTTGGTATCTTGAATCTTCATTATTAAAATTTCCTGTAAAGCCTATCATTACAACACTCATAGTATCTCATACTTAAGAAAATGTGGGAATCTGAATTCATGCTTTTACAAACTTCCATAAATTACACGTGTATCCTTTATATCTTTCAATTTTCGTACCTATTACCTGTGTACATTTTACTCATCCTATACTTGTGTATCTAAGATATTTTCCAGTGAACCAAGCGCCTTCATATGTACTTGTCAAGTGTTTGTTGTATGTTCATAGTTACATTCACTGCCCTTTGAACTTGTATTATTGTATTTTTTTTTCTTTTTAACTTCATTTTGAATCTCTAAGGTGCCTTTTCTTAATCCTTTAAAATGATTATCATAGACCATTAAGTGATGTGTCAAACAAATAATATATAAAATTTCTTTGCTTTTCAGGGGAAGATATTAGTGTATGAGTTTGTTTAGCAATCTTAATGTCATTATTTGATGAAAAAGGTACGTATCTATATATCTTTCACTTTGTTAGAAAACATTAATTAAGAAGCTCATGTTTCTTTTATTATAGAATCAATGCATCAATGTTATTGTTGCATATTCATCATATTCTTTTCCAATGGTTCTTGATGTAAAATTTATGTTTTTAAGATAAGTTTGATACAGTGAGAGAGAGAGAGAGGAGGGTGGAGAGACATGTTTATATTTATTTACTGAATACTTAATATCTAATTCTTAAATAGAGTAAGGGAATTATGTAGGAAACATTAAGCATAGGAAAGTTAAAATCAAAATGAATGATTACAGCATAATTGTACAATTAGAATAGCCTTTCCATTTTTTTATCTCAAGATGAAAATATTCATGTAGTTTGAAACACAATAAGCTTCTGACTTTGAACAAATATAATACATTTTTACTTGTCTCTGCTGCTATTGCATGTCTATCACTAGTGTGAAGCCCAAAAGGTCACTAGGCTTAAATCGGTTGTAGGATGAGTAAGTTGGCATGGTGATATATGCAATAGATGATAAGAGAGTAGATTTAATATGAGTAAGAGTTAAGAGTTAGATCTATGCTTGCAAATCGAGGTCTAGTTAATAGCTCAAACTAAGTTTTCTGCATGTGTATTCTTGAATATTGTGAGTTTTGATGCTTTGTAATAAGTCCATCACTAATCTTTGGTCACTGTGTTTACATTTCTTTCTTCAAGGTACTTTTGATGATGGGAAATTCTTCAACGCAGCACAAGTCATTAAATGGGATATGAGGCGACGGCTTGTATATTTACCTTAGAAAATAGGCATATTTGATGTAAATACTAATTTCACAACGGGAGTAATATACGTACCACGTTTATGTTTGATGACTTGTAACAATCTAACAACCATATGATTATAATTTATGCATTTTATGCTTTGAGTTTCGACAAAAGCTCTTATGAATGTATGGGTATTCATTATTTATCCATTATTCTATAATTGTGTGATTAACTATGAAGGTTTGAACATCTCTTTGTCTCTTTCACGGATATACAAAATCATATTCCCTTGTCATGACTAAGGATGACAAAGGATTACGTTAATAATTTTACTCCCGATCCGATTCACAATATAAAAAATTTATTCATACTTGTTACAATGAATATTCCTTAAAAACATTTACAAATTTAGTCATACAAATTTTTTTAAGACTTATTGGATATACAATTTATATCATATTTATATCGAGCTTCATGGCTAAGGAACAATTTTTTGTAAAACTCATTTTGCAGAAACAACACTGGAAGCAAAAGCCAAATAAGTGGGGAGATCAGACAAAGTTTCTGCACACAAGGGTCAACTGTGAAAATGACATTGATTTTTAAGTGAACCAAATTTTTTTAAAACTTATTGGACATACAAGTGATGTTCAGGCATTGATTATCATATTTATATCGAACTCCATAGCCAATGAAAAATTCTTTGTAAAACTAATTGTGCAGAAACAACACTGAGAGCAAAGACTAAATAAGTGGAGAGTTCAGGCAAAGTTTCTGCACACAAGGGTCAACTGTGAAAATGACATTGATTTTTAAGTTAATCATTTTTTTTAAAACTTATTGGATATACAATAGATGTTCAGGCATTGATTATCACATTTATATTGAACTCCATGACCAATGAACAATTTTTTGTAAAACCCATTGTGCATAAACAACACTGGGAGCAAAGGTCAAATAAGTGGCGAGTTCAGGCAAAGTTTCTGCACACAGGGGTCAACTGTGAAAATGACATTGATTTTTAAGTTAATCATTTTTTTAAAACTTATTGGACATACAATAGATGTTCAGGCATTGATTATCACATTTATATTGAACTCCATGGCCAATGAACAATTTTTTGTAAAACCCATTGTGCATAAACAACACTGGGAGCATAGGTCAAATAAGTGGGGAGTTCAGACAAAGTTTCTGCACATAGGGGTCAACTGTGAAAATGACATTGATTTTTAAGTGAACCAATTTTTTTTAAAACTTAGTGGACATACAAGTGATGTTCAGGCATTGATTATCATATTTATATCAAACTGCATGGCCAAGGAACAATTTTTTGTAAAATCATTATGTAGAAACAACACTGGGAGCCAAGGCAAAATAAGTGGGGAGTTCATGCAAAGTTTCTGCACACAAAGGTCAACTATGAAAATGGCATTGATTTTTAAGTGAACCAATTTTTAAGATTTATTGGACAAACAAGTGATATTTGGGCATTGATTATCACATTTATATCGAACTTCATGGCCAAGGAACATTTCTTTGTAAAACTCATTGTGCAGAAACAACACTGGGAGTGAAGGCCGAATAAGTGGGGAGTTCTGGCAAAGTTTCTGCACACAGGGGTCAACTATAAAAATGACATTGAATTTTAAGCGAAACAATTTTTTTAAGACTTATTAGTCATACAAGTGATGTTCAAGCATTTATTATCACATTTATATCGAACTCCATGACCAAGGAATAATTCTTTGTAAAACTCATTGTGCAAAAACAACACTGGGAGCAAAGGTAAAATATGTGGCGAGTTTAGACACAGTTTCTGCACATAGGGGTCAACTATGAAAATGACATTAATTTTTAAGTGAATCAATTATTTTAAAACTTATTGAACATACATGTGATGTTCAGACATTCATTATCACATTTATATCGAGAGTTTTAATTAAACAACTTGTGAATTTTTAACAACTTATTTATGAGAGTTTTAATTAAACACTTTTTATTTATCTTTTAAGAATCAATTTATATATTTATTTATATTTATGTTAAAATATTTAAAATTCACATTTTTATGTAATCAATAAAAGTTTCAAGAATTAAAGGTGTGAACTAGTGAATAAAATTTCGAATTTAAAATTGTAAGAAATTCAATGTTTTGTTTTGGTCAAAATTAAAGCACTTGAAGGGAAAGAAAGGGAACACATCGAGAGCATAAATGAAATTAAGTAAAAAATTAATTAAAAATACATTACATAAGAACAGGAAAATACCACAAATAAAGAGGTTCCTCATTAAGTTCATGTTATAGTGAATTGCAAAAATGATAGCCCAGAGATGTTGTACAAACAAAATTAGCAATTGTCATTGACAAAGGTTCCTCATTGATGTTGCCTTGTATGCCTTAGTTTGTAGGCTTCTCCTTTGCCTGTTTTGGAACAATTTTTGGTATTGCTTCAACTTCAGCAAGTTTTGGTTCTTCCAATAAATAATGACTTTTCATTCGGGTTCCTCATCCGTCCATCCCGACTTAACTGACACATATCTAATGAGGCCAAAATTCCTTTTTCATAATCATTCCTGAATGCTTTGTCACTGTGCCAGAGTGCCATAAATTTCTCAACCTGGAATAGGGGGAAATGTAAGATTCAATATCATAACCATCAGTGAAAAAACCAGGAAAAAATTGTGCAATGCATCACTAAATATTGTATAGTTAGTGTGAAACAATATTATGAGGACAAACCTCTATCTGTGAAACTTCATCAAGAGCATTGATATCTTTCTTTGCAGCCAAATCCCGTGCTTTATTCAAAATTGCTCGACTTTGATAGAAATAGGAATTCTGAAGAAGAAAATATTATTGCAAATTCAAATATTATTCCACTGTGCTACATAACACTGAAATAAACAAATTAGTTTAAAAATAGATTAAAAAACAAATAGAAATTGCCATCGATGACAACTTCAAGCATGCTTTCATGAAACTTATATCAAGAACAAAATTCTACTTTACAGTGGTAAAGTAAATACATATGCTAAATAATTGCTAATTTGGCAAAACTTCAAGACTCCAATTTCAATAATGTGTCAACTAGGTTGCTAAAACATCAAATTATATGCAAATAACGACATGTTTCTTTCCATCTTCAAAAATTTATCAATATTAAATGAGATGGAAACAGAAAAATAAGGTCCAACAAAATTATTTCTAACAACCCATTCTCCACTTTCTCTACCTAAACACCAGATGAAATTAAAAAACATTTCATCCTCTTTTGCATCCATATATTCTACTTTTTCATTTTCTACCCAGTTTATCAAGCACATCCTAAAGAAATCACATTAAAGTGCTCTTATTTTAAAGTGAAACATACCCATTCCTCACGCTATTTTTTTAGCTGCTGCATGGTCTCAAAAGTCAAAACATACCCCCTCATACATCTTTTTCCAGCTTTCCATTCTCTTTCTCATGTAAAACAGGTTTTCCTACTTCAACATCATTCTCCACTGGTCCTTGAACCATCTCAAATCCCGCAACCTCATCCGCCATGGTTTCAATTACAAGACAACCTCACAAAATCCAAGGAACCTAATAATTCCAAAGCAATAAAGGGAAGATTCATGAGCATAAAAAGTTTATTATTTTGATCCACAGGCTCAATAAGTAGGTAAACAAATGCTAAATCACAAATCATCAAAAAAATTTAAGAAACAATAACCGTGTATCATTATTATTATCATGTTATTATCATGGAATAACAACCACATAACATAAACAAAGACATATATGCTGAAGGAAACCACAAGAAAACTAAAGACATCAACTACATATGTCCTCTCAGTAAATACATAAATTTCATCAATTCTATTACTAATCACGTTAAATGAACAAAGGGATCTAAAGATTAACACCTTCATCTCCAACATGCAAATGAAACAAACCACCGTCAACAAAGCTATAAAACACGATTTAACAAAAAAACATAATTTTCTAGACAAAAATCCACCTTCTTAACCCGCATCACAATAAAAAACCTCTCACTTTTCATGATAAACATCTGGGAAAAAAGGTCAAGGAGCCAAAGTTAAGCATAATGTAGGCATAACAACTAAAGAAAGAGTGAATCAAAACAAGTTGCAAGACATAGAGTCTCATCAAGCTATCTAAATGATTACATGTTTACACAATGCATAATATCTACAAAGCCTAGAGGGATTCACTGAATTGTATTCACCATTCTCCATCAGCTTCATAGCATCCTCAGTTAGCTGGTCAATTACAACCTTAGTCTCAGCAAACATTTTTGCCTTTACCTTTTAGCCTTCTCAAGGCTTGCAAAACCTATTGGAGGAATATCTATTAATATTGCCCAACTAATGAACCTCAAAAAACTCTTAACAAAGTAGATATATGATATATAATTCCAGCCTAGTCAAGTATAAAGAGTTACAGTTACAAAGATATAAAGAGAACATGTAAATGAACATGATATAAAATTAATTATTGCAGTTAGATACAAGCCAAATATAACTTTAAATATTGTTTCTTATATTTTTATCTTTATGAACATCAGTAATCCTTTATTTTGGAAAAATGGCAATTAACATGTTTTCTCTAATAACGGTTTAGGGTTGCCATAATCAATTCAAGTTAAAAGTAAATTTTCCATAATCATTAATCCTTTTATTTTCTGTATTTGTTTGTTCCAACTTGACAAGCACAATGTCAAAATTACACATTCCTTACACGTTCAGATTTGAGAGTAAAATATTTTTAACTGGATAATATTTTTTTTAAGGATATGAACTCCCTTTAGCAAGAAATTTCACAACTCTTTGGCCATATAAAAAACCAATAATTGCCTAAACAAATGGATGATCTACAAATACTCTGGAGTGAATTGGAAAATAAATATTGTATTTTACAATGATACTTCAGTAGAACAAAGGAATAAAAAATCATAAAATTAAGAATGATAAAATACACACCGTTTCTCCATGTTCAAGAACATTTGCAATCCGCCTCTTCATGGTGGCAGTATCTTTAGAAGAAAGGTCAGGTGGGCCCTCATCCACATCATTAGTTGGTACAAATTTTAATGCAGAATATTTTGGATCAAATTCAATATTATCAAGCCACGCATCCTGCAAGGATCAACATAAATCCCTCACCTTAATCTCATTCTCTCTTACATATTCAAAAAAATTTCCTGCTATATCAAAATAACCTTCTTCCTTTCTTAATCTAGGTTGAAAGGCTCGATTTGAATCCCGTGATCAACAAAATTCTCGCTATCCTGCCACAAGATATCACACATCATTGCCTGCCTATCTTTTACGTATCCTGTAACAGCTCATTGCACCAATAAACCTTACTATAAAAAATGATGTCAAATTAGGAATAAATCTCACTACAATAATACATTTGAACAAAATCCCACATGAAATAAGCTTTACAAGCAAAATATTTACTGTACCAGTGTCCATGAAAAAGCACTTGATAGAAAGATTAAAAAAATTAATTTAGATAAAAAAAGTTTGTCCAGTTGAAAACTTCAAAACAAAAAATCCTAAATAAAGCAACCTAATAAAAACAACAAATCCTAAATGTCCAAAGCATTTAACAAAAAAATTTGAACTTTCCACCAATAAAGCACATTCAGGACGAAATGTTCTACAAATACTTCAAAAAACTTTCAACTTTACCATGACAAAACCTAAATGGCCAAAAAATTTAAAAAAAAATTAAACTCACCAAACAAAAGCCAACCATTAGCGAAATAAACGGAAAAAAACCTTCAAAAACCGACCTTCAATGGCGTCTTCTGGCTTCGTAAGCACCTAACGGCGAAACGATTGCGGTGAAAGGCGTGTCTCTGGCCAACTCCAAACTCCTTCAACGGCAACGACGATGGGCTGGTGGGTCAATGTGACGGAGGAGGAAGACGAAAATGCTTCTGGTCGAGAGCGAGAAGGATTCTGGGTGAGAGCAAAACTGCCTTTCTTTTATTTTGAAAACCACCAAATGAGACTTGCGAGAAACCAAAATGAAAACCATCTATTGTATCCTATTTCCACGTCATTTTCTTTTTTAAAAAAAAAACTTTCATCCGTCCAATTACAACGTGACACGTGTCTGGTGTAAAAAATTTGTCAAGAATTGGGTGTCAAAGTATCATTTTCCTTATTTAGAATTAGGTTAGTTTTAGGTTTTTCTATTAAATCTTTAGTTTTATAGAATTTTAATTAAAAATAGATTTTTAAGTGTATTTTTAGTATTTTGTGTAAATAAGTAGGAAATTAATATTTTTTGAAAATCTTTCAATAAAAATGTTTGTTTTAATTGCATATTTTTTCTTCTTTTTCTTATTTGCTAATTGATTTTTTTTATTACAGATTGGACCAAATTAAAATGAATTCAACATGCAATTGGGCTAATGTGTTGTTGGTTTAGGGCCATCTGAAATGGAATTAAGTGTCTTGATCAAAGGACCAAGGATGTTTCATCCTAACTCTCATCCTATACCTTCAAAAATTTCAATTTTGACCTTAATCAATATTATTTTAATATTTTCTCTTTCTTCATGAAGTCATTATGCATCTCTCTAACTTTTTCTTTTTCTTATTAAAGTCAACCTACACCCTTTTAATAGATTTTAAAATAGGTACAAATTTTGAAATCTTTTATATAATTTTTTTAAATTTTATTTTTAAATTTAAAATTTAATAATTATTTAATTTAATTTAAAATTTTAATATTATTTAACATACTTTATATCTTAATAATTATTAAAATAAAATTTCTACTAAAAATTTGCCGTTAACATATTTTAGCAGTTTTGATATTAGATAAACAAAGTTTTTTAAAATTTAATTCTTTTATTTAAAATTTAATAATCATTTAATTTAATTTAATATTTTAATATAATTTAATATATTTAAATATATTAAATCAAATTTCATATAATTATTTTTCATTTTTATTATTACTATTTTTATTATAATTATTTTATTTCTATTTTTTAATATAATTATTATTGTAATATAAATCATATTTTAATAATTATTAAAATATAAAAATATATTAAATAATATTAGAATTTTAATTAAATTAAATAATTATGAAATTTTAATTAAGAAACAAAATTTAAGAAAAATAGTTTATTGAATATCAAAATTTAAGAAAAATAATTATGAAATTTTATTGCTACTTTTATTTTAATTACTATTGTTTTTATTTTTTTAATATAACTATTATCATAATAGAAATTATACTCTAATAATTATTAAGATATAAAAGTATATTAAATAATATTAAAATTTTAAATTAAATTAAATTATTATTAAAATTTTAAATCTAAAAATGAAATTTAAAAAATGAAATTTATAAAATTTATAAAATGATTTGTATAGATTTTAAAATCTATTAAAGGTGTGTAGGATGACTTTAATAAAAAAGAGAAAAAAATTAGAAGGGTGTAGATTGACTTTAATAAGAAAGAGAAAAAGTTAGAGGGGTGGAGAATGACTTTATAAAAAAAGAGAAAATATTAAAATAATATTAATTAAGGTTAAAATTGGAATATTTGGAGGTGGAGGATGAGAGTTTGGAGGTGTATGATGAAACACCCAAGTACCAATTGGCTTAGTAGAAGCAGATTTGGGCTAGTTGTTTTTGGACCAGAAACGAATTTCTGAAGGGCGTTACTCCCTCCACCTCCCCACTTCCTTCCTCCACCTTCCCAACTTTTTGTTTTTTTTTTCTTATTACAAAAGTATCCTTTTTCTTTACTTTTTTAACCTTTTTATTTTTTTTTACTTTTTCTTTTATTTTTAATGTTATTTAGCAGAGTAACCTCTCAACCCATAATTTTACTCTTCTCACAACCCCACTGTTGGTACCAGGAATGGTATGATTTGAAGAGTAAAGCGCAGTGGAATAAAACTTAGAGTAAGCGAAAAGCGTGTTCGGTCACTATTTAAATTAAAATGGTCCGTTTTAGAAAATTTATCGAACAGTTGATATGCGTTAAAAACGTAATGAGTGTAGGGATAAGAAAAATCACACAAGTATTTTTATACTGGTTCGATTCAACAGAATCTACGTCCAGTCGTTAATCACTATAAGAAGTGATTAACAGTTCCACTAAAAAGATGTTTCACAAATTACAATAATAGTGAATAAAAACAGATAAATAAACCTTCCTTCGATGAACGAACCGGAAGAAGAACACTCTGCCAACTCGAAGAGAACCGCTCCGGCAATCGACCAACGATTCGCGAGCTTCTCCTATTCACGAGACCAGGTAGAGCACCTTGCTAACTCGAAGAGAGCTTGCTCCGACTATCGACACACGAAACGCGAGCCTCTCCTGTTCACGAGACCAAGCAAGGGAACTTTGAACTATAGCTTCTGAGAACTTCCTCTGACAAACAGTATTCTGCTAAGCTTTTGTTCAAAAAACATTGTGTTGAATTTCTCAGAATCCCTACATATAGCCATCTACTCTGAATATCAAAGGTCAAGTCCCAACTGCCACGAATAATCGATTATTGTAAGTGATAATCGATTATTCAAGTCCGTTACAGGTTTTTCAAAAAGTGATAATCGATTATATGAGGTGATAATCGATTATTCTTGAATGACTTGTGATAATCGATTATTGCTTCTTGATAATCGATTATTGCAGTTCAAAATGTGAATTTTATAAAGTTTATAAGACTTTCCTACTACATTTAATTTCTACAAGTTGCTTTTAAATAATTTTAGACTCTTCTTCAACTAAGTCTTCTTGCAGCATCATCAAAATAAATGTCTTCAAGATTTACCAATATTCCTTATTGGTAACACCCACCTCCCCCTTAGTTTTACTCTGCTTACAGTCCCACCTCTCCAAATTTTGACATCCGCCTCTTCTTCTCTTACTTCTGTGACTCTCTTTTCTCTCGCTGACTTCTCTTCCAAACTCTCCAATCTCTACCTTTGTTCTCCGTGGTGGTGCGGTGGTGTGGTGCGGTGGTATGCCTGTTCTTGCTCTTCGTGCGGTGGTGTTGGTGTTTCGTTGGTAGTGGTGGGCATTGGTGGTGCGTGGTGCGATGGTGTTTCTGCCTGGCTTTGGAGATTTCTTTTTGGCCACATCTCTAACTGCCCCCAGGCCACTTTTCTTGTGTCATGTTTCTTGTTCTTCTGTCAACCACATTTCTGTTGTGTTTGTCATGGTTACAAAAATCTCAGCATCATATACAATGGACATTTTAATCATTTTTTACTTATGTTGTCAACACGTTTCTTCTCCTGTTTGCTTGCATTCTTCTTAGAACACTTGCTTCCATGATCTTGTTTATCTTTCTTAGATGTCGTGGTGCTGTGACTAGTCTGGCTATGACCATAGGCATGGTGATAATGTACAGGACCTGAAGAAGCATCTGAAGCCATTGAATCATGACTTTCTTCTTCATCCACTTTGGCCCCTTGTTTCTTTCTCCTGTTCTCACCATAAATGTCATGATTTCCATAATTTTCATTGCTGCATCCAGCATCATCTTCCTGCATGGGAGATGCAATATACATAGTCCAACCAAATTCACTACTGCTACATCATTTGCACTACCCCAGATTTGTTTAAAAGAATCCATTCAGAGGCAGGAAAGCACTTACCTCTCCTACACTATTGGGAATGTAATAAATAAATTTAACACTAAGATTTTGGATGTGATCGAACACTAGTATATGTATTGCTTCCTCTTCCTTCATTCATATATTCTCTCTCCACTTTAAAGTTTTTAACAGAGGGTGGTGGTGGTGTGCTTGTCCTTCAACTAAAAATTTATGGTACAACTGATGGGAGATTTGAATTTCTCAGCTAGAAGTTGGGGTTTGGTTTTATTTGAACTTGCGATTGGATGTCTCCAAATGAATAAAAAAATTGAAAGATATGAAATGGTAATTAATATTTGATACTTTATTAATATGCCATGTGAACACCCCTATAACTGGGAAGGTGTGGCTTACCTGTGCTTCAACGGTAAGGAAAAAACCAAGGTGTTAAATGTGTTGGAGGGTTTTCGATTATATGTTTGAACATTCGCATATATGTATAGTTTGTAGATGAATGACTTAATTTATTTTGGGTTAAAGAAAAAATATCCACTCTCTTTTTATATTTTATAGTTATATAAAATATTATTAAAATTATTTTTTTTCCTCATATTTCTTTCTCATACAAGTTTTTAAAACAGATATAAAAATAATAATAATAATAATAATAATAATAATAATATTAATAATAATATTAATCATAATAATGGTCTTTAATTTGTTGTTTACAAGAATTAATTATCAATAAAAATATTATGCGGAGAAAACTTATATTCTAACCCATTCATACTATTCAATCTAGAGTGTTCCATCCTAAAAAAAGAATAATTTAAGATATAAGAAATGGTTGAAAAAGCAAGGTAATTTTGTTAATTAAGAATTAATTGTTATGAGAAGAGAACCTTTGACAAGACATGGTGAATGGAAAGGTGGTGTAGAAATAGGCACTTGATGTGTAGTTCGTCAGAATGCTGCCATTAATGGAACATAAACCATCACTTGTTGCAATTGTGCATTTTAAAACGTTGACATCCGTTTTATCTTAAACGGACATCCGTTTTATCTTAAACGGACATCCGTTTTATCTTAAACGGACATCCGTTTTATCTTAAACGGACATCCGTTTTATCTTAAACGGACATCCGTTTTATCTTAAACGGACATCCGTTTTCTCTTAAACGGATGTTGACATCCGTTTTATCTTAAAGGGATGTTGACATCCGTTTTACCTTAAACGGATGTTGACATCTGTTGACGGATGTCCATATCCGTTTAAAGGTTTTTACGTTGATTCAGGGTTACGTACTTTGGTGCTTATTCACACAGCGTTTCATGCGCTTGTTCACACAACATTTTGATAGAGTGCATCATCACAAGCAATACAGAGATTGAAGTTTTTCACTCCTCCAACAATTCTTCTGAGGAACTTCTCACTCACCACACTCTCACACCAAAAAAAAGATAAGGAAAAGAGAAAGAATTCACGAAAAAGTAAGAATGAGAGCGTGGATGTAAAAGAAAATAAATAGGTTGTATACGGAGAATGAGTAAAAAATATAAAATTTTAACCAAAAAAATAAAAAGGATAAATTAGGAATAGAAAAATAAAGTGAGGGGTAAAAGAGGAAGGGGGAGGTGGAGGGAGCAATGCCTATTTCTGAAAGTGCTGCTGCCCTGGTTGGATTTGGGCTGTTACTGTTGAAAAGAAATTGGAACGTTGTCGCTGCATTGGGCTTCTACAAATGAGATTGAGAGGTTGGAATTGAGATGCTGTTAGGCTTATTTTTCATTGGGCCGCTGGATTGAGCCTGCGCTTCAGTAGAACAGTGACGTTTTGGGTTAGGCGCTACTGTCTATCTTTGGGGTTCATTCTCAAGTAGCTCATTTGAGAGAAACACTCTCTGAAGCATTCATATTTTGGAGAGGAGAGAAGGCTTGTGCTAGGGCTCCTATGCCTAAAGCTCAAGAAAGACGAGGCACGTGCGGAGCTTTAGCTGGCAAAATGAAGAAGGTGATCAGAGGGCAGAAAGCGACTCGTGAGCATAGCACACGCAAGTCGTCCATGGGAAGCGTGAAGCGTCGAAGGTTCCCCATCCCTTTTTCTTTCTTTCCTTCTACTTTTGACCCTATAAAAGGGCATGTACATAACTTGAACAAGTGTGGAATCGCGGAGGGTGACAAACTACGTGAACGAGTGTGTGAAGGGTGGAGGATGACAGACTCAACTCACGAGACTT
This sequence comes from Vigna reflexopilosa, assembly GCA_027742785.1. Lineage (NCBI taxonomy): Eukaryota > Viridiplantae > Streptophyta > Magnoliopsida > Fabales > Fabaceae > Vigna > Vigna reflexopilosa. Next base: position 12,805,932 of record CM050930.1, on the reverse strand, counting down.
TGAGATTGCGAGAGTTCGAGGGCGTGTGGAGGGTGACAGACTCCACAAGAGCAGTGGGTGACAGACGTTGCGCGCTTAGGGTTCAATCAATTCAGTAGTTTAGGTTTTTACACGCTTTCAATAGTATAAATTCTAGATTCTTTGGTTCTTGATCGAGGCCCACGGTGATGACAGCCCGTTGAGGTCTTGATCGTGCTTTCCTTGGTGCCTTTCTCTTGTAATCTGCACTTTCCTTTCAATGCACTTTTAGTTACTTTAAGATTACCATGTTTTGTTTACAATTTCTAGTTTTACGTTTGATTCTATGCACTTTAAGGTTTTGTTAGTTTAATTGTTGATTCAGTTTTGATTGCTTTAATGTTTGATGTTTCTGGTTATTTGATTGGTGCGTTTTAAAGTTCATGATTTGATCTTTTTTTTTCTTCCTTTTTTATTGTTTTTCCTGTTATGATATTTCTGAATTTTGCATTTAAGTTTTCTACAATTTATTGAATTCTGATGCTTTTAGTTTCAGCCTTTAGTCTCTTAGTATTTAGGTTTCTCAATTTTAGTATACATGTATAGTATCTTTGTACACCTTTAGATCATATTAGTTATAGTAATTAGGTTATGTTTCTCGCTTAGGTAGTTTAGATTTCTATATTATTTTATTTTTCTTTTTATTTCATATCCTTTCTTCTTCAAAACAGATTTTAGTTTTAATTTTTTTAGTTCCATTCATATTAATTGTCCCCACCTAGATTAGATAGTTAGTAAATAATTCAAGATTTTAATTCTACATTCTAAAACTTAATTGTACCGAGTCCTAGGATTGATATTTTGGTCATTCCTATGCTACATTAGTGGGGACAAATTTTGTTCTGATTTTAGGCGACAAAAATCAGTTTATCAACTTCCCTTTCTTAGTCTTAGTCTAAGTTGATACTTCTTTGGATGAAAAATTCCTAAAGGAGTTGCCATCAAATTCCTATAGTATTCATGAATTATATGAATAGTATTTTTTGTCTAATTTTGGATCATTTTGTAATTGTTTTTATATATGATATTCTTATTTACTCTAAGACTCTTGAGAAGCATGAGGAACACCTTCGGATGCATGGCCTTGGGACCAAATCCATTAATTAAATTAAGGGTTAAAAATGTTTTTAGTCCTTAAACTAATTAGCGATTTTGATTTTCGTCCCTCTTCGAAACTTTGATCCATTTTTGTCACTCTCCGTTTAGAAAGGTCTGAATTTAGTCTTCCATGACTAACGACGTTAGTTTTTTTCTTAGGTGACTAACGGTATATCTCGTTACCTTTCTCTTTTTTGAAATGTGTCAACCTTCCCTGCTTTCTTCAAGTGGAAGGTTTCTCTCCCTTCCTCCAGGTGAGCCACCTACCCAACTAGCCACTCTTTACCGAGCCACCACACAACTCCCATGGAGGCCCTACCATAGGCGTTCCTACCAGTAATGCTAAACTGTCTTTTGTCGCCTAAAAATGGAACAAAACCTAGTCCCCACTAATGAAGTAAAAGGGTTGACCAGGGTATCAATCCAAAAACTTCGGTCCTTATTAAGTCTAGAATGTAGAATCAGGTCCTATCTAAAATAAGTTGGGGGAAAAATGAATTAAAAGAAAGAATGCTAACTACTAATATGTAAATGAATACTTGAAACTAATTGATGAATGCATGATATGAAAATAGAAATAAAATGCTAGTTAAATGCAAAGATTTAAGCAATAAATGACATCTACTTTGAAATGGTACTAATGCAAATAATATAACCTAAGCTAGTGGACAATAACGCTTTTACGAATCACTAACAAAACATAAAACCAGTATTCTCTTAATGTGTCGGCAAGTGTACCAAATCGTATCATGTAATATAAAATGGTAAGACCAAGTATCGTTTCCCAAGAGACCTGCGACACTAAACAATTGTGCTTTTGGTTAACTAATTAACACTCTGATGAACAATTTTTGGGTTTTAGATGCAAAAACAATAAAAGTAAATATGCATGCAATTTGATCAATTGAGGCTAAACACAAAAGTGAATAAATGATGTTGATAATAGGAGATAAATATGTTGTTGGGGTTTAGATTTCACCTAATTACTCTCATGTATATAAGAATTCATCTTCTTTCATTAATGTTAATGCCACTTTCTAATTTACTTAAAACCAGATGTCTCAGCGAAGAAAGTTGATAACGGTTGAAATACCGTTATTTTTATAATTAATTTTGATACTAAAAACACCCTTTATGACTTAGAAACTAGCTTGAAATCATGTTTTTGCTTAAGTTGAGAGAATAAGAGAGTTGAAGGTGGTATTATTGGTTTTATGCTTGGTTTTCCTTGTTTTGGCAGGAGTTATGACGAATTGAATGAAAGAAGTTGAAGTAGCAAGGAATTGGACTCAAGAAAAGTAAGAAAATAGAACAATAGAAGAATCGCAACTGGCGTTGAGCGCCACTTTTACTGCTGAGCGCCAAATCTGCTGTTGAGTTCACTGACTTGTGCTTAAGCACCACCGTTGAGGGCCAAATCCAAGTGTCGCACCCATCGTTGAGCGTCACTTTTATCGCTGAGCGCCAAGATTGTTGAAGGGTTCTCTGTCTCATGCCTGGGCGTCATCGCTGAGCGTCACTTTGAGAATCACACCTCCCGCTGAGCGCCATACCTACCGTTGAGCGCCATACCTACCGCTGAGCGCTAATAATGTGGGCCTGGACCAATTTTTTGTTATTTTTATAAGCTATATAAGGATTTAGACAACCCAAAGGGTCCATCTTTTGATAGAAAGATGCGTAGAAACACTCTTTTCACCCCTCGGGGGCAGATTTTGGATGCGGAAGCTCCGATCTTCAACTTTTAGGGTTCTATCTTTCATTCTTTTCATTAATTTTATCTAGTTTCACCATGTCTATGGTGAATTAAACCTCCATTTTTGTTGGGGAAACGATATAATGCTTTGAAACTCTCATGTATTAAATTAATTATTAATATATATGCTTTACTTCATTAATTGTTAGGGTTTTTCCTCTACATTCTATGCATGCTTTGTTTAACTCATTCAATTGCACGATAATTGATTTTATTGATATGGATACATACGGTAAAATCTAGAACTGGGAAAATTCTCCCCTAAGAAATATTACTTAGACATAGGGATATGAGGGTTGATTGCATTAGAGGTTTTCTGCGAATGTAATGCATAATTAATTGTTAGGGATACAAGACATTGTGAACTAGTAATTAAGAGTAGGCTTTCTTCACCGAGACATCGAGTTTAAAGTAAATTAGAAAGTGACATTAACATTATTGAAGAAGATGAATTCGTAAATACATGAGAGTTGATAGGATAATTCGAAAACCCCAACAACATCATCATTCCATACTTTTTTTACACCAATCACTTGCATACTCTTGAGTCAATTGATCAACTCTTACATTCATGTTTATTTTCTGTTTTGCATTCTAAAACCTAATTTTCGTTCTCAAGTCTTAAATAATCAACAAATCACATGACTGTTTAGGTCAATGAGTCTCTAGGGAAAATGATACTTGGTCTTACCATTTATATTACTTGATATGATTCGGTACACTTGCCGGAGTCTTAACAAATTTTTGGCGTCATTGTCGGGGACTCGTGGTTTAAGTATTCTATTCGTGTGATTATTGATTAACTTCGACTTGATTTTTTTATTTTTTTTATTTGTTTTAATGATAACAGTGTTTTCTAGGGTTTTGTGCCTAATGCTTGCAGGATGCAATTCGGAGAAGAAATTAACTATATTGGCACTCAATTCCACCAAGGTAATCTCAACCACGAATGGAACCTTCACTTAAGCATGGATCAAAGTCAATTAGGGCAAGCTGCCGGACAATTTGAGAGACTACCACAACAACAATGGGATCAACAACTCTCTCTATCAGAAAGAATGGCAAACATGGATGACGCCTTTCAACAATTTATGCAAGTTTCCATCTCCACTCAGAAAAGCATTGAAGTAGCTTCCAAAAGGATGGAGATGCAGATTGGTCACTTAATTGAGAAATTGGAAGATTTGGGGTTAATATTGAAGTTAACCCTAAGGAGGAATGTCAAGCCATTATCACTGGAAGTGACAAGATTTTAGATGAGGAAAAAATAGAGAGAAAATAAAAAGAAAGGTTGAGTGAAAAGGAGAAGGATGTAAAGAAAGAGAAAGAAGTGGTTGAGAGAAAAAAGAGAAAGAGAATTTGTGTGAAGATGAAGAAGTTGAGTGGAAAAAGAGAAGGGAAGAAGAAAGTGAGAGAAAAGAAAAAGAGAGAAGTGAGGTTGAGAGAAAAAATAAAGAGAAGAAGAGGGAAGAGAAAAAGAAAGAATCATATAAAATACAAAACCCACCTACCTAACTTTTTTTTAATTTATTATTTTATTTATGAAACCCTAAAAAATAAAATACTCTCTTCACTCACTGTGTATACCAAAAAAGTAACCTTTGCTCTCACAAATCACTCTCACGGAACTTGCTCTCATTTACGGGGCTGTCACTCTCACTTTTTCACTGAATTTCTTCAAGGATCAGGTAAAACACCCTTCCTTTTTTCTTCTCTTTTCTCCACATTTTTTTTTCTCACTTATCTTTCTTTTTTTTAAAAACCTTATAATGACAAAAATAGGGGTTTTTGAAAACCCTATATATGAGAGTTTGTTCATTTTATTTAAACAATTTGAGTATATATTATTTGAACAAGCTGCTTTTAATTTGTATTTGTGAAATTGTGTTACAGATTAAACTATTAATTTTTTGTTGATGTTGTTGAGTACTGGTTCTCTTTTTTTAAGTAATATTTTCTTATTGTTTTTCGGAATTGTTCTGGAAAATCTTTATTAGGATTTGGAGACAACAAGAACGAGGATCAAGGGTTGCAAGTGCTCAACTACATTCAGGTTGGTTTGACATTTCCTCCTTTTATATATAATATAGTATTATTATGCATGCTTGTACTGTTGGGATTGAGGAGTGTTATGTAGTAAACATAGATAATGAATAACTTATGCTGTTATTTCCAATTTTTCTAATATTTAAAATGTTGTGAAAGGTTGTCTGTCATGGTCCATAAGTGGATGGATCATATTCAAATTGGTCCAATATTTAAAATGAGTGAATTTTTCTAATCCAATTTTTTCGTTTTTTAAAACAGAAAGGATAAAAAACATAGAGAAGAGTGTGAAAAGCAAAGAGTAAAGACATGAATAAGGACCACTTTCTAGGTTACAAATCCAACAACAAAGGAACTTGAGTCAATGAATATGGCTGAAATAGCTAAAAATACATTGCAAGTAGCTAGCTGGTGGCTGTCCATGAAATATAGTATGAATTGCTTTGAGAATTTTGTCTGCATGTATAAATTTTGAAATACTATTTTCAGTCATTATAAAAGAGTAACTTTGTTAGTATCTATAAATATTTTTTATTTTCAAATAAATAAAAAATGATTATTATAAGGGCCTTGTCAAATTTTAGTTTTGTTCATCTCACAAATATCATATTTTATTCATACAAGATATGTTGAGAGAATTTAAAACTTGTGTTATATTTTATAGATAAATTTTAGATGCATAAAGAATATAAAGTTTATAAACAGAGAATAAATGTTCATTATTTGTTTCATTTAAAATTTCATCCATCTAAAATTCATATTCTCTGAACTCTCTAACTTTATAAATAAATTTGATTATGGTTGTTTTTTGTCATATTATAGCGTGGAAAAGAAAATTAAATAAAGAGATGTTGTTACATATTTTCCAGCAGAGATAGATACAACAAAGATATACTAATTCATTAACATGGTCACGATTACCAATGCTCCCTGTTGCCTTTCTAACATGCAATATGTGTTGGACCAGAAGGATGAATTAAGGTTAAGACCGAACATGCTTTACTTTTGCCAGAGAAAGAAACTCTTGTCATGCATCTGCATTTTTTTCATCTATAATCTATTGTTCCAACACGTTGAATATTGCTTCATTACAACTAGAGTTGTTATCATGATGTTGTTGGTGTATTAATGATATATTACTTTTGTTAGGATGATACTAATAAGGACCACTTTCTAGGTTACAAACATTTTCTTTAATTTTTAAGTTTAGAACAACACTAAATCATGTTAATGTCTTAACCCTGTTACTGCCACATTTTTTTTTCTATTTATATTCTTTCATGTCATTATAAATATTAAGAAAAAATGAATTCTGAAACCGTAGATGATAATTTGAATGATTCTTTGCCACCAACCATGGAAGATATTGAAAATGGGGATAAGGTTTTGGATAGAGAAAGTAAGAGACCTAGGATAAGTACTTCAAAAGTTTGGGATCATTTTACGAAAATTGGTATTAAATATGGTAAAGAAAAGGCAAAGTGCAATGGATGCGATGCAGAGTATGTTGCTGGTGGATCAAGAATAGGGACATCAACAATGTTGCGTCATTTGTCAAAGTGTTTGGTCCTCTAAAGAAATTAAAAAACAATGACGTGGGAAAAATGATAATTGATCATGTTGGGAAATTAAGATCTAGGGAAGTTGACCAAAAAGTTGTAGATGACCTTATTTCAATGGCTATTATTCAACATGGACTTCCATATAATTTTGTTGAATATAAGTGGATTAAAGAATTACTTTTATATCTAAATACATATGTAAAAGTTCCAAGTAGGAATACAGTTGTTTCTAATATTTCAAAGAAATTTCATGAACACAAAGAGAGGGTCAAACTTGCAATGCGTAAATCTCATAGTGGAATTTGTTTAACATCTAATTGTTGGACTTCTATAAATCAAGAAGGGTTTATCTGTTTGACTTCTCATTTTGTTGATGTTGATTGGAAGTTGAATAGTAAGATTATTGCCTTTTGTAAAATAGAACCTCCACATACTGGTCATGATTTGGCACAATGTTTTTTTGCTTTTTTGCTTGACTGGAAATAGATAGAAAGATTCTTTCTATCACATTAGACAATGCTAGTGCCAATGAGGTGTTGCATAAAATTTTGAGTGAGCAATTGAAATTGCAAAATAGTTTGCTTTGTAATGGTGATTACTTTCATGTAAGGTGTAGTGCACATATCTTGAATATTATTATGTCTTGAATATTATTGTGCAAGAGGGATTAAAGGCGGCTTCTGATGCTTTGCAAAATATTAGAGAGAGTATAAAATATGTGAGAGGATCAAGAGGTAGGAAAAATTCCATTTAAAGAATGTGTTATGCAAGTAAGGGGTATTTATTCCAAAGTAGGTTTGAGAATGAATGTTCCTACTAGATGGAATTCTTCCTATCTTATGCTTGAGAGCGCAATTAGATATTGACGTGCCTTTGGAAGTTTGGCTATCCATGATAGAAACTATGTTCATTGTCTCTCAAATAATGAGTGGAAAAGGGCTGAAAAAATGTGAGTTCTTGAAGCCATTTTATGTAATGACTAATTTGATTTCAGGTTCTTCTTATCCAACTTCTAATCATTACTTCAAGCAAGTTTACATAATTGAATGTTTGTTGTTGGACAATGTTAAAAGTGATGATCCAACGATTAAAGATATGTCATTGAGTATGATGAACAAGTTTAGTAAGTATTGGGATCAATATTGTGACATTCTTGCTTTTGTGGATATTCTTAATCCACGAATGAAGTTTGAAGCAATTCGATTTTGTTATAGAAAGATTAATCCTTCTACTTGTGAAGAAAAGATTAATTTTTTAAAGGATAACATGTATAAGTTGTTTGAAGAATATGTCAAATTAAATTCAGTTGAGTCAAACACTTCAAGTTCTCAAGTTTCCCTTCCAACACAACCTTCTTTTACTAATGATGAGCCAGTGATGGAGATAAAGAAGAAGATTATTCAAGAGAAAATATTGTAGATTTATCTATTCAAGATTCTAATATTGTAAATGGATAAGGAACATAAAAATGATGAATTTAAGAAACTTATTTGTATGTTTTTTGTGTTTGTTTTTGGATGACATTTGGATTATATTGTACTTTTTATTATTATTTTGAATTGTCTTCAGTTTAACATCATTTTTTGGGAGTGAAATTTGTTTAAATTTGAATATAGAAAGTTTGTAATTTTTTATTTTAAAAAAATTTTAATTAAATGGGCTAGTGAGCCAACCCGTTTACCCACCAACCCATGGTGGGTCGAGCCAGTTCATATTTTTCTGGCTCGCTAATAAATGAGCCGGGTTGGGTTGACTCACTAAGTGACCAACCCGTGGTGGGCCGGGCCGGGTCGACCCGGGTTACCCGTTTTGACAGCTCTAAAAATATCCAGCAAGAGGAACACCAACATTGAAGATGGAACTTGAACTTTATGGTCAAGCTAATGACGTTAAAAGAGTGCTTATTGGGAGCCACCCCAGTGATTTAATAAAAGCATTTGATTTCTTTGATTTAATTATTTTGGTGATGTAATTTAAATAATTTGGAACATTGTTTATTGGGTTATGACCCTACCAAGGCATAGCATCTACTGATGGATGCTAGATGAGTTTGTATCTACTGAAGGATATTATGAAGGAACACCTACTGATGGGTGATGGTAAGAAGGTTTGCACCTACTAATGGGTGCTAGAAGAGTTTGGGTCAGGTTTGTGACATTAAACAAGCGCTACTGGGAGGCAACCCAGTTGATTGAATTTATTTGTGTTTGTTTGTTTTGATTTTATTATAGTTCCATTATAGGGGTTTGATTGTTGAATGCTTGAGTAGAGAGAAAGACTAAGTGTATTGATTAAGTAAGAGTGTGTGAAGTGAGTGGAGAATACACGAAATTTGAAAATTTGAGAGTTGAAGTTGAGAGGCATTGGTGATGGACGCTTAGGGCAAGCTAGGAAGAAGGAGATTTGGTATCGCGCCTGCCGCTCAACGCCAGTCTGGCACTGAGCGCGAGTTCTGCAGATTTTTCTTTTTGGGTTTTTAAATGTTGGGCTCAGTGTGGGATGACCCATTATGCATTTTTAAAACCCTAAGCACTTCCCAAGCACTCTCCAAAGGATTTTCTCCACTTTTCCCTTCATCCCTTTTCACAAAAATCCTTTCTCCACCCATTTATGCACTAATTCTCCATCCAAGTTTGGGGTTTTATGAGAGCACTGCTATTGGAGTTTGATTTCTTCAATTTCATTGAGCATTCTTCACATATTAAGAATCTCCACCTAAGTAAGTACATGCATTTTACATTCTAGGGTTTTGAAAGCATGATTTAAAATGAATATGGTTGTCTAAGCATGATTCTTGAAGGATTGTGATGTTTATGCATGATTGGATGAAATAGTCACTGTTTGGACCGATTAAACTACTTGATTAAGAATTGAAACTATGAAAAATGCATGTGGGTAGTGATTGAAGGCCAACTAGGGCTGTTTTTCAGAATCTAGACTAATACCACTCAACGTCAGACTAGCGCTGAGCGCGAGCTCTGTAGGTGTGAATTTTGTTGCTGGCCTTTGCAGATTGGTCTCTTTGGATGTTTTCTGGTTGCAGGTGATGTTGAGGGGCCCTGTTTTGCCCTCAGCGATGACAGGGAAGTGCGCTGGAGTTGTTCTATGATTCACTAATGCTTGACAATGTTTCTTCTGGTTTTGTGAATTGGTTTTGATGCAGGATGGCCTCCTCGTCAAGGAAGACAATCAAGACTATAGGAAACAAGAGGAAGGAACCAGAGTGTCCTTATTGAAAAAAATTCCTCTCTAGGAAGCATGAACAACACTTCCTGATAGTCTAAGACCGAAGGCTCTTGATGGAGCGCAAGGCGGGGTGGATACCAGAGTTGGCTCCACAATTTGGAGCGGAATTAGAGAGCAGGAACTGGGAGAATGTAGCTGCTTACCCTACACCAACCAACATAGCGGTGGTAAAGGAATTCTACACCAACGCAAGGCCCTTTAACAACACCCACACAGAGGATTATATGAGCTATGTAAGAGGGAAGATTATTCAGTATGATCCTGATTCTATTAACAGGTTTCTGCATATTGAATGGACTGGTGTACAGTGTCAGTTTGCACTAAACATGGAAGAAGGAGAAAACTTTGAGGGTATGGAAAATGTATTGTGTGTGCCTGGAGGGCATTTTCAGAGGAACAGGAATGGTATAGCTGTGCATATCAGGAGAGCTAATTTGACTCCTTTGGCAAAATATTGGATGGCATTCACTCATGCCATCGTTCAGTCATGCTCTCATGTGTCTGACATTACTGTAAGTAGAGCCCTTTTCCTGTATTATGTGCTTAGAGGGATGAACATTAAGATTGGACAGGTCATAACAAATGAGATTCAGACTTGTGCCAGTACTGCAAACAACAAAGCGCCCTTGGGGCATCCATCTCTGATCACACACCTCTATGAGTTAGCTGGGGTGAACACTTCCACACCGCCTATGGAACGACCAAAATTGATGAGGCCTATTATAGACAATATTGCAGGTGAAATGAGGCAGCCCAGCCGGTACCACCACAACGTCCTAGGAGAGGACCACCACAAGCACATGCACCGCCTCACGATGCAAAGCCTTTTCAGATGAGGGATATGTATATGTCTCTGATCCATAGAGGGCAGGTGGCCACTGCAGAGATGATCATTGGAATTTATGACACACCTCATGGACGATGGTGGACTATGGATGAGTTCAACACTGTGGTGGCATGGCCAGAGGATGACGTAGAGGCCAATGGAGCTTGAGCAGCTGAAGCTCCAGATATGGAGGAGGAGGATGAGGATGATGATTTTAAAGATGTTGAAGAAGGAAAGGAAGAAAACTCTGATGATATCATGGGCTGATGAGGAGATGAGATAGCATCTACTGATGGATGCTACCATCACTAGAGCAAGATGTTTCTTATCTTTTATTTTGTATTGTTGAACTTCTTTGCTTTGGTTTTTAGAATAAGTTGATGTACTCGGTTTGAAACTATATCTGATGTGATGGTTTGATATTGATTTGTGTGTGATGGGGATTGCTTGATGATGCTTTGATATTGATTGATGTTGAGATTGTGCACTATATGATGATATACAGGTGGTTATTCACAAGCTATGTGAACAGATGCATGATGTTGTGATTGTGATTATGCTGCTGAGCAGGATGTGTATCTAGAGTATGTGGAATACTGAACGTCTATATTTGAGGTTTTGAGCTCCAGAGTTTTTGTGTTGAATGATTGCTATTCTTTTTGGAAGCATGAATGATTTTGCCCAGGTTTCTATGATTGAATGAATTACATGCTTATGTAACATGATCAAGGCCATTTTTTATTAGCCCTTTTCTTAGCCAATGCATGATTTTCGCCCAGATGAAAAAGAGCACCATGTGTTCTATCCTTTTGAACCTTGAGCCTTAAACAGAATATGAAAACCCTTTTTAAAATCTCTACCTTGAGTTAAGTTGAGAATTATTGTATGGTATTGATAAAGGTTCAAGTTTAGGGTTTATTAGGAAAGTTGAAAAAGAAAGAAAAGCATTGAGCTAAGTGTTGAGCAAGCAAGAAAAAGAAAGAGAAAAGATAGAAAAGCTCAATGCAAAAAGGGGAAAGTTGGGAATGAGTGAGATTGGTTCAATTAAAGAGAGTTTATGCTTGAATGATAAATGTTTGAATGACTCTCTTAACTCAAGGATTTTGTGATCTAGAAAAACCAATTTTCCTTCTTAGCCCAACCACGTTACAAGCCATGAAAAGTCCTTGTGATGACATGTGTGTGAGTATGTTTGATTATGGTAAATGAAAGGCAATTTTGTTCTATTAACATTGGGATAGTAAAGGGAAGGAGTGACCTCTAAAAACACTTGTGTGATTAAGTGAAACACTTTATCTGGAGAGGAATGATTCCATGAGTACATGATTACATCTATGCTTAGTTAATTGATCATTCATGAGAATAACACCTGTTGGATATTATGTGACTATGTGAACACCATGATGAGTTATTATTAATCAAGGCATGTGTGCATCTTGACTGAATTCTGTTTGATGAGCTGATTTAAGTACTTACTTGTATTGAAAGAAAGAGTTTTGGAATGTGTTGAACCATTGTATTGATTGGTGGAAGACTGAGTTATATCTTGTTTTCTTGAGGACAAGTAAAGTTCTAAGTTTGGGGTTGTGATAACGATTGAAATACCATTATTTTTATACTTAATTTTGATACTAAAAACACCCTTTATGACTTAGAAACTAGCTTGAAATCATGTTTTTGTTTAACTTGAGAGAATAAGAGAGTTGAAGGTGGTATTATTAGTTTTATGCTTGGTTTTCCGTGTTTTGGCAGAACTTATGACGAATTCAATGAAAGAAGTTGAAGTAGCAAGGAGTTGGACTCAAGAAAAGCAGGAAAATAGCACAACAAAAGAATCGTAGCTGGCGTTGAGCACCACTTTTATCGTTAAGCGCCAAATCTGTTGTTGAGTTCACTGACTGGCGCTTAAGCGTCACTTTTATCATTGAGCGCCAAGATTGTTGAAGAGTTCTTTGTCTCACGCCTAGGCGCCATCGCTGAGCGTCACTTTGAGAATCGCACCTGCCGCTGAGCGGCATACCTACCGCTGAGCGCCAACAACGTGGGCATGGGCCAGTTTTCTGTTATAGTTATAAGCTATATAAGGATTTAGACGACCTAGAGGCTCCATCTTTTGACAGAAAGAGGCGCATTAACAGTTTTTTCACCCCTCAGAGGCGGATTTTGGATGCGGAAGCTCCGATCTTCAACTTTTAGGGTTCTAACTTTCATTCTTTTCATTAATTTCATCTAGTTTCACCATGTCTATGGTGAACTAAACCTCCATTGTTGTTGTGAAAACGATGTAATCCTTTGAAACTCTCATGTATTGAATTGATTTTTAATATATATGCTTTACTTCATTAATTGTTAGGGTTTTTCCTCAACACTCTATGCATGCTTTGTTTAACTCATTCAATTGCATGATCATTGATTTTTTTGATATGGACACATATGGGAAAATCTAGAACTGGAGAAATTCTCCCAAAAGCAATATTAGCTAGACATAGGGATATGAGGGTTGGTTGCCTTTAAGCTTCTGTGTGAATGTAATGCATAATTAGTTGCTGGGGATACAAGACATTGTGAACTAGTAATTAAAAGTAGGCTTTCTTCACCAAGACATTGGGTTTAAAGTAAATTAGAAAGTGGCATTAACATTAATGAAGAAGATGAATTCGTAAATACATGAGAGTGGATAGGATAATTCGAAAACTCCAACAACATCATCATTCCATACTTTTTATACACTAATCACCTGCATACTCTTGAGCCAATTGATCAACCCATGCATTCATGTTTATTTTCTGTTTTGCATTCTAAAACCTAATTTTCGTTCTCAAGTCTTAAATAATCAACAAGTCACATGACTGTTTAGGCCAATGAGTCTCTAGAGAAAATGATACTTGGTCTTACCATTTATATTACTTATTATGATTCGGTACACTTGCCAGAGTCTTAACAAAAGTATATCCTCAATTATTAGTTTACAATGTCTTCTCTCCCTAACAATTGATTATGCATTACGCACAGAAGCTTAAGGCAACCAAGCGTTCTATCCCTATGTCTAGGTAATAGTTCCCTTGGAAGAGAATCCCCAAATCTAGATTCCCCCGTGTGTGTCCATATCAACAAAATCAATGATCATGCCATGAATGAGTTAAACACGACAATGCATAAGGTATAGAGGAAAAACCCTAACAATTAATGAAAGAAGCATATATAATAAGAATAAATTCAAATACAAGAGATTTTAGAGGTTACATCTTCCCCAATAACCAATGAAATTAGTTCTCCATCGTCATGAAGAAACTAGGTGTACAATGCAATGGATGACATAGAAAAACCCTAGAAAAAGAAGAGGAGATCTCTCACATCCCCAAATCCGCCCCTAAGGGGTAAAAAAACGTGTTTTTATGCTTAAGCCATCAAAAGATACACTTTTTAGGGCGTTTGGGTCTTAAATAGATCATAAAAATAACAGAAAACAGGTCCAAGCCCACGTCGTCGGCGCTCAGCGCCCTAAATGGGGCGCCCGGGCGTGCTGCGGCACATAAAACTGGCGTTCAGCGTCCCAAAAAGGGCGCTCATGCGTTAAACAGTGAGTATTGGCACTCAACGCCCCTGGGAGGGCGCCCAGGTGTGTTGCAGTGCAAATTCCGGCGCTTAACCCCCCTAAAATGGCGTTCAACGCTACTTTTTATGGGTTCCACCGCTCAAGCGGTAGGCTAGCGACATCATTCCCAAAATTCTCGTTTTTTTTTGTTTTGTTTGCTTTTTGAGCTCCGACTCCTTTGTTCTTTTACTCCTCTTCCAAAACATCTCAATTCCTGCTAAAACAAGGGAATCTAGCCATAAAATCATTAAGTTCATTCTCAACTCTATTATTCACAGAACTTAAACAAAATCATGATTTTAAGAAAGTTTCTAAGTAAAAAAGGTTGCATTTAGTATCAAAATTGAATCACAAAAAATGGTATATTTAACTGTTATCATATTCTAATTACACAAGGCAAATTGGGAACAACATAGAGAAGAGAATGTAAAGTGAGAAACTAAGATAACCACTATGAATGGTAAAAATAGTAACACATAACAACTGAAAACAGAAATGAAAAACCTAAACCTAATCACCTATAACTAGAAAAAAAAATAAAAAAATAGAGTAAAGATCAAATATAGCCTTGTCATTAGGCTTAATTTGAACCCATAAAGCATACCATGTCTTCAATAAAGCATACCATGTCTTTAAGAAGACTTCTTGAAAAGTTAGGCCCTCTTTGAGGTCCTAAGGCATCTGATTTAAATGCCAATGATGTACATAGTTCCCTTTTAAGCCCCAAATCAATTCCAAATGCCTAAAGCTACACTTTCTCTTACATTATAACATCTGAATTGCACTAAACAAATAACCCAAAATCAGAACATAGAATACAATGTGCAACAAGGGTGAAGGAAGCATTACTAGGTACACAATGATCATGAAACCATGGATGCATTCCTTAACAGGTAATGGGTAATGATAACTCCTAATGAAAATGGACAATTCTTGCAATACTAAAATGTAAAGACAGCAACAACAATTCAAAATTCACAATAACACCACTCCAAAGCTTAAATCATAAAGAAAATGCAATGAAAATAAAGTGAAAACAGATTTACTCAAGAATGGAACAAAATGTCAAAACCAAGTCTAATAGAATCCTTAAAATTGTTATTTCTAATCATACAATATCAAGTGTTGAAATCATAAAGGAAAGAAACAGAATCAAAGCTGACATCAAAACCAATTTTCTAAAAGAAAAAGAAATGATTACCTATACTATAATTGCAATTATCAAATGAAACAATCAAAAACAGCAAATTGTAAAATAGAGAATCACCTAATCTACAGGATATCACACATCTTAAAATTGAAAAGAGATATTGAGAAAAACAGAGCAAGAAACAACTAAAACTAGAGAACAAATCTAAATTGCATGAATCGTAAAAATAATCTACAAGAATCAAAATTAAAAGTGAAAGAAACATAAAATTGTGCAAAGAAAAGGTAAAAGAAGATAATTGTATTGAAATTGAAGAGTTGAATTACAAGAAGTGTACCAAAGATCGCAAAAGGGAAACCTCACGGTCTCTCACCCACATGAGAACCCTCCACAAAGTCCAGTAGCAAAGAATAATTATTCTACTTCTACGAAAGTGTCTGTACAAACCCCTATTTAAAGGAAAACTAAAGGAAAGGGGAAATGGGAAAAACCAACTTCGCGATTCCTCTTCTTTTCAAACTCCTTCTCTCTTTCTCTGGCTTCCAATCTTCATCTCTTTGCGATCAACCCTCGGACATGGGTGGTGCCTCTAAATCACTCAATCTCTGGTCCGAAAGTCATGAGCCATGGAGCTCTCTCTTAAAAGCTTCTCTTTGCGTTCTTTTTTTTCTTCCTTGAAGCCCTAGCAAGAGAGTGCTTTACACTTCTGGAATGAACCTTGCTTGAGCCTTCATTTAGCACCATCAACACACCAAAATTGTGCTTCCACCCTTAACTCTGCAGGCCAAAACGCTACGTTTTGAATGAGCACTTAAAGCAAGTCAACCTTCTTTGACTTTGACTAGAAAAAAGGGACCCTTTGACCATGGGTTATCCTATAATTAGAAAAAATTGGAAAGGGTTAAACAACAAAAAATGTAAAATAAAGCCTATATAAGAAAAATTGGAGAAAAAGCATTTTAATTTGTAAAGCACTATCCTAAAAAGCACCAAAAATACACCTAAAAACACCTTTTTAACCATATTTCTACAAAACTAAAGAATTAAAAAAAAAACAAAAAACTATCCTAATTCTAGACAATTAGAAACGAAGATGAACTAAAAATGGATTCTAAACAAAGAAAAAGAGGGAAAATTTGGGAGTTATCAAGCAGCATTAACCTTCGTTCAGCGTAAAGAAGAAGATGAACAAGAAACCCTTGCACGGAAGCGAGGAAAAAGAGAATGATTTCATGATGGAGAAGGGTGACGCCCGTGCTAGACAGAGATGTTATTCAAACACTACGGTGGTGCCGGTGAAGTCTTCGACTTAAATTCCAACAACGGTGAGACATGAAAAGGTTGCTCCTAGAACAATGGTAGAAAGGAATTGAGTTTCTATTGAAGAAGAAAGAAGCCATGCCTTTGTTGAAATAAGTGGTGGAGATGTATAAGTCTATGATTGCATAAACTCAGTTGTCACCTTTGATACTAACACATTTTATTTAACTAATAAATCTATGTATTCAGGAAAATAATTGACATACCATTCCTTTCTTCATGTTGCATTCCTTGTTCATAGAGTTGTATGAATTTTCTATCTTATTTTCAAATTTTCTCGTTAGGTCAACTTCCCAAGTTAAAAAATATCAAGCATTTGGAGTTGGTTTCCTGTGATGATGATGATGGAATCATACTTGAGGCTTGTGCTTTGTTATTAAGGGCACCATCTTCACTATGGAAGTTCACACTAAAGGTGAATATCCTTTGACTCTATGTTGTGCATCAAGCAAGTGCTAAAAATCTAGAATCCTTATATATTTGAATCTGACTCTTTTTCATGCACTAGATGCTACATACTTGATATGGAACAACATACCTAAATAGAAATAAAGCTAAGAACTAAAAAAGAACAATTAAGAAATGGAATTAAAAGACTAGAAATGAAAGAGAGAAAGGAGAGGAAACTTATGATTTGAAGACAATGCCACTTGGAAGGATCCAAGATAAATGCCAAGGAGGATCGCCACTTGTTCTGCACAAGATAAGACCCAAATTTAGACTAAGAGACATAATTCTATCTCAAAGAAGTAATGCAATTGAATGTAAAAACTCTTTATATTCAAATTTGAAGGTGTGTAAGGTGTATGTACAAAGGAGACCTTAGGTTGCTTGTATAGCACTAGGAGATAAAATAGGTGGAGAAAACTAAAGGATGTGGGACTTGGAGGCCTACAAGTCTGGACAATAGCTCTCAAGGTTGTTTTAAGTCTCACATATCTTAATTCTATAACCTCCTAAGGGTATATAAGATACCTAACTAGTCTAAAGATCAAAGCTAAAACTATACATAAGATAACTTGCAATACAAACAACTAAAAGGAAAAGAGACTTATTTATTCTTCTTTCTTTTAAGTCCAAACTATGTGAAGTCCCACATTGCTTGCACCTTAAAGAAAATAAGAATATATAAGCTTCTTTACAACCAAACTAAGAGAAAGAAACTAGAAACTAGAATAGGCAAAATACAAGCCTAAGAAAAACCCATGTTATTCTTTTTATACTTCTTGTCACTCTTTAAACTCTTCATTCTTGCCCTATCTATGATCATATCAATACCAAATTCTCTTGAAGAACAAAACACAAAATTACAATGAAATGCTTGGGATCTTAAGGAAAACAGAAATCGTGCTAGGGCACTGTAAGAAAAAGTGCCACCTTGGATTGAATTTGTTTGTATTAAAAGTGTATTACAAGCTAAAACATCATCAATATTGGTATTGAAAAAAAATATAGTTGCAAAGGTGGTTTAGCATCATATATATATATATATATATATATATATATATATATATATATAGATTATCATCATTTAAAACACTAAAAAGTGATATGGAAATTTTATGTCAAAAGAAAAGAACTATTCAAGTGTTAATTCACTTCCTATAATTTGTTATGCAAAATTGAAAAAGAGATCCATCCAATCTTAAGTTTGTAGGATTGGACTAACCAAATAAAAGTGCTTTTTACCTTCTATAATATTTATTTATCTTTTTTGCAATCTTCTTTACTGTTTCTATTACTACTAGTAGTTTTGGAAAACAAATATCTTACTTTGAATTTATTATGGTTTGAATCTTACTAACAATCCATAGTACTATGGCTTCGATAATGAAAAACATATTGGACAATGAGATAAAAAAACATGTTGAAATTAAATTAACGCTAACTAAGAGTATCCAACCATTTGATAGCATACATTAACTCTGCATATTTAAGGGCTAATGAATCTTTCACTTGGATTGTTTCTCAATGAAATGTCAAAAACTCCAACTCACGCAGAATTGAAAATAGAATGGTTTCTCCAGCAGTTTCATAAACTCCATGACTCTTCATACCGATTCTCAACCATGTTAGTTCGGCCAATTCTATGCCTTCCACCAATCTCATTGAGCTTAACAATTAATGATGTTGGTGAAAGCCTCTTCCCATTGACTAAAATAGGAAACCTTAAATCAAAATGGAACAAAGTGTTTTGATTATTTTTTTAGTGTTTGAGAACTATTTATTTTGTGTTTTTAGAGCTTGAGAGATATTTGTTTAGTTCAACAAAGGCATGACTTATTTCTTCTTCAACACAAACCTAGTTTCTTTCTACCACTGGGAGTTACGTTGTTGTGCCCCATTATTGTCGGAACTTAAGTCGAAGACTTCATCGACTCCACTGTTAAGACCTCGATACGTTTACCAAATCGTATCAAGTAATAATAAATGGTAAGACCAAGTATTGTTTCCCAAAAGACTCATAACACTAAACAATCGTGTAATACCTTAACTAATTAAGACTTAAAATCACTTTCCATAGATTAAAATGCAAATGCGATAAACGTAAATATGAATGCAAATTGATCAATTGAGGCTAAAACACAAATGAATAAACGGTGTTGATGATATGAGATGATTATGTTGTCGGGGTTTAGATTTCACCTACTTTACTATCATGCATATAAAAATTCATCTTCTTCATTAAAATGTTAATGTCACTTTCTAAATTACTTAGAACCCGACCCATCGGCGTAAAAAGCCTAGATTTGATTATTAGACAACAATCCCTTGAAAACTCTAACAATCAATTCCGCATTCATATTAGAAGCTTAAGACAACCAAACATCCTATCCTTATCCCTAGGCAATATTTCTTTTGGGTGAAATTCTCCAAATCATGGTTTCTAGGTATTTCCCAATAACAAAGAAATCCAAACATCATGTTATGAGTGATCAAAACATAACAAGCATTGAGCAAAGGAGAATTTCACTAACATTTAATCAAAGAAGCATAAAATAATTCAGATCATATTCAAATACATGAAAGTTTAGATGTTACATCTTCCCCAGCCAACAAATGATTTTAGTTCTCCATTGTCATGGAGAACCTTGGTATACAATAGAATGAAAGTGAGATAAAAACCCTAGAATAAGAAGAGGAAAGCTCCCGCATCCAAATCTTCCTCCAAAGGGTCGAAGATAGCGTTTCTACCATCAAAAGATGTGAACCCTAAGGCGAGCAAGTCCTTTAATAGATCAAAAATTGACCCATAAGCCCAACACGTTAGCGCTCTACGCCCCAACTAAGGGCAAGCAGGCGAAATTGCAAGAAGACTGACGTTGAGGGCCCTGAATAGGGGCAAGCAAGCGCTTTGCGACATGGCTGACTAGCGCTCAACGCCCCTCAGGGGCAAGCAGGCGCTAGTGCGTGAACATCACCCCTGAGGGCCCCTGAAGAGGGTAAGCAGACTTTATGAGTGACATGTGGCGCTAAGGGCCCCATAAAAAGGGCAATCAGGTGCCCTGCGTCTTCTTCAACCTCCTTCTCTGGTGCTTTAACTGTCCCTCTTGAGTTCCAACTCCTTGATACTTTTGCTCTTCTTCCAAAACATCCCAATAACCTACAAAATTGAGGGAATTTAGTGATAAAATCATTAAGTATAACCATTATTCACTTATTAACAAAACTAAACTAAAAAAAAAAGTTCAAGCAAGTTTCTATGTCAAAAAGAGTTGATTTAATATCAGAATTGTATCACAGATAACGGTAAATTCAACCGTTATCAACCACGAACACCACATTTCTCCATCACGAAATCTTTCTCTTTTTCCTCGCTCATGTGCAAGGGTTTCTACTTCACCTTCTTCTTCACATTGAACGAGAGTTGCTACCGCTGGTAGGAACGCCAATGCTAAACCTCCATGAGAGTTGGGTGGGTGGCTCAACAGTTAATGAGAAAGGGAGAGAAACCTCTCGTGATAAGAGAGCGGGAAGGGTTGACATGTTTTCAGAAAGGAAAAGGTGACATGGCACACCGTTAGCAAACTAAGAAAAAAATTAACATCTTTGGTCATGGATGACTAAATCTAAGACTTTTTAAAAGGAAAGGGATAAAAATGAATCAAAGTTTCAAAAAAGGGCAAAAACCAAAATTACATGATAATTTAGTAACTAAAAACATATTTAACCCTTAAATTAAATTTACTAATTACATTTTATTTTATATTAATTTTAACTACAATAATAAAGTTTTAATATTATTTTTTATTTATTAAAACATTTTTTATCTATCGTATCCATCAAATCATTGAGAAACTTTGTCCTCTAATATTTATACTTTTACTTCTTTATCCCTTAAAACAAATAACACAACAATCCTCTTATGCAATTCATGAATGCGAAAATGTAAATAACATATAACACTAATAAATATTAATACAACCTTAAATATTAGATAATATCACTTGTTTTTCAGATTGTCAATATTAATTTCAACCATATCAACTTTTATTTTTTAATAAATATAGAAACAACATTAACTCTAATATATTTAAAAAATCGCATTAAATAGTTTTGATAAATATTGGATGAAAAATAGTATTAAACTATATTTTCAACTATCAAATATAACATTAATACACTTTTCCGTTTAAAAGAAATACTTAAAGCAAGAAATAATTAATAAAATAATAAAAAGATTGAAAAACTGATTAAATTTTTATTAAAAGTGAAATTCAATCAGGAACATAAATAAATAATAGATTTAAAAAATAATTAAACGTAAACTTAAACTAGTATCCATCTGGTGCCTCAATTGAGGACAAAACGCGGAAATGCGTGACGACTTAGCTATCCCTTTCACCTATTAAAACTTGACATCTCAGTCTGAGTCTCAGTTCCTTTCTCTTCCCTCACACCAATTTTCTGGTTGCATTCCAATCTCCTTCCCTTGTTCCCATATCTTTCAATTTTCATGTCCCTTTTCACTTCATTACTTGTTTGCTTTCCACTCATGCATGTTTTCTTGTGAAAGAACTTCATTTTTGACGGTTGGGTTTCTCGAGTTTATTTTGCTTTTTTTTTTTTTCATATGAATGTTATTTCAAACTTCTTAAACATGTTTGATGGAACTGAGAAATTGGTATGAGTTTGGATCTTATGCTCTACCCTTTTAATAACCGGATATTATTATCAATTTATGTTCCTGAGATATTGAAAATTTCTGAACTTTCTTGCCCCTTCAACCTGGGGTTAGGTTAGGTGAGGTTGAGTTATGTATTAAGGTCTTTCTAGGGAGGAATAATGTGTTTTTCTGCAGTTTTATGCTGTCTTAGTGGAGGTTCTTGTGCTTTTGTAGGATTTGAAGCATGGCAGATTCAAAATCAGGATTGAGGAAGCCCGTATTCACCAAGGTGGATCAGCTTCGCCCTGGGACAAGTGGGCACACTTTAACTGTGAAGGTGGTCAATGCTAAGATGGTGATGCAGAAAGGTCGTTCTGATGGTCCTCAGTCCCGTCAAATGCGAATTGCTGAATGTTTGGTTGGTGATGAGACTGGAATGATCATATTCACTGCCAGAAATGATCAAGGTATATATGTGTTATTGCTTTCACAAAGCTGTCCATATTCATGTTTTCTGTCACTGCATGGTGTTTTTTTATTGTTGACATTGTGTTTTTCTTTGGCTGGGCCAAGGCGCGTTATTTATTTGGTTGTTTTGCACTGAATAAGCGCATGTCATGTGTCTAGTGTCCTGTTTTGTCCATTTTTTGGCAATCTTCCATTTCCATTTCTGTTTTGATGTCGGTTAGTTCTGGACATTCATCTGTCCAGGGACATGTATTAGTTGCTTCATTCGGTGAATTTCATGTGCATCTGTAGTTACTGCTTGTGGTATGTGCTGTGAACTGAAGGTGAATTGTCCTGAGCTATAACAGATACTTCACTTTGCTTATCTACGCAGTTTTGGATATATAAGTCACCAAAACCACTTCTATGTTTTTTCTTACATATCTGACACTGCTTGTTATTATGAGATGCCAAAGTTCTACATTGAGTAGAATAAGATATTCAGTGTACTGAAATATATTAGAGCTACCAATGAGGAAGTTGAATGAAGTGTCAACAAGTTAAATGTTGTAGAGAAGTTGTGATGGTGTTGGCTCTTGGGGATGTGCTGATAGGGATTTGAGTATTGTAGATCTAAGTCCCTCATTGAACAATAGGAGATGCTTGGTGGAGTATGTAAGTGTTTGGATTTGATATGTTTTGGTGAAGTGTCAAGTCTGCAAAGCATTTTATGAAAATTCAATGCAACTATATGAAACATATAAGAATGTGCGATGAAGAAACATTGTCCCGAGATATACCAAATATACAAATTGTTCTCTTCGTAAATGTTTTTATGAAAGGAATGAGATTTATGGTAGTAGTCATATACGTAAATAGTAGAAAGTAATTTATGATGCAATGGGTTATAATTTTTTATTTATTTTAGCAATATATAAGAAAGATGTTTTAAATTTTGATTTGCATAATTGTAGTTAAATATTTATTATGTCTTATGAATTTTTAGATATTTTTAAATATGTATCTTATATGTATCATACCCTCCATATCAAACATGATATGTATCCGAAATGCATAAAGTATCTGTGCATCATTGGTCTTGAACGTTTATAGATTTGTTTTTTAAAAGAAACTTCTATAAAAGATATGTACCTATTCAGTTAGTGGAATTTGATAGAGAATTTACCATATGAAGTCTTCCGGAAGTCCCAGGTTTGTAGTTAATTGTGCACTAGATGATCTAAATAAGTGCAAAAATTTATGCAATAGAGGAATCAGTGTAATTGTTGTTGCGTGTTTTTCTTGTTTCTTGTACCCAAAATATCCTAATTAATGTCCATTATTATTTTCTTGCAGTAACATCATCAACCATATAAACCTTGTCTCAATTTTATAGAAATTAGGGAAAAATAAGGAATAATCTGTCTTTTCCTATAAGTGTTTAGCATATTTAAACTAGTCTGTTGTTAACTTGTTATCCGACTAAAAAAGCTCAAATTCCTGTTTGGCAGCATTTGGTGACAATAGAAAGATCTCTATATAATGTACACATATAGTTATCAAAGGAAAATGTAATTTTTAGTTGTAGGAAAACGCAGTTTTTTAGTAATCTAAATCTTCTGATATGTTTCAGGGTCTCTCCCAATTCACTCTGTGATCTATGTTTTTGGTTCTTGTGAGTGTCTTGATTATTGTATCCAATTATTTTTTGTATTATGTGTTGTATTTAGAAATGACATGAATATCATAAAACTTCTGTTGTTGTATAGTTAATGTTCCGAATGCCAAATAATCTAAATTGTGGATTAAGAGTACATTCCCATGCATGTTAGAGTAGATCAGTCCTACAATTAGTTAAATCTGAGTATATTTGCAGTTGTTGACATGTGTTAATGTCCTTCAGTTGGTGTACACATATGTGCAATGGAGAATTTTTACATCCTTGAGGGTATGATGGCACACTTCTCTTTTGCAATGATAAAGAAAAATTTTGTGCTATGTATCCTACATTGTTGGTGTTAAATGATTCAACAATAAATATAAAAAAAATGATAGATTTTCCACTCTTCTAATGTTGAAATGTTTCTTTACTTCTGTATGGTTATTTCTCTTGAACTCAGAGAAGGTGTAAGACTTGAAGTACCGGGGAGATAGAGAAATGAAAAACTGATGTAATTGGGGGAAGAATGGTAGCAAAAGACGCAATGTCATTTAGGGGCTTCCCTAATTTTGCCTGTGTCTTTTTTTTTTTTTTGTTGGGTAAACTACATTTCAGGATGGGCATAGAAGCTCAGCTTTGTGTTATTTTTTCTATAAGTTATTGCATTCTGGTTTATACTACTTTCTTGGTTCAACTAAAATATATCAAGGTCTCATGGTAATTTTTTTGTTTAACAGTGGTTCTCTAGAATTTGTACAGTGTTTTAGTGTAGTTACTAAAACTTCACTGGCTGATTCAATTGGGAATTAGTTAGGTCACTTATCTAAACAATATAAAAAAATGTTGGAGAAAAAGACTAGTTAAAAGGTATCCAAAACCAGGTAAGAACCACTGATTAAACTTTACCTCAAATATTTTTATTTTTTATTCTAAAACATGTTTAAAATGATTAAATGATCTTAGGTTTATATGTAAGATCTATCTATAGATTGCTATTTTTCTTTTTGAATTTTTACCATTTATGAATCATTACATCCATATAAATTGCTAATTTTCTTTTGATTTTTACCTATAATTTATTTTGCATTAGTTTATTGCTTGTTATATTATTATTATTATTATTATTATATATATATATATATATATATATATATATATATTGTTATACTGATTTAATCACAATTGAAGCCAATCAATGTGCAGTTTTGAAGACTTTGGTTTAGTTTTGTTGGGTTTCATAATTGACAACGCTTTTTAAACTCTTGCTTTAGTTAAAAGTTTCATTATGTATTCCCTCTCTATTTCACTTTTTCAGGCCATGGGGACATGCTTGATAGTTTATATTGTGTAGTTCTTGAGTTTTATGCTTATCGCTATATTATTTCAACTGAAGACAATATTATTATTGATTGGAACAACTTTTTTATTATTTATTAATGACATTTTAAATAGTAAGATAAGTCCTGGTTGTGGTTTTTTGTTTATCTGAATGAATACTTGAAATGAAATTTTATTCAATTTCTTTGTTTCTCAGTTATTGTTGTTGTGAAATTTAGCAAGGTTTTACAATTTAAGGCATATATGTGAAATTGGTGGGAAAATGATATATAACCAATTCCTTGTGCACTTGCTTGACATGTGAGTATTGCTTTTTCCAACTCAGGAGTTTATATAACTACTGTTTGTATGGGTTTTGTATCGCTACTAAAGAATGACTTTTAGGGTTGAATTGGGCTTACTTAGTCTAGGATAATCGGGAAATAATGTGTAGGTTTTGTATCACTACTAAAGAGCTATTTTTTGGGTTGAATTGGGCTTACACAGTCTGGTATAATCGGGAAATAATGTGTGTTCCAGTTTCTAACAACGTTTTGTATGACCTTTTGGATATATCTATTACTTAAGCTGTGAATAGAAACAAATTAAGTTGAGGTTCTTTGAGAAGAAAGTTTAAGAAGAGAGTTTGAGAAGAAAGTTAGAAACGAACAAGCTCTCTTCCTTGCAAACATTAAGGAATGAAGCTAGAATTGCAGATGCAATATTGCTTATTCCTGTTTATTACTTGTTCCTGCTTTTGAATTCTCCCTATGGCCGAGGTCTGATAGGTGTAGAATCAAAAGAGAAACTATGTTTACTAATGCGAAATTTTGAAAGAAAGAGTAGCAAGCATGAAGTGGTCATTTTTTCATGATAGTGGAAGTGTATGCCTGCTGATTGCTTTCTTTTACATTAAGACTGTCATTTTTTTATGATAGTGGAAGTGTATAGAATGTGGTTTTGGACCATTACTTTTACTAATAGAAAAAGTTCAGTATTCTCATGATATTATAGGGATCATATATGACGGAGAACTTAAATTTAATAAATAATCGGAAAAAGTAATTACCATTTAGGAAAAAAAATAAGCAAACCAGTGGTTTGAAATGCTAAAATTAATTGGAACCGATTTTTCCCCCTGAAAGTAACGAGACTAGTTCCCTGGGACAAAAAAATGCAGAAAATAAAAGATCCAGAGTTCTGTAGATGCACACAATCTCTAGCCCAACCGCATGCCCTTTTCTTCTCTAGTCATATCTAGCCTGTTGTTTCTTTCAACTTTTAATCACCTTCTCTTCAACATAATTAAACATGTTTCCCTCGGAAATTCTGATACTCACTTAGTTTCTCTTCCCTTTATCTGCCCTGTTGTTACTTACGGTCCATATTTTGGTCTAGTGCCTAATGTTATTTACTTATAACTCCGTTGCAATGACTGTTTATATTGATAAGTGTTACATTGTATTGTAATTCTTTCTTGACAATAATAGTGTAATAGTTGTCAACTTGTATTCAACATGAAAGTTAAAATGAAGTTTTAGGTTGGAAGTTGAACAACAATCTTGAAAATATTTTATGTAGAATTTTCAAATTAAATTGCAATCTAAACGAATATTTAGAGTGTGGTTTGAAATAAGTTGAGTATTGTATTTTTGGCTGAGATGTTGAACATTTTGTCATATTTCCAATTTTGTTTATGTTCAGTGGATTTGATGGAAGAGGGTGCTACTGTGATCCTGCGAAATGCCAAAATTGACATGTTCAAAGGATCAATGAGGCTTGCTGTGGACAAGTGGGGCCGAGTGGAAGTGAAAGAACCTGCTAGTTTCACTGTTAAGGAAGATAACAACTTGTCTCTCATCGAGTATGAACTTGTGAATGTTGTTGTAGAATGACTTGTTGGGACATCCTGGAATTTCTAATGAGAATAAAACAAATCCAGCAAAGAAATCTAGCTGTTTCTTTTTGTATCCGAGACATCTAATCATGCTCTTCACAGTTCACCTTAGTCTAGGAAAAGGATTTGAGAAGCCAGTAGTATCAACAGTTGTTCTTACTGTTGCAGCAAACTATGGATCTTGTAGCTTCAACCACTGAACAGATACATGTGTAAGTGCAGCAAGAAAATGGGAACTGGTTTCCAGATCATACTTTTTTGTTGTGCTATCTATTGACATTTTAGATTATATCTATCTGATTATTATGTATGGTTGGTGGGTGTTTATACTTGATATAATCCATGTTTAACCTCAATCTTTATCGTGATCTTGATAACCTGTTCAAACAAGTCGGGTTGCACATTCTGACTTACCAAGAACCTGTTTAACCCCTGCTTGGTGCCGCCCTGACGTAGGATGAGATATGTTGATCTGTCAAATTGGGCCTCTCTCTATTTTATCATGTTTTTATACAAATACTTTTATTTTTGTTATGATTATCTCTTAAACTTTTTCCCTCATTAAATGATTTTATATATTTTACCGAAGACAAAAATTATCAAAATCTCTTGATTTCAAAGTCTATTCTATCTTTAGATCAAAATAGTTCCGTTTTTGGACATGAGAGTTACTTTATTTATAGGTAAATTAATTACAAATTGTTTTTATTTTTCTAATTTTAAAATAAAAATTAAAATATCTATTAAATTTTTTTATTCAATAGGATCTATCGATAAAATTTAAAATGAAATCAGAGTGAATTTAAGTGAGTCCATGACTTTAGGATGTTATCGGGTCGGACCTATTGGAACGGTATATATATATATACACATTTGATTTAAACAATTGAACAGGAATTGCATTGACTCAAATCGGATTTTAGTGGATTAAGAATAGGATGAATATGGTCTACTACCATTTTGTATTCTTACTGATAGAAAATTCAAGTCCTAGATTGAATGTAATAAAGAACATCTTGGATAAACTTAGTTTTAAATGTGTTTTTGTTTATGAAAATGCTTTGTGTCTTAATAATTATACGAATTATTTACATTTAGTCTAGCGATAAAAAGTTTTTTTTAACTATAATAATTAAAAATACATAAAACTTGAAGACTAATTATACAGAGGTAAACATCATTTGGTGCAAATGTGGACGAGTATTAAACATCCAGTAATGTTCTAGTGGGAAAATGTGCAAAATTACGTTATGTGTATTGTTGCAACTGGTTATAATGCAAAAAAAATGATTTTACAATTTCTTTTGAAACTCAAGGTCCTGCAAACGAGAATCCAAAGCTTCACTTAACAGAAATTTACTAGCATGTGATGATTATGCATATTCTGGTCTGAATAAAGTTGCAGACTTTAATCAACAACGGAGTGTATGAACTGTTGGGGATGTCCAAAACTAATAATTCAACACAAGTCATGAAACATTCTTCGTTGTGTTGACAATGATAATGTGAGGCACCACTATGGACTTATCTTTGGGCTTGTGGTCTAAGCAAACCATACCCTACACCAACCAAACCCTCTCTACTTAGGTTAAACAAGTAATCAATTGTATGAACACCCACATGAGGTACTCTCAATATTGTGAGTGTTAGAAGATACTATAAAATATCAATATTTGAATTTTAAAAAAATAAAAAACCACAAATTAAGTGAAAGAGAGAATCTCCATTGAGTTTTTCTGTATTATTTTTCTTTTATATTTTCAAAATACACTTATGGACATTTAATGTTTTAAAATATGCTAAAAATGATTTTAATATGTTAATGAGTATAATTTTAATGTTCAAAAGAAAATAATACCAAAGTATCCAACAAAGAATCAGAAGCCTACAACATAAGCAGGCAGATAAGGCATGAAGGCTGTGATTAAGGCAATATTTTAATTAAGATGAGTATATAGGGTTGTAAGTAGAGACATTTAAGGAGAAAATAAAAGCATGGTTTGATGTAGCATAGATAGGTACCTTGTAGGAGATAGTGGCTTAGTTGTAGAAAAGAAAGGATGAAAAAGAAGTGGGGATGGTCCAATAGTAGGTCCTACTAATTTATAATACCACACACCATATCTTAATTTGTCTTTGTACCAAAGGGACTCAAGCTCCATACGTTATCATGATACCCTTTGAACAAGCAAAAGGACCACTCACTCACATGGCTAATACAAAGGAAAATGTAATGAACAAGAGAAGAAGATCGTTGACGAAGAAGAGGAATGGATGGAAAGGAAAGCAGAAAGAAAGGCAACAAAATGTGACGAGTGATGAACGTCATGATAGTTGCATATGAAATTGGTAATGTTGGTGAAAATTTTGGAAGCTAGTGAGTGGTGCCTCATAACTACCATCTTAAAATATGTAGTTTGTATAGTTGATTCGGGACAAATGGATACCGACATTAGGATGAGATATATCAAATAGGTCTAACCATATATATGTGTTCTACATTGTTTAGAATTAGGGTTTCTAACTAATGCTAAAGCTTTACCAAATGGGGTATGCCATTTTAGTTTTATTCAACCTTTCTAACAAGTTTCAAATGTGTCTTTCACTCTTATCATTGCCTTTGTTGTATACAAGTGATTTTTTTTTTTAAAAAAAGTAAAATTGTTAATTACCACTAAAGTGATGCTTTGCTTTTGCTTCTTCTACATGTATCAAAAAGTGTCATTTTTTTTATTACTCTTTTACTTGGTAAATGTAAGAAATTTTCATTCAAATACCACACATATACTAAAAATAATCATTTGAATAACAAATCATGTCAAATATTTACATAAATAATGTTTCGGTTGTTGGATCGATGGACAATCGTCTCATTCTGGTTTGTTTCGAGTCTCAATCATTTACGTTTCTTCTCGAGTTTATTTCAATTTGATTAGTGTTTAATCTGCATATACACACCATATAATACAATGATAGTATTTTTTTTAATGTCAAAATTGTGATTGGAAGGAAACTAAGAAACAAATTAGAATTTGGTTTCTAAATAGTTGAATTTTGAATTAATTTTTTTTTCTTTTTTTTATTTAAAAGAAGGAGGAAGAGATTTTCTGAAACACAATATAAAAAATAACATAGTTCATAATTTTCTTAAATCGAATTCTAAGTTTTAAGAAATCGTAGTATGTGTAAATATTTAACAAAATATCTTATCCAGCTAAACTATGTTACACAACTTTTGTTTTTTACTCATCATATATATAAACAAATAAAGCCATATTGCTTTTTGATTCCTTAAAGTTTATGGATATGCAGTGCGAAATTGTTTACTAAGTCTTATTGAGGATATTAGATGCTTTTGGCTGTGGATAATATTCTCCCAACGATTCAATTTATAGAAGAATTATAAACAAAAACAAATTGAAAAAAACAAAATGAAAACAATTACACATCACACGACAGTGATGCATTACATATTGAATGTCTAGATGTGTAGGTCTTTAAAGAAAAGATACCAAAAATACTTTAAAGCAATAATTTTGGAATCTTTCAACTCATTATTTTTTTTAATATGGTACTTCTAACTTTTTATTTATTTTATTTTTGAATTTTTAATTATTTAATCTCATTAAATTGTTATAATTAAGGATGATAAAAATGATTATATTTTTGTAAAATAAAATTGTAGTGGATAATTAATATTTTAAAATTTATTTTTAAACAAGTGTGCGGTCATATTTACAAAAAATTAAAATAAAAATTAAATTTAATTAAAATTAAAATTAATTTATATTTTATTAAGTTAAATTTAATTAAAATTAAATTTTAATTTGTATTTAATTTAATTTGTGTTATATTTGTAATTTAATTTAGATTTTATTTTTAAAATTTATAAAATATATATTTTTAAATATTTACAAATATTTATAAGTATCCGCATATTTTTAAATATTTATGAGTATTATTTTTTTTAAATTATAAAATAAATAATGAATGAATTTTTTTTTTAGAAATCAAAAGTTTTCCATGTCCACCCAATCCATTTATCCTTATAATTAGCATTTGGAATTACAAGAATTAGCAACATAATATAATATTGTCTCACGAAGATATATGATGATTGGGTAATATAGATGTACTACAAGGTAAAACTTGCAAATGGATGTGACAACACAGTAACAACTTTGATTGTTGGAGATTTAATGTTCAGCCAATAATGGCCTCTGAGTTAGGACTGAGAGTGGTTGTGCAATAAAAAGGTATTAGTAAGATTTTCAAAAACTAAAATAAAAATTATTTTACTTATATACACACTAAAATTTTGAAAACATTTTAATATCGTTTATTTGTCATTTTTTATTGTTTTATGACAGTATTTATTATTATTATTATTATTATTAATTGGAAAGTAATTTTAAATCAATAAAAAATGACACACAAATAATATTAAAATATTATTAAAAGAATGTTGTGAAAGTATCATTATCCAATACTTTTACCGTCTCATGAAAAGTAATGATTAAACAAATACATTTTGTAAAAAAGTAATAAATTATTAATTGGTATGCTTTCTAATAAGTAATCTATTGTTTTTAGTAATTATTGTAGCACAACTAAAAATTAAACTTACTACACTGTAAATTATCAACAGTTATTAAGTTAGATAAATTGCTAGAATCGCAATAAAGACAGCAAAACATGTTTGGTTTTAATTGGTTAATTAAAATTGGTGAAAACTATAGCTGGTGGTAATAAATAGTAATGCTCGTGTTATTGACAGAATTTTATGAAAATACGCAATGGAAGAATCATTGCATATGATTCAAATTGAAGATTTTTCCGAGCACATGCATCTAATATATAACTATTATTTGTGTTCTGAATGAGTCAAATTACATAAAATTTCAATCTTTTACACACCAACAGAATTAAAATAATCAAATACCACCTTGCACTGCCTGAGTTATTTGACTCGTTGAATTTTTAAAACAGTTTCTCAACTGTCAACAAAGATAATGAAAATCACAGTACTTGTGTTTTGTTTTATGCAAAATGGCATGCTTCTTCACCATTTCTTGTCTTTGATTTACTTTTATACAAACCAAATAGTCGGTTTAATAGTAAGACTGTTTACATCTCATTGATTTTCATAATGATGTACTAATTGGTTCTTAATCATGCATAAATTAATATATAGTATTAATGAATTCAAACCGAAAACCTTTTTGTGGTCCATAGCTATCAAATACCATGTGCTTTTGAGGCTTCAATTTGAAGCTTATCTTGTGGCAAAACAAGTGAAAAAAGGGTCATTATACTGCAGATCGCATTCAGTACATGACAGAGTTTGGCTTCACAGGGAAGTTTGATTTGATATCTTACTAACTCTTTGTAGGGTGCATTTACAGATCTATTTTCTAGACACATATTAAGATGATATTCTCATAACACAATATGATTATCCAATCTTCAAGATTAGCATGACTCATATATTCCACACTAGATAACACACTTTGCAGACCAAAGTTTCATGATTCAAAAGCTGTTAATTATTCTATAAATCATGAAACTTTTGTCTACATTTTGATGTGATTTTGTACTAAAAGCAGATGTTAAATACAGAATCAAGCAGACTGATCTTCTATAACATCATGTTGTAATTCACGTAGTTGACTTAAGGGAATAAGACTTTGGTTGTTGTTCTTTTCTCTTTCCACTCATGCATGCACACAAGAAGTAGAATCTTCCAGTGTGATGAAACAGAAGGTGAAGGACTTAGAAAATGAAAAAAATAAGGAGGGAAGCATGAAGCACATGTTATTCTTCTAATTAAACTAAACCATTTTTAATTGTAAGAGATGGCAGAACTTGAAATCATGCTTAATAACATTGTTTTGGTCCTAAAAAAGATTACCACACACAAGTCTTGGCTTTAATCAAGCTACTGATTATTGACTTTGAAATTGATAGCCATTTCTCACCAGAGAAGTGAGTGTTTGATTGGATTGGCAAAATATTTTTGTGAAATGTAAAGACAAAGATGCTGCTTCACTCTCAATATAAGAAAACTAGTTACTTGGAACATTTCTTGCTTTTCTACTCAACAGCATGTGGAATGTTGACTTTTTCATTTTTTTTATTATTGAAGAAGGTTCAACGTAAAATATTGAAGAGGATGACACTTTCTCTGATGATACAGCTTAAGTGGTAAACTGACAAGTCCCTCTGTCCAAAAAGAAAAGAGAAGTGAGATACACTTTGCAGCAGAATAAAAGAATATTATCAGGAAGGCACAGATTAGAGTTGCAGGATCTTTATTCTATACATATACTTTAAAAAAACCAAAGGTAAAAACTTACTAATGATTTGTCTTTTAACCAAGAAAGGAGAATGCACGTGGCATCACATGAACTCTGGAAATTAACATGAAGAATTTTCCTCATTGAAAGTTGAAACAACTGTTTTGTTCTATGAAAGAATTTTGCTTTCCTTTTGAAAGCTTGAACTGAACGTCATAATTGTTCCCAAGCAAGAACTATAAGCAAAAGTTAAGCAATTAATAGTTTTATATACTCATTACTATATAAAGGGGGGTCTAAAAAAATATGTTTGACTGTGGATTAGGGTGTTCTGCTCTTAGCAAAGTGATTTTCTATTTCATTATGTAATCAATCATGGCACGTGATTAGGTTTTACTAATGCAGTGATGTTTCTTTTTGCTCCAATGAGTGTTTCTGGGATTATTAGGTAATAGCTAGTTTGTATCTTGTGGAACTTAAGAACATGCAATTTTCAAACAAATTTGTCATGTGTTAGAGGTCTAATCATATCAGCTACAGTTATGTTTTTCCCTCATGATTAATTTGCAGGCACGTTATGTGGTCCAATACTAAATAGGACAAGCCTCTACTTACATATCCATTAGTCATTTTTTTTTCAGGTGAATTGGGGGACATGATACACTCTTGAATCTTTCCAAGAGAGAATTTACAGAAAAAAAAACATGATAACAATAAGATTTAAGTTCAACCCCGTAATATTGATATCACTTTTTATCCAAAACCTTAAAATAATTAATTTGAGTTTATAACTTTACATTATGCTCAATTTTCTCATTTTTATCTGTGATTTAAACTCACGTTTACGTTCTCAACAGAATCAATATTATTAGATAAAATTATTGTGAAAGCTTATTCCATTTAGTATATTGGAGCATAGAGAGAAAGAGACAGATGATGAAGAGCATGCAGGAAATGAAGTTAGGCATGTGGGGTGCTGAGATAAATCAATGCTCTACAGCTCTCCTTTTGCTTTAATAATGAAGTGAACATCTCTGAATAGTTGGAAAACACCAAGATAATGGAAAACGTGGGAATCAGCGACACAAAGCTGCTGATATTGGCCAGAGACAATTTCAACTAGTGTGCTTGAAAACAATACTTTTGTTTGAAGGATCATCACATTGGGTCAATGGCATCTATTATTATGTCTCACAATTACCTACATACAAATTCCATATAAAAAATATTTGACAATAATGATCCATTGAAAGATATTTTGTGGAAGAGGGGATAAACTGAATATAACTATGGCAACTTAATCCGTTTTTTCTTGTTTGACAAAGTGCATAGCAGCATAGGTGCTAATACAGTATTATTTTCTGAATATATACCATTAACTGATTAAAGAAGATGGAGAATGCCAACAAGGAGAAGAGAGAATAGAGGATATAGGATGAAGAACTGTAGCAACTTTCTGGGGCCAACTGATACGATAGTAGTACAAGAAATCATAAACTCAGAATAAATTCATCCAGAGATGTATTTGAAGTTATTCAAAATCACATCTGATGCATCAGACACCTACTTATAATTAATGAGGTTGCTTTGTACATATCAAGCTAAAAACCAAAAATATAGAACATAAATGATGGTGGGTGGTGAGAGGTACCAGTACCATGCCTAAATCATTGATGAATTTTAACTTTGGTGGTTAATATTGGAAATCTAAGTAAAAATCTAAGTTTTATATTTGATAAAAATGAGAAAGTTGAACAATATATATCATAAAATACCCATAAATTCGTTGTCTTATATATTTTGATTAAAAATAGTTTGAATTTCTAAGAGTTGGACTCAGGTTTGAAGACTGAGGTATCATTCATATTGTTACCTCTTCAATCAACCTCTGTCGATAGATCCATTAGTTAAAAATAAAATTTGAGTACAATTCTTGTTAGAACATTGCTTAAAACACCAAACTTATCTAAATTTTTTCTAGTTAAATCACAGTGACCAATTGACCATTTGTTCAAAAGTCAAATGCTTAAAATTTGAACCAATTTGTTGACTACGCTTACCAGACATGCATGTACTTCCAAGTCTCATCATCATGACCCTCAGCATAGCAGAACACTTTTCCCATATCCAATTCAGAAATTTCATTTTTTTTTTCATGTGCTGCAATACTGCAACTCATTGATGGATTCCACATATGGGGAAGTTGGTGATAGTGCCATTTCTGTCGTCATTTTGACATATTAAGATCTTGACAACAGTCATAATACTGAATATGAAAGAGAAGATTTACCTCTTTCTAAGCATTAACTTGGTTTTACAAAATTGTATGGTCCTTGTTTAAAATGCAAGAGAGGCTTGCATTTGGATGAGTTACACTAATGATGATAACTTTGCTTAAAACTTAAAGTTAAGAAAGACTGACCTGCATATAAATAAGAGTGATAAAATAAATTAAAGTTTAGCTGACAAAGTTCTCAAAATATATATTAAACAAAGGGTGAAATTTCTATGAAAAGAAGAGATATGCTCATGGTTTTGTTTAGCTTGTGAACAAACACATTAAAAGTCACCATTCTGATTTCAACAGAGTTTCTTACTGCTATTGAGATCAAGAACGTGACAGAATTAAAGACTGAATTATTATGTTCTGCAATTAAAGCTAAAGCTGGGAGAGGCATCAAGCAGAGAAAGGGAAAACACAAATTTTATAAACAAACATGTATCATAAATAAGAATCTTAGTTTATTCATGTTCTTTCTCTTCTTTCTAAGGCTTTTGTTCTTTAATTAGCTACTATTGTGTCAATCTATTCAAGCAATTAATTCAACCCAACTAACAATCTCAAAAGGTGAACTTACCGAATTTGTGTCTTTTTTTATACAGTTTTTACCTCAAGGACAATGGTTAAAGAATTGGATAGAAAAATTATTAACCATTTAAATGAGAAAAAAATATTGAAAATCATAAATGAATTGAATTTTTCTGTAATTTAAAATTAAATTTGATATGTTAGTCTACGAATTTAGGCAGAGATGCAATAAATAAAGTTTAAAAAAAAATAAGGTGTACATGTTCATGTTAATTAGTTTATGAAAGAAGTTTAACAAACTTTAATTTCTTCTATAAACATATTAAAAGTTTAACTAAAGAGGGTGCTGATCGCATTAAATATTATGCTTTATAGTAGAAAAAATTGTACATTATTGGTATAACGATTAATAATAGTTATATCTTACAATGCATATATGACTTTTAAAGTACAATAAAATATATTAAAGCTTAGCTCAAATGTATACATAGGTAACGAAGGTACGTAACATGACAAAAGATTTAATATTATTGTAAATAATATGGAATGGGATGATAATATATTTTTTACGCATACTACTATTATTATTATATTTTTTGTTACATTCTAATAAAATTATTTTTGAATCTGTAAGCTAATTTACTCTCAATTTATCAAGAAAACCATAAGTTTAATTTTGTATCCTATTTTTGATATAAGCTAATAATATAAAGGGCCAGAGTGGAAGATGATCAGTTGTTTTCATAAAGAACATAAATATTTTTCAAAGTTATAAAACTTATACAAGAATTTCTATTAGTTTGGTTTGTTTCAATACTTTTATCTTGAAGCTGTGTATATATTTGGAAATCTCGATTTCTATGACAGGTGATGTATTCAGATAATTCTGAAAATAGTTATTATTATTATTATTAATAATATTACAAGCATTATCTAATGTCACGTTCAAAGTCATTTCATTTCTGTGATGGTTTGAGATAAATTAGCCAATATGGAGGAAGAAGAATGACACAGAAAGAGCGCAAGTACTTTTATTCTGGGTCTGGTACAAAATCCATGTGCCATGAAATTGTTAAGAACACTAAAGAGCTTGACACATTTAATAGTGGTAAAGGGGTGTTTTATTGTTTGAGATTGAGCATTTGAAAGAAGAATTAGGTGAAATATTTGGCAAGTTGTGGAGAAAATTGAAAGAGGGTATTGTTGATGTTGTCTGATATGATAAAAGATGAAATTTGATGGTGTCATTTTCCTCTTATTCTTGTGCATTCTGTTTTCCACATTTTGTTAGTATTGAATATGCGTGTTAATTGGGTCCATCATCACATGTGTTCTAAAAACCGCGTACCTTATATATCAAACAAATCTCCTACAATCATCATCTTTCCTTTTCTTGTGCCATCTGCTCCTTTGTCCTTCCACATCTGTCTTTCATTATCTTTCATCAACAATTTCTCACCAATTATCCTTTCTCATTCACTTTCTAACAACAATCAGATAAAAAGATTATGAATCAGCAAATCATATCATATAAGTTGATTATGTGAAAATTGAATTAGGTTTAAAATTTACTTTTTAACATGATATGAATATTCACTTTGACAAAAGGGAACATGGCTAGGGTTTATAGAGCACTAGAATTTAACAATACCTATATTTTTAATCCCAGATGACGGTTTGAACAGGAGAAAAACAAAACAGCATATAAGAAATAATAATGGTTGGTGTGTTAGTTTATGAAGGTGAAATTTTGGTCAGAATCGGAACTGACATAGTTGAAACAAAGCATATCTCGAAGTAACTGTCTTTAGCACAAATGCAAACAAGTAAAATATGTATAAAGTAATTTTTTCTCCTTCCATGAATTGCAAAGTGTGCCATTTTCACGAGCCTTTGTCACTGTCCTTCACCATTATGCATTTCTTGTTGCAAACACCAAAGATGGATCACACCAAAAGCTTGGGGCAATTACAAAACAAAATCATTAGCGGCTAAACGCGTTAAATTTTATAATAATCTTCTTCTCTCACCAATCACCCACTGCCACGTGTCCCTTCATGTCTTCACCTCTTTCCCTTGTGATTCTCATCCTGTCTTATTCTCCCAACTCTTCTCTCTTAATCACAAACGTCTCCTTTCAGCTTTCTATTATTTTTAAAATTTCCATTTTTTTAAATCAGTATTTTAATAATGGCGTGCTCCTGTTTTTTTTATTATTAATAATAATATCACACTACCATTCTCTTTATTGTTTTCTCACTTTTGGTTGAGCTACGGGAGAGATTGTTCTAATATATTATAGAGATTGATGAGAATGTAAAATCTAAAATTGAAGTTTGAAACTTACACTTTAATGAACTAATTTGATTTTATAGGTAAAAGTTTTTTTTTTCTTTTCTTTTTTATGTTCGCATACTATGATTTTGGTGTATGAACTGATTTGTTGGGACAAATTCACATCTCTTCAAAGTTAAAAAGATTTGCATAGATAATATATTATTTTACCATAATATTCATGTCAGGTCATTGGCAAAAACACTCCTTTTGATTATGAAACTGATTCTTTGTGAATGTGTTGGTTTATATGGACACGGGAGAGGAGAAACAGTCCCTTGAGATTATATTATAATAATAATAACAATAATAATAATAATATATTAATTTTTATTATAAGGATAAAATAATAAATTTATATTTTAATTTTATTAGAAAAAAATTATCTATCGTATTAATTAAATTATTCACAAACTTTCATTTATTTTCACTTTCAAATTTCTTAAAAGAAATAATATACACTTTACTTTGAAATCGACCTAAATTCATCTACCACATTCTCTCAAAGAAACACGTATTTTTAAGCTGTGTTCACTTTAGTTAGATTATTTTATATGGAGATAGATTTGCGAATTTTTATCAGTGTATCTGTGAGTATTTCAAGGAAAAAAATTTCGAGATTCACCTCATTTCCATTCTCGTAGAAAGGATGAGATTCGAGATGAAATATTACTCATAAAGTATTATTTTACTAAAATATCCCTTATTTTTTTCAAATATATTATTATTATAATTATTATTATTATTATTAGGGTTAAATATGTTTTTGTCCTTTAAGTATCGCATGATTTTGGGTTTAGTCTCTATTCGAAAATTTTGTTTTTTTTAGTCCTTTTAGTTTTAAAACTATTACAGTTAGAACTGGGCACAATTTATTGGAAAACTTTATACTGCATTTTATCTGTATTCTTTCATACTTAAAAAACTTAAATTGTTTTTACTAAAACTTATTTATACTATGTAATAGTTCAGTTTAAATAAACTGAACTTATTTTATTTGTACTATAG
Source organism: Vigna reflexopilosa (assembly GCA_027742785.1). Lineage (NCBI taxonomy): Eukaryota > Viridiplantae > Streptophyta > Magnoliopsida > Fabales > Fabaceae > Vigna > Vigna reflexopilosa. The sequence goes on along the minus strand of CM050930.1, from coordinate 12,766,440 downwards.
TTAACTAGTTAAGTGTGGTTTAGGTTTTTATTCCCGTTACATTCCTTTTTCACTGTGTCAAAGGTTCGTTACTTTTGAAGACTCGCCTCTCGTTGTCGAAGGCTCGTCACCGTCGATGCAGGCTGGGTTTATTACAGGTCTGGTTTTGATGCATGTTCTGATGCGGTGATGGATTTGCGATGATGGTACGCGAGGAAGAAGAAAGGGGTTCGTTTTTTGGATTCTTTGCAGGTTGCGATTTGGATTCGGCTTGGAGGAGATGGATTCGCCTTTGCTGATGGCACGAAGACATTAGGTGGCGCGATTCCTGATGGCGACGGCACGGTGAGTCGCAATGTGGTTGTAGGTGGTGGAAGACGCAAGAATTTGGCGGTACGTTAGAGACGACGAACTGGGTTCTCTAGCTTTTTGATTTTACAGGTGAGTCTGGTGCGAGAAGCTTCGCGTGATGAAGATGGTGATTCTTTTGGTTGTATTCTACGACGTGGCGGCTCATGTCTGGCGGTGGTTGCTGTGAGACGGCAACCTTGCGCAAGCTCATGGTGGCCGGTGAGGGTCGCTGGGTGGCTACCATGGAGGAGGTAGCGATGACTAGGGTTTCAGTGGGTGGAAGATGATGACGTGGCATAGGGCATAAGGTGGTAGCTTATGGTTGGACAGATCTTTGTTAGATGGATTGCCACATGGCATAATTTGGTGGTGTTTAGTTAGGAGGGGTGTGGATAGGAAAATTTAGGGGTGTAGTAGTAAAGAATGTCCGTTTTGCCTTTGTATATTCTTTTCCAAACAAATTTTGACTTTGGGTTTTAATGTGCATTTTTGGACCAGCTGCACAAGTAGTTAACTGAACTATTGCAGTTTAACTGAACTAAAAAATAGTTCAGTTCAGTTTTTTTAACTATTTTTTAGTTCAGATTAGTTTACTTGAATTGTTTTATGGTTAACTATAATTATTTATAGTTCAGTTTAATTTAGTACACTTTGCCCAGCCCTAATTACAGTTAGTCCCTAAAATTGAACGACGTTAACTTTTGTTTGATGTGGCAAACGGCAAGGCCACATCTTATGCCAACTTCCCTCTTCACTATCTGCCACATTGCTTTTCTTTTTATTGATGAGATTAAGTGATTGCCACGTGTTGGTGATTGAAATTAGATTAGCAATTAGGGTTCTTAATTGGGAAAAGTAGTTTTACTCGAAGCATTGTACTCCAAGCATTGTACTCGAAACCTTCCACTCGAAGCATTCTATCAAGGTGGTCCTTGCGGTGGTCGTGAAAGAAACGGTGGTCGTGAAAGAAGCGGTGGGTGTGAAAAACAGGCGTAAGCAATCAAGGTAAACTATTGTTTTTGTTTTCTAGTCATGGTTGGTTGGTCGAATTTGGGCGTAAAGTGTTGAGCAACAGGGTTCATATGTTAATGTGACTGTAGAGGCTGAAATGGGTGAGGAAGAGTGTGATGGTGGTGGGGAACATGAAGATGTTGAAATGGGTGAGGAAAAGGAAGAGTGTGATGGTGGTGAGGAACAAGAAGAAGTTAATTTGGAAGAGGTTAATGGTGGTGATGAACATGATTATCTTCATGAAGAAGAGGAAGGGGGGAAGTAGAAGCTTCAGCTGCAGAATGTTTGGATGACATTGAAGAAGAAATAATGGCTAATGATGGTGATGAGATTGGTGTTGAGAATGATAGGGTGGACCAAGTTCGTAGAAACATTAATCCAATTTTGGATAGGTGGAATAGAATGAAAAAAAGAAGAAGAAATGTGTGACTAGAAGAGGCAATATTGGGGAAGGTTCATTTATAATGAATGAAGAAGTTTGAGACCATGACATCAATGAAGAATACAATAGTGATGAATTGGATTCAGATGTAGATAGTGATGAGGATGTAAGGTTGAAAAGGGGTAACTTTAAAGAGTATAGACAAGATGATATGAACAAGAACTTCAAATTCGAATTGGGGATGAAGTTTTGTTCATTAAAAGAGTTTAAAAATGCACTAATGGAGCATAATGTATTAAATGGAAAAGAGGTTAAGTTTGTGAAGAATGATCTGAATAGAGTAAGGCAGTTTGTAAAAACAAATGTGGTTTTCTTATTATGGCTAGCAAGGTAAGAGGCAAGCAAACATTTAGGATCAAAACCTTGGTTGGACGACACAGATGTGGAAGGGTTTTTGGAAACAAAAGTGCAAATGTAAATTGGATTGCACAAGTATTAGTATACAGGTTTGTAAATGTGGGTAACATGACAGTCAACCAAATCATTGATGACATTAAGAAGTCATTCAGTGTTGGAATAACTGCTTGGAAAGCTGGAAATGCCAAGCAAATTGCTTTGGATTCTTTGGTTGGTGATGGAGAACAACAATATGGTCGTCTATATGATTATGTGGGTGAATTGTTAAGAGTGAAGTCTGGAACCTTTAAAATTAAAGTCAATCAACCCCAACCAAGTTTGCCACCAAGATTTGGGTCATTTTATATGTGTTTAGAGGGCTGTAAGCAAGGGTTCTTAGGAAGTTGCAGGCCCTTCATACGGGTAGATGGTTGTCATCTAAAGACAACATATGGTGGTCAATTGTTGGTGGCAGTGGCTAGAGACCCCAATAACCAATATTTCCCACTAGCTTTTGCTGTGGTTGAAAATGAATGCAAAGAAAGTTGGAGATGGTTTTTGACTCCACTTCTGGATGATATTGGTGGCATTGATTGTCAATGTTGGGTTTTCACTTCTGATCAACAAATGGTATTTTCATTTTAATGTTTTCCTATTTTTATTTTGTAGCAGTCACATTGTTTACTATTGACCAAGACATTTTGTGTTTTACAGGGACTAATGGCAGTTTTTGATGACATTTTGGATAGAGTGGAACTTAGATTGTGCTTAAGGCACTTGTATAACAATTACAAGAAGAAATTTGGTGGAGGAGTACTGATTAGAGATCTTATGATGGGGGATGCCAAGGCCACATTTCAACAGGACTGGGAAAAGAAAATGGGTGAGTTGAAAAATGTTATCATTGATGCTTACAATTGGTTGCTAGCTATTCCAACTAAGTGTTGGTGTAAACATGCATTTAGTAGTTATCCTAGATGTGATGTCTTGAAAAATAATTTGTCTTAGTCATTTAATAGTACAATTTTACTAGCTAGAGACAAACCTATCGTAACTACGATGGAATGGATTAGAACTTACATTATGAGTAGGTTTGAAACACTTAGAGAAAACGAAAAGACATATCCAGGAGTTGTTATGCCTAAACCACGAAAAAGGATTGATAGGGAAGTAGAGAAGAGTAGAAATTGGATTCCAACTTGGGTAGGGGCTGCAAAATTTGAAGTCACTCACGGTTTTATAATGGACAAGTTTGTAGTTGACCTAAGTAACCATACATGTAGTTGTTACTTTTGGGATTTGGTAGGAATACCTTGCAAGCATGTTATGGCTGCCATAAATTACAAAGTAGGAAACCCTGAAGAATATGTACATCCTTATTACAAGAAAGAGGTTTATGAAACTTGTTATGGCCCTGAAATTGTTCCAATGAATGGACAACAATTGTGGTCTACTTCTGAATCTGGTGCACTACTGCCTCCAATTTATAAAATACCCCCTGGAAGGCGATAACGGTCTAAAACCCGTTATTTTCATGCTAAAATTGATATCAAAATACACCCGTTATGGCTTAGAATGAGCTTAGAATCAAGTAAAACACTTACGTTGAGTCATTTGAGAGTCAAAAGCTGTTTTTAGAGATATTATGCTTGTTTTGCAGGGTTTTGATGAGAATTAAGGATGGAATTGAAGAAGTAAGGTCTTAGACTCAAGGAAGAAGAAGAAAAATGAAGAAAAGAAGAGTTTATGCACCGCTTAGTGTCAAAATGCACCGTTGAGCGCCATAATTCGAGGGAAAGCACTATTTGGCGCCCAAGAGATGAAACTGAGCGTCCAGGGCGATTAAAGGCAAACCGCTCAGCGGTGAAACTGACCGCTAAGTGGTGGCCCGGCTTGAGGGAAACCGCTGAGCGGTAAAATACGACGCTGAGCGGTGGTCTGCTGGGCTTTGGCCTAAATTCTGTTCCTTTTTTGTGCTATATATAGCCCAATGCGATTTGAGATTTATTCTTTTGGCAGAAGAGGACGTCCAGAGCTATTTTACACTCCTTGGAGAAGATTTCTTGGATGCTTAGGCTCCATTTTATCCAATCTAGGGTTTGTTTTTCCATTCTTTCATTGTATTTCATCTAGTTTCACCATGTCAATGGTGAACTAAACCCTTTGTTGTTGGGGAAAAATGTAATCTTTTGAAACTCTCTTATATTGAAATTCTTGTTTTATTCATATGCTTGCATATGCTGTTATTCTCAATTGTTGGTTCTTTATCTATGCTCTATGCTATTATCATTTAACTCATTTGATAAATAGATGTTTGGCTTTGTCGATACGGGGAAGTCATGAACTGATAGGGAATTCCTTGATTAAGCAATACCACTTAGGGATAGGGGGGTAGGACGATCAATTGTATTTTGCTTATGTGGTACTTGCTTTGCTAGTTACTAGGGGAGACTAGGGATAGTAAGCCAGTAACTAGTAGTAGGCTCTTCTCATCGAGGGATCGGGTTTAGGGTAGACTAAGAAAGTTTGCATGACAATTAGATGATAAAGCGAATTTAATAAGAAGAGTAGATATAAGAGAGTGGATAAGATGAAATTGTAAACCCCAACAACTTCATTCATCCATATCTTTTTCTTGCCAATTGAATCAATTGCATTTGCATGTTTACTTTTTGTTTTTGAATTCAAACCACAAGTTAATTTTCTCTACAAGTCTTACGATATTGAGTTACATGAAAGATAAGGCCTTTGAGTCCTTTGGGAGAACGATATTGGGTTTACCAATTATATTACTTGATATGATCTGGTACACTTTCCAAGGTCTTAATAGGAGGCCTAAAAATTAAGAAGAAGGGAGACTGATGAATATGTGAGTCATACAAAATTGTCAAAGAAGAATCTTCTTATGAAGTGTAGCAGCTGCAATGAATTTGGTCATAATGTAAGAACATGTAAAAGGGGAAAGAAAAGAAAAAAGGTACAAAATCACTCTTTTACAACTTCACTTACTTACACATTCATAATTATTTACACTATGATGATTGCAATGTCACTTACTCCTATTACAGAACACAAGGGGCACTTCAAGTGCATGAGGATCTGGCAGCACGAGAGCAACTTCCACTACAGGGGGTTCTCAAGCACAACCAGCTCCATCAACGTCACAACAAGAAGGGGACTTCTCAACTAGGAGGACCTCCAACAAGATCACAACCTGGAACAAGTGGTAATGGAGCACGACCTGCATCAAGTAACCAAGCTGGAAGAAGAACATCCTCACGACTATTGGTTGGACAACATCTGAGGTCCCAAGCTAGTACCAATTGAAGATTTAGTGTAGCCAAATGTTTATTTTAATGTATTTTGTAAGTCACAGTCACCCACTTAGGGAACAATAGTAGTGTATAGTGAGTTTTTTGTAAGGGACCACTTAGGGAACCAATGTACTGGTTGCACAATTTTTTTGTCAGTGGTAAGGGACCACTTAACTTAATTATCTTATTTAATAGTATGGGACCACTTCAATTACTTTTAATTTGTTGTATTCCAACTTTACATTATGCCAAGTTAACTTTATTGCCTACTGTCACAGGGTGCATGAGATATAAGCAGGGTGTCATGTATCTTGACTTTGAATTTTTTGAAAACAATACTGATACGTTGTATTTTTTATTCAGTATTTAAATCTGTGAATCACTATGAAAACATGCCATAAGAAAGGAGTGGTTGCTTAGTCAAACAGGATACTCTACTGCCTTGCCATTATGATAGACTCTAATTTTTAGCAGGCAAATTACAGACCATGACATTTGCTACAAATGAACTCATTCAATTAATCATATAACAAGCACATTTGTCTTCTGTGAAAATCAGCATCAAGGACAATATTAACATCATGAAGCAAAATTTGGAGACAAACTCAAGTACCTCATTTTATTCAACCATAATTCTTAATTACAATTCATCTTCAACAAAACCATAATACAAAAGAAAATTGTTATCGCCCCATGACAAAACAAACAACAATAACATCATTTCCCAACTTTCTTCTCTTGTTCTAATTTCCTTTTTAGCTTGTCGTTCTTCTTCCTTAGATCCAGTACAAGTTTTTCATTTTCCAAACACATTTCAAGTTCTTCACGTTTTCTTTCAAAGCTTCCTTCAATTTCAGAAACTCCTTCATCAAGCCATTCAAAGTAATTACAACTTGAATTACTCTGCAATCAAAATAACACACGGTTAATACAAAATTCAGCACATGAACTGAAAGATTTAGTCACTTACTGCCCAATTTCTACACCTATAAAATAGTCTTCCTTTGTTCTTCAAAGTAGTTGCCTTCAAAAGCAACAATATTTCCCACAACCACACAATTTAGATGGTAACCGTGAAGATGATCCACAACTTTGCGACTTTCCCGAAACAATGGTCTTTCGCGTCCAACCATTTCCTCCACTGTCACCTTTCATTTCACTACAACAAAGAAATCCCTTCATGAGCTTTCGCGCCCACCTAAACCCTATATCCCCAATATATTCACACGAAGAAGACCAAAACAAAACGTATCAACTTACCTCCTCAACAAGACAAACTCCAACCTTCAGATGTACCTCCTCAGCTTTCTTTGCCCCCAACTGCACTGACGAAGAAGAACCCAACTTCTTAAAAGCTCATTTATAAGAGATGACGAAGTAAGGTTCGACCAAATGCACACACTTAACATACTTAATCTCATTTTAAAAAATTAAACCACCAACGTGGCAGAGAGTGAAGTGGGAAACTAGCATAAGACGTGGCCTCGCCGTTTGCCACATCAAACAAAAGTTAACGCCATTCAATTTTAGGGACTAACTGTAATAGTTTCAAAACTAAGAGGACTAAAAGGAACAAAAGTTTCGAATAGGGACTGAACCCAAAATCGTGTGATACTTAAGGGATAAAAACATATTTAACCCTTATTCTTATTATTATTATTATTATTATTATTATTATTATTGTTATTATTGTTATTATTATTATTATTATTATTATTATTATTATTATTATTATTATTATTATTATTATTATTATTATTATTACATAATAATATGTGTAGGAGAAGAAATATATTATATTATATTTTTATTAATTTTTTTAACTCTATTATTTGAATTGATTTTTACTAAAAAAATATATTACTTATAAATATCATTTTATATTACTATTATCATTAAAAATAATTTAGTAATCTTTATTTTTTATTTATTAATTTTTTAATTTATCACATCAATCAAATCCCTGCAAATTTTAAGAAATTTTATTTCTAAATCCATTATCAATCACCTTTAAATCATTTAAAAAAAAACAACACGATTTATTCTTAAACCTTTTCAAATCCTTTTATTAACTTTTCTTCAAATTTCTCCACTTAATTGAACAAAGTCTTAAAAAGTTTTATGAATGATGATATCTTCCATGTGTGTCACATAAATATATTAGGCTTAATACTATTCTTGGTCCCAATTTTCGTCATCTTTGTTCAAAATGGTCCTAATTTTCTTAAAATGTTCAATGTAACCCTAAACTTCGTAATTTATGTTCAATTAAGTCCTTTTTGCAAACGCCATTTAAATAGTTAACGACCAAATGTCTAACAGTGCAATCAGTGAATGAAATGTCATTTGACTGCTGACGTGGACTGACCAATGAGGCCTTGCCACGTGTCAACCCCTTCCCCACCCAAAATTAGGGTTTCGGATTGGAGGGAAGGGGGAAAGGTTTCCTGCGTCGCTATTGAGAGTGCGACTTTCTTGCGCCGCTGTAAAGATGATTCACGTTCTCTCTGATCGAGTAGCGATGGGAATGGAGGTGGGGGTTTCAGATTGAGGATGCAAGGGAATTCTGCTCCTATGCCGCGAGAAGAAAATCCATGGCGCTAATGGTTGTCAGGTTGAAGACGGTGGCGGTTCGAAGGTCCGCGAATTGGAGATCGCGATAATAGGGTTTATGTTTCTGATTTGGGGATTTCTCCGTTTCTGATTTGTGTAGGGTAAATCGCGATTTAGGGTTCTTCTTCATGGAGGTGAGATATCGAGAAGACATTGTTTCTGAGTTTCTGGTTTGCGATTGTAGCTCGCCATAGTGGTGATTTGGGTTTTCTTCAGGTTTGTTCTTCTACAGGTTGATGAAGACTGTGGAGGAGGCTGAATGGATGACTCTTCTCATGTTGAAGGTTGAAGCTTTGTGGTTGCGACACTGGTGGCATGATGTTTGGTGGCGGCACGAAGGTTGTGCGGTGGCTATGGAGGTTGTTGGTTTATGCGCGAGAAACGTGGTGGATTAGGGTTTAGGGCGGCCTGAGGTTACTCGTGGTGGTGGTTTGACGGTGCGGGCGATGGTGCGTGATTAGAGTTAGGGTGGTGGTTCTATTGTGGATGGATGTGGCACGTGATGGAGGTTAGCATGATCAAAAATACACTTCCAAAAAACAAAAATCCACCTCATTGAGCCTTAAAAGGTCCACGTCAGCCAATAAATGACATTTCATTCACTGATTACACTGCTAGACATTTGGTCGTGCGTTTGCAAAAAGGACTTAATTGAACGTAAATTACAAAATTTAGGACTACATTGAACATTTTAAAAAAATTAGGACCATTTCGAATAAAGATGACAAAAATTGGAACCAAAAATGATATTAAGCCAATATATTATTACTTATTTAAATTTTTTATTTATATTTATGCTAGAAAAAAATGAGTTGTACATAAAGAAAAAAAGAGTTTCACATTTTTTTCCAATTAAAATATTACAGTCTTTAAGTAGTCCTAGAAAATATATTAGGATTTCTCTTCTTCTTATCATTATCTATTTAAAGTGTAATATTTTATTAAAGTAAAGGTTCTTTGTAAGGTACACGTTCATTATTAAAATACTTTCTTTTTCGAAGTTTTGATCATGGAACTTTTAGCAGTGTTGATTTTTATATTTTAAATTAATAAATTCAAATTGTTTAAAAAAATGATTTTTTATTTTTTTTATGAAAATAAAAGATATAATAAGTTGAAATTTGAATAGCATTATTTTGGACGAGTTCTTTAAGTACTTCTAAAAAGCAACATAAAAAAAATTAAATTAACAAGTTTTTTGCTATAAAAGTTCTTTCATGTGGTTTTTCTTCTTTTATCTGTAAATCATGCCTTAGAATATTTTTTTTTCTTATTTTATGTATGTTCATATTTTTTTGATTACCTTTGAGAGAACTTAAGTATTTTAAAAAGTGTTTTCAGAATATTACAATTAAAATATAGTTTATTATCTTTTGTTGGCTCAAGTGAAAGTGGAATTTAGTTTAAATAAATTTATTTACTGAACTAATCAATTAGGTTGTTTGTATTGAATTTTTATATTGAACCATAAACAACATTGTTATTAAAATTAATTAATTAAATTAATTTAAAATCGTTTTTTATAAAAGTTTTTTCTCAAAACTTTGAAGTTTTTTGTCATTTATAATTAAATTTCAGACTTATAAAAATGATTAAAGAATAGAAAAAGAAAAATTATGTTCAAATATCGTTTCAAGAGTTTTGCATTTGAAGACATTTGATGAAATTATTATGTATACTCTTGATCTTAATTTTTGGAATATTCATTACAAGATCAGTTATATATTTCCTTGTAGTTTATTATCTGAATTTGTATTTCAATAAATCCGAATTAGGTGTGTTCATGTATTAAGTTTCTACACGGTATTATAGTATTCTTAACATGTATTTACATAATGTAGTAGTATTCTTGATAGATTTATTTGTACATTTCAAGTGATTGCTTGTTTCACATTTGAAGTGTTAATATAATCAAATTTTCAAAATAGCGAAATAATCTAATTAAAGTGCAAAAAGTTAATATCATTTAACAATTTGTTTAGAGAGAAATTCTTATATTGCAATTCATTCGCAGAACCTTCCTAAATTAACTACTAGAATATTGTCTATGTCATCATAAATAGGCTAAATATTTATATATAAAAAATTATAGTATATTATATAAATATATATAATTCAATAATATATCACTTATTCAATAATATAAAAATTTTTAATACATAAATTTGATTATAGGAAAACATGAGACTTGATCGAAGTTGGATGTTACGAAGAAAATATCATTTTGAATGGAGATTATGCTTTCATTCGAGTTATTCAAAGAGATCCAACAATGATAGATGGTGTATATTTCTTGTCCATGTGTGAAAGGTTGCAACTTTCATGTGAAAATTTAATATAAAATTGATTAAAGACAAGTAATGTCCATGAAAAGGTTTATAATATATAAATAAAAGTTAACTTCAATTATTACTAAACAAAATGTTATTGATTTGTTATTGAATTATATAACTTGAATTGATTCATAGGATGAGTTTGTTCGACAAACCATTCCATTTGAGGTTACATGACATAAGGGAAAATTTCAAAAATAACTTATGTTACAAATTCTTAGAAATACCACAATGCGAAAAGAAGTTTGTTGTTGAAAGTGAGAATAAGACAACTCAACTTAATTGAAAGTGTTAAATATTTATAATTAGGTTTAACTAATGATTTTGTTTGAATATATAATAATAAATTAATTTTAAATATGCAAGATTAGTTATGGACAATGATACATATATGTCCCAGAAGGATGAGGACTAATTACAACTAACAATACATATAATGTAATAGATTGGTAAGGAATTAATCATTACAAACAATACATATATTGCAAGGAGTTGACGAGAAAATAACCACGTAAATAAAGGATTTGTGAGGTATTAATTGTAAAACTATAATTTTGTAATGAAATTATGATGAAAGAGCAACAAGTATTTTGCAAGGTCTTTGCTAGCAATTTCTAAGGGAATATTAATGATCCTTAGTAATGGAGAAAAGGCATTGTTTTGTAAGGTAATGATGATAAATTAAAGTATATTGTTTGTAGTGAATTAGTAGTGTCTTATGTTAGGAATCAGCAAAAGAATAATGATCATATTTTATTCCTCGCTAATTAGTGACTTGAACTTAGGTAGTTCCCTTGTAAATCTTATGTTTTATATATTGTAAGCGATTTTCGAGGGATGTGTGAGGGAATAGTCTCTAATTGGTCTACAATTTTCTTGTAATGAGAGGTCAATATAGCAAAAAAGAATACTTCCATATAAGCATATGTTATGTTCATGATGTTTCAAAGAGAAAACACTTAAGATGTGTAGTAACATTTCACTCATATATTGAATAAAGTGATTAAAGCAAACTAACATGAATTATGGTAGTAGTTTATCTTATTGGCATGTTAAACATAATTGCAGAAATGGTTAACTATCTTCTTTTATGTTGGGCCAACAAAACTAAGGCATAATTCAAGTCATACTTTTAGGAATTCCGACATGATCACCAAAGAGAAAATTAATTCAGAAAGAATTTGTTGGATCAAATTTGGTTGTGCAGGTACACACTGTTATAAAAAAATAATGTTTAATGACGTTATATAAAGAAAATTATACAAAGATTATTGTAAAAAATTGACTAGTGACATATTTGTAATTTGTGTTAAACATATAATGATAATTTTTTCAATTGTCATTATATGTATCTTACAATAACAATTTTTATGTAATAGTCACACCAACTACCTACCACATAATAATAATTATTTTTGAATCATCATTATAGTGATGATTCTTAATGGAATTGTTTTCATAACACATACAACGATGATTCAAAAATTAATTGTCGTAGTATGAAACTTTATATTGCACATAAAACAATTATGTCTAATATTTCTTCTCAAGTTTCTTTTGTTTTCCTCTCTTCTCTCCTCCCTTCATCTCCTTGGTCAACATTAATCCTCACATTCGTCATGATAATTCATGTTGTTGTTATCATGGGTGTCCATTGTAGTTCGTCATCACCCGTTACCTCACTATTGGTTGTGTTGCCCTTCAAAAGCTTCATTAATTGTATTTTTCACAAATATGCTTCACTTTGATTTGTGTTGTCATCATCAATGCTTTTATTAAATTATCTTTGTCATGGTAGGTTCTCTTCTTTCCTCTATTTTCTTTTTGTTTTTTTATAACTTTGAAATTTTGTTTCATTGAGAAATATATTGCATCTTTGTATGATTTTAAAATATGTTTTGATTGCATTATGATTGTTTGTATTGATTGTTTTTGTTGAAATAATTGTAATTGATTCAAGAGATTTGTATTTTTATCATGACATGTTTTTGTAATAACACATAAATTTGAACGAAATATAAATATATGAGAGTTTTACAATTATTTTCGTATCCAATACATATGTCAATAATTTTATACACAAATATAGTTAAAATATCATTTTTTAAAGATAACTTAAATAATGACAATTCTAAAATTGTTGTTTAAAATTTTTAATTGATGATAAAACCTTATTTTTGTAATAGTAATAACTTGATACAACTTCTAATGTAACAATTCTCCTTTAAATGTACATTACAATAAAATCACCAAATAATAACTAATTTTAGAGACGAAAAATAATTTGTTATTATGATAACTAATTTAGATAGCATTTTATAAACTATAAGTTATTAGTATCTAAAGTAGTCTTTATTATGATTAAAAGATTATAATAGGTTTTTGGATAAATTAGTCTCTAATATTAACTACTAATATTTTAGCTACTAAAACATTATTGTGTCTAAATTAGTCACTAATCTAATTTAATAATTCCTTGGTAACTAAGACCAATTTAGATTCTAATTCATAAATTAATTATATATATTTTTATTTATAATAGAAATTATTTTAGATATCAATAATTTTTAAGTTTATAAATTAGTATCTAAATTAGTCACTATAATAACTATTTATTTTTTATTTTTTATCTCTAAATTGTTATATGTAGTTTTCTTGTAATGATAAGAAAAATAAAAGTATTATGGATATTTGAAATTATAGATTATAATAAAATAAATAATGAGTGCAAAAGTAAAATTAATTGTTTAAGTGATGTTATTCTTATTTTAAAGGATAATTAAGTTTTTAAGCTGATGATACATGAAAAGTGTAGTGTACATTCTCATTTTTTAAACAATTGTGCACATAAAATTCATTTAATCATCGACTTACAATTTTTTTTTATGGATAAGTTCTTAATAAAATTCATTTAATCATCGACTTACAAATTTTAATAAAAGAAGAAGAAAAATGTAATTCGTTGATATTTTTAATTTTTTTTATGACTATCATTAAACAAATGAACTTTTGGTTTGATATATTCAACTGACAATTTAAAAGCAATTAACACATTATGAAAATATTAATAAACATTAGACAAGTGTGTTCACTTACTACATAGATGAATCTTGCAATATAAATTTGACAAGTTTATTAATGTATTGATTAAATAAGTATAACAAAAAATATTACACATGTTAGACAAGTCTATCCATATACTGATTAGATGAATATAGCAAAAAATATTAAATGTGACATTTCATACATTGATTAGACGAGTATAAGAGTACACATTAAACAAGTATGTTCATATACTAATCAAACGAGTCTTGTGTAGAGGAGTTTGTCCATACATTGATTACACTATTGTAACAATATACGTTAAATGAGTTTGTTCATACACATATTAGATGAATCTATTAATACACATTAGATGACTCTATCCATTTTATGAGGCAAGTCTTGCAATATACATTACATAAGTTTCTCAATATACTAATTAAACTAGTTTAACAATACACATTACACTAATGTGTCCATATATTGATTAAATGAGTTTAACAATACATATTGAACAAGTTTTCCAATGCATTGATTAAACGAGTCTAACAATTCACATTACATTTCATACACTAATTTATATTTTTAGTAAGTCAACTCTGTCCTTTATACTTTTAGAGAGTCTACTATATTTTTATATATGTTTTATCCTTTATATTTTTACAAAGTTTGTTATTTATATTTTTATAGAGATATTAATTTTCTAAACCTATAGATTAATGAAATACTAATAACTTTCAACAATCAAACTCTCAATATTTAATATTTATACATTTGAAAATAAAAGAAAAGATTAATTAATGTTATTAGTAACTTTAATTTTTCTAAAGAGAAAGATGTGAAGAAACTATATTCATAAATGGCAAACAAATAAACTTAAGCTAATAGATAGGTGTTAACTTCATAAATGTGTCCATTTAATGTTTTTTAGCTTCATAAATGCACTTAGAGGGTGATTGCAATACTAATCTCAATACAACATAAGAAAATGTTCCTTTTGGAAAATTCATCAAACACTTTGTGTGTCAACTCTTATTTTCCATATGCAACATGTGTTTGATCCCTAAAGAAAGTTTTTGTGAAGGTTGAATCTTCCACAGATTAAATTTGTAAAAACTAAAGAAACTAAAACTAAGAAAAAAGTTAGAAGAGAAAGAATTACAATTGGAACAACCAAAAACTCCAAACAAAATCACATGCAAGAAAACCTCACCTTAAAGAATATCAACACAACCAAAAATGAAGGGTAAAAAAATAAATGAGAAAATGAAATCCCCAAACTGATTTTGGTTGACGGAGAAGCTAGAATAAGTGGCTTCTCTCTAGACGTGAATCTATCATTTTTCAAATTGATTTTGAAAAACAACCAAACAATCTATCAACATGATTTTGATGATCTCATATGCATCAAAATCGATTCTAAGTACCTTAAAAAAAAAATCAAACAATTAATAAGTGTGTGAACAACTTCAAAAACAAAATTATAAAAAAATTTCACAATTTTTTTCAAAAATTTTAAAAAATGTAAAATTGTCATGAATTATGACTTTTTTTTTTATAAATTTATGAAAAAGTCATATAAAATTCTCTGGAATTTAATTTATAAGTATTGTAAATTTATATGACTTAGTCCATAATTATTACTTTTTAAACTTGTCTATTGTAATAACTAATAAATTTGAACGATCATAAATCTACGTGACTTAGTTCATGTAATTATTTTTCTAACTTGTCAATTTTAGTAATTTTCAGACAAATTTAAACGAGATAAAGACCCTTAAATTGGAGTAATTCATAGATTAATGAAAACTGAGTGCATATTTATGTTTTGAACAAGAGTAAGTGTATATGATGAGTAAATTTAGCGCAGGGCAGGGAGTGGCACTGTTGACTGGAAATTACTTCACAATTAAGAATGCATTTCAATTGCGTGAGAAGCCATCAAGTTTATTCTGCTGCAGGCTGCCTCATGTGTGAATCAATAATATCCAACATTCTTTCCCTTTTTACACCAATAGTAAAACCAGGAAATAAAAAATCAGTGGTGGGAAGTAAAAGAGAGTTGAGACACATTGCTAGTTTAATCTTTTACCGCGTATGCTGCATAAGAATTAGAATGCGCGTTTTCGCTTTTTCTATGCCTATAAATACGCCCACATCCCCATGTGTGGCTATGTATCAACATTTCTAGTTCATGCAAACAACTGCAGCAGTCAAGAGGTGAACCCTTCATCTTCCATTCATAACCAAAAAAATTCAATGCCTTGTCTAAGTTTTTCCTCTTACTATGCTCATGGCATCTGTGCTGCATAAACTCACCTTACCCTCTTATTTTTGTTTTACACCATTTGTACTCATTCTTCCCGGTTCAGGCACTGTGATTAGAGTAAATAATCAATTCAATAGTTTAATGTCGACAGCAAATTAATAGTGCGTGTTTTGAATTTTTGCAAATGTACATTGCAGGAACTTCTCAGCATTCACACACAGGAGCATGGAATATTGAAGGCCCAATATAAAGTCACATTCTACACTTTTTCACTCTTCACATAACAACACACTTCTCGCTCTTTCTCTCTCTTTTTCTCTCTCTCTCGGACACACACACTCTCACGTAATATAAATTTCTGAGTACAACTCCACGAGACCACAGAAAATTTGAAGTCTCTTACCCTTCTTTCTTCCCCTCATTTCTCACTCACGAGAAATAAAAAAAAAGGGGAAAATCGAACAGAAAGAGAAAAAAAGGACTGAGAATAACATGAACGAACAACTCACGCTGCTCTGTCTCTTTATCCTCTTCTCCTCTCTCAGTGTAAGCACAGCTTTTCTTCACTGTCACTGTTACAAGTCTGGATTTTTTCGATTGTTTTATTCATGCCATTGCCACTTCTGAAAAGGGTCTTCTTCCCTCAATGCAGGTTAGCTTCGCCGGGGTCGCCGACGGAGAGAAAAACCCCTTCACGCCCAAAGCCTACGCGATTCGCTATTGGGACAAAGAGATCCGCAGCACGCTTCCCAAGCCTCCGTTTCTTTTGTCCAAGGCGTCGCCGCTGAGTGCGGCGGAGTCGGCGGCGTTCGTGAAACTCGCGGTTCAGAACGCGCTTGACCAGCGGCTGCCGGAATTCTGCGCCTCCGCGAAGCTTCTCTGCTTTCCGGAGGTGGGGTCGAGCTTTGAGAAGCACGACAAGGACGCGAACTTCGCTGTGTACAGAGACAAGAACTTCACCAACTACGGTACGGGTCGACCCGGTGGACTGGATTCGTTCAAGAACTACTCAGAAGGGGAGAATATTCCGGTGAATGATTTCCGGCGCTACAGCAGGGACTCCGCCGGGCACAAGGACAGCTTTTTGAGCTACAGCACCGAGGGGAACGTGGTGCAGCAGAGCTTTCACACTTACGCCGCTGGAGCCACAGGCGGAGCCGGCGATTTCAAGCACTACTCTGAGGAGACCAACGTCCCGAACCTCGTTTTCACCTCCTACTCTGACGACGCCAACGGGAGAACCCAGTCGTTCACTTCTTACTCCGAAAACGGCAATGCCGGAGAACAATCGTTCTCCTCGTACGGTAAAAACGGCAACGGCCCGACCAACGCGTTCACCTCTTACGGGACAGGGTCCAACGTTGTGGGTTCCGGGTTCTCCAACTATGCCGAAAACACAAATGCTCCCAACGACACCTTCAAAGGCTACGGCGTCGACATGAACAACCCCACCAACACGTTCTCCAACTATGCTGCCGGCGGCAACGGTGCCGTCGAGAAGTTCTCCAATTACCGCGACAAGGCGAACGTGGGCGCCGACTCCTTCACCTCGTACGCGAAATCCGCAAACGCTGCCGACGTCGGTTTCAGCAACTACGGCAAATCCTTCAACGAAGGCACCGACAAGTTCACCTCGTACGCGAAATCCTCGAACGGCGGCACGAAGGTGGGTTTCACTTCCTACGGCGTGAACAACACCTTCAAGGAGTACTCAAAAGAAACCGCCACTTTCTCGTTCGCGAAGTACACAAACGTGAGCACCACGCTGAGCGTTTCGGCTTCCGAGGTGAGTGGTAGGATGGTAAATAAGTGGGTGGAGCCGGGTAAATTCTTCAGGGAGGAGATGATGAAGGAAGGAACGGTGATGCCGATGCCTGACATAAGAGATAAAATGCCGGAAAGGTCCTTTTTGCCCCGGAGCATTTTGTCCAAATTACCGTTTTCCGTTTCCAAGATTGACGAATTGAAGCGCATGTTCCGAGCCTCCGATAACGGTTCCATGGAGAGGATGATGCGCGAGAGCTTGGAGGAATGCGAGCGTGCGCCAAGTCGCGGCGAGACCAAACGGTGCGTTGGGTCTTTGGAGGACATGATCGACTTCGCCACGTCCGTTTTAGGGCGAAACGTCGTCGTTCGGAGTACGGAAAACGTGAATGGCTCGAAGAAGAGTGTGATGGTGGGACCCGTTAAGGGAATCAACGGTGGTAAAGTCACCCAATCCGTGTCCTGCCACCAGAGCCTGTTCCCGTACCTCCTCTATTACTGCCACGCGGTTCCTAAGGTTCGGCTATACCAAGTGGATCTTCTCGACCCGAAATCGAAGACCAAGATGAACCACGGCATTGCCATATGTCACTTGGACACCTCAGATTGGAGCCCCAGCCACGGAGCCTTTGTATCGCTCGGGTCTGCTCCGGGTCGAATCGAGGTTTGCCACTGGATCTTCCAGAACGACATGGCCTGGACCATTGCCGATTGAGAACATCTCTGAATAAGAATCACCTCTATAGGAAATGAAAGCTAAAGTGTCAAAAGCGCTAAGAAAACTTAGCACCTTGAATTATTTGGTTTTAGTTTGAAAATTAAGTTATGTATTTTTTGTTTTGAATTGATAGAAAAGTTGAAGTTATGAGAAGAAGGTATATTAATTTATATGAAGACGATGATTAATATTTAGTGGAAGCATGAGTGTTGATGATGTGATTATGGGTTTTGAGTTTGGGTGGTTGTGAATGTATGGGTTTGGTTGAATTATTGTTGACAGGAGAAGAGTCGATGAGGAGAGAAAAAGACAGAGGATCGAGATTGTGCATGTTGATAAATTGTAGAGAGGTTGGGAGAATTAGAGGGATTTTCCAGATATATACAAAGGCATGTGAAGTGAAGGATGAGGTGGTCCTTAAACCCCCCAAAACATGCTCTTGTATTGGTCTGGGAGGAGTTCACGGGACAGCTATTGTTGCCCAATGTCCAAACCACACCCTAACAAATAAAACTATAATAATGAGAGTGTGTCCATTCACCTTGGCTTCACTTCTAAGCTCATCTCAAATTTTGAGCACACAAATTGCTCATTTTGTTCTCTTTCAACTAAACGTCTAATCACCCCTTTGTCTTTCCTTTTAAAATTCCTACACTACACCCTTGTTTCTATCACTTCCAACAAGGACACACATTTCCTCCATTTTCAACTCGTGAACTCTTTCATTTTACTCATTTATTTAATTCACATCATTAATCATGCAAATTAACCATCTTAATTACATAATCACTTATCTTCTATGGAATTATTATTGGATTCTTAAATCCTTGTATTCCCCCATGTGTTTGGTACTTTATATCAAACGTGAACGTCTACTGTGTATCACATCTTTATCAAATGTCCACAAAATTTTAGGACAAGGGTCACTATGTCCCCAAAGAAGACCTTCAAGCGAAAGCATATTGCAGCTATAACGTCAAAAGTGAAGCCTTTTTATTCATAATTTATCTATGTTACAGTAAAACTAAGGTGATTAAGCATGCGTGTTTGAGCGTGACACTGAGAGATCTTGACTTGCTAGTGTAGCAGTTTGAAGGTTGAGCTGGGATCACTAATTCAATGCAATGTGCATGAGCAACGACGAAAGCGAAAGCGAAAGCACAACGGTTCCATCATTAAAATTTTTACTTCTTCACATAGTGGATTATCGGTGGTGCATGACAGATATACTCATTCCGGTGTTTCATTAAAGCAAAAAGAACAACCGAATACATCTCAACTTTTACTTTCGAATCGATACAACGTTAAGAAACATCAGAGACACCAAGCACAAATTCTCAATGCTCTTTCATACTATATTCAAAAATCTTGTTTTCAATCATCAACTTGTAGTTAATAAAGATAGATTCTTGTCAACTGTACCTGTACAATTTCTTCCTTTTCTTTTTCTTTTCTGAATATGGACGAAATCATTTGCTTTTGTTTTATTTATTTTTTCAATTAGAAAAAAAATGTTTAATTCAAAAATAAGACTTGGTGGTGGGTTTGGTGAAGAATCTAGTAATGCTTCAACTGCCCGTGTACAAATTTATACTATGCATTAATGTAGGTGCCTGAGGATTATATGCATCATTGAAAGTTTGTGCAAAGCCCAAGGAATAAATTAAATACACTAACCTAACTTCTCATTCATAATCAATGACTGTGCTATGTGGATGAGGTGTGATTTCCTGTTATGGAAGAACACCATCACCTCCCCATAAATTTTTATTATTTCAACCTCCTATTCAAAAAATTAAGAAAAATATCATTACCAATAAATTCTAAATTAAATGAAATAAACTTAAGGATAGCCGATTAAATTAAATAAATTTTTTTCAAATTTATTTGTATTTCAGATTCATATGAAATAATTTGTTTTACTTATATTATAAAAAAATAGATAGTGCTATTATTTCGTATGCTAAGTAGTAAATGTGCTTTATGTTTTTAAAATATTAAATTATGTAATTTTTCCTCTATTACTTTCTTTATAGTAAAGAGAATTTAAAAGAAAATATAATAGACAGGATTGCAATATTACTCTTTCTTTTTAAGTTCTGAAGAACTTTGGTTACGAAACCAATAATTCACTAAAATTGCTTTGTTTTTTTATTTTTTAGATTGGAGTTTGCTTTTTGTCTCTTTTTAACCACCACTAATTATAGGGCATGTAAGAGTGAGTTTTTTAGAATAATATATATATATATATATATATATATATATATATATATATGTTAATTACAAGGATTCTGAGTATAGGGAGGTTATGTATCTACTTATGAGATAGTTAATAACTATAAAGAAGATAAAGCTTAATCACATAGTTATCTTTTATTTATCTTCAATAATATTAATTATAATACTCCCCTAAGATATAATTATTTTATGATTGTTGTTAAATTTAATCCCAAAAAGAAAGGCTCATAAAGTGTATACATTAACATTTGTATAATAAAGAGTATTGTGTGAAGCTCTAATACACTTTATTTCTCTCTTTATTTTATCATACTTTTATTGAATTGAATTTCAACATGTCATTTATAGTTGAACCCTCATTCGATTCTTATTCATATATCATTGACATAGAATCTATCGGTATTATTAATGTGAAACATGTAACAATTACATTAAATCAAATTGAAGAAAATAAGGTCAGCAACTAAATTTATGTTTATATTTCTATATTTAATAATTATTTTGAATTTTTTTAGCAAAATTAGATTATAAAATCTTAATTTATAACTTCCAAGTTGATAAACTAGTTTATTGAATTAGAGTCGTTTCATAAATTAGCTTATAAACTAGTTGATAAATATTAAATGATATAAGGATATAAGTATATAAGATTTGTTATAAAAGATATTATTTTTAAACAAAAATATATTATAATGAAATTATCATTTAAGGTTTTTGAAACTAATTAAATTCTTATTAAACTTTTTGATATTTTTATTTATTTTTTAATAGTAATATTATGTTTTTCTTATTTAGATGAGTCCTTTTATTTAACTAAGTTGGTATAAAAAGTATTAATTTAATTTATCTTTCATAAAATTAATTATTTTTATCTATTAATTTAAATTTTTTTACCATAAATATTTTAAGATCTTTATTGTGGGTATTTTCAGGTAACATCATATAATAGAATATCCACTACTTATATTTTTAATGTTTAATTTTTGTTTTGTTTTGAACCATAAAAATATAGCAAATACTACAAAAATAGTGTAAAAACTAATTATTTTAATAGAATTGAAATAGATAATAATATAAAAAGAAAATTTAGATTAACAAAAAAATGCATCAAAGTGTAACCTTCTAAATTATATAAAAGGTCTATATAATATAATAGTCAACAATTATAATACCGTAAAGTAGTTTTGAAACTTGTAAATAAAGTATTTAACTTACAGTCATCCAAAATGGCTATAATTTCAAAACTTTAAGTACAAAGAGTATTTTAAAATGATACTAAGACAATAAGAAGCCCTATCTAACCTAAGCAGCAGAGTCATCTTCCTCCAATGCTTGCTCCAGGGGTACCTCGTCTCCTTCTGCTTACATCCAAGTGGATGATCATCGCAAAAGAAAATACACACAAGCAAGGCACAAACAACAAAGCAAGGGTGAGCTAATTATATAAAAAGCATACAACATGACAACATATATATACAAGAATTAACTTCAATCAAAGCAAGATAGAACACACATCCTATCATGTTGTATACTAGACTTGACTCGTCCGGACTTTAGAATGATAGCCAAGCTATGACAGGTTATGCACCCGTGGTGGCTGATAATAGTAATTCTTACCATTATCTATGGTGAAATTTTCTTTCCAAATCAACTCTCTTGAAGCTTGAAACATGCTTAATCCTCTTTTTTGTCTAACTTTGTGAATAACTTTAACTTAGGTTAAACATACCAGTTTTCATCACTAATTCATCAAATTTTGTAGGACCTTTGTGTGCTTTTTGAAGAGCATCCAAAATATCAAGAGTGGAGAGCCAAGGAAGACCTACAAAAGCAAGATTTGAAGAAGTTTCATTGCAGAATCCACGCCTAGGCACCCCTAAAGGGGGCT
This sequence comes from Vigna reflexopilosa, assembly GCA_027742785.1. Taxonomy (NCBI): domain Eukaryota; kingdom Viridiplantae; phylum Streptophyta; class Magnoliopsida; order Fabales; family Fabaceae; genus Vigna; species Vigna reflexopilosa. Next base: position 12,744,142 of record CM050930.1, on the reverse strand, counting down.
GGGCACCCTTCAATGCGTTGCTTCACCTTAATTCTGGAGCCTGGGTGCCCCTGAAGGGGGCTGAGTGCCTTTTGCTTCGCATTTTGTGTTTAATCTTGGCGCCCGGGTGCCCCAGAAAAGGGGGGCTGGGCACGACTTTTGCTGACATGATATCCTAGACCTATTTAAAGCTCCCATGCAACGAGGGTGCCATCTTCTTGGCGGCTGAAGCTCGAAAACACCATTTTGGACCTCTAGGAGCTGATTTTGGGCTGTGAGAACTCTCCATTCTTCCTCCTTAGGTCTTCATCTCTTCCATTTTCTTCCATTGTAAGCTCAAGCTCTCCATGACTATGGAGAGCTAAGTTCTTTTTGTTGGGAAATGATGTAAACTATGAAACACTTTTGTAAATGCACTTGTTTTGAATGAATATAAGCTTCTTTCATTATTTACTAGTGTTTATTTCCTTTGCTTAAAGCTTGTTGTGACTTGATTAACCATAGCATGATTCTAGGGTTTGCTTAATGTTGGGAAATGTTGTGTGAACCTTGAACTAGACTAAACACCTAAGGGAAATTGTGTCTAGGGATAGAGCTTGGACCCTTAGTTGTCTTAAACCTCTTCTCTTAATGTAGATGAACTTTTTAGGTTGCCAAGGGATTGAGATTTAACAAGTAATTCTAGGCTCTCTCACCAAGGGATTGGGTTTGAGTAAATGGGTAGGTTGACAAAAGCATTATAATGAAGAAGTAGTTATGTGCATTTGCATGAGAGTGTAATAGTTGAAATCATTCTCTAACATCTCCATTCCATATCATTTCTAATCATACCATCTCTTAGTGTTTTGACCACAAGAAGTTCAATCTTTTACTTATGCATTATATTTACTTTCATTGTACCAATTCACATTAAAGGGAATCATTCTTTAGTCTAAATTAGTTAGATAATTGTACGATAGTAAAGTGTTATACGAGTCTCTTGGGATACGATATCCGGTCTTACTGGTTTATTACTTAAAACAATTTGGTATGCTTGCCAAAGAGTTAACAAGTTTCTAGCACCGTTGCTGGGGACTCGCTGTTATCACTTTTCTTTTGTGTGATTTCTAACCCATTTAGGCTTTATTCTTATATTCTTTTTACTGTGAATAATTTGTGTTTTTATTATTTTTGGCTAACGTGGTGCTCTAGTGCTGTTGTCTCTAGTGTATGCAGGGCACAATCCGTACTAGGAGCACATCATCCTCTGAACCTCTTCTCTTAGATCTTGAAGTTGAGAAGACTGCTAGAAGAAACAACAGTAGAAGAAGAAGAGAAAATCGGGCTTCTAGAGAAACTACTCCTATTCCTCAGATTCCTGAGCAACCCATCTTCCTTCCAGCTGATCAAGAAGTGGAAAATATGGCTGATAATCGGAATGACAATGGTGATGGGCAAGCTCGACGCACTTTGGAGGATTATTCTGCTTTTTCAGGGCCGCTTCATTTCAATAGCATTGCTCGACCACGGGTCAATGCCCCAAACATGGAGATGAAGTCATCTCTCATTCATCTTGTGTAGAGTAATCAGTTCCATGGTCTGTCACATGAGAGCCCATTCAATCACATAACCAACTTTGTGGAGATATGTAACACGGTGAAGCTCCAGGATGTACCTTATGAAGCCATAAGACTCAGCCTCTTTCCATTCTCTCTTGGAGGCAACGCCAAAGCATGACTCAATTCATTTCCAGAAAATAGCCTCATTAGCTGGGATGATGTGGTGGCTAAATTTTGCAACAAATATTTCCCCTAATCCAAAGTTAACAAAGGGAAGCAAGAGATCTCATCTTTCCAGCAGGATAATAATGAGACATTGAGTCAAGCTTGGGATAGATTCAAGGGGCTACTAAGGAAGACACCCACTCATGGGTTTGATGAGCCAACTGTCTTGAACATGTTCTTGGGAGGATTGAGATCCCAAACTAAGTTGATGTTGGATGCCTCAGCTGGAGGAAACATCCGTTGGAAGACCCCAGAAGAAACTCATGAGCTCATTGAGAACATGGCTGCAAATGATAGTGAATTGCAGAATGAGAGGGGGCAACAAAAAGGTGTTTTGCAACTACAATCTCAGGACGCCATCTTAGCCCAAAACAAGATAATGACTCAATAGTTGGACATTCTCATGAACAAAGTCTCTCAGCTGCAAGGGCTCCAAAATGTGTCACACGCCCAACATCAAGGGTGTGAGTTGTGTGATGGAGAGCATGCAAATGGTCAGTGTGTTAAACAGGCCAATACCCAAGAAGATTTGAATTATATGGGTAATCAAAATCGGCAAAGTAACTACAATCAAGGTTGGAGACCACATCCAAGTATGGGCCAACGACAAGTTGGGCCATCAAATAGACCACCACAACAACAATATCAACCTCACCCCTTATCGGGTAGAACTTCTAAGTTGGAGGACACTCTCCAACAATTCATGCAAGTTTCAATATCCAACCATAAGAGCACGGAAGCTTCCATCAGGAACTTGGAGATCCAAGTGGGCCAACTGGCCAAGAAGCTTGAAGAGAAGTATGATAAGAGTTTTGGAGCTAACACTGAGAATAATCCAAAGGAAGAGTGCAATGTCATCACTACTAGAAGTGGTAAGGTTTTAGTTGAGAGGGAAAGAGAGGAAAAAGACAAGAGAGCTAAGGAGATGGAAAAAGAAGAGAGTGAAGAGAAAAATAATGAGAAAGAGGATGAGGAGAGAAAAGTAGAGGATGAGAGTGAAAAAAATGATAGTGTGAGAGAGGAGAAAAAGAAAGAGGGAGTTGAGAAAAAGAAAGAAATTGAGAAGCCTTTTCCTTACCCTAAAGTCTTCTCTAGAAAGGAGAAGGAGAAACAATATGGGCGGTTCATGGATATCTTCAAGCAATTGGAGATAAAAATACCCTTCTCAGAAGCACTTCAACAAATGTCGGCCTATGCAAAGTTCATGAAGGAACTCTTCACTAAAAAAAGGAAATACATTGAGGAGAGACAATTGAAGTGCAAGGCAACTGTAGTGACATTATCCAGAAGCTCCTCCCTCCAAAATTCAAAGATCCGGGTAGCTTTACCATCCCTTGCACCATAGGGAAGCTTGCCTTTGGGAAAGCCTTGATTGACTTGGGTGATAACATCAATTTGATGCCCCTTTCCCTATTCAAGAAGATTGGAGAGCTAGAACTCAAGCCAACTCGGATGACTCTACAATTGGCTGATAGATCCATCAAATACCCACATGGTGTAGTGGAGGATGTTCTTGTACAAGTTGACAAATTTGTGTTTCTGGTGGATTTTGTCATTTTAGAGATGGAGGCGGATGTGGATGTACCTCTCATCCTTGGACGACCATTTATGAAGACTGCAAGAGTACTTATTGATGTCGATGATGGTAAACTCAAGGTGAGGGTACAAGATGAAAAGGTGAATTTCAATGTTTTTAAAGCCATGTCTCACTCTAGTGATGAAGGAGAGTGCTTCAAAGTTGATGTACTTGATGGATTTTGTGCTAAAGTGGAGAGGGAGATACACATTTCATCCCCTCTTATGAAAACCCTCATTGATGCTCAAAAGTCTCTCAATGAAGAAGAGGATATAATTCTAGATGATTGTTTAACAAATCTTGATGTGTTGAAGGAGATTCCAATTCATGAGGAGAAAATTGAAGATTTGAAGACTCATGATATTGTTGAAGAAAAGAAAGTGGAGCTGAAAATGTTGCCCTCTCACTTAAAGTATGTTATTTCTAGAAGAGGGTAACAACAAACCAATTATCATTAGTAGCTCCTTTTCATTTGATGAAGAGAAGAAGCTGATGGAGGTCTTAAAAAGCAAAAAAGGAGCTGTGGGATGGTCCATTTCTGACCTGAAGAGGATAAGTCCCACCTATTGCATGCACAGGATTTTCATGGAAGAAGACTTCAAACCTGTGACCTAACCTCAGAGAAGGCTTAATCCTATTATGAAGGAGGAGGTGAGGAAAAAGGTTCTAAAGCTTCTTGAGGCCAGAATTATTTATCCCATTTCTGATAACACTTGGGTGATTCTGGTGCAAGTAGTGCCCAAGAAAGGTGGTATGACAATGGTTTGTAATGAGAAGAATGAGTTGATCCCTACAAGAGCTGTCACCGGTTGGAGAATGTGTATTGACTACCGGAAGCTCAACAAAGCCACTAGAAAGGATCACTTTCCTCTCCCTTTCATGGACCAGATGCTAGAGAGATTAGCAGGTCAAGCCTTCTACTGTTTCTTGGATGGATATTCAGGTTACAATCAAATAGCTGTGGACCCCAAAGATCAAGAGAAGACGACTTTCACATGCCCTTTTGGTATATTTGCATATAGGAAGATGCTATTTGGACTTTGTAATGCCCCAGCCACTTTCCAAAGATGCATGCAAGCCATATTCTATGATCTTGTGGAGAAATGTATAGAGGTCTTCATGGATGACTTCTCAGTATTTGGTAGCTCATTTGATAGATGTTTGGCTAATCTTGCAACGGTGTTGAAAAGATGCATCTAGACCAATCTCATTCTCAATTGGGAGAAATGTCATTTCATGGTAACCGAAGGCATTGTTTTGGGGCACAAAATATCATCCAAGGGGATTGAGGTGGATAAAGCTAAAGTGGAGGTGATTGAAAAGCTTCCTCCACCAACCAATGTAAAAGGCATCTGAAGCTTTCTTGGTCATCCTGGTTTTTATAGAAGATTCATTCAAGACTTCTCCAATATTGCAAAGCCCTTGAGCAATCTCCTTGTGAAAGACACACCCTTTGATATGAATGAAGAAGGCTTAAAGGAATTTGAAATCTTGAAGAATAAGCTGATTTCATCTCCGGTAATTATAGCTCCCAATTGGGATCAAGACTTTGAATTGATGTGTGATGCCAACGACTATGCTATAGGAGTTGTACTTGGCCAAAGAAGAGAGAAGATTTTTCACACCATATACTATGAAAGCAAAGTCTTGAATGATGCTCAACTCAATTATGCCACCACGGAGAAGGAGTTTCTTGCCATAGTCTATGCTTTGGAGAAATTTAGGCCCTATCTCATTGGGTCTAAGGTGATCATCTATACTGACGATGCTGCCATCAAGTACTTTCTCACCAAACTTGATTCCAAACCAAGACTAATCAGATGGGTATTATTGCTCCAAGAGTTTGATGTAGAGATACATGACAAGAAGGATAGTGAGAATGTGATCGCGGATCATCTATCTCAGCTTATTAATGAAGAATTCACTTGCAAGGAAGAAGAAATTCGTGAGTCATTTTCAGATGAAACTATCCTGCATATTCAACAGAGGCCATGGTTTGCTGACATGGATAACTTCAAGGCAGCATGAGTCATACCAGAAGATCTATCATGGCATCAGAAAAAGAAATTCTTACATGATGCAAAGCAATTTATCTGGGATGACCCCTTCTTGTTCAAGATTGGAGCTGACAACCTATTGAGGCGGTGTGTCACTAGTGAAGAGGCAGCATGTATTCTATGGCACTGTCATAACTCTCCATATGAAGGCCACTTCAATGGAGAAAGAACAACTGCAAAGGTTCTCCAAGCGGGATTTTATTGGCCCTCCTTGTTCAAGGATTCTCACCATCTTGCCAGAAGTAGTGATAAGTGCCAAAGAACGGGGAGTATCTCAAGAAGGCATGAAATGCCCTTGCAACTGATTCAAGAGGTGGAAGTCTTTGACTGTTGGGGCATAGACTTTGTTGGCCCTCTTCCTTCTTCTTTCAACAATGAGTATATTCTAGTGGCTGTTGACTATGTGAGCAAATGGGTGGAGGTAGCTGCTTGCCCTAAAAATGATGCTTCTACAGTCATCAAGTTTCTGAAAAAGCAAATCTTTACCCGGTTTGGAGTACCAAGGGTCCTCATTAGTGATGGAGGATCTCACTTTTGCAATGATCAGCTGGCCAATGTGCTTAAGCACTATGAAGTTAAGCATAAGGTGGCCTCACCTTATCATCCACAAACAAATGGCCAAGTTGAAGTCTCAAACCGGGAAATAAAGAAGATTTTGGAGAAAATCGTTGCTTCTTCTAGAAAGGATTGGTCTCAAAAGCTGGATGATGCCCTTTGGGCATACAGAACTGCTATGAAGACTTCAGTGGGGCTATCTCCTTTCCAGCTTGTCTATGGGAAGGCTTGTCATTTACCGGTGGAGTTAGAGCATCGTGCTTATTGGGCTCTCAAGTTCTTGAATTTTGACCCCTATGTCTGCTGAAAAGAGAAAGAGGCAACTCCTTGAGCTTGAAGAAATGTGCCTTCATGCCTATGATTCTTCCAAAAGTTACAAGGAGAAGGTCAAGTTTTATCATGACAGGAAGTAGGTGAAGAAGGTTTTCCATCTTGGTCAGCAAGTCTTGTTGTTCAACTCCCGCTTCAAACTCTTTGCTGGAAAATTGAAGTCAAAATGGTCTGGCCCGTTCACAATCAAGGATGTTAAACCACATGGAGCAGTTGAGCTCACAGATCCATCCTCTGACGACCCACAATGAAGTTGGGTAGTCAATGGGCAACGACTTAAACATTACTTGGGTGGTGAGGCTGAACGCCTCATCACAGATGTTGATTTAGTTGACCTTTGAGCATAATGGTTTCAGGCTCGTGACGTTAAACAAGCGCTTGCTGGGAGGCAACCCAGTTTTCTATCCCTTCTCTTGTGTGATTTTGTTGTTTTAGAGTGTTTTGGTTGTTTGAAGTTGGTTTGATGTGTTTTATGTGCAAATTAGTTGTTTTAGGAATTGTGTTTTTGATTTGAAGTTATGTGATTTTCATCTTAAGTTAGTAGTTGTGACTAGTTGCATTGATGTAGTATTGAGTGTTGTGGTAATTTGGTGTGAATAGGTTTAATTCAAGCTGTTTAATTGTGTTCTGGTTTGGTGGTATATTTTAAGCTCGGTTTGTGAGTTTGGGTATGCTTAAAGTGCCTTTGTTGTCAAATTTGACCATTGAGTTGGAGAGTTGGAAAGCCTTGGAAGTGGACACTTGATTTGGCATTCTTGCACTTAATTTCACTACCTATGGATTTGAGCAAGTTTGTATAGTGGAAACACATTGATTTGGGTTGAATTGAGTGTTTAGAAGTGTCAAAAATCAAAAGTCAAAGTTGAGTTGGACCAAAATTGAATTCTGCAAAATTCTACAGAAAATTTGCAGAATTTGCGCCCTATCCCCCCAAAGGGCGCCCAATGCCTTTTGTGCTGACCTTCTCAGCTGATTTGTCATGCCCAAGCCCCTCCAAAGGGCGCCCGAGCGTGGGATATGCAGGATTTGCACACTGACTTGGGCTTTTATGCACAGTGCTTGGCCCACTTTAAATTTTCCAAACCCTATGCCAGGCGCCTCTCTCTCACCCATTCTAACCTAGCGCCCCATTCTTCTGTTCTCCACCCTCGTTGCCCACTGTCCCATTCCCACTTCACGCCCACTCATTTTTGCATTCACGCTACACCATTCTCGGCCCCATCCTCTCAACCACTCACTTCCACTTACACTTCTCCACTCCTTGTTGTCGCTGAACCATTCTCCACACCACTTCACTCCGCCGTCGTTGCTGCATTTTGTTCACCCAAAGGGGCTGCCTTTGGATACCCGCTGTGCCGCATTGCCCTAGTCCCTCACGCCCAACCCTTTCGCATTGCTGCGAACTCACTCATACCCACTCAACTCACGGTCATCTCCCTAAAGGAACCCAATCCGCTTTGCTAGCTGTTCCTCACTCACGGGTTTCCTATTTCTACTGCCGTAAAAGTTCCTCAACGCCCTTATGTGTGCACTTCAAGAGCATCTTCCACACTTTATTCTCCAACTCAAGTAGGTATTTCATGTTGACTGTTCTAGAATCATGTGATTTGTCTACTGTTTGTGGTGCGTTAGAATCTTGCTTAATCTGTCAAGTTCTATTTGGTTGATTGCCGGTTGTGAAAGTTTGATGCTGACCCAAGGTGATAGTCTTGCAGTTTTATCTGCTCTAACAGTTGCCCTTATGATAGATTTTGCAATGAAATTTGACTCTGCGTGCTTCCCATTTTTACTGTGATTTTCCCATGCTGCCAAGTTAAATTCCACACGCGCTTTTGTATTCTTGGTTGGCGTTAGTGAATCACAACTTTGTAAGTGAACCATAGTTGTTTTGAGATTCATTGTGTTTTGGACGTTGACTTGTTTATGCACATTCATCTATGTTCTGTTACATCGTGATGTTATGCATTGTTGTTACTGGCCAAAGCATGTTTTAGGTACTCGGGTAGTCTTGCAATATTTTATGCATTTGTCATTGCCCATCGGTGTGCATCTCGATTAGTTGAAACATATTATGGAGGGTCTTTGATCATAGACTCCGTGTTTTCATTTTAGGGATGTTTAGTTGTCATGGTTTGAACTTGAATAATGTCTCTGTGTGATGAACTGAAACTGAATTGAGAGAGGAATTCACCTTCGATCAGCAAAGAACTTCACAGTCACAATCAAAGCACCCTACAGTTTTTATTGCATAATTCATACCCGACGCCCCTTATAGGGCGCCCAGGCGCCACCACCCCTGCACCTCTTGTTTTGAGTTTCGTCTCCAATTTCTCCTATGCTTACATGCTTCTTCTTATCTTCCTTTGAGTTTTTACTATATTTTCTTTCGTTCAATGTCCTGATTCTGTGCCATACTAGATCTTTGTTGCCAATGCTTGTCTATTTTGAATACTCACACCTCAAAACCTTTGTTTCACTTTCTTTTGTGCAGACAATGGCCTCTTCCTCTAGGCCTAGAAGAATCAAAACAACTGCTCACAAGATTGATAAGGGGAAGAAGAAGAAGCAAAAGATTTATAGCCACAACTTCCTCTCCCATAAGCATGAAGAACACTTAAGGGTGGTCCAAAACCACCAAATTCTTATGGAGAGGAGGGTTGAGCAACTGATTCTAGAGGCCCTCGAGTTTGCTGATGAGCTTGAGAGGAGGCTCTGGTTGAGGCTCCTCACCTTCCCTGCACCTGCGAACATTGCGATTGTGAAGGAATTTTACACAAATGTTCGCCACTTTTCTGATGAGGAGGAGCCATTTATGAGTTTTGTCAGGGGCACACGGGTCCCATTTGATGCTGCCACCATCAACACCTTCCTCAACACCCAGTGGCCGGAGGGCAATCTTTCTTGTGAGTATGCTGCAACCCTTGAGGCGGAGTTTAAGGGCATTGATTTCGAGGATATGGAGCGCGTCTTATGTGTTTTTGGGGGCCATTTCCAAAGAAACAAACAAAACTTGCCCCTCCATGTCAGACGTTCGTTCCTCACCCCTGTGTGCAAATATTGGGTGACACTTATTCATGCCAACATATCTCCCTGCTCTCATGTCTCCGACCTCTCCACCAGCCGCGCAATCTTCCTCTATTTCATCCTTCAGGGCTGGCAAGTCAGTTTGGGCCAATTCATTGCACGGGAAATTTTGATTGTGCCCACTCAGCAAATCCCAAAGCTCCACTTGGGCATCCTTTTCTGATCACTCACTTATGCAAGATTGTTGGGGTCGACACTTCGGCTGCCCCGTTCGAGAGGCCGCGCAAGACCATTGATCGCGCCTATTACATGCAATATTGCTTGCTTGATGAGGAGGACCTACCCATTCTCGTTCCTCAGCCTCCTCGGCCCCATAGGCGCCACACGCCAGCCGAGCTGGACCAGCCTCATCAGCCCCGTGGGCGTTGCCAGCCTACCTAGCTAGATCAGCCTGCCCCGCATGACCCTTACCAGATGTTTAACATGAGATTGGCGTTGCTTGACGCCAAGCTTGATGCAGTGCACAAAGGTGAGCTCGTGTTGTTGAGCAGTCTTGCTTCTTGTTTTCCAGACCGTCAGCTTATGTCTCTGGAAGACTTCATCACCCATGTTGCATGGCCTGGGGACCAGACCCATTCGAGTGGGGGAGGTGGCACATCTTCCGGAGCACAAGCGATGGAGGAGGATGAGACTGATGAGGAGGAGGACGAAGCTGAGATTGAGGATGATGATGATGATGAAGAGGATGAGGACAGTGATGATGGTGCCTCTTGAGGCTCGTGGATCAGGACATTGCATTGCAAATTGCGGAAATTTTTTAAATTTTTGTCATGTTTTTAATTTCAGCTTTTAAATTCTAGTTTTAGTTTCTCTTTTTAATTGTGAACTTGGCTGGATGGATAGTTTTATGACAATGGTTGATATCAAGTACTGCATGTGATGTTGAAATCTTTTGTGCTTGCTTTTTCGTTGTGAATTCTTTGAGATGATAGGATTGAGATATGAAGTTAGATTGTGGTTGCTCTCGACTGTTTGAGATTATGTTTGGCTTTTCTTGTGGCCAATTTGCATGGCATTGAGTTTGAAAACAAAATTTGGAACCTTAAGCAACCCAGTGAGATGTTGTGCCCCAAAATTTTTGTTGAATGATATCACTTTGGAATCCCAACTAATTTTGACTGAATTTCCCTATGTGAATCACTCACTTGCATGTTACATATGATCAAGGTCGTCTTGTTCTTCCATCTTGTCTAAGTTTTGAACGCAAAAGTTGTGTAACCCTATGAACCTAGAAAGAAAAATTGATCTCATCCTTGAATCTTAAGACCAATGCAGAAAATTTTGACCTCTTTACCTTGAGTTGAGTAGAGCATTCAATTTAGTATAGAAAATGGTTTAAGTTTGGGGTGGTTGAGGTTACAAGAAAGAAATGACAAGAAGAGTGAAAAGAAAAATGCAAAGAAAAAGAAGAAAAAGGAACAAGATCAAGAGAAAGAATCAATAAATGAAAAGTTGGAAAGAAAATTGAGAATTGGTTGCAATTGCTTGAAGTATAGGAGAGGATTATGTTTTTGTGTGCTAATGTGAATGCTCTCTTAGCTAAAGGTTCTTTGTATCTAGAAAAACCAAAACTTTTTCTTAGCCCAACCAAAATACAAGCCTTGAAAGTCCTTGTGATGCAAACTTGCAGGTGATTGTATTCGTTCTGGTAGAAATGAAAGGCAAAGTTGAATTGTGTGACCTTGTGATGCTAGAGTGAGAAACACACATCCTTATACACCAGTGTGCTTGAGAGAAACAATTTCTTTGGTGAGGAAAGGTTCCATGTTAGTAATGAGAACACTTTTGCCATGCTTGTTGATCCTGCATAAAACCTAGCATATTTCTTGTGATTCTTGATCTGTGAGCACCATGATTGAAACGTTCTCTATCAAAAATTTCATCTTCTCAAGATTGATTTTACCATGATGAGCAAGCTTGATTGAATTCCACTTGTCTTGAGAGCATTGACTCATTGGAATTGAATTGTCTGTCTAAGCCATGTCATTTCTTTTTGCTTGAGCACAAGCAAAGTTTAAAGTTTAGGGTTGTTGATAACGGTAATTCTTACCATTATCTATGGTGGAATTTTTTTACCAAATCAACTCTCTTGAAGCTTGAAACATGCTTAATCCTCTCTTTTGTCTAACTTTGTGAATAACTTCAACTTAGGTTACCCATACCAGTTTTCATCACTAATTATCAAATTTTGTAGGACCTTTGTATGCTTTTTGAAGAGCATCCAAAATATAAAGAGTGGAGAGCCAAGGAAGAGCTACAAAAGCAAGATTTGAAGAAGTTTCACTGCAGACTCCACGTCTGGGCGCCCCTAAAGGGGGCTGTGCGCCCTTCAATTCGTTGCTTCACCTTAATTATGGCGCTTGGGCGCCCCTAGAGGGGGTTGGGCGCCCTTTGCCTCGCATTTGCAGCTTAAAGGTGGCGCCTAGATGCCCCTAAAGGGGCTAAGCGCCCTTTGCTTCGCATTTTGTGTTTAATCTTGGCGCCCGGGCACCCTAGAAGAGGGGGGCTGGGCGCGACTTTTGCTGACATGGCATCCTAGACCTATTTAAAGCGCCCATGCAACGAGGGTGCCATCTTCTTAGTGGCTGAAGCTCGAAAACACCATTTTGTACCTCTAGGAGCTGGTTTTGGGTTGTGGGAACTCTCCATTCTTCCTCCTTAGGTCTTCATCTCTTCCATTTTCTTCCATTGTAAGCTCAAGCTCTCAATGACTATGTAGAGCTAAGTTCTTTTTGTTAGGGAATGATGTAAACTATGAAACTCTTTTGTAAATGCACTTGTTTTGAATGAATATAAGCTTCTTTCATTATTTACTAGTGTTTATTTCCTTTGCTTAAATCTTGTTGTGACTTGATCAACCATAGCATGATTCTAGGGTTTGCTTAATGTTGGGAAATGTTGTGTGAACCTTGAACTAGACTAAACACCTAAGGGAAATTGTGTCTAGGGATAGAGCTTGGACCATTAGTTGTCTTAAACCTCTTCTCTTAATGCAGATGAACTTGTTAGGTTGTCAAGGGATTGGGATTTAACAAGTAATTATAGGCTCTCTCACCAAGGGATGGGTTTGAGTAAATGGGTAGGTTGATAGGAGCAATATAATGAAGAAGTAGTTATGTGCATTTGCTTGAGAATGTAATAGTTGAAATCATTCTCCAACATCTCAATTCTATATCATTTCTAATCATACCATCTCTTAGTGTTTTGACCACAAAAAGTTCAATCTTTTACTTATGCATTATATTTACTTTCATTGTACCAATTCACATTAAAGGGAATCATTCTTTAGTCTAAATTAGTTAGATAATTGTACGATAGTAAAGTGTTATACGAGTCTCTTGGGATACGATATCCGGTCTTACCGGTTTATTACTTAAAATGATTTGGTACGCTTGCCAAAGAGTTAACAGTGGCTTATGATACTTGGGTTCCCCACCCTACCACACTCACGAGGTTAACCTGTTTCGGGCCTTGAGGCATACTAGAAGCCCTCAAGGCTAAGACCTCCTACTACTACTCACCACATGGTTCAATCTTCTCTACTTGAGAATGATTGACCATTGTAGTTTCAGGAACACCCCCAAGATTGAGCTCCTACTTTCATTCTAAACACTAAGAATCTCACCAAGATATTCTACACAGATGGAACTTGGTTTACAACTTGGATTATAATTCCACCACTTCATAATCATACACTTTTTTGCTACAATCCACATACTTGTTTGAACATCATAATACAATACTATAGATGCTAAAGAACGATTCACAAACAAGGCAAAGAACACACTGATCAAACACAGCACAAGAGAAAATTCAGAGAACTAGGCCCAGCACTTGTCGCACAGCGCACCACCCTCGCATGGTGAGACTGTCGCTTTTTGCATAGTGCACCCATCCAGTTCGCCTTGCGAATTAAGTCTGAATAAGTATCAGACTTTAGGTCTCTCGCATAGTGCACCCAGGTCGCATAGCGAGAGACGAAACAGAGGCCAATCCCCTACAAGGACTCGCTATGCGAAACAACTCGCATAACGAGTCTGCATAATTTGTAGAATGCCCAATTCTGCAGATTATGCCCACTTGCACCCTCTAGACCAATTCTAGTCCCCTTTCCCATTTTCTAAGACCTCTAGATCATGATTATGTCCCAATCAAGCCTGTTTATATGATTTTTAACATGTTTTAGACCTTCCTTATGTGCTTAATAAGTTACATTTAACCCATCCAAGTTGTTCAAACTATCCTATTGTGCTCTAGACCCCAAATGCCCAATTTCAATACCTCACTTCCCTTGAACTAACCTAAAACTTCTGCCTAGCTGTTAAACTGTTTACCAAATTAACACTAAACATAAATCTCACCCCATCCCCTTCCTACATGTTCAATTTACAACCCTTTCCTTCATCCAAATCGGTTGCCAAACAAACCACTACAGTCTCATCAACCACACATCTCAATTCATAACATCCAACATGCTTAAAATATAAACATACAATCCAACAACACATCAGTTCAGCAGTCAACATGCATACCCATTTATAAAACAGATTCAAACAAAACAAATTTAAAAATTATAACTAGCTCCCCTTACCTTGTAATAGCAGTGCAACTCAGTTCACAACAAGACCTCAATAGTGCCTTACACAACCAACACACAGCAAGACCCTACAACCCACTAAAGTGGAGACAGAAACAGCTCTTAGAGCTAGAATAGGCAGAGAATCTAAAGGGGAAGACTACCGGCTACATGCAACTAGCAAAGTTGCATGCCCTAGGTTCAAGAGAAATGGAGAAACAGAAAAGAATGACTTACTCGCCCAAGACAGAAACTAATCGGATGGATGGGAAGCTCTCGACTTCGGGAACGCAGGAACACCACCTATTTGACAATGCAACGGTTGAAATTTGTGAAAGGGTAGAGAGAAGGCAGAGCAAAAAGAAGAAGAACGGAGTTTACAGAAAGGTTGGGGTTTAGGCTAATGAATCAGACTTTGAGAAGTCCTTTCTAAGGTCATGGTGTCCTTAGTTTTATGGGCCTGGTTGCCTCAACATAAGGCCGCCCAATAGCCATACCTTTTTCAGCCCTCACACAAAGTATAACAAATAATAATGAAAAGACTAAATAAGTTATAAGATTTAAACTAGTTTAATATAATTTATAAAGTACATGTTCTTGAAATAAATTATTTTTTTGTGATTGTCAAATAAACTACTTAAATAAGATAGTAATTAACTTGTTGACATTGTCAAATCCAATTTTAGCTCTAATCTCAATTAATAAAAATTTATTAATTACATGATAAGCATATTTACATTCTTTTATAATGTAAAAATAGTTTAAATAAACTACTAAACTATTTTTTTTATAATTAACATTACGAGGGGTATTATTATTTAGAAAGCTTTGTATTTACAAAATAATATCAAATTGTGATTTAAGGTCTCTCATTCTCATGTAAACAATATGTAATTGGATATTCCCTCAACTTTTTAATATAATGAACATATCTCATTCATATGAATTATAGTTTTCCCATTCTAACAAACCCAAACTAAGGATTTTGATAAAAGAGTAAACATGGTGGATTTATTTGTCATTATATTCTTTTTCGTAGTGCTGATAAATTTTTTTCATATACATATTCTGGTAATTATATTGAAAGAAATAACTCATATAATTAAAACTCCAAAAAAAAAAATCAAAGAATCGTTCATATTATAATGGTGAACATATTGATTACAAAAAAAAAAGAAACTGATTAAATTAGCTATAGTTAAAAAGAAAAAACTAATTAAATTTTTAAAATATTTATCCGTATCCAAAAAATGAAATTTTTTTAAAAATGGTTAGTTGAGTTAAAATTTACAAATTAGGAGTAAATAGTTAACCACGTCCCAATTAAAGTCGCTATAAATCCTAATGATTTATTCATAAAATTCTAAAAAAAAAAATGAAGTAGTCATTATTCATGATGATTTTTTCTGTAAATATATTAACAAAAGTCATTAGGATTAGTGAATAGTTTTAATTTATAAGAATAATAACAACTTTCAATTAAATTAAAGTGATCAATTTATAGGATATTGTTCACAATAATGACAACTTTCAATTATATCAAAATGGTCTTAATTCGTGATGACTTTCTTTCATTATATTTAAAAAAATTATCATGAGTTTTGATTTTCAGAATTTTATAAAAAATTAATTATATTTATGACGATGAAAAATCGACATGATAATTTATCTTTAGTCTCAAAATTTTAGGTCAATTATTATTTTTATATAATTTTTCTGAAAAAAAAAATAGAATGAGGTTGGACTAATTAACCTTATTTAAAATTATCCGGGAAAGATCCATAAATTGTATGGTAAAGAAAATATTTAAATAACCGTAAAATCTTAAGAATTTAATAATAAAATATCATAATCAGATTAACACTATCGTCATTTACATTCTTCACAATGATATCAAATAAGGACAACATTCCTCCCATTCAAATTGATTTGCACCAGTCTTTCAGATTGAGAAAAAGAAAATAGAATATTGTAATCCAAATTATGATTGAACAATGATATGTTACATCTTCGTTCAATAAAATCATAGACTTTCGGTCTCACTTGGACTTTTATAATTAGGAATATATCAAAAAATAATTATACAAACCTTCAATACCCAATAAATTTAATCAGTAATTATGTTACATACTAATGTATTTTAGAAACTATACCATATGATCCGGATGGCCATAGAACCATCTCGTAATTAATTCGGTCAGACGATCGGAAATGAATGATCAATAAGAGTTCGTAATCTTATTTATGTAAGGTTTAAGATAAAAAATAATTAGAATTATTGTATTGGAATTGAGTCGTAATTAAGGTTTAACTAATCTCAACCCATGGCGAAAATTATAAATATAAGTCAAAGGTAAGAAATATGTAGTTTACATTTACTGTGTATTTATTACAGATCTAAAATTATTGTAAGGACTGTCTACTGACTTAAGCATCGAGAACCTTTGACAGGTACACCTCCGAATGAAAACGTGAAAAAGAAGACCAGAAAACAAGACCAGACGACATTAAAAAATAAATTGTGAAAGTATTTAAAAGAACTCAACCTCACAACCCAAACAGAAACCATTAAATATATATCTTGTGTGAGAGTTTAAAATATTATATTAGAAATCTATTCTAATTTTTGTCTATCATTTTAATAAACACTCCATATTTAGTTGATTCACTAATTCGGTTTTGTTATAATCAATGTAATTTTTATTCAAATTTATTAAATTGGATAAACTTTAAAAAAATCAGACAAAATGGATAAGTCTTGATTTCAAAACACGATTTTTTTTTTATTTTAATAGAAACAGTGCTGTAAAATTTTTTGCTTTATATATATATATATATATATATATATATATATATATATATATATATTCTTAACTTGTTTCTCAAACACATATAGCAATTCAAATTAATATACCTTATACGAAAATTTTCAATATCACCATCACTTTATAATTTATAATGCATGATTCACATAAAAATTATAACATTTCATTTCAAAAATATGTATTTTTTTTAAGTGTAAAATAATTTAGGTTTGAATTTCTAATTCAACTAACCTCCGTAAATTTCACAGATAATATTTTATTTTCTAAAAAGAAAAATAGATCAAATGATTTTAACATATCACAATGAGCACATATCACTATAAAAATAATACATTTTAGAAAGAGTTATTTTTCGACAATTTTAGAAACTTTAAATAATTTTTGGTAGTTTATAAGTAAAACCGTGGTTAAGTTTTTTTTTTATTAATTTTTAAAATTTTCTGGTAGTTTATAACAAAAACAATCTCTAACATTTTTTTTTTTTGGAATAATATTTAGGCGGTTATTTAATGAAACAGTAGATAATGGGTAAATATTTTCCCCAAAGTTTTCTCTCCACGTCTTCATTCTCTCTTCTGTGCCTCTGTGGTCTCATTTTCTCCAATCTTATCCCTTTTCCATGCCGTATGTTCATCTTCAAATAAGAAGATAGAACACATGAATATAGAAAGATCTTCTATTGCATGGAAAAAGTTACTTAGGGTTTAGGTACATTACATTCAACCCCGATGAAATGGAGTTTAGCTATTCCTATACATTCTAGAACACAAGGATGAATTTGATGATGAAAAGGATGAATGAAGATGAAGCCTTGAGCTCTAGAAGTGCCTCAACCCTCGTTCTTTGCCTATGCCTCGTTCCCAAGTCGAAAAACGTCTCTTTTTACCAACTTTTGACACTTTAAACAAAAACCCAAAAAGTGCTTTATTGTTGGGCTAAAACCACCACTCTCTAGACGAGTGGTACTTTTTCTAACAGTTAGGTACCTCAGTTCGCTGGGCTGTAGGCTCTTCTGACAAGGCTAGCGTTGGATTCTCATTGGGCGAGCTACTTCTTTCAAATTTGCTTAGACAAGCTCCAATCTTCCACTTTCCTACAAAATAACTCAAAAATAGATAATTATTTGTTTCTATAACACGTATATACAAGTTTTGCATTTCTTCATTGAATTTAAACACAAAACACATGAATCAAGACAAAGAAGGGGTTATAATAAGTGTAAAAAATACCTAATTGTCATACTTATCACACATGAGAGCACAAATGAAGTTAAGAGATCAAGGAAAACACCATCATCCAAGAATATGAAATGTTTACGATAATAAAGGTTGGAGAAAGCATATGTGATGTTTAGAAAATGCTTACTCATATAGTAAATCACCTCTTGGCACTTGACAAGACATTTGATAAGGAAAAACTTAACATCAAGATTGTAAAGAGTCTAAACTAAACATGATAGCCCAAAGTTACAACAATATCTAAATCAAGATATCTTATAAGTATGAATATGGTCACTCTTTTTGGAAAATTGAGAGAACATGAACTAGAACTTAGAAGATTCAAACAAAAGGAAGAATAAAAAGCATGTACCATAGCCTTAAAGATTGTTGCGAAGGCTGTTGTAAAATTTGCTGCTAGAATGGTTGAATTTACAGATGACCCAGATGATGAAAACTCAGATAGTGAAACATTAAATCTTATAGTAAAAAGGTTATCAAAATTTCTAAAATATAAGAATAAATCTAACAATATTTTTGTAGGAAATAAAAGACCCTTTAAGAAGCAAGAACACTTTATTGTCCCAACATGTTTCAAATGTGGTAAAATTGGTCACATCAAACCTGATTGTCATGTCTACAAGCTGAAACAAAAATTGGAAGAGAAGAGTGAAGCAATCAAGTATAATAAGAAAAAGAAGGCGTACATCATCTAGGAGGACAATACTTATAGTACATCTAGTGACTCTAGTGAAAGTTTTGATGAAGAAACAAACTTGTGTTTAATGGTTGGTTCAAGATCCTCTAAAAGTAGTTTAAGTCTTGAGGCCAAACAATCAAATGTGCTATTTGGACAGTGGCTATTCAAGACACATTACTGGAGATGAATGAAAATTGAGTAAAATAAATATCTTACAAATTTGGTGGACATGTTACATATAGTGATAACAACAAAGGTAAAATTCTAGGCATTGAGAAGGTAAGAACCTCCTCTGCTATTGAGATTGAAGATGTATTGCTAGTTGAAGGACTTAAACATAATCTCCTTAGTATTAGTCTGTTATATGAAATAGGCTTAAAAGTCACTTTTGAAGTTAATCATTGTTTAATATGTTGTGCATCATCAAATGAGTTAATTTTCTTTGAAAAAAGAAATCAAAATATGTATATGGTTGATTTTGGAAACACCTCTTTTGATTTCATTACATGTTTATTTGTTAAAAATGATGAACCTTAGACCTGGGATAAGAGACTAGAATATATTCATATTTAACATCTAAATAAGCTTGTTTCAAATAATCTAGTCATTAGTTTGCTTGATATTAAGTTTGAACAAGGCAAATTATGTGATGCTTATCAAAAATGGAAACAAGTAAAACATTCTTCAAATCAAAATAGTGTGTCTCTACCATAATGAAAAGGATTTGAAAAATAAATCCACTAGAAGTGATCAGGGGTGAATTTCAAAATGAAGCTTTTTAAACCTTTTTGTGAAAAATATGGCATTTCTCATTAGTTTTTAGCTCCTATAACATCATAACAATGTTAAACGGTTGGCAAGTATACCAAATCATATCAAGTAATAATAAATGGTAAGACCAAGTATCGTTTCCCAAGAGACTCACGACACTAAATAATCATGTAATACCTTAACTAATTAAGACATAAGAACAATTTCATTGGATTAAAATTAAACTGCAATAAAAGTAAATATGAATGCAAGTTCATTAATTGAGGCTAAAACACAAATGAATGGATGATATTAATGATATGAAATGATTATGTTGTTAGGGTTTAGATTTCACCTAATCCTTTCACGCATATAAGAATTTGTCTTCTTCATTAGAATTTTAATGTTAGTTTCTAAATTACTTAGAACTCGATGTCTCGGCGAAAAAAAGCTTATCCTTAATTATTAGACCATAATGTCTTGCATCCCTAATAATAAATTCTGCATTACGAGTAGAAGCTTAAGACAACCAAATGTTTTATCCATATGTCTAGGCAATAGTTCCTTTGGGTGAAATTCTCCAGATCATGGTTTCTAGGTATTTTCCAATAACAAAGAAATTCATACATCATGCTATGAATGATTAGAAGCATTGAGCAAAGGAGAAAATCACATACATGAAAGTTTAGAGGTTACATCTTCTCCAACAACAAATGAGTTTAGTTCTCCATTGTCATAGAGAACCTTGGTGTACAATGGAAGAATGAGATAAAAACCCTAGAAATAGAAGAGGAACGCTCCCGCATGCCAAATCTGCCTCCAAAGGGTCGAAAAAATGTGTTTCTGAGCTTTAGCAGTCAAAAGATGTGAATCCTAAGGCGTGAAAGTCCTTAAATAGATCAAAATTTGGCCCATAAGCCCAAGTCATTAGCGCTCAGCACCCCAACTAAGGGCAAGCAGACGAAACTGCGAGGGAACTGGCGCTGAAGGCCCTGGATAGGGGCAAGCAGGCGTTTTGCGGTATCGCTAGCTGGCGCTCAGTGCCCCTCAGAAGGGCAACTAGGCGCTGGTGCGTGAACATCACCCCTCCCTGAAGGGGGCAAGTAGGCTCCCTGCGTGACATGTGGCATTGAGGACCCCAGAAAAGAGCAACTAGGCGCCCTACTCCTTCTTCAACCTTCTTCTCTGTTACTTTTTTTGTCCCTCTTGAGTTTCGACTCCTCGATACTTTTTCCCCTCTTCCAAAACATACCAAAAACCTATAAAATTAAGGGAATTTAGTGATAAAATCATTAAGTATAACCTCAATTCACTTATTCAAAAAATTAAGCTAAAAATAAGAGTTCAAGCAAGCTTCTAAGTCAAAAAGAGTTGATTTAGTATCCAAATTGCATCACAGATAATGGTATATTCAACCGTTATCACAACCCGAAACTTGAAACTTTGCTTGTCCTCAAGCAAAATGTAGCTTGGCTAAACAAAATAGATATACTACAATGGTCAAGCACACCAAAAAGCATTTTCTTCTAAGACAAGTAAATCACTCATGTATGATCATCATAGAAAGATCAGTCAAGATATAATGATATCTTAGCCAATCAAGCTTCAACTTATGGTGCTCACATAACAACGAATACATAACAGATGCAAAGGCCTTATTAGTGATCAACAATCAAGCAGAGTGTTAACCTATAATGGATGGAACCATTCCTCACCAAAAAAGTGTTTTCACTCAAACTCAAAGGTGTATAGTGAGGTGACTCTTTCACTCTACCATCATAATGTCACATAAATCAACTTTGCCCTTCATTTAAACACATTCACAAGCAAGTTATCATCACAAGGTCTTTCTAAGGCTTGTATTGTGGCTGAGCTAAGAAGAAAAACTGGTTTTTCTAGACATCAAAATTCCTTGAGTCAAGAGAGTGAACAATTTATTTCATACTTTAACACTAATCTCTCTTTCTCCTTTTCACCTGAGAAACCACTTCTCAACATAATCCCAACTTTCATTTATTTGAACACATCCTTTCTTCTTATTCTTCTCTTGCTTTTCTTGCTCTTTTTCTTTTACTTTTTCTTTTTATTTTTGTTACGAAATTTTTTTTAGAACAAGTAATATCATCCGCAACAACCCCAAACTTGAACCTTTCTCTTATACCATACATCTATACTCAACTTAACTCAAGGCAAGGATTTCAAAGGGTTTTTGCATATTCAGGCTCAAGGTTCAAAGAATAAAACATCTTTTCTCTTTTTGGGTTAAAATTAGGCATTGGCTTACAAGGGAGAAGAACATATGGCCTTGATCATTTGACACATGCAAGCAAATAGTTGAACAGAAAAACTTAGGCAAAATCAACTATGATTCCAAAGCAATAACATTCAACAACAATAAACTCTGGAGCCCAACCTCTCATAAGTTAACTCAAGTTCCACAATTTAATAACATCCTGCCAAGCATATTAATCACAATTGAAATCATGCATCTGTCTTAAACAACTATGACCAACCACCATCTGTGCTTAAAAGCTAAACCAATCACAAACTCAAACAACAATTCATCACATAATCATACCATGCAGCAACTATTCATTAAACCAAGTACATAAGCAAACTAAAAACAAAATAAACAAAGTTCAAATAAGCATAAAAAAAACAAAAACATAAAAAGTCCTGATCTAGTAGCATAACATCCATTAGTGGATGCTGTAATCTGAATCCTCTGATATAGTAGCATCCATCAGTAGATGTCATCATCTAAATCTTCATCCAATTCCCAAACATACCACCTCCTCCACTAGCTTGGGCCTGGTCCCCAGGCCAAGACATGCGAGTGTTATGAAGTCCAGGAGAAGCAGCATATAACCTAAAAACATTGTAACACACAAAGAAAAATTAAATAAAAACCACCAGGTTGCCTCCCAGTAAGCGCTTGCTTAATGTCATTAGCTTGACACCATTATGCTCAAAGGTCAACTAACTCAATGATTGTGGCAAGGCGTTCAACCTCACCACCCAAGTAATGCTTAAGGTGTTAACCATTAACCACCCAACTTCTTTGTGGATCGTCGACAGATGGATCCTCCAACTCAATTGCACCTTGCAGTTTGACATCCTTAACTATGAACGGCCCAAACCACTTAGATTTCAATTTTCCCAGAAAAAGCTTAAGGCGAGAATTGAACAATAACACATGTTGACTTGGATGAAAGACTTTCTTCACCAGCTTCCTATCATGATAGAACTTAACTTATTCCTTGTAATTTATGGATGAGTCATAAGCATGTAAACGCATCTCTTCAAGCTCAAGAATTTGCCTTCTCCTCTTATCAACGATCTCAAAGGGATCAAAATTTAAGAACTTTAAAGCCCACAAAGCCCGATGCTCCATCTCCACTAGTAAAAGACATGTTTTCCCATAAACTAATTGAAAAGGAGATAACCCTATAGCAGTTTTCATTGCAGTCCTGTATGTCCAAAGAGCGTCATCTAGCTTCTGAGACCAATCCTTCAGTGATGAAACAACCATCTTCTCAAGAATCTTCTTTAACTCCCTATTAGACACTTCATCTTGCCCATTTGTTTGTGGATGATAAGGTGTAGCCACCTTATGCCTCCGTAATGCTTAAGCACTTTTGCAAGCTAAGCATTACAAAAATGGGATCCTCCATCACTAATCCATTCTCATATTATATCTTATGAATTCTACTATTTCATTAATGTTAATGTCATTTTCTAATTAACCCTAATCCCAATGTCTTGGTGAAAAAAGCCTACTCCTAATTACTAGTTTACTATGTCTAGTCTCCCTAGCAATTGATCATGCATTACATTAATTCGCACAGAAGCTTAAGGCAATTGGTCCTCCTATCCTTATGTCTAGGTAATATTGCTCCCAAGAGAATTTCCCCATGTCTAGATCTACCCACATGTGTCCATATAGATATAATAAGAGATTATGCTATTGAATAATGTCTTAAACAAAGCATGCAAAGATAATAGAGGAAAAACTCTAACAATTAATGAAATCAAGCATATGAATGAAGCAACAATTCAATATATGAGATTTTCAAAGGATTACATCATTTTCGCCAACAACAATGGAGTTTGGTTCACCATAAACATGGTGAAACTAGATGAAATAAATGAAAAGAATGAAAAGATAAAACCCTAGACTTGTAAGTTGGAGCTTCCGCATCCAAAATCCGCCTCCAAGGGGTGAAGAAGGTATTTTTGTGTCCTTTCTGTCAAAAGATGACCTCTAAGGGTCATGCAAATATATTTATAAATTCTGAAAAATAGCAGAAAACTAGCCCAAGCCCATAACTGTGACGCTCAACGGTACCGCTCAGCGGTAGGCGCGGCACTTAAATTTCCCTCAACGTTGGCGCCTAGGCGTTGGCCAGAGAATTCTTCTACAAAGCTGGCGCTCAGTGGTGGATATATGCTGAGCGGTGGCTGCATTTGTTTATTTGTTCACTTTTCCACCTTCTCTTAAGTCTAACTCCTTCCTACTTCAGCTTCCTTCATTCAATTCATGTAAATTCTTGCCAAAATAAGGAAAACCAAGCATAATACCCATAAAACCACATTTGACTCTCTTATTTACTAACTTAAGTAAAATGCATGATTTCAAGCTAGCTTCTACGTCATAAAGGATGTGTTTTGTATCAAACTTAAGTATAAAAATAACGGTTTTTGGACTGTTATCAGCTGCATGATCCGTGTATATGATCACCTTTGACCCTATGAGATAGGATCTAAATTTCTCTAAGGCACACACTATTGCAAGAAATTCCTTTTCCATGGTAGCATAATTCAGTTGAGCTCCATTCAATACTTTACTTGCATAGAAGATAGTATGGAAAACCTTCTCTCTTCTTTGACTAAGGACCGCACCTATGGCATAATCGCTTGCATCATACATCAATTCTAAGTCTTGATCCCAGTTTGGAGCTATAATCACCGGAGCATAAATCACTTTCTTCTTCAAAATGTCAAAGGCCTTTAAACATTCATCATTCATATCAAAAGGCGTGTCTTTGACAAGGAGATTGCTTAAAGGTTTGACAATCTTAGAGAAGTCTTTAACGAATCTTCTATAAAAATTGACATGCCCCAAAAACTTATGATTCCTTTCACATTTGTTGGTGGTGAAAGTTTTTCAATGACCTTCACTTTAGCTTTGTCAACCTCAATTCCCTTGGAAGAAACCTTGTCACCCAAAACAATACCTTTAATTACCATGAAGACACATTTTTCCCAGTTGAGAATAAGGTTTGTCTGGATGCATCTTTTGAGAACAATTTCCAAGTTAGATAAACACAAATGAAAAGAATCACCAAATTCCCAAAAATCATCCATGAAGACTTCAATGCATTTTTCTATCAAATCCGCAAAGATTTCCTACATACATCTTTGAAATGTGGTTGGAGCATTGCATAATCAAAATGGAATTTTTCTATATGAAAAAATACCGAATGGACAAGTAAACACCGTCTTCTCCTGGTCCTTTAGGTCTACCACAATTTTGTTATATCCAGAATAACCATCTAGAAAGCAATAGAAAGCTTGCCATGTTAATCTCTCCAACATCTGATCCATGAAAGGAAGGGGAAAATGATCCCTTCTTGTGGCCTTGTTCAACTTTCTATAGTCAATACACATTCTCCACCCAGTAACGGTTCATGTAGGTATGAGCTCATTCTTGTCATTATACACAACCGTCATACCACCTTTCTTTGGAACCACTTGCATTGGACTCACCCATGCACTATAAGAGATGGGATATATCATACCAGCCTCTAGAAGCTTCAACACTTCTTTTCTAACTTCTTCCTTCATCACAGGATTTAATCTTCTCTATGGTTGAGCAACTGGTTTAAAATCATCTTTCATGTATATCTTGTGCATACAATAAGTTGGGCTTATACCTTTAAGATCAGAAATTGACTATCCAATAGCTCCTTTGTTAGCTTTTAAAACTTCCACCAACTTTTCTTCTTCCTTAGAGGATAAAGCATTACTGATAATAACAGGTTTCTTTCCACCTTCCTCTAAGAAAACATACTTCAAGTGTGGTGGTAACATCTTCAACTCAAGTTTATTTTCTTGACTTTTTCCTTAGCATTAACATCTTCAATTTTTGCCTCATGGATAAGAATTTCTTTTAACGCATCCAAGTCAGCCAAGCACTCATCAATCAATTTCTCTTCCTCTTCGTTCAGGGCTTCACAGGCATCAATGAGGGTTTTCTCTAAACGAGAAGAAAAACATACCAATTTCTCTTGAACCATACATACTTCATCAAGTGCGTCAGTATGAAAACATGCCTTATCATTGATAACAGTCTAAAAACCGTTATTTT
The DNA here is from genome assembly GCA_027742785.1 of Vigna reflexopilosa. Lineage (NCBI taxonomy): Eukaryota > Viridiplantae > Streptophyta > Magnoliopsida > Fabales > Fabaceae > Vigna > Vigna reflexopilosa. The sequence continues at coordinate 12,718,360 of CM050930.1, read as the reverse complement.
CATGCTTAAAATAATATCAAAATACACCCTTTATGGCTTAGAATGAGCTTAGAATCAAGTAAAACACTTCAGTGGAGTTATTTGAGAGTCAAAAGCTGTTTTTAGAGATATTATGCTTGTTTTGCATTGTTTTGCAGGGTTTTGATGAGAATTAAGGATGGAATTGAAGAAGAAAGGTCTTAGACTCAAGGAAGAAGAAGAAAAATGAAGAAAAGAAGAGTCTATGCACCGCTCAGTGTCAAAATGCACCGCTGAACGCCATAATTCGAGAGAAAGCCATTGTCTGGCGCCCAGGCGGTGACGCTGAGCGTCCAGAGCGATTAGAGGCAAACCGCTCAGCGGTGAAATTGACCACTAAGCGGTGGTGCGACTTGAGGGAAACCGCTGAGCGGTTGTCTGTTGGGCTTGAGCTTAAATTCTGTTACTTTTATGCCCTATATATAGCCCCAGTGCGATTCAAATATTATTCTTTTGGCAGAAGAAGACGTCCAGAGCTATTTTACACTCCTTGGAGAAGATTTCTTGGATGCTTAGGCTCCATTTTATCCAATCTAGGGATTGATTTTCCATTCTTTCATTGTATTTCATCTAGTTTCACCATGTCAATGGTGAACTAAACCCTTTGTTGTTGGGGAACAATGTAATCTTTTGAAACTCTCTTGTATTGAAATTCTTGTTTTATTCATATGCTGTTATTATCAATTGTTGGGTTCTTTATCTATGCTTAAAGCTATTATCATTTAACTCATTTGATACATAGATGTTTGCCTTTGTCGATACGGGGACGTACGGGGGAGTCATGAACTGATAGGGAATTCCTTGATTAACAAATACCACCTAGGGATAGGGGGTAGGACGATCAATTGTATTTTACTTTTGTGGTACTTGCACTGCTAGTTACTAGGGGAGACTAGGGATAGTAAGCCAGTAACTAGTAGTAGGCTCTTCACGCCGAGGGATCGGGTTTAGGGTAGACTAAGAAAGTTTGAATAACAATTAGATAATAAAGCGAATTTAATAAGAAGAGTAGATATAAGAGAGTGGATAAGATGAAATTGTAAACCCCAACAACTCCATTCATCCATACCTTTTTCTTGTCAATTGAATCAATTGCATTTGCATGTTTACTTTTTGTTTTTCAATTAAAATCACAAGTAAATTTTCTCCACAAGTCTTACAATATTGATTTACATGAAAGATAAGGCCTTTGAGTCCTTTGGGAGAATGATATTGGGTTTACCAATTATATTACTTGATAGCGATCTGGTACACTTGCTAGGGGTTTAACAATCATCATTCGGGTGAGACATGGATTCAAACACATTGAAATTCACGTCTTCATCCTGTACTCTTACTTTGAGTTTACCATTCTCAACATCAATTAAAACTCTGGCAGTCTTCATAAATGGTCTCCCAAGAATGAGAGGTACATCCACATCCTCCTCCATCTCCATGATTACAAAATCCACTGGAAATAGAAATTTATCCACTTTAACTAACACATCTTCAACCACCCCATAGGGATATTTGAGGGATCTATCTGCTAATTGAAGAGTCATACAAGTGGGCTTAAGTTCCAAGTCTCCAATTTTTTTGAACATAGAAAGAGACATCAAGTTGATGCTAGCCCCCAAATCAATCAACGCCCTTCCAATGGTTAACTTTCCTATTGTGCAAGGGATCGTGAAGTTACCCGGATCTTTAAACTTAGGTGGGAGGAGCTTCTGTATGATATCATTGTAGTTTCCTTGCACTTCAATAGTTTCCTCTTCAATACATTTCCTCTTCTTCGTAAGGAGTTCCTTAAAAAATTTAGCATATGAGGGCATTTGTTGAAGTGCCTTAGAGAAAGGTATGTTAATCTCCAATTTCTTAAAAATTTCCATGAACCGCTCATATTGCTTTTCTTTTTCCTTTCTTGAAAAATTCTTTACGTAAGGAAGGGGTTATTTAAATATTTTTTTCTTTTTTCTCTCTTCCTCCTCTTCTTCCTTTTTCTCCCCCTCATCTCTCTCTTTTTCTTTCTTCCCAGTCTCTTTTTTTCTCTCCTCTCTCATCTCTTCTTTTTCACTCAACTCTTGTCTCTCTTTTCTCTCTATTTTTCTCTCGTCCAACATCTTACCACTTCTAGTAATAATGGCTTTACACTCCTCCCTAGGGTTAACTTCAGTATTATCCCCAAAACTATTATCAGGCATCTTCTCCAACCTCTTAGCTAGTTGACCAACCTGTATCTCTAAATTTAAAATGGCAGCTTCAGAGCTTTTGTGATTAGAAATAGACACTTGCATGAATTGTTGAAGTGTCTCCTCTAGCTTTGTAGTCCTGTCAGATAAGGAGGGTTGTGGTTGCCATTGCTGCTGAGGTGGTCTATTGAATTGCCCAGCTTGCCCTTGACCCATGCTTGGGTAAGGTTTCCACCCTTGGTTGTAATTAACTAGGCGACCTTGATTACCCATATAATTTACTTCTTCTTGGGTATTGGCTTACATGACACATTGTCCGTTCACATGATCTCCACCATATAGCTCACAACCATGATGTTGAGCTTGAGAGACGTTTTTCAACTCTTTAGGTAATTGAGAGATTTTCTTCATGAGAGTATCGAGTTGCTGAGTCATAATTTTATTTTGAGCCAACAAAGCATCTTGGGATTGCAATTGTAGAACTCCTTTTTGTTGCAGTTGAGCTCTTTCACTTTGTGTCTCATTGTCATTGGCAGCCATATTTTCTATTAACTCATAGACTTCCTCTAAAGTCTTCCACTTGATATTACCTCCAATTGAGGCATCCAACATCAATTTCGTCTGCGAGCTTAGACCTCCAAGGAATATAATGACTACTGTAGGTTCATCAAATCCATGTGTGGGCGTCTTCCGCAATAAACCTTTGAATTTGTCCCACGCTTGACCTAGAGTCTCGTCCATGCCCTGCCTAAAAGAAGAGATTTATTGCTTACCTTTGTTGACCTTGGACTGAGGAAAATATTCATTCAGGAACTTAGCCACCACATCTTCCCACTCAGTGAAGCTACTCTCTAGGAATGAATTAAGCCACATCTTAGCATTGCCTCCCAAAAAGAAGGGAAACAAGCTAAGCCTGATAGCCTCATCTGGCACACCATTAATCTTCACTGTATTACATATTTCATTGAAAGTAGTCAGATGCTCATATGGATTCTCGTGAGCTAATCCATTAAACTGTTACTCTGCACCAAGTGAATAAGAGCAGGCTTCATCTCCATACTTGTAGCATTAACCCTCGGCCATGCATTGTTATTAAAATGAAGAGGGCCAGTAACTGTTGCCTAATCTATTAGGGTATGTCTACCATTCTGATTATCCTAATTGTCCATCATATCTTTTGTTTCCTGGTCAGATACTGAATTTATGGGTTGTTGAAGAGTCTCAGGAGAGGGGAAAAGTTCTCTAGAAGTCCTGTTCTTCCTTTTTCTTCTTCTTCTATTGTCCAGACCTATAAAGAGAGGTTTAGATGATTTTGTGCTCCTAGTGCTAATTTTTCCATGCATGCACTAGAAAACAAAACACTAGAGCACCCAATTAGCCTAAAAAAAAATAAAAAAAAATAAAAAACAATAAAAATAAAGTCAAAACTGGTTAAGAATCACACAAAAGTATAGTTTAAACCACTTGTCCTCGGCAACGGCGCCAAAAACTTATTAAATAGTTGACAAGTATACCAAATCGTATCAAGTAATAATAAATGGTAAGACCAAGTATCATTTCCCAAGAGACTCATGATAACGGTTGAAATACCGTTATTTTTATACTTAATTTTGATACTAAAAACACCTTTTATGACTTTGAAACTAGCTTGAAATCGTGCTTTTGCTTTACTTGAGAGAATAAGAGAGTTGAAGGTGGTTTTATTGGTTTTATACTTGGTTTTCCTTGTTTTGGCAAGAATTAAGAGGAATTGGATGAAAGAAGTTGAAGTAGCAAGGAGTTGGACTCAGGAAAAGCAGAGAAAAAGCACAAAAGATGAATCGCAGCCACCGCTCAATGCCACTTTGTCGCTGAGCGCCAACCTCGTTGTGGAATTCTTTGTCTGATGCTTAAGCGCCATTGCTGAGGGCCAATTCAAGTATCACAGTCACCGTTAAGAGACATTTATACCGTTGTGCGTCAGTCTTGCTTATGAAGTTCATTGTTTCACGCCTAGGCGTCCACGCTTAGCGTTATTATGAGTATTGCACCTACCACTGAGCGCTAATTGCGTGGGCCTGGGCCAGTTTTACTGTTATTTTTTGAAACTATATAAGGATTTAGTTGACCTAGAGGGTCTATCTTTGGACAGAAAGAGGCGCAGAAACACTATCTTCACCCATCGGAGGCGGATTTTAGATGCGGAAGCTCCAATCTACAATTTTTAGGATTCTATCTTTCATTCTTTTCATTATTTTCATCTAGTTTCACCATGTCTATGGTGAACTAAACCTCCATTGTTGTTGGAGAAACGATGTAATTCTTTGAAACTCTCATGTATTGAATTGATCATTAATTTATATGTTTTACTTCATTAATTGTTAGGGTTTTTCCTCTACACTCTATGCATGCTTTGTTTAACTCATTCAATTGCATGAACATTGATTTTGTCGATATGGACACATACAGGGAAATCTAGACATGGGGAAATTCTCCCGGGAGCAATATTACCTAGACATAGGGATAGGAGGACTGATTGCCTTTAAGCTTCTGTGCGAATGTAATGCATAATTAATTTCTAAGGAGACAAGACATTGTAAACTAGTAGTTAAGATTAGGCTTTCTTCACCGAAACATCGGGTTTAAGGTAAATTAGAAAGTGGCATTAACATTAATGAAGGAGATGAATTCGTAAATACATGAGAGTGGATAGGATAAGTCGGAAACCCCAACAACAACATCATTCCATATTTTTATCAACTATTCACCTGCGTATTCTTTGGTCAATTGATAACAACTTGCATTCATGTTTATTTTCTGTCTTGCATTGTAAACCTAATTTTCGTTTTCAAGTCTTAAATAATCAACAAATCACATGACTGTTTAGGCCAATGAGTCTCTAGGGAAAACGATAATTGGTCTTACCATTTATATTACTTGATACGATTTGGTACACTTGTCGGAGTCTTAACAACTCAAGGCACTAAACAATCATGTAATACCTTAACTAATTAAAACTTAAGAACAATTTCATTGATTAAAATTAAAATTCAATAAAAGTAAATATGAGTGCAAGTTGATCAATTCAGGCTAAAACACAAATGAATGGATGATATTAATGATATAAGATGATTATGTTGTTGGGGTTTAGATTTCACCTAATCACTTTCATGCATATAAGAATTCATCTTCTTCATTAGAATGTTAACGTCACTTTCTAAATTACTTAGAACTTGATGTCTCGGTGAAAAACAGCCTATCCTTAATTTTTAGACCACAATGTCTTGCATCCTTAATAATCAATTCTGCATTACGAACAGAAGCTTAAGACAACAAAACATATTATCCCTATGTCTAGGCAATAGTTCCTTTGGGTGAAATTCTCTAGATCCCGGTTTCTAGGTATTTCCCAATAACAAAGAAACCCATACATCATGCTATGAATGATCAGAACATAGCAAGTATTGAGCAAAGGAGAAAATCACTAACATTTAATGAAAGAAGCATAAAATGTTTAAATCATATTCAAATACATGAAAGTTTAGAGGTTACATCTTCCCCAACAACAAATGAGTTTAGTTCTCCATTGTCATGGAGAACCTTGGTGTACATGGAAGAATGAGAAAGAAACCCTAGAAATAGAAGAGGAACGCTCCCACATGCCAAATCTACCTCCAAAGAGTCTAAAAAATGTGTTTTTGAGCTTCAACCATCAAAAGATGTGAACCCTAAGGTGTGCAAGTCCTTAAATAGATCAAAAATTGACCCATAAGCCTAAGTCACTGGTGCTCAGCGCCTCAACTAAGGGCAAACAGGCAGAATTGCAAGGGAACTGGCGCTGAGGGCCTTGGATAGGGGCAAGCAGGCGCTGGTGCGTGAACATCACCCCTACGTGACATGTGGTGCTGAGGGCCCCAGAAAAGGCCAATCAGGCGCCATGCGCCTTCTTCAACCTTCTTCTCTGGTTCTTTTTCTGTCCTTCTTGAGTTTCGACTCCTCGATACTTTTGCTCCTCTTCCAAAACATACCAAAAACCTACAAAATTAAGGGAATTTAATGATAAAATCATTAAGTATAACCTTAATTCACTTATTCATAAAATTAAGCTAAAAACAAGAGTTCAAGAAATCTTCTAAGTCAAAAAGAGTTGATTTAGTATCCAAATTTCATCACATATATTGACTTGCAAAATGTATACTGAAGCAACTAACCATGCTTGTCTCTAACATCCAACTTATATGGATAGATTTGATGATTTAGATAAGGCAATTGCAAGCATCCAAAAACAACTTAGAGAGCATAATATTGGTGGTGGCAGTGAGGATTTGGATGATGATGAGGATTAACAAAAGGAAGAGGAAGATATTGAGACTACTGATAAAGACTACATGCTCTGTTTATCTGTTATGACTTATGATTTATGTTGATAGGGGGAGCTATGTACAACTAAACCCATATCCCATATATGAGTTTTTGATTATGATAAAAGAAATGTTTTATAGTTTCTTGCACAACAAAATGGCGAAACAATTTCTTGATTATATTTGTGTTTGTGCTTGAACTGTTTAGTATATGTATTCATTACTTGAAAATGAATCATTGGTTGAAACACATTGCACATTGCATATCTGCATGAAATAATCGATTACATTGTTTGCATAATCTGTTAAATGTCATCAGATATCAACATTTGCTTATCAGGAGCAAAACAACTATGTTTTAACTAATTACATTAATTGGATAATTGATTAAAACACGTTGTTATGCCAGTACATGTTTGTTGAGTGCATTGAAGTGTTCAAAATGGAAAAAGTTCTCAAAATTGCTTAAGTATGAAACTTAATCGATTATATTATTTTCCTAATCGGTTAAAATATGTTTTATGTGAAAATCTTTTTCTTGGAAAGCCATAATTGTCAATAACCATCATATTTTAAATATTTTGGCTTGTATAATATGTTTAATCGATTGCATGCACTTTTAATCTGTTAAATTTTGTGCAAATGTATAACTATTAAAGCTTAATAGAATAGATGCCAGAGTTGAAAAGCTTAACAAAAAAGCTTAACAGAACACATTCAATGCTTAATCGATTAAAAAACGCTAGAGTTTAAAAAAAATCTATAAATAGACGCATTGCTCTTTGTCTCTCAATAGATTGATGATTTTACACTTTCATAACTAATTGTTTGTTGAGATTTTAATTGCAGAAGCATTCGGAATTTCTTGGAGAATCAAGATTGCTTAATTGGAAGGAAATACATAATTTCTTGCAAGAACATTGTGTTTTCTCATTGTTGGTCAAATTTGCATTCCAGGTGTATTCTATTGTGATTAGTATTCACTTACAATCAAGGTTGATTATGTTTCGTTGTTGCTGTGAGCCAGGAAGAGGACTTTGTGAGTTCTAGTTCTTAGAGTTGGGATTCCTCTAAGGTGACAGAGAGTGGGGATAACTTTATGGGGTAAGACTTTGAGGTATTCAAGTCTTGTGCTATAGTTGATATTGAGTTGTTGAAATGAGAGTACATTTAACAGGGTTGTTCTTTGTATGTCTTGCTTGTAAAAACTCTTTCAATATAGCGAATCCCTTCATCTCAGGTTGATTGAAGGAAGACTAGACATAGGCATTGGCCAAACCAGTATAAATATCTGTGTTAATCTTTCTATCCTTCTCTTTTGATATTGTTCATACACTTGCTTTATTGCATTCTAAGAAAACTTCAAAGATTTCAAAAAGCTTTTGAAAGAACATTGTTTTATAAGGGATAACAAATTTTGGACATCTTGCTTTGCTATTATACTTTTTTTTAACCTAATCTAATATATGTTAATCTTGATGTGTCTGACTTATCTGTTTTGTTAATCTTGACTTTTCTGTTAGATTTTCTTTGTTATTGTCTACTCTAATCATCTATTAATAGCTTGAACAATCTGTTTTGATGTCTCTTAATGGTCTTTATTGTCTACTTTGATATTTTGAACAAATTATTTCTATCATCAATACATTATTAATACATTTGTCTTTTCTATTTGATATATGTTTGTATCTTTTGTTTCTCCCTATTTTTCCTAATGTCCAAAGGGTGAAAAAGGTATTTGATCATGATTGCAGGTTGACCATCATTAAAAAGATGGAAGGTTGTTCAAAGGGGGGAGATTGTTGGTCAAGTAACACTCCAAGATTTTTGTGATGTCACAAAATCTAGATTAGTAACTTGGGTCAAGAACATGTTGTAAGTCAAGGTTTAATGCTTTTAAAATCAAATTAATTACAATATAATCATATAAGAACAACTTTCACGTGAAAAGAATCCATTTTGAAAAATATACATGTCATTTAAATTGTTATTAATCGATTAGCTCACTTATATAATCGATTAAAACATAATCAAATTACAGAATTCAAACCTAAATGATATTAATCGATTAGGTTATTTCATAACCGATTAATAGTATCAGTAAATTATTTTCTCTTTAAAATCAAGTTTTTTTCTCATTCTAAAAACTTGAATTTTAACACCCAAGAGTTGATATTGTGAGATAGAGGCATTCTTGAAGAAAACATTGTTAGGATTGCTTTGTAATATTTACACTCCAAGTATGTTCATTTCATTTACTTTCTGCATTTTTCTATTCTTTTTATTTTTATCATTGTGTAAGTGATAATCTTTGTGTAATTGTGTGAAACATTTTATTTAGAATGTGTTTCTTAATATCTTAGGATTTAGAATTATTAAAGTGTATTTTTAATTCTATAAACTAGACATAAATTCAAATTGAACCAAACCAATATAAATTTAGCATGTGTTTTTCTCTCATCAATCTTGCTCTTCTCATCAATCTTGCTCTTCTTTAATAGTTTGAAAAAGTCCGAATACTCAACATGTCAGTATAACTTTGAAATTAACAAAAAAAAATTTAAAAACCAATTCACACCTTCCTCTTCTTATTGCTATATGAATACTAGTTATAATAGTTTTAACATGTTATACTTCAAAAGTATAACTCTATATTTTAAAGTCATATTTTGAAGAAATAATTTATTTATTTGTATAATTTTTTTATTCGATAAATTTGAATAAAAATATATTAAAAAATCCACGTATTGATTAACTTTATATCTCTCTTAACCATAACTTATGGTATTAGTCACAAATTAAGGATTTTCAACTATTTAATAAATATGAATAATTTAATTATCAATTCTATAATTTTAGGTTCATTAACATTCTATATTTTTTAATGTGTTAAATATGTTTTTAACTCACAAATTATATTACCAAATTGAATTTCGTCTTTATTCCAAACTTTGATATAATTTGATCTTCAAATTTTCAAAATGAATTAATGTAGTATTCTTCATCAAACAACGTTAAAATTGATGCACTACAAGAAAATTATAAAATAACAATCAATTTTAGAGACAAAAACTAATTGGGTTTAGATACTAATTTATAAACTAAAAATTATTGATCTCTAGAATTGTCACTATTATCAATAAAAAGAATTATAATTAGTGACCGATTAGACTCTAAATTGGTCACTAACATTAGCTATCAAAAGAAATAGTGTCTAAATTGGTCACTAATTAATTAGTGATCAATTTAAACATAATTCATTTGCTAAACAAATTATTGGTAATTAATGTTAATGACTAGTTCATAATCTAATTGACCACTAATTATAATTTTTATTCAGTGAATATTTTAGAGACTAATTATTTTTTATCTTTAAAATTAATTATTATTTAAAGATTTTCTTATAGTGATGACAATCAAATTATTAACCTCGTTAAACAATGAAAGTTGCGTTCATATTCTAAAAAAATGGATCAAATGATATCAAAATTTAAAACAAAGACGAAATCCAATTTGTATATTATTTTTTTAAGAAGAAAAAATTGTATAATTGTAAGAACCTAGAAAATAGAGTATTAGAGTTAGTAGGTATTTTATTATAAAATAATGAGACCGGGTATTTTATTATAAAATAACTTTATAATGTAAAAAGAATTTTCTAAACTCGTCTCATTACTTTAAGAACACTTTATCTCTATATAACCTTTTCTCTGCGCTTCCCCTCACTTCTCTCTAAGTTTTCTTACTCCTAAATCATTTATTCGACGATTAAGAGGTGTCTAGGTGATCCTTGCGACAAGGGCTACCTTTCTAACCGATCAATTTGTTGAGTAGAGCAAGTTTCGTTCCCTTTTTCTTGATATTTCTTGACTCTTGATTATGCAAGGAATTTCTGTTTGCATGTGTCAAGTAATCTTCTTCTTCAATTCTTGGCACAATTTAGGTTCTAAGGTTTGTCTCCAATAACCAATCAATGATTTGTAGGTCTTTCTAGAGATTCCTTACGAAGGAAGCAACTGTTCAGGATTTATAGAGCGGTAGAAACTTCATTAAGGTAAGGGAAGCTAGAATTTTCTTTAATTGATGATAATTGTACATGTTTAAGGATGTATGAATATTGAACATTTTGAGTAAAATTTTGTTCTATGATTAGGTGTAGAGTAATTAATTGTGTGTTTGATGCTTTGTGTGATGAAGAATGGTTTGTAATATGTTAAATATGTTTGTATGTATTATAGTTGTTGGATTTAGTGTTGATGAAGTGAATTGTACTGATTGAATTATTTGGAGTAATGGTTACTCTTAGTTGTAGGTTATTTTGGTCTAAAAATGAGGTAATAGGTAGTGAAAACTGTGAGCGAAGTGTTGTGAATTGGTTTGAAGTGTGCGAAGTCTGTTATAAGTTGTTTTATGAGTGTTCAAGTGTCTAAAATGTGTGAAATCTGGGAGTAGAAGGTAGGGTGATAGATAGGTATAGTTTACCTTGGTTTAGAACTTGTTTTTGAGGAAGTGAACTAGTGAAAACTTGAGTAGGAGGTTCTATACTCAAATGGTCAATTTAGAGAGTCCTAGTAAGTCATTTGGGACTTGTTAGAGTCCCTAAGTTACGTAAAATTGTGCAACAAATGGTAGAACTCAATTTGAGTCTCTAGGATGAGTTTTTGTAAGTTTTTGGTTGAGATCTTGTAGCTACTTGTTTAAAATGAGTTTAGAATGTTTTAGAGACAATTATTTAGGTATAATTAAATGTATAAAATGATCTAGGAGTGTAAGAAGTTGGGTAAGATATTTCAAAATGGACAAAAGTGGTTGAGAGTGAAAATTTTGTAGTTTTCGTGTTGTAGAATTATTCAAACTCGCTAAGCGAAAGGAGTCGCTCAGCGAGAGATTAAGGATCTGGATCACTGTTAGTTTATTCGCCTAGCGAATTGGGTCGCTAAGCGAGTGGTTGAGGGGTCCGAACCCGTGTCTCTAGATTCGCCTAGCGAGTTGAGTCGTTGAGCGAGTGGTTGAGGGGTCTGGACCACTGTCTGCTTATTCGCCTAGTGATTTGGGTTATTGAGCGAGTGGTTGAGGGATCTGGACCATTGTCTCTGGATTCGCCTAACGAGTTGGATCGTTGAGCGAGAGGACTCTGTGGTCGCCCAGCGAGCTTGATCGTTGAGCGAATCGCTTAAAACCTGTTAGCATTTCTATATTGTTGTGCTATCTAATAACTTTGAGATCTATTTTGATGGTTGAATGATGTAATTGTCCCTGAAGTATTATATGATGATAAATTCTTGTGATGATGCATTTATACACTTCTGAATTATGGTTAGTGGACGTAATTCCATGACTCGTGGAGACATTTCATGGTAATGCCATGGATGTTATTGTTGTAGGAATGTATGGAGCTTTGAACTGGTGGTCTATTTTGACACTCTAATTATCATACATTCTCAAGTAGCGAGGGGTGAGACATATAGTGAGAGTAGCGGGAGGTCCTAGTCTATGAGCACCGGTCAAGGCCATAGGCAACGTAAATGGATTAACCTTGTATGGTAGCTTGGTTTCAGTCAGTTGTATTATCATTACAAGTTGAGTCTTGTCTAGGTTTGGAATGTATAAGATGAATGGATTGTTATATTTAAATTACATATAAGTGTTTAAATTTGTTGATATAATATATGAATTGCCTTGTCGTTGTAGTATAGTGGTGAGTAGCCATGCTTGTCACGCGGGTGACCCGGGTTCGATCCCCGGCAACAACGCCAAAAACTTTTTAAGACCTCGGCAAGTGTACTGAATCGTATCAAGTAATAAACCGGTAAGATCGGATATCGTATCCCAAGAGACTTGTGTGACACTTAACGATCGTATGATTACTTAACTAATTAGGACTAAAGAATGATTCCATTGAGTGAGATTTAAGTGCAATGAAATTAAACATAATTCTTTGAATGCAAAATGATTTTTTCTAGCTAAAACAAGAGTGAATGAATGCGATTAAAGATTATATGAGATGGTAATGTTGGGGTTAGACTTCACTTACTTCACCTTCATGCATATTAGAACTCATCTTCTTCATTAAAAAGCTAATGCCAACTTACTAGATTACTTAAAACCTAATTCCTTGGTGTAAAAAGCCTAAACTTGCTTATTAGACATCAATCTCTTGAAAACCCTAATAATCAATTCTGCATTAAGAAAAGAAGTTTATGACACTAAAGGTCCTAGCTCCATTTCTAGATATTATTTCCTTTAGGTAGATGATATGATCATAGATAGGGCAACAATGAAGAGTTTTCAAAGTGACAAAAGAGCATAAAAAGAGTAGAATAGGTTTCATGGGCTTGTATTTGCCTCTTTGTTTCTTTTCGTTAGTTCTAGTTGAATAAACGCTTATAAACCCTTCTTTTCCTTTAAGCACAAGCAATGTGGTACTTTCCATGGCTTGGTCTTAAAAGAAAAGTAGAGGAAGAAATGCGTCTTAGCTTGTAGCGCAAGGTAGCATAGCTTGTTTTCATTTTTTGAACTTTAGGAGAGCTAGGTGGCTTATAAACCCTTTTGGAATGAGAGAATTAAGCAATGTAGGACTTCAAGCACCTAGGGGCGCTGCTGCAGCTGTTGGCCAGGTCTTGGAGCCTTCCAAGTCCCACATTGCTTGAAACTCTTCACCAAACTCCTTCTAAAAGCTATATAAGTAAGCCTAGGGGTTCTCCTTTGTACCACCTTTGAATGAATTGAATTCTTGAGTTGAATTGCATTCTTGCATTCCTCTTAGAGATAGTTTTCTGTCTCTTAGTCCATTTTGGGCATACCTTATCTTGAGCAAATCAAGTGACGGTCCTTCCTCGACACTTATCTTGGAGTCCTCTCTCAAGTGGCGTGTCTACGAGTCATAAGTTTCCTTTTCCTTTCTCTTTTCCGCTTTTATTTTTCATCCATTCTTTTAATTGTCATTAGTATACTTCTCTGTAGGCATGCACTTCCCCATCAGTAGATTACTCAAAGTCATGGTTCATAAGCTATTTTCCAATAGCAAACACATCCAAACATCAAGTTATGAATGGCCAAAAACATAACAAGCATAAGAACAGGAGAAAATCACTAGCATTCAATGAAAGAAACTTAATATATTCAAAACATGTTCATATACATGAGGTTCATAAGTTACATCCTTCCCCCAACAAGAAATGAAGTTAACTCTCCATGATAGAGAGCTTAAGCTTACAATGAAAGAAATGGAGGAAATGGGAAGCAATGGAGACCCAAGGAAGAAGAAGGAAGAGCTCCCACACACCCAAACTTGCTCCAAGAGGTCCAAAACACCAAGTTTCATGCTTCAGCCGCCAAAAGATCCCAATTTTGTTGCATGGTAGCCTTAAATAGGTTTAGGATACCACATCAGCAAGTGTCGCGCTCAGCGCCCAGACAGAAGGGCACCCAAGCGTGAGAATTGTGCAAGGAATGACGCTCAGCCCCCTTTCTGGGGCGCCCAGTCGTGGAAATCATGAACCAAATGGGGCTCAACGCCCTAACTGGGTGCCTAGGCGTGGAAATCACAAACCAAATGGAGCTCAGCGCCCCTAAGTGGCGCACAAGCGCGAAAAATGCCTTCATGTACCTTCTATGCATGTGCTTTTGCTACTTTTCCTGGGTTCCAGCTCTTGATAGTTTTGATGCTCTTCCAATGCACACAATTTGCCTACAAAAATGAGGGAATTAGTGATGAAAACCCCTAAGTGTAACCTAAACTAAACTTATTCACAAAGTTAGATAAAAGAGAATATTAAGTAGGTTTCAAGCTCAAAGAGAGTTGATTTAGTATAAAAATGCACCACAGATAATGGTAAGATAATGGTAAGAATTACCATTATCAATTGCCTTGTATCACTAGCTTACCCTTTTGCTTGTATTTGTGTTTGTATGTTTCCTTTGCTTTCTCTTTTGCTATAATCATCTGATGAGTGTGAGCAAAGAGAGAAGACGTCTCTTTGTTACATGATAGTCTTAAATAGATTTGGTTAAGGTGCTTTGTATACAAAGTTTCCTTTATAATTATTTTAAGATAACTAATGTTACAATAATCCTATCATTCTTTATCATTTAACTCAATTCATTATTTTATTTGTCACAATAAAACAATGTTAACAAGATTATTTTATATTTACTATAATAGAAGAGTTGGTTTATCGAATGGAATTATCTTTCAAAGAAAAGAAAAAATTTGCCCAACTAATTTCGTCCAATTTAAAATATATATATATATATATATATATATATATATATTGTATTCAACAATAATTAATATATTTGAAATATACCTCTACCTTTATCTATTTCTATTCACATATTAAAAATAGTTATCATAATTGAAGGGAAGGAATAATAATAATAATAGAAATCATATTAAGGATAATAAGTTGTATTATTGTGTGTAAGTTTTGAAAGTGGAGAAGAGAAAGTGTGGAAGAAAAGGTGTGCATTAATGATTTAGCAGGTTTGGGTTGATAGAAGGGCATGGCACAGTAATGATACTTGACACACATTGCCGTGCTGCAAAGGCTACGGATTTTCTATAGGGTTTGAACTTTGAAGTTAGACTGTCTTAGCCTTCAACACAGCTTTTAATCTTCCTCTCTCGTCAACTTCACTTCATTCCTCCCTCAACTTATCAACTTATCTGCTACCTACACTTTACTCATCTACCTTCTTTACCTTTAGTGTACTGGACATTTAAACCGAGTCTCAATCCGAAATAAAGTTAATTAGTACAGTGGTCTCTTTATCATTTAGATTTTTTTTTATTAATTTGGATCCTTATATTTGATTCAGTTAAATTTTTATTTTTGTAAAAAGATTTAATGTGACATTTTTTTTAAATTAATGTTAATATTATTTAAAATTATTATATATTAAAATTAGACTTAAAACTTGTTAAAAAAAATAATTTACATTACTTTTACGTAAAAGATAATTCAGATTTTCATATATAATAAATTCAGATTTTAATAGATAGTACTTCTAAATAATATTAATATAAGTCGTAATACTTCTAAATAATATTGAGTCTTTTTTCAAATAATAAAAATATAGTTGAATATTTTTAAAAAGATAATGACTAAGTAAAAAAAAATATGAAAATCCAACTAAATTAAAAACTTAAATATAAAAACTAAATTACTAATTAAATTAAAATAATATCAATGTTACGTGTAAAACCTCATAAAATAGTAGTATTTTAGAAGTTATGGTAGTTTAAAACTAAGATTTGGTTTTTTTAATATTAAATAGTTTATTTATAAATAGTTTTAGTTTAAACGAGTTTCATTATTTTAAAACATATTATCATTTTAGAACCATTTTTCTAGAGTACTCTACCTTTTCTCAAAAAGTTCTAACTCCTAAGTCATCTCTTTGACAATCAAGAGATACTTAGGAGATCACAGCAGAACAATCTCTATCTCTATTCGATTAGTTCTTTATTTAGAGCAAGTAAGTTTCTATCCTTGTTTTTGTTCATTCTCGATCTGCGATTCTGTCCAAGAATCCTTTCTTGCATGTAACAAATACATTTCTCTTTTGGTTCTTTGATAAACTAAGGTCCTAAGGACTTTTTTCGCTTTCAATTTGGAGTTTCATAGGTGTTTGTAGAATTTCCTTGTGATTCAAACAATCAGTGAGGCATTCTTAGAGTTGGGCAATTCCTTGTGAGGTAAGAGAAGCTAGATGTTTATGTCTAAATTGATATTGTTTTGTATGTTTAGGTATTGTATCTGTATTAACTTTATAGAGTAATAATTTCAATGTTTATGAGATATTCGTTTAATGAAATGTATATGCTTCGGTATAGTATGGTTATAATATGATATGATGAAGTTTGGTTGTTAATATTGTCATTAAATGCATGCCATGGAATTGTATTGATGTTTGTAGTTGACTGAATGTTTGTGGAGTAAGGAATGGTCAAAGTTATGGTTTTAGTAGATAAAAAGGGGGTTTTAATTGTCAAGTTGGTGAGAAAAAAGTTGGTTTGGTGAATATGATATTCCAGGTCTGTTATGGGAGTATTTGAAAGTAGTTAGGGATATGTTTTGGGTGGAAACTGGTTTGGAAGTAAAAAGGGTGACTTGTGGCTAGTGTTTGAGTGGTTTTTAGTGCAAAATGGAAGGTTTGGGTAGTGAAATTCTGAAATAAGGAGTTGGGACAGGTTTGGAAAGTTTAGGGCCTATAATTGATTCACTTAGAACTTGTCTAGGCCTTTAGTTTGCTGTTTTGGTATATGGAATGATAGAACTGGGTTTAGGTAGTTTAGAATGGGTAGTTTGGGGTTTGGAGTGGCATTTCAAGTTAGAGGCATGTTCTTAGATATTTCTTTGTTCCTAAGAGGTTGTAGGAACCATTTAAACTTGTGTAGAGGGTTACCAAAGTCAAAATAAGTGAAGTTTAGAAGTTGATGCAGCGTTGGGCGCCCCCCAAGCGCCCCTAGGTGCCCTTTTTTTGAGAAGATCACGCTTAGGCGCCCATGAGCGCCCTCTGGTGCCCTTTTTGCAAGAGGGACTCGCTTGAGCGTCCCTATCTAGGGGTCTAGCGCCTGAGAGCCCTTTTAGGGGGGTTGAGCGTCATTGCATCAATTTTGGGTTTTTCAGGTTTTGGAAATCTCAAATTCAGGGTTCTAGATGTCAATTTTGGATTAGGTCGTTTTAGAGGTTTTGGACCCTTCCGAAGTTGTTGGTGAGGGTTTCCAAGCTGTTTTCCTTGCCTAGTGTGGGTATCAAGCCATTATGAAGAAAATATTTTTGATGACTCGTAAGGGTGTTTCTGGTTCTTTAATGTATGATCAGTGGTTTCATGTATTGGTATGCAATGTAAATGTGAAGTGATATCAATGGTTTCAAAGTTGTGAAAATGAGTTCCGAGGAGGAACTTCTTGGTGGTGGTTTCAAGTATTGATAGTATGAATGACTGAAGTTAAGTTGAGGTTTGTCCTGACATTCAAATGATCATTCATGCTCAAGTAGAGAGTGATGAGTCATGTCATGAGAATAGTAGGAGGTCCGAGCTTGAGGATCATTTCTCCAGTTGGCAAAAAGGCATTTGTAGGACTAACCTGGTGTGGTAGCTTGGGGTAGTCCACCTATTTCACCACATTGATGTAGGAACCTTTGTAACTTGACATTCCATACAATATCTGGATAGTCAGTCTAGGTCCATGCATGTTAAGATGTTTGGGTTGATTTATGTTATATAAATGATTTATCCTTTGTTTTGTGTTGTCTGTTTATATGTTGTTTTCTCTTTTATGATTATCACCTGAATGATATGAGCTTAGGGAGACAATATTTTCAGTTGTTCCAAAAGAAACGAGGGCGAAGCAGATGAGTTGTTAGATGGTTCTGCAGAGGTATATCTATTGTCTTCTTATAAGTTTGTTTTCATCTAAGTAGTTCTATTATCATATATATAACATATAATATTTTTATATTTTTATACTATTAAAATGAATATCACATTATGTTAATAATATCTTCCTTAATATTGTATCTCCTATGTAAATGTTAAAAGAAATTCATCTATGATATTGATTATAATATGAAAATCTTAGCAGTATATATCATCATTCTTAAAACCCTAAAATTGTAATGGATAGATTCTAAAACAAATAATACTTTATAGTGTGTGTGTGTGTGTGTGTGTGTGTTGATAATGTTGATGTTGATTTTTGATTGGAGAGTTATGTTATATTTTTTTCTCTTCTGATTGTTATTAAACAAGGGAGGCCACATAATAGTCAAAGTATCAAACCTCCCTGAAGATAAACTACTGCTTCTAAAATTTAAAAATGATTATATTAACAACTCCAACAAGGTTTTAGAGGAAAGTGATGTTACTTCAGAAGAAAAACATTTTACGGTTCCTGAAGCAATGAAGGTTTAACTAATGTTGATTTCATATATGAAGAGGGGTTTCTCTTATTGAAGGTTTAACATACCAAGTTTTAGTAGACAAAGAAAAATCTTTATTCATAAAAAAGACATACTTTAAACACAAGGGTATTTTAATAATTTTTATTTTTAATTTAAAATAAAAAATAAAAAAAAATGAGAAAAATTCATCTAACCTTAACTCACCTTCCTCACTTATCCAATTTGTTTCTTTCTCATCTTCATCATTTCTCTCACTCACATGTAGCAACCCGCGACATTGTTGCTCTTGCTCTGTTTGTTTATTTGTTTGCCACTTTAATAACAAAAAAATTGATGATGTTGATGTTGATTTTTTATTAGAGAGTTGTGTTATATTTTTTCTCTTCTGATTGTTATTAAACAAGGGAGGCCACATAATAGTCAAAGTATCAAACCTCCCTGAAGATAAACTACTGCTTCTAAAATTTAAAAATGATTATACTAACAACTCCAACAAGGTTTCAGAGGAAAGTGATGTTACTTCAGAAGAAAAACATTTTACGGTTCTTGAAGTAATGAAGGTTTAACTAATGTTGATTTCATACATGAAGAGGGGTTTCTCTTATTGAAGGTTTAACTAATGTTGATTTCATACATGAAGAAGGGAACCCGAATAAAATTGAGGAAATAAATGAAAATCCAGAAGTTTCACATGTCATGATAAATACTTTTGAGGGGATTGAAATGTTAGAACAATGCAATTGTGATCTGGTAACTATAAATCAGGAAGAATATTTTTCCTTGCAAAATAATTCCTCTTTGTTGCATTTTTATAATGATCATCAAGACACATAATAGTCAAAGTATCAAACATATCAGAAGATAAACTACTCCTTCTAAAATTTAAAAATGAAATTTAATAACGATTAGAAGCGAAAAGATATAACATAGTTCTCCAATCAAAAATTAACATCAACCTCATCAATTATTTTGTTATTAAAGTGGCAAATAAATAAACAAACAAAGTAAGAACAACAAATTGTGGTATTGTGGGTTGTTGTAGGTAGGTGAGAGAGATAATGGAGAGGAAAGAAAAACAAATTGAATAAATAAGGAAGGTGGGTTAGGATTAAATAAGTGTTTCTGATTTTTTTTTTATTTTTAAATTAAAAATAAAAATTGTTAAAATACCTTGTGTTTAAAGTATATCTTTTATGAATGGAGATTTTTTTGTTTATTAGAACTTTATATACTTTGTTAAAATGTACTGACTCAAAAAAAACCTTCAATGAGTTAACAAATCCATATATATATATATATATATATATATATATATATATATATATATATATATATATATATATATATATAGGTTTAATAGGTTCGTAGGTTCCTATTTCTGTGGGTTTGTTCCAATTGGGTCCTCGTATTCTGAAAATGCTCAATTACGTCCCTATTTCGGTAAAATTGAGTCAATACAACCCTTACCGTTAATTTTAGGAGACGGCGTTAAGTTTTTTATGTTGTGGCATGCTGATGATGCATTTAATTCTGACGTAGCAAAGTGAAATTACATTAGTTGTAATGAATATTATATTGAACACCCCTCGAAACATCATCACCTCCGTCTCCCAATCTAAATGCATGCATTCCAACACCACATCCCATTCCAAGACCATATCCCCTTATTCTAAGCATTGAATATCAATCTTAATCGCCAAAAAGCTGAAGTTTCCAAGCATTTCAAAGAAGGTATGATATTTGGCAGTCAGGCCAACATTGTTGATATAGTACGGATGCATCTCTGTGCAGTAGTAGCAGCACAAGTTAGATAACTCTTCTTCCATAATATTATGTAATATATATATATATATATATATATATATATATATATTATTTTTAATGTAAAGATAATATTTATCGCACAAGTTTATTTCCTCTGAATTCATCAAATAAGAGAAATATAAAATAATGAATGAAAAAGAGTATTTAAATCTTGAAAAATTGAATTCTCATATAAAAAAAAGTCAAAATTGTTCATGTGATTTAATCTTAATCATATCACAGTCTGCCTGAGATAAAAACACAACACATTCATTCCAACATCAACCGTAATGCCTCACACATTCATTCGAGTAGCATCAACCGTATAGTGCCTCAAAGTCGTCTTCTTCTTATGTATATTATAAATCATCTGCGGGGAAAGCCAACCTTTACTAAGAAAATTCCTCCCAAAAATCCTAAACAACGGCTTGCACCCATTTCCCCATCAAACCCAGAAAACCCTATGAGTATCACACAGTCCGGAGACAACGCCCTCTCTGGCGGCGACCACTCTGTGCCAATGTTCCTCCGAGCCACATACTGCACATAACACAACTACGACAACATCGGGTTAAGCGCCGAGAGCAGTTGCAACAGCCCCTTCGGTGCCTCCCTGTGAACCATCTCCAGAATCTTCCGCTCCTCACTCTGTGCCTTCCAGAAAACGAGGAAAGCAGCAAGGATAAAGGCGAGAGGGGCCAGCCGCCGCGCTCACAGTGGAACAGGATCACGGTGGCAAGGTCGACGAGGGAGGAGGGGGCAAACCTTGTAATGCTTTGGATAGTCAATGACAGTGGCGTCGAGTTCACACAGGAGGTGTGAGAAGCGGTTGCGTGCGAGGAAGGAAGATTCTGGGAAGTCTTCGTGGAGGTCGGGAGAATTTGGCAGAGGTAGAGCTGGTACATTCCTCTGGGAAGGCTTCGGTGGAGAAGCAGAATCGATACTGAAAAAGAAATGGAAAATGGAAAATTCCCAAAACGAAAATCAAAATCGAAATGAACTAAAAATTAGGAATTCACCATAGACTTTGTTTGAAAATTAGAAACCCCTGATACAACTGTAAATCCCTAATACAACTATAAACCTCCAAATTGCAAAAAACTCACTCACAAGCATAGGGGAAATATTCCCCAAATTAAAAACCCTCAGGTACAGTGAAGCTAGAGGAGGTGGAACGACGCACAAATTTGGGCATACTGGTTGATGAGGATGAGGGGGTGAAGCGACGACGTTTTTGATGAGGTTTCCATGGGCTACTAGTTGAGAACGAGGGATAAATCTACAATCAGTGCCACATCATTAAAAATTTACAGTCAGCATGCAACTATACAAGAATATTAACGCCGTCTATTGCTATTTAACGGCAAGGGTTGTATTGACTCAATTTTATCGAAATAGGTACCTAATTGAGCACTTTCAGAATATGAGGACCCAATTGGAACAAACCTGCAGATATAGGAACCTGCAAACCTATTAAACTATATATATATATATATATATATATATATATATGTATATATATATATAATGATTAATTTTAACAATATTATTTTATGAATTTCGAAACAGAATAAAAATGTATTATTAATTAAATAAAAAGAGTTTCCTTTCTTATAGATGTAGAAGTACGTCAAATGGTAGAGTTTGTTGAGTGGGTGGAATAAATGATACTCAAATTTGTTGTGGTCTCAAGATATTATTAGGAGTTGATCCAGTACAAAATTAATGCTCTAGTTATTGCACTTCTTGACAAAGATTGCTTTATCTAAGTTATCAGATTTTTATGTACAAAATGATTATGGTTCATGATAGATTCATAATTTAAAAATCATTAACATTATAAATGTTATAATTAACTCATCAGCCAATTGTATTGTAACAAGCGGGAAAAAAGACGTGTTATTTATGGCATAATAAAGAGAATTTTTTATATAATTTTTTAACTTTAATATTTAAGTAACTGGTTTTAAATTAAATAATTACTTTATCGTATCGTGATTATTTATTTAAATTTAATTAATTGACAAATAATGTTTACATTCTACATCCAACTGGACCACACGCTTTACTAGCCGTGTGTAAAACAACTTCCAGCGGTTTATAAATTATTACCTCGAACATTATATTCCTATGTCGACGAACTTCGTTAGTGTCAGAAATTATTTAACGTTTGGGAGTATGAATGTTCAGTGCTTTCTTAAAAAAAAGAAAAAAAAAATTGTTGTGTGTAACATTTCATTACCTGAATCATTTATATGATTTCAAATTTAAGATGCGAGTTTAATTAAGATTTTTTTTTAATTAGTGAATCCTAAAGTATGTGAAACGCTTTTCCATGACCATCTCAAATACAACGTTATGTTTTTAATTTTGTGCTCCGTGAATAACATAGAGAGAAAAGGGAAAAAATGTGAAAGAAAAATAAAAATAAAAACTATGTAGTTCAGAATAAATAGGAAAAAGTAATAAATTACCTATAATATTATTTTATTTTATTTATGTGTTTGTTATATATAGAAAGAATTAAACCTATATGGTTATTTGATATTAAAATAACTACAAATATATAAACAATTAATTAGGTGAACGATATGATAGATTATACATTGTTTTATTATTATTTTTTGTATATTTCTTCACACATTTTGAAGGACAGATAATTGTGGTTCTTTTTCTTTACCTTCAAACCTATCGTATATTTTATATTCTTACAAACATTTATTTTGTTATAAATTTTAATGGTAGAGAAGAAACGAAATTATTTGAAACTAAATTTTACTCTTCATCCCCTTCTTTATTTCTCTTAATCAAATAGTTAAGTAACTTAAATAAGTTCTAAATATTTTATAAATTTAGTATTTTTAATTAAATTTGTTGAAAAAAATAATTTTATTAAGTGTTTTGTAACATTCCAATTTAGTAATATGAAACTACTAAAATGAACATTACATAGATAGTGATACGACAAACTATAGATTGACGAGAAATAAAATTCTTCACGTGAAGGACCAAAAGCACAACCTACACTTCAAACTTTTCATCTAACTTTCCGCTTAGCCAACTGAAAAGATTGCATCCCTAAGCTCACACCATTAATGTGATCATCGCAAAAGAGAAAATAATACACAGACAGACAAACACATAAACAAGGGTGAGCTAGATATACAAAAATTATGTTATAGCAATCACACACAACAGGCACATTTAATTCACATATACTGAATCACATAACACAACTTTTTACACTTTCAACTTGACTCGTCCGAACTTAGAATGATTTCCAAGTTATGACGGGTCATGCACTCGTGGTGGCCTCTATTGCTTTGCAAAGTCGTTGCCAATGGGTTTCACCCTACCACACTCACGAGGTTAGCTTGTTCTGCGCCTTGGAACATACTGGAAGCCTCCAAGACTAAGACATCCTGCTACTAATCATGACATGGTTCAATCCTCTCTACTTGAGAATGATTGATCATTGTAGTTTCAGGATAACCCCCAAGACTGAGCTCCCTGCAAATTATTCTAAAACACACTAAGGGCACCACCATGGATCCTCCTTTTGAGGATCATGGAATTACGTTCAAATAGGGCACCACCATGAATCATCTCCTTAAGTAACATGGAATTGTATCCAATAAGGGCACCACCATGGATCCTTTCCTTGAGGAGCATGGAATTACGTCCAATACTGATACTTTTCACTTTCCACATCAACCATAACTCATACATTCACATACTTTCAATTTAACCACATCACAACAATCATACTTTACATTTAAATCATCACACAATTAATTCAAACCAAAACAAATAGCTAAAAAGTAAACTGGACTCGGAGGATTTGCACAGCGTACCCTATTCGCAAGGCGAGATAGGAAGTTCTCGCACAGCGCACCTGAATTCGCAAAGCGAATTAACTCGCTGAGGTACCAGACCTCAGGTCTCTCCCAGTCGCATAGCGACTAGATTCGCTATGCGAATCATCAAACAAAGACCAGAGCCCTCCAGTCATTCGCACAACACACCAGCTCGCACAGCGAATGACTTAAACAGATAACACTCTTTACAGGGATTCGCTATGCGAGACCATTCGCATAGCGAGACTGCATAATCTGCAGAACGCCAGTTCTGTAGAATTATGCACTCACACATCCCAATATCATTTCTAGGCCATTTTACCAACTTCTAAGACTTCTAATTTGTGATTTAGCCCTAAGTAAACTTGTCTAATTGATTATAAACGTTCCTACTACAATTCTAAAGTGATTGAAACTCAATTCCTACTCTAGAACACTAAAATCAACAACTTAATGACCCAAATTTAGTTTTACCACTTTTAACCTATTTTAGACCAATTTGATGTTCCTAATAAGTCACAATTGACCTGTTTGAACTACCCAAACAGCACAACTGCTCTCAAAACCCCAATTGCTAAAAATCACTACTTCACTTCCTCTAACATGACCTAAACAGTTCCCATTACCTTGATTTCCTTCCTAGAAACTATCATAAAGGAATTCACACTCCCAAACACTTCAAACACATACAATTTCAACAATCAAACTCATCCAAAACAGTTCACAAGCATCACATTACAGATTCATCGACTCAACGTCTAAAGCATGCAACTAACTAAAGTTACTAAGACTTCAATTTAAGGCCAAACAACATACCCATTTCAGAATTTATCATGCATTCACTTTACATAACTGATTTAAAAAGGTATTATAGCTCCCCTTACCTCAAGGTCTCACAGCACAGCTCACCGGAGATGCCCTAACAGTGTCTTACACGGCAAGACTCAATGAAACCCTATAAACCACCACATTGATGGTAGAAAACAGCTCTTAGAACCAAACTTGAGCTAGAAAGTGAAGAAGAGGAACTATCAATCACATGCAAAGCAGAATCTTTGCATGGTCACAGCCCTAAAAGCACGGAGGAGGAAAAAAACAACTTACCGGCTGCAAGACGAGAAACTAATTGGATGATTTTGAAGCCCTCAACTCCGGGAATGCTTGGACACCACCTAATTACAAATCTAACGGTTCAGTGAGGAGAAGTAGTAGAGAAAAGACAGAGAAGAGAGGAAGAACAAGTTTTCTAGAGAGATTAAAGGGTTAAGCTAATGAACCCAAATGTTATAAAAATCTGTTTTTAAGATATGTTTTAAAAGTCTGGTTCCATTAACTTAGAGTACCTATCAGCTCTTGACTAATATTTTCAGGTTCTCACATGTTCAAAATATATTTTATTTGTATTTAAGTATTAAAAATATCCCTTTTCTAATGGAACTTGAAAAACTTCCCCAGATTAAGTAACAGCACCAACCTGAATTTCACAATTGAATGGTGACATCGGAGAGAGAGTAGTCAATCATGCATCAACTTTCTATTTTTAATTAATGCACATGGAACAACATTATTTTTCTTTTGCCCCATTTATCTAAACACCACATAACTCAAGGTTGCTTCATTCACTTATGCATTTGACTCTTCTCAATAGAGGAATCTCAATTATACTCACAAAATAAAAGAGATGGATTCTAACAAATATACAAATTATTTGCAGTAAATGTTTTAGACTTCCACCTTTTCTTTTTGCATAATCTAATAGTTAAAGATAAGTTACTAATTAAAATCCTTAGATTAAGAAAAAAAAATGAAATTGTTGGAGTAAAAATTGATTAATAATTTCGAAAATCCTTATTAAGAATTTTCAAATCGATTCATTGATTTTTATTTCAATTGAATTCTTATTTTCTAAAAATTAACATAATTGATTTTTTTATTAAATTATCTAAACAACATTAAAAAAATAACATACCAACGTATTTTTAACATCGTTCAGTCAATAATAAAATTTAATTATTTCAAATTTATAAAAATAGGAATCCAATTAAAAAATATTGAAGAATCAATCTAAATTCCTATCAAGACATTCAAAATAATTAAACCAATAATATCACTTTTTTTTCATATTATAATGTATAGTTTGGTTCTTATTTAATTTTTGATTGGCGGTTCTGTCCTCTAATTTATTTTATTTTTTAAATTTTAGTTTCCTTGCTACTTCGTTGAACATATTGAATTTATGGAATTAAATGGACCACAATAAAATATATACAAAATTGAAAAATTAGATTATACCAAAAGTTACAATTTTTTATTTAGAAAAAAACACAGACTAAATTTTTTAAAAAACCACAACTGAAAATTAAAAAGCATCTAAACAAATTTTTACTTCCCGCATTTCTATTATTACTAATTGAAGCCTATACTGACAAAATTACTAAAATATTTTCTTCATTGCACCACATCATCACTACAATCTTATTCACTGGAGAGGAAGAAGAGAGAACTCATAAATGTATTTCATATATTTTGGAAAATATAATATATATATATATATATATATATATATATATATATATATTTATTTATTTATTTATTATGAAAAGCTTATTCTGAAAAATTCTATTTGGGAGAGTTTATTCCATAATATATTTCATATATTCTATTTCAAAAATTAAGTTCAAGAAATTTCAGAAAACTCATTCCAAAAGAATTTCTTAACTAGTAACCCAGAGGTCAATCTTACAAAATAGGATTATTTTAAAAACTTTGGAGGTGCAAATTGGAAATATCTGACGGCGCAGAAAGAAAAATACTCAAACTATAATTTGTCTATCTAAATTTGGAGGGTTTCATCCTCCACCTCTAACCTTTGGTGTTTCATCCTGCCTCAAAGCTTCATCTTGTATTTTTAACTTTTTCAAAAATTTATTTTTAACCTTAATAAATATTTTTTTTATTTTTTACTTTCTATTTAAAATAACTTTACACATCTTTAATTATGCACTATTTTAACAAAATTTTTAGAATTTTATCTTTTATTTATAATTTCATAACTATTTAATTTAATTTAAAAATTTAATATTATTTAATATTTTTTCATATTTTAATAATTATTAAAATATAATTTTTTCATTTAAATTAAATTATTATTAAATTTTAAATAGAAAATAAAATTTAAGAAAAAGTCATCGGATAGGATCCGATGACTATGTTATCGGATTTCCAATAACACAAAAGTTTTTAATAATTTATTTTTATTTATAATTTATTAATTATTTAATTTCATTTAAAAATTTAATAATATTTAATATAATTTATATTTAAATAACAATTAAAATATAATTTATATTATTATAGTGGTAATATTAAAAATATTAAAATAAAAATAATAATAATTAAGAAAGGTAAATATTTGAAATCTTATTTTATTAATTTAATATTTTAATATAATTTAGTATATTTATATATATTAAATCAGTTTTTATATAATTATTTTTATATTTTTATTACTTCTATTTTAAGTATTTTAATTTTATTTTTTGTAATATAAGTATTATATAAAAAATTAAATTATTATTGAATTTTAAATAAAAAATAAAATAAAAAAATATCGGATATAGGTATCCGATAACATAGTTATCGGATTTCCAATTCCGATACAAAATGTTTTTAAAAATTTGTTTTTTATTTATATTTTATTAATTATTTAATTTAATATTATTTAATATATTTTATATTTAAATAATTATTAAAATATAATTTATATTATTATAGTACTAATATTAAAAAATAAAAATAAAAATAATAATAGTTAAGAAATATAAATATTTTGAAATTCTATTTTATTAATTTAATATTTTAATATAATTTAGTATATTTATATATATTAAATCAGTTTTTATATAATTATTTTTATTTTTATTATTATTATTTTAATTATTTTAATTTTAATTTTTGTAATATGAATATTATATAAAAAATTAAATTATTATTGAATTTTAAATAAAAAATAAAATTTAAAAAAAAGTCATCGGATCCGATAACATAGTTATCGATTTCCAATTCCTATTTAAAATTTGTTTTTCTATTTATACTTTATTAATTATTTAATTTAATTTAAAAATTTAATATTATTTAATATATTTTATATTTAAATAACTATTAAAATATATTTATATTATTATAGTATTAATATTAAAAAATTAAAATAAAAATAATAATAATTAAAAAATCTAAAAATTTTGAAATTTTATTTATTGATGTAATATAATTTAATATATTTATGTATATTAAATCAGATTTTATATAATTATTTTTATTTTTATTACTTTTATTTTAATTATTTTAATTTTAGTAATATAACTATTATAATAATATAAATTATATTTTAATAATTATTAAAATATGAAAAATATTAAATAATATTAGATTCTTAAATTAAACTAAAGAGTCATTAAAATATAAATAAAAGACAAAGTTTTTAAAAGAATTTAAAAGGGTATATAGTTAAAAATATGTAAGATTAGTTTAAATAAAAAGAAAAGAAGTAAAAAAATATATTTACTAAAGTTAAAAAATAAAGTTTTGAAAAAGTAAAAAAGTAGCATAAAGTGTTAGAGGTGTATGATGAAACATTTTACTTTAAATAGAAAGTGAAAAATAAAAAAAAATATTTATTAAAATTAAAATTAAATTTTTGAAAAAGTTGAAAATGCATGATGAAGTCTTACAGGATGAAACACCCTCTTTCTATTTGCTTTTAAACAAAAAGGCTTTGGATGTTTTATCCTGGACCTCTAAAGCTTCATCATGCATTTCCAATTTTTCAAAAATTTATTTTTAATCTTAGTAGATATTTTTTTACTTTTGACTTTCTATTTAAGGTAACTTTACATATCTTTAACTCTACACCCTTTTAACAAAATTATTAGAATTTTATCTTTTATTTATAATTCATAACTATTTAATTTAATTTAAAAACTTAATATTATTTAATATTTTTTCATGTTTTAATAATTATTAAAATATAATTTTTTCATTTAAATTAAATTATTATTAAATTTTAAATAAAAAATAAAATTTAAGAAAAAATAATCGGATATTGTATCAATAACTACGTTATCGGATTTCCAATAACACAAAAGTTTTTAATAATTTGTTTTTATTTATAATTTGTTAATTATTTAATTTAATTTAAAAATTTAATATTATTTAATAATTTTACATTTAAATAACAATTAAAATATAATTTATATTATTATTGTGGTAATATTAAAAATATTAAAATAAAAATAATAATAATTAAGAAATGTAAAAATTTTGAAATCCTATTTTGTTAATTTAATATTTTAATATATTTTATTATATTTATATATATTAAATCAGTTTTTATATAATTATTTTTATTTTTATTACTTTTATTTTAAGTATTTTAATTTTATTTTTTTATAATATAAGTATTATATAAAAAGTTAAATTATTATTAAATTTTAAATAAAAAATAAAATTAAAAAAAAAGTATCGGATATTGGTATCCGATAACATAGTTATCGGATTTCCAATTCCGACAGAAAATGTTTTTAAAATTTTGTTTTTTATTTATACTTTATTAATTATTTAATTTAATATATTTTATGTTTAAATAACTATTAAAATATAATTTATATTATTATAGTACTAATATTAGAAAAATTAAAAAAAATAATAATAGTTAAGATATAAAAATTTTGAAATTCTATTATATTAATTTAATATTTTAATATAATTTAATATATTTATATATATTAAATCTGTTTTTATATAATTTTTTTTATTAATATTATTTTAATTATTTTAATTTTTGTAATATGAACATTATATAAAAATTAAATTATTATTAAATTTTAAATAAAAAATAAAATTTTAAAAAAAGTCATCAGATATTGGTATATCCGATAACATAGTTATCGGATTTCCAATTTGGTTAGAAATGTTTTTAAAATTTGTTTTTCTATTTATACTTTATTAATTATTTAATTTAATTTAAAAATTTAATATTATTTAATATATTTTATTTTTAAATAACTATTAAAATATAATTTATATTATTATAGTATTAATATTAAAAAATTAAAATAAAAAATAATAATAATTAAGAAATCTAAAAATTTTGAAATTTTATTTATTGATGTAATATAATTTAATATATTTATGTATATTAAATCAGATTTATATAATTATTTATATTTTTATTACTTTTATTTTAATTATTTTAATTTTAGTAATATAACTATTATAATAATATAAATTATATTTTGATAATTATTAAAATATGAAAAATATTAAATAATATTAGATTCTTAAATTAAATTAAAGAGTTATTAAAATATAAATAAAAGACAAAGTTTTTAAAAAAATTTAAAAGGATACATAATTAAAAATACGTAGGATTATTTTAAATAGAAAGAAAAGAAGTAAAAAATATATTTATTAAAATTAAAAAATAAAGTTTTGAAAAAGTTGAAAATGGAAGATGAAGCCTTGGAGATACAGATGAAACAGCCAAGGGCTTTTTATGGAGCCAAGGGCTTTTTATGGTTTTGAACGGAGGCCCGTTTGATCAAACCCAGCCCATAATATGGTAGGCTCTTCCTTCTCCCCAGGAAGAAGTGTTGGTGCAGAGCAGAGAAGATGGCGGTGGCGGCCAATTCTGCAAGAAAAGCCCTCCAACGAGCTTCCTCTGCTTCCAGAACCCTCCTTTCTCGTCGATCTTCACACCCAATTAAGCTCAATGAACTTCCCTCTTCCCCCCACAAACGCTCCCTCTCGTTTTCACGGTAAATCTCACTTTTTTTTTCACTGCTCCATTTCATTGCCTTTGCCCCTTTTTATTTCAATCTACAGTGAGTTATCCACATTGGTGAGAATTTCTGTGCGTTTGAACTGAATAGTTGTTATGATTGCTGTTTAGGCTTCCGGTGCACTTGGCTGGTGCACAGTTGTCTTTGACGCCGCTGCATAGTGCTACTGCCTCTGTTCTGTTCACTTCTCTGCTTTCTTTGCACAATACCAACTGGGGTTGTCTTTCGGAAGGTATCCTCCCCCTTCTACCTTTTTTCTCTTCACATTTTCGACTTAAAAGTTTATCAATTATAAGAGCTGCTGGTATGTGATTTTCAAATAAGTTTCCTGATTTATGGGACCCATCAAGTTTTTATTTTTGAGTAAATTTCAAGAAATGAAAGAGTGTTCAAAACGGTGTGTTTTTAACATTTCTCTCATTTGAATTGTCAAACGTTTAATCGTGATATCCAGATTTTTGGGTTACCAAAATTGTTTGGTTTGGAATTTATCCAAGTTTAACCATGTTACTTTTTCTTTAAGAATATTGTTCTTGTATACATTGCATGGTTGGTCACAAGACATGCCGATTCTTGTGGCGTAGATGTATGTGAAGTTGTAAGGGTCTTTGACATGATGCTTGCTTACTTTGTTTTCTGTTTAATATGTTACTTATCGGTTATCGAAAACTAATCCCAATTCCATGTGGAACTGAAGTTGGTAAAATGTTTTCCAATTACTAATTTTAGAACTTAGAAGAGTTAATTTGATTCAGTTGCACACCACACATGACTTCTAAACAATGTTTACTTAAGCCGCAAGTTTGACATTCAACTTCTACTTAATACGGAAGTAAGAAATTTTGTAAACTGTTTAGGATGGGTTAAAGATACATAATGATTATGCATGGAACAACTAAGGAACATTTTGAAAATCATCTTCATTCTGTACCTGGTGGCAAATAAGTGAAATTTGACCCAAAAGGAGTTTATCAAATTAACATTGGCTCAATCAAAGTGTGTGTATGGAATCACTTTTGATGTCGTGAGGAAAAACAGATGAGAATTAAGAGATACTCTTTCTAGCCAAGTGAAAAAAACAAAGGAATAACATCAGAAATGATTTTATATCACTCAGGACAGTACCAAAAGAGAGGTTTTTGGTGATATTCAACTAGTATAGGAGTTTTTCTTTTTGTAGATGCCTTAATTGGGCAGGGGACACGAGTTTTCACTGAAGGAAAACCAGCACAAAGACTTTTAGAGCTCAAATGGATTGTGAGAAGAATTTACCAGTCACGTTCTTTTATATAGGAAACTTAAAAAAAGAATTAATAATTTTTGGGGTGACCATGTCATCTTCAAGTCACCCCTTAGCTCCACCACCACTGACTGCACGCTACACTTAACTCTATTCTTATTTTCTGAAACAAGTGTTTTAACAGTGTCACTAACCCTAAGAACAGTTTCAGTAGAATGTTTGGTTATGCTACATTCTAATTGTTCCGGGGCATTATGGTGGATAGGGCTTATTAATAAAATAACAATGAGGTCTATCTTTTGTCCACTTAACTCTGTTTGACAGTATATTTTTTTCCTTTTGTCGAAAAGTTCTTTAATGCCTTGACAAGTTCCTTATTTTTTCCCTTTAGATAATAACAAAAGTTGCTTTGTAAATTTTGTGTGCAGCCTATCCTCATGTAACACTTTAATAGCTTAAGTGGTGTATATAGAGTTGATAGGATTGCTCTTTTGAGGTCTTCCACTGTAATCTTCTAAAAGATAAAAAAGTTGCCATTTTCCAAATGTTTATTGTCATGTTCTGTTTCATTACTGTATAATTGCTTTGTCATGTTTGAGCTCGTTTTACTAATTCTCGAGTGCCCCTGAGGTATTAATGTTACCACAATAGATTTACTCAAAAACACTGACATTTACTTTATATGGTGACAGGTTTTGCCACACCTCTATAACATGGCATAAGCAATGATATTGTGCTTTTAGGCCATCCAGATACCATAAGTTGCAGGTTTTGTTTCAATACTTGTTTCTAGTAGGTTCTGCAATTAATAATTTAACTTCATTATTTTTCTTTATTGAGACTGTCAAAATGTGTTGTCCTCCTGAAATTTACAAGGAGTTTTTGCTGTTGAGGCTTTTGGAAGGATCAGTCAATTGACACTATTCCCTACTATAAACACTCAATTTGGGAGAATTTTCTATGTAAAATGTATGCCAGTTTTTGAAGTGATCTTATCATGTACGAATCTTGGATTTGAATTTTTATTATGTCATGTGATCTCCTGTTGTCATTCTGTGACAGTTTTGAATTTTTTTATAGTCCATAGCTTCAATGATCAATTTATGATTCATGTAGATAGCTTTAAACCTTTAAGCCTTAGGCATTTGCCCAGCTTCCATCACATTCATCGTGCAACTCTTCTACACAACATTTTTGCAAAATGGCCAATAAATGGAACACTTAAGATCTATGGAATATAGGTTTGTGTGGATAAATTTATTGATTAACACGTAGTAGAAGAAAAAAGGTGGTTCCAGTTCCATATTATAGAAGACAAATAATGATAAAGAAAAAGGCTTTCATAAATTAAAATCAATTCATATTAGTATGAAATATATATTATTGAATGTTTTTGAATTTTTTTATGGTTGGGTTTGAAGATTTCTGGATAAGCTTTATTGACATATTTGCCACTTGTATCCGTTGCTGCTTTCAATGGCTTAGGGAAATAATTAAAGTCATCATATTCAGAAGAAGGTTTATGAGCTTCCAAGTTACCGTCATTATTATCTATACTACCCCATCTTTGGAAGTTTGAAAATATATTTATTTGAATGAACATCAATTGATCACAACAAAAACTTCGCATTAATCAAAAGTATGGATGTTTATGTCTCTGGATAATTTAACCAATCACACTCAACTAGATTACTTTGAGTTAGATGTTTTGAGTCTTGGTTTTTTCAACATAAATCATTCGTTATACAATGTAGTTTTATTTTTAATTTATTATTTATATTTTCATTAAATGTAAAGATGGAGAAAAACCATATATATTATATATCACTTTCTTTATTTATTACTTTAGTTTTCTTAGAACAACTACTTTTTTCATATCCTAAATTTATATATGTTATATTTAAGAAGTCTATCAACTTTTTCTTTCAATGGTACACTCATTATAAATTCAATTCTCTACAATTTTTAATTTTTGTAAAAGGAAAAATAAATTTTCATTTGTAAAGATTGGTTATGACATACAAGTAGTTTATACAATGTTGAACTACAGCAACAAACTTCATAAAAATCGAGTTTTTATCTTACAAACTGTATTTCAAATATTTGACGAAGATGTTTTACTTTTTCTCCAGTTGATTTAATCCAACTTAGTTCTTTATTGATCGATTCACAATACGTGAATTTGATAAAAAAAAAATTATAAAAATTCGATCCAAACTATTTTAATTGGATTAGTGAACGGATTTAATGAAATCCAACTCAACCTTCTTTATAAAAAAAATATATATCTTTTAATATTTTTTAAGATAGATATAGACTAAAACATTTATTCAATAAAATATTCATTACATGATTAAACCCATTATGTGCAAGCAACTCACTTTTTAATCTCTATAGCGTGTAGCAATATTAGTTAGATAATTCCTTGTTATCTAGTTTTTTACTTGCTTGCTTTGTTTTTATGATAAAAATAATAAATAAATGATACTACCAATAAAAATAAATAATACTTATTTCTAAAGTATAAATATTTTTAAAATTACTCGTTTTTTTTTCCACCGCAAAAATTACCCAAAATTCCTTTTTTATGAAACAACCTCTATTTTATGAATGAAAAAAATAAGCAATCTCTACTTTTCATGTACCTATTTCTTCTCTTGCGTATCATTAATTATTTCCTTCTCCCAAACATAATATAAGAGCGAAATGATTATATGAACAAATTCACAATCGGAAATTTTATATTTTTCGTGAAAATCTTCTTTTATTGTTCATCTAATACCAACCGTAATTTGAAAAGTATAAAAAATCAACGCTAGGAAACAAATTGAAGAATAAGGTTTTATTTTTATTTTTATCATGCATTATTATATTATTATTACTATTATTATTGTTTTTCTTTGACACAGCAAAAAAACGACCGTTATCCCAACGTTCCGAAATTCGAAAAGCGAGAGACATAGCCCTACTTACCGTTATCAACGGCCACTTGTCTAGCGAAAAAAACACAATCAGAACAACCCAACCAAGAAGACCACCACGCTCCTCCTTTCTTCATTCTTTTCTTCATCCCTTTCCCTAACCTCAAAAGATTCCAATTCCAACAGTGTCATCATCATCATCACCGTTCATCACATCACTGTTATGGCAACACTCGCTCCGGGAATCGTGTTGAAGCTCCTCAACGGTCTGAACACGGGCGTGAAACCGACGAGCGAGCACCGCAGCTCACTCTTGCAGGTCACCGACATCGTCCCCGCCGACCTCGACGAGAAGAATTTGATCCCCAAACAGGGCTTCTACATCAAGGTCTCCGATTCCTCTCACTCTATCTACGCGAGTCTACCCTCCGACCAAGATGACGTCGTTCTCAGCAACAAGATGCAGCTCGGCCAATTCATTTACGTCGATTGCTTGGAACCGGGCTCGCCGGTTCCCGTTCTCCGAGGCGCCAAGCCCCTCCCCGGAAGACACCCTCTGGTGGGCACGCCCGAGCCCTTAATGGGTCTGAGGGCCCAAAAGCCCAGTTCTGTTCCCAGAAGAGGGTCTTGGGGAAATAATGGTGGTGATGGGGTTTCGCTTTCTTCTCCTATGGTGTTCAAGCCGGTGAATTTGGACTTTGAACAGTGTACCCCTGTGAAAACGAGGAATGGGGGTTTTCAACATGCGGCAATGTCTTCACCTTTGATCAGAGGGAAGGTTGGGAGAGAGGGAACTCCAGTTTCTGCTGTGAGGTGCTCTGTTGGTGGAGGGCTTCTTGCCAAGATGAGTGATGCGAAAGGGGAAAGTCCTGCATTGATGAGGAAAAGCTGCGTGCTTGTCTCTTCCAATGGCAAGTTTAGCAGGAGCAGGAGTGTTTCTGAACGAGAACATAGAATCCCTGCTGCTAGCCTCTTCAACTCAGCTGTAGGTACATTTTTCTTTTCCTCTTCCATTGTTCACATCAAATACTATGTTAGTTTATTATCTTCTTCAAACAGTATTGTCTTTATGGAATATGTAAGCTAAATTGATGCAAGATTTGTTAGTTTAGTAGTGGCGGGCTTGTGTGTGAAAGTTGTGAATTTCATGTGCAGGAGAAGAAAAGTGGGACTACGCCACCGCGGTTGAAGAATGCAAGAGTGGGGCCTTCCACTGGGGATGCCAATTGTCAAAATCACAATCTGGATTCAAATGTCACTTTTCAACCCCAATCCCAGTCTACTACTAATTCAGCTTTTGATAATTGCAACAACCTTAGCCTCCCCGTGAATTTACCAGGAAAGCTCAGCTCGCTGGGGAAGGTAGAATCATAAATTCTGTTTAGCTTTCAGCCTCTTTGGTTCAATGGTTGAATAGAACTTTTTTTTTGCTTGGCAGGAAGCTGTGCAGCAGAGAGAAGTGGCTCAGAAGATTGCTCTTCAAGCTTTAAGAGATGCTTCAGCTACTGAGACAGTAGTTCGGTCCCTCAAGTACACTTCTTTCTTATGTTTAATACTGTAAGAGTCAATGCATTTAGAGAAATAAAGACAATAGGAAATGTTTCCACACGCAAAGTATCAAAAAGAGAAACTATTTTATCTTTTGAAGACTGAATGAAAACTATATTAGCTCTTTCATCCATTCTATTTTATCTGTGCTTTGCATACTGATGTAGGGAATGTCTTGTTTGTTTTGTTTCCTTTCAGGACGTTCTCAAATTTATGCAAGTCAGCTCGAACTGATGCGCCTGCGGCTTGTTTTGAACGGTTTTTGGAATTCCATAACGAGATTGTGCAAGCAGTTAATGAAATGGTGTCCATACAAGCAGCTACTTCAGCTTCAGAGTTGTGTCAGAAACCAGAGAAGCAACAGGTTTTGCATGAAGTAGTGGAGAACTACGACAATTCTGGGATCAGTGACTCAAACATGTCCAAAAGAAGGGGTGTTCTGTACAACAAGTCTATGGCTGGCATTCCTGAAAAGCACGAGCAAAAGGCAAACATGGGGAGGCCCCTAAGATCCAGTTCTAACCAGAAGGAGATTTTGGAAAAAAAAGGTGCTACCCCGCTTACAAAGATGCCTCTGGAACCTATAGTTGAAAATGATGAGAATAAGAAACCAGGGGGGTCATGCAGCTTAAGTAACACAATCAAACTAGGAAAGCAGATTGAAACAGAAGCTGGAAATTGGTTTATGGAGTTCATCGAGAAGGCCTTGGAAACGGGTTTGAAGAAAACAAAGGATGCATCAGATGGAGATGTGAGGAAAGTTCCTCAGTCTCTCATACTGAAAGTTATGAATTGGGTGGAGGTAGAACAGCACCATAGTAACAAGCGACCAAGTCATCCTAAAGCAGCACAAGTTGCTCGAAAGTTGAGAATAAAGATGAAAAATCCTTAACAATTTCCATTCAAAATGGTAAAAAATGAATGTATGTGTGTGTATGTTCTTGGAATAGGTGACTCGTTTCTCAGAAATCAATTTTATTGTCACCTGTCACGTGCCACTTAGGTTGATAATTGTTTGAAATTTTTTATTATTTTCATTATTATTGTACACATATATCATATATAGATTATATTCTTTGTTATAATGAGTATTGCTAATTTTAAAAGTCGTTTAAATTTTTTTTTTCAGCAAATTTAATAATATTCATTCAGAAATTAATATAAAGGATGAGTTTGAGTATATTTTTATTCTTCTCTTCCAATGTAAACCTTTCCAAATGTAATTACTAGAATTAAAAACATATATTTATTTTGCAACTATCTTTGTCCCACATCTTCCTTGCAATTTCTTACAAAAAGAGAAAGAAAGACATAATGTAAGTTTTTTTCTTCTCTTTTCTTCTCGCATCTTCTCTTTTCTTCCTTTATAAGTTATTTAAATTTTTAGTCATCTAATTTCATTTAAATAAAGTAGAGTTAAAAAATTTTCCTTCATATTCTTCTTAAGTCTTACACTATAAATTGTGGTTTTCTTGCTTCTGAAACTTGTTGGACAATTCAAAATAAGACTTCCATTTCAATCTTTGAGTTCTGTTAATCTTATTAAAGGTAAGGGGGTAATCTCAAACTCTAACTTTTTACTTTGACACATTTTTCTTCAAGTATACAATTTTTCCATTTTTATTTTATATTTGTACATATGCAATTTGTAAATTTTGAGTTTATAAATAGATTTCTCAAATATGAAAACCTAAGATTAGGTTTAAAAATCATCATATTTTAAGTTTTATAGAAAAAGATTATAAACAAAACAAATTTGTTTTTTTACTTAAGAAATATGTATGCAAGAATTATGTATTTTTTATGTGATTGTTGTTCAGGTTTTAATTTTTTGTATTTGCACTGGTTGTCAACAAGTTTATATAATATTTTAAGTCAATTAATGAACAAAAGATTTAAATATATTGAT
Source organism: Vigna reflexopilosa (assembly GCA_027742785.1). Classification (NCBI taxonomy): domain Eukaryota; kingdom Viridiplantae; phylum Streptophyta; class Magnoliopsida; order Fabales; family Fabaceae; genus Vigna; species Vigna reflexopilosa. The sequence goes on along the minus strand of CM050930.1, from coordinate 12,679,805 downwards.
AGTCTGTAATTTTGATTATTATTTTTTTTTAAAATGGGGTTAAAAAGGAAATTGTTATCCTATCAAAATTGTGTGAATAAATTTTAATTTCGAGAATTGTATGCATAGTTAATGTAGAAGGATGATGGAAGAATAAATTAACCTAAAAGAATAAAAGATGATGATATGATTACTCTAGATTTATGTACATAATTAGTTAGGTAAAAAAAAATCATAGTCTTATATTTTATAGGATAATATACTCTCACACCAAATTTTAATAAATTTTTGACACCAACGTGTTACATTTGCATGTGGAAAATATTTGAAAAAAATACAAAAACGATGTGGAAATGCAAGTCAGAGGAGTTGTAGGAGGCGGCTTCATTTTAGGGGTTTCAAAAATTTGAAATCTTATCGAGAGAGAACCCACGAGAAGAGAGAGAAGGTCATCTCATCCACAAACCTCCATTGACCACAATCTTCCGTTCATCGATAAAGGAGCGTTCACCGGATTGTCGCCAGTTGTGTCCGTTGTTGTTGGAGTCGAACGTCTCGGTGTTTCGAAGCACCGTTCAACGCAAAAACCACCGCTCAACGCGAAAATCACCATTGACGCGTGTTTTCAAGTTTCTCGCCGTTCGTTTGAGTTATCCTTTGTTGTTGTTTGATGAGTTTGATTTGTTTTTAATTTTTGTTTACCATTTAAGAGTTGTTCTATTTTATGGGTGTTATTGTGATTTTTTTGACCTAAAAGATAATAGTTTTATACTTATTTTCGATACTAACTGTATATTTTTTAGGATATGGACAAGAAATAACTGTGAAGAGGCTTCCTAGAAGCTCTTTGTTTCCCTTTATGACAAATTATCTTTTTTTTTTAAATGTTAATGCTATTTTTGAAATGGTTTAGTAGTATTTATGTTTTGATGCAGAATGTAAGATTCCTGGCAAATTTCATAACAGAGGTAAGAATTATTATCAAGATGATGGAGTATTATTTTAAAGAAAATTATTATCAAGCAAAACCATTCAATTATGCATTTTATACCACTTGCAGGTGATGGTTAAGAGCAATTTTTCAAAGCATAGCATGATTATTAGTTTGATTAATTAAGTAATTTTATATCACTGTCATTTTATGTTGTATTCATATTTAATTAAGTGGATATTTGTTTGTGATGTTTTAATTATGAGAGCTATGTATTGAATAATATTCTTCATTATTCTACTTTAAGTCCTTCTAAGTATTGGTTGCAACATTATACTCGAACAATGACCAACACCATCTTCATTAGAGATTCCAATGATTTTGAGGTAGAGGTTTGTTGTAGCAAAAGTTACCGCAGATAAACACCACAAAAATTGAATTTCTCTAATGGAGAAGTTGAATTGATTATTGTTGTTATGGTTTTGGAAGGGTATATCAAAGAAACCTAAAATCTCAATTGGTTTTGAAGAATTTGGAAAGGAGAGAAGAGGAGAGAAGTGGCTTCTTCGTCTTCTTCGTTACTTCATTTAACTTGGTAAATTTCATTATAGAATATGTCTAAAAGTATTAAATTCTTATTTTTTATAGTATTAAATTCTTATTTATTTATTTTGGTGTTATTTGGTCTCCACGTTACTAATTTTGTTAGAATTTCATTCATTCCGTTAACTAAGAACGACGTTAACGTGGTAGTATTTTTCTTCTCTCTCCTGTGTATACACTTCTTTTTCTCTCTTTTATTTCTCTCTCTTACCATTATAACTACCTCTCACCTTTTTCTCTCTCAAATTTATCACTGTGCTTTTCTTCTTCTTCAGCTACATGTTCCAATGTGCTCTATTCACCATTCCTTCATATGCGAGTGTTGGGGGAATGCTGAAAGCTTTTCAAGAGAAAAAATCAATTAAAAAAAGTATTTACAAAAATCAGATCAATGCTAGAGAAAAAGAGAGAAATTAAGCTAAGAAGTGAGAAAATAATCTACAACAACCTTCCACAATTTCCGTAGCATCAGTGAAGGGGAAGGATTCGTTTGATTTGGAACTTTATTTTTTTTTTATCATGATGGGCAAATAATTGTTTTCTGGATCCATGATCTTCATTTTCCTACAATCTAAAACAATTAAATATTACTTTTAGTGATATTATATTTTGCTATATATCATTTATATTCCATCTTTATACTTACAAATTCTTAGACTTTACTCTGATTATTAAATCTGATCTAACTTATGGTTAAGTTGCAGATTCAATTTTAAATTAGTTTAAAATAATATTTGATATTTTCAATGTTTCATTTATAAAAAATTGCTTTATAATATACTTTAAACATGAAAGTAGGTGTTGTACCCCTCTCTAATTCAATTATGGATTGTGTATTTGATAATAAAGAGAAGGAGAAAAAGACATCAGAAAAGATAAAAGAGAATGAAGACTAATTTTTTATACATATGAAGACTAATTGAACGAAGACTAATTCAATTATGGATCGCCATTTTCTGTAACAGATTTTGTGCATATGCTTATGCTACAGACACGCCAAAATCCTTTTTCCTTTAAAAATGCAGAAAAAGACTGTTCCATGTAATATTGGTATAAGAATAGGTTACATTTTTTTATCAATTCATCCAGCACATGTTGTGGGTAAAAAACATTCAAATACAACTGGACCTGGAGGAGCTCTCATGGTTGGAGGAGGTCCAACCGGAGGTTGTGTCACACTTGCAACAGGAAATCGTTGGAGACCTGCCAAAGCCCCGACAGAAAATACAGTCGGCCCATTATTCATGAAATTACCCGATGCACTCATTGCTGGTGAAGAAAAAGGACCCGGACTAGGACGAGCACCAGGAATCGCTTGAGGTGGCACTAGCGGACGGGTTTGTGGAGAACCACAAGGAGGAGGAACCCCAGAAACAGGCGCAACAGCACTAACCGCCGGTGGAAGAGAACTAGGAGGGGGTCTTGACACAAAAGATGGAGGTTGACCAGGAGGTGGCCCAACGGGCCTTCCAGGAGCAACATTTGGTGGAAATGTAGACAATGGTTGTGGGATATGGAAGGCCGATTAAGATTCAAATTGTGCATATTATCAGTTGGGTGGTGGAATGAGGAGAGAGAAGAGAGAAGAGAGAAGAGAGAAGAGAGAAGAGGAGAGAGAAAAAAAAAAAAGCTAAGTGTTACAAAAAATTGCAGAGGAGAGAGGGAGAAAAGTGTTCGAAGTCAGATGAAATTAATATTGTTAGTGTCAAATTTATGGGAAGGGACCGAATTCTAACAAAATTAGTAATGTGAGATCAAATAATATCATTTTTAAAAGTGAGTATAAAACAAAAATTCAGTTTCCAACTTGGGGACTAAAAAGGTAATTAAACCATTTTAAAATCAATTAACAAGCCTAGTTCGTGCAATTAACCGACCCGGTTCATTAAATTTTAAAATCAATTAAGAAGCCTAGTTCATGCAATTTTTTCTTCCATGTTAATTAAATTTCATTCATTCTAGTTTAATTAATTCTTATTTTATTTCTCCATTGTTAGATCACATCATATTCAAAATATGGAATTAATAGGATTTCCTTGACAGTGGTGGATGCTCGCATATTCTGTTTAGGGGTTCAAATTATTAAAAGGCTCACCGTGCCAGAGGTATTACAATCTAAACTTGTTTAATTTCTAAGTATAGTATTCTGGCTGATTTCTGGTTCCTTCGGTCTAGAACTTATTGGAATAATCAAGATTATTCAATCAATATTGCTTTCTAAACTTTCTTAATTTTTAAGTATAATGTCCTGACTTACTTTTAATTCCTTCAATCCAAACTTATTTGGAGTTTGATGTTGAATCTCATTATATTGATGTTAGTAAAAAAGGTTGAGATTGTTTCCATTGAGTTTATTTGTGAAAAAGAAAAATGAAATTTAGCAAAACTTGGAATGCTAATGTGATTCTCAAATTTTTTTCAATTTTAAGTTAAGGATTATTGAATTCAGAAAGTATTGGGGAGCAGGGTATTTTATGTAGTGTTGTGGCTTAACATTGCAGTTGTTGCTTATATTGGCAATTAGAAATCATTTTTATTGTGAAAAGGCATGTCTTGTAGTTGTTTTTGATGTGAAAATTGTATTTATCATAGTTCTATGCTTTCTTAGTTCCATGCTTAGGAGTTATCGACATATTATTTTTTTTTCGTAATGTTTGTTAAAACTCCGACAAGTGTACCGAATCGTATCAAGTAATATAAATTGTAAATTCAAGTATCGTTTTCCCTAGAGACTCATGGCCTAGACAATCATGTGATTTGTTGATTATTTAAGACTTGAGGACAAAAACATTTGGTTTTTATAATGCAGAAAATAAATATGAATACAAGTGTTGATCAATTGACCAAAAGAATGCACAGGTGAATGGTTGATAAAATATGGAATGATTATGTTGTTGGGGTTTCCGACTTATCTTATCCACTCTTTTGTATTTACGAATTCATCTTCTTCATTAATGTTAATGTCACTCTCTAAAACACTTAAACCCGATGTCTCGGCGAAGTAAGGTTATCCTTAATTACGAGTTCATACAATTCCTAGCATCCCTAATAATTAATTTTGAAGCACAGGAGTTTATATGCAACCAACCCTCATATTCCTATGTCTAGGTAATACTGCTTTTGGGAGAATTTCCCCAATTTTAGATTTCCCCGTATGTGTCCATATCAACAAAATCAATAATCATGCAATTGAATGAGTTAAACAAAGCAAGCATTGAGTATAGAGAAAAAACTCTAATAATTAATGAAGTAAAACATATAATAATAATAATAATTAATTCAATACATGAGAGTTTCAAAGGATTACATCGTTTCCCCAACAACAATGGAAGTTTAGTTCACCATAGACATGGTGAAACTAGATGAAATATGGAAAAGAATGAAAGATAAAACCCTAAAAGTTGAAGATCGGAGCTTCCACATCCAAAATCTACCTCTGAGGGGTGGAAGGAGTGTTTCTGCGCCTCAATCTGTCAAAAGATAGACCCTCTAGGTCGTCCAAACCCTTATATAGTTTATAAAAAATAGTAGAAAATTGGCTCAAGCCCACATTGTCAGCGCTCAGCGCTAAAAAGGATGCTCAACAGTAGGTGCGACACTTAAATGACGCTCAGCGGTGGCGCTCAAGCGCGAAACTGGCTCCCAGCGGTGGCGCTCAAGCGCGAGACAAAAGAAATTGGCCCTCAGTGGTGGCGCTCAGGCGCGAAACAGTAGAATTTGACACGCAGCGGTCAAAAAGGGCGCTCAAGGCCATCTGCGATTCTTCTTTGTGCTACTTTTCTAGCTTTTCTTGAATCCAACTCCTTGCTACTTCAACTTCTTCATCCAATTCATCTCAATTCCTGTCAAAACAAGGAAAACCAAGCATAAATCCTATAACACCACCTTCAACTCTCTTATTCTCAAAACTTAAGCAAAAACATGATTTCAAGCTAGTTTATAAGTCATTAAGGGTGTTTTTAGTATCAAAATTAAGTATAAAATAACGATGTTTTCAATCGTTATCAATGTTTAATATCCTTTCACATATATATCAAAGGCATGTTTGGGCCTACCGAACTCTTAAAAGTATATAGGAATTTTGTTTATTTGGCTTTTATGTGATTCCCAATTTTCTGTCGAACTCTTAATCTATGGGCTAACACCAATTATTGTCATTCATATTGTCTGTTCTCTTACTGTTTTGAAATGATTTTGGTATAAATTTCATGTCCATGAATTTGCTTTATTTTAAAGTTTATAGGGTGTTGGATATGGAACTTGTTAGAGTGGTTCCTAGTGTAGAAGACGAGATTAATGTGGTATGCTTTCATCCTTTTACTAGGGAGGACTAGTTTATGGAACCAAGGTATGGTTTTTGTTGGGGGTGACCAATGATGTATGCTTTAGCTTATATTAGTTAAGTGGTAATCTTTTGGTGGTGGTTGTAGGAAGGAAAGCTTAGGGTCCTCCACTATGACAATGCTCATGTAGTGGATGACAAGGGACCAAGTTACTTTCCTTAGGAGACCATCATTGGAGTCAGTCAATGAGATATATTGATTCTTTTAGGATTTATAGTTTTTATTTGACAAGTGTAAGTTATCACAATTTTGATGTTTTGGACCTTTGATACAACATTGGACATTTTATTGATTTAGTGTGCATTTTTTTTTTCAGGAGGAATTGCAACAGGTTAGGGAGAAGTATGTTTGTGATTGGATTTTGGATATTGACAATGTGTGGAAGGATGAAGTATGGCGGAATTTAGGGTTGTTATAGATGTTGTATAATAGGGATTCTTGCAATGTGATATTTGCTTTTTTTAGAACTGTTTCAGAATGTATTCATTAGGTGTGTTTGTTAGAAATTTTCAAAGAAATGTATTCCTCATTTATTGATAATGAAATTTGAGATTCCTATATTTTAGTGTCCATTTGAATGTGTTCCAGCGTTTTAAAGATAACAGTGATCATTTTGTGTTATTTTTTGTGTTGATTACCACAAGTTTGAATACAAGAATGAGCATTTTTAGTCTTAGACATTTGTACTGCAGTCCCCACAAAATGTGGATGTCATTATGTATGTTAAATGTGGTATATACAAGGTTGTATTTACATTAAATGTTGGAAAAAAATTGTGCACTTAAAAATGAATGGCATGAACTTTGTTGACCAAAATGTGCAAATTTTTTGCCTTAGGTGCACATGATTCGATATAAATGTCATAATCATTGCGTGAGCATGACTAGTATGTCAAATAAGTGTTAAGAAAAAAAATTTGCACTTGAAAATCAAGAAAATCAATGTCATTTTCAAAGTTGATCTGTCTGTGCAAACCCATTGCCTAAAGTTCCTAGTTATTTAGCCTTTGGTACCAATGCAGTTTTTGCACCAAAAGTTCTAGAAAAAAATGGTTCCTTCAGGATGAAGTTCGATATAAATGTCATTATGCGAACCTGTTTTAGGTATTGATTTTTCCATATTTGAATATTTCAATATTTCATTAAAAAAACAAGAAGATATAGGGTATGAAGATATCCATTTCATGTAAAAAACGGATCCTTTTAATTAAAATTCTTTTCTAATTTTATATTCGATTTTTTCTATATTCTATTTATTTGCTTTCGATTACTATCAAATACAATTTTTGAAATCAAAGTTTAAAGTTGAAATATCAATAATCTTTCAAAATATGTATGGATTTTTCATTTTCATAGAATAATATATAAATATATTATAAATAATTTGATAATTTTCTCTCTTTTTTTATCTAGTCTATTTTTTTAGAAAGCTTCTGTTTGTACAAATATTATCCTTGTCTTTGTTTATGTTTTGGATTGAAACAAATTACTATAATTCGTCCTTGTCTTCGAATCAATCGACATTTTTCACAAATTTTACGAATCGAGGCGTTGATTTTCATATTTGACATTCCTTAATTAGTTAATCCCCAATTGTGGAAGAAAATAAAGGTTCTTTACATCTTGAACGTCTATTAGTGGCTTTCTCAATAAAATAAAGTTGAGATTCAAAAACGTCCTAATTCAATTGAATGACTTATCTTTTTTGTTTTCATATCGTATGTTTAGAAAAAGTATCCGAAACATATTATAGAATAGAAATAAAAATCCAATTTGCATGAATTGTATATAAACCTTAAAACCCGGTCAAATAATTTCTGGATAAGTTATTCATTTAGTGAACGCGTCACAGTTAATTACTCCTTTTTCTTGGAGTTTCGAGACCCTGTTCGAGACCCTGTTATAGAATAGATCATTGATTGAACATGACTTGTATGTCAAATAAGTGTTAAAAAAAATTATGCACTTCAAAATCAATGTCATTTTCAAAGTTGACCTGCATGTGCAAAACATTTGCCTAAACTCTCCACTTATTTGGCCTTTGCTAGCAATGCAGTTTTTGCACTATGAGGTCAACTGTGAAAATGACATTGATTTTCAAGTGAACAATTTTTTTTTAAGATTTATTGGACATACATGTGATATTCATGCATTTATTATCACATTTATATCAAACCCCATGGCCAAGGATCAATTTTTTGTAAAACTCATTGTGCAGAAACAACACTAGAGGCAAAGGTCAAATAAGTGGGGAGTTTAGGAAAAGTTTCTGCACACAAGACTCATCTGTAAAATGACATTGATTTTTAAGTGAACCATTTTTTTTAAGACTTATTGGACATACAAGTGATCTTTAGGCATTGATTATCACATTTATATCCAACTCCATGGCCAAGGAACCATTCTTTGTAAAACTCATTGTGTATAAACAACACTGGGAGCAAAAGCCAAATAAGTGGAGAGTTTAGGCAAAGTTTTTGCACATAGGGGTCATCTATTAAAATGACATTGATTTTTATGTGAATCAATTCTTTTTAAGACTTATTGGACATACAAGTGATCTTCATGCATTGATCTTCAGACATACAAAATTTTTTAAGTTTGAAACACTTATGTACAAGTCAGTCTACCTTTGTGTGCAAAACTTACAACATAAATCCCCACTTATTTGAATTGTGGTCCCAAGAGGTAGTGCATGATTATTTCGTGTTTTTTGATGTTGATTTTGTGACTTTGAGTATATGTTTTGTTCATCATAGACCAAGGTTCTTCAAAATTTCAAAAGTTCAAGTCATTATAATTATTATTCAAACGATCATGTTGTTCATTCACATCAAAAAATACTTATATATATTTCAAGTGATGTTTTTTAAAGTAAACATTGTGTACATCCCTTTGATATATAGATTATCCATTAATTCTTGTGTGGAAGGAAAGAGTATTTCAATCAAATTAATGAATTATAATTTTAACACAAATACACCAAATCAATTAACGTCAAACATTGTTGGCTATATAGATGATGGATATGGAAAATGAAAACTTTATTATTATAACAGTGTCTTTTTCATTCTGATTGTAACAACAATATCAACAGATCTATGACATATTTGTATGTTTTTTTCATCGACCGAAGTCCAATAAAATATATATAGGACTTTAATTACAATGAAAGAATAATGAAAGAATGAGAAGAAATTCTGATTTATTTCTCAAGGAAATCCTTGTACCACATTGGTAATAATTTTGGATATTTTTTCAAACCATTTTTGTAATCTATGAAGATCATTCTGAATCATGATGTATAGCCCGAAGACAATTCAAATGGCTATTCTTCCATCATGTGCTACATTTGATAAAAAAGAAATGACATAAAAAGATACCACAGTATCAAAGCTACTAATGGGTTCATCCAGAAATATTACATGAGGTTGAGTTAAAATTTCAATGCCTATGGTAAGTCTTCTTTTCTCTTCAGTACTTATGTCTCTCAAATGCCAATTCCCAAGTTTGTTTTCTACATTATCTTTCAGATCCATTTTAGCCAATACATTTGTTACCACCTTCTTAATCTCATTTCTGGTTGTATCTGAAGAAGCCTCAAACGAGTTGCATATGTGAGGGTTTCCTTCTCAATTAGAGTTCCCAAGAAATAATCTTCTTGAGTAACATAATACTGCAAAAACATTAGAAATACAATCTATAAACCAGTGTTATATCTATGCATATACAAATAGTTATTACAATTGATGAAACTCATAATTTTGGACTCCAATAGTTAGATAAAAGAAGCAGTTCTCTAGTTTTGGATCACTTCTAAAAAGAAAAACAACTTTATTAATTGAACTTAATAATCAATAAAATTACAATAACTCTATTTTAATATAGAAAAGTATGAACTGACATTGATCAAATAATGCATATCTATAATTTAGGATTGAGCCAACCAATAACAACTAGACCGCTTCTACATTTCTTGTCATCAATATTGCTGCATATGATTTTAGAATACATATAATTTATTAGTACTCATTTAAGTCTTAACGTTCCAAAAAAAAAAAAATACACTTAACATAATTTAATTGGAGAATTATAAATTTGGATAATCTAAATGTTAGAATGAAAAATAATTAAAGCCTTTATCCTAAACCACAATAAAAAATATTACGTTTAATGAAATAAATACATAAAACAGCCAAAAAAATAAAATAAAGGAACGTATCAAAGTTATAAAGGAACCTATCAAAGTTATCAAAGTTAATACTTTTAGACATATTCTATAATGAAATTTACCAAGTCAAATGAAGTAATGAAGAAGACGAAGATGCCTCTTCTCTCCTTTCCAAATTCTTCAAAACCAGTTGAGATTTCATGTTTCTTTGATATACCCTTCCAAAACCATAACAACAACAATCAATTCAACTTCTCCATTAAAAAAATTCAATTCTTGTGGTGTTTATTTGTGACAACTTTTGTTACAACAAACCTCTACTTCAAAATCATTGAAATCTCCAATGGAGATGGTGTTGGTCATTGTTCGAGTATAATGTTGCAACCAATACTTTCATAAAATAAAGTAAAAAATCTTTTTTTTAAATGTCAAATTTCACTTATTTTGAATGAAGCAAAAATGGAACCAAAATATAGCATGTATATACACAGGTACAAAGAACATGACAATATAAATAATGAAGTTAGAAATAACAAAAACCTATAATAATTAAGAAAAGAATTCTAAATTTAATTATAGAAGGACTAAAAGTAGAATAATATTCAATACATAGCTCTCATAATTAAAACATCACAAACAAATATCCACTTAATTAAATATGAATACAACATACAATGGCAGTGATATAAAATTGCTTACTTAATCATGCTATGCTTTGAAAAACTGCTCTTAACCATCACCTACAAGTGGTATAAATCGCATAATTGAATGGCTTAGCTTGATAATAATTTCCTTTATATTGCCAGGAATTTTACATTTTGCATAAAAACATAAATACTACTAAGTCATTTCAAAAATAGCATTAACATTTAAAAAGAAGATAATTTGTCATAAAGGGAAACCAAGAGCTTCTAGGAAGCCTCTTCATAGCTATTTCTTGTCCATCTGAAAGAATATCTTAAAAATTATACAGTCAGTATGGAAAATAAGTATGCAACTATTATCTTTTAGGTCCAAAAAAATCACAATAACACCCAAAAAATAGAACAACCCCTTAATGGTAAAATTTTTTTTAAAAACAAATCAAACTCACCAAACAACAACAAAGGATAACCCAAATGAACGATGAGAAACTTGAAAACACGCGTCAATGGTGGTTTTCGCATTGAACGATGGTTTTCACGTTGAACGGTGCTTCGAAATGCTGGAAACGACAACGGAGACAACTCTGGTGAACGGCGACGGTCCGATGAACGCTCATTTATTGATGAATGACCGGTTGTGGTCAACGAAATTTGTGGGTGAGATGACCTTCTCTCTTGTTCTCGTGAGTTCTCTCTCAGAAATGAGATTTCAAATTTTTGAAACCCCAAAAATGAAACTGCCTAAATAAACCTTCAGCTCCTCTAACTTGCATTTCCACATCATTTTTTTTATTTTTTTCAAATCTCTTCCACGTACACCAATCAGAACTTGACACTTTGATGGTGTCAAAAATTTGTCAAAATTTAGTGTCAAAGTATCATTGTCCTTCTAAATAATACGAAACTAAAATGAACTAAGATGGACTCCTAAGCACAGAAAAAGATGCAAAATTAGGGATGTATCACACCCCCACTTAAGAAACTGCTCTCCTGGGAAGGGGAAAAGAAAGAGAAAAAAAAACAAACACAATGAAAAAAAACCCAACCTATTTACAAACCAGAAAACACCTAGACAAATCCTATTGTATCACTAAAAATCCTGAAAAATTAAAGCTAACAAAACATAATTAAGACAACCAAGCATGTTAGAAATTGTTAAAATAAGGCAAATATGCAACAGAATTTGAAAGAACCAACTACTAGACTCAACTTGACCTCACAGGTAAGTGTTTGCATTCAACTTTCATGTGTTTTCAGCATTGGTATTTCAGCGCTCAACACACTAAGCTAAGCAACGTTACCATAGGCTTGTACAAACTCTAATGTCAACTACTGAACATGTGAACACTCAAGATCATTAGGGCTTTGTTAGACTTGTAATGAAAAGGAGAATGTAATAGGTTAGATGGATAGAAAATAGAAGCTGGAATGGATTAGAGAAATGTGAAAGAAAAGAGAGAAAATTGGAACTTAGTGAATGTATTCAATTTGGCTTGACCATACCCCATTTTTTTCTTTCTGGTTTTCTTTCTTTGTTACTCTCTTTTTCTGTTCAACTCTTTTTCTCAACTCAATTTTCTATTTTTCTCATTCTTTCTCTCTTTTTTTCAGACCTTTTCTTTCTTTTCAGACCAGATTTTTCATAGCCATCTCTCTTTTCTTTTTCACCTCTAACCAATTATTTTTCTTGCACTCACTAAATTCCTGCATTCTCCTCTACTTTTCACAAGACTCTAAGGGTTGGTGTATTTGGTTTTCAGATGGTTAAGGGCTTGTAATGTGATATGAACACAAGGAATAGGTTAAGGCTCAAATAAAGGTACAATGGAAAAGAAATGGTAGGATGGGCTATTTGGCTAGAAGATAAAGAAAAGAAGGCCTGGATCAAATAAAAATTGCATCACAGTTCAACTATATCAGAGAGAAAATGCACAAGTTCTATAACGTCACTAACCTAGGTGTAAAAACACTACAAAGAATTAAAGCTCAAAACTCACTGGGTAACATCTGCCAAGTTCATTCCAGAGTTGGTTTCTCAAAATTCTAAGCACTTCTATCTTATTTCAACTCATCCTAATTAGGCTAGTTGTCCTAAACTATGCATGCAACTCAAACTTTCAAAGAAATTCAGTAAAATAGCAAAATTAACCTAGGCTATTCAGCTTGCAAAGGGTTTTCACAACAGGGATTTAAAAGCTAAACGAAATAGAACTTAACACAAAGGAAGCTACTCCTAAAAACTAATGATTATGTACAAAGGAATTAAAACAAAGAAAGGAAGTGAGTAATATGTGAAATAAAACCTAGACCAATACTAAAACAGATTCAAATGAAAGGTGTAAGAAGGAAACTAGTAAAAGAAAGCTTATGAAGATCTAAAAAAATGAAAACAATGATATAGAATGGAAAAAAACTACAAAATTCCTATCAAAACTCAGAATCTAAAACCTTAAAACAGAATCAATATGAAAAACTAAAACAGATGTTGAAATGAAAAGGTCCTAAGCAAAATCTATTTACAAAGTGAAACATCACCTTAAAAAAATGAAAAGCACCTAAGACAATTACAAATTAAAGACTAAAACAAAATCTAAAACAGGACAACAAAGGCCAGAGATTTCAAAAGAACCTACAATGAGTCCTAAAATACCTGAAATATTGACAATCGAGGAACCTAAACTATTCCTATAAACTACCTAAACGTATCCTATACAATGAAAGATAACCAAAACAAGGAATTGAGAAACAGAAAGCTAAACGGATCCAAAACAATGAAATAGAATTCTAAAACAGGAACAAAGAGAAAATAGCCTAGAATCTAGCCTAAAAACAGAAACCATGTAAAGAAAAAGATGTAACTATTTACACTACTAACAAGCTATGTATTTATAATCAGACCTAAAACTAAAAGGAAAAACAGCTTAGAAAAAAATTTTACCCCTAATTTTGACTACAAAACACATATTAACAGGGCTATATTAGAGAAAAAACAAAAATTCAACTATACCCTCTCACCCCCACACTTAAGAGGCACATTGCCCTCAATGTGTGAGTGAGGAAGGTTTTCTAATCAACAACATATAGCAACAAGTATATACAGATCAAACAAAATCAGAATTATACAAAAATGCAATTGAGAAAGCACAAATTTGAACAAGAAATGTACAGAACAAAACTGAAAAGCTTAAAGCTAAAACTATAAGGCTAAAAGAAAAGGAAGACATGTTCAAATGGGACGCTCATCAAAATTAATCTTTTTAATTTTTATGTAAAACAACATATGTTCTATCCTACTATTTATTATACTACCTAAGATTATTCTACCTACTAGAAAATATTTAAAACTATGAAAAAGAAAGGAAAGGAAAGAGCTTATCAGTTTTGTCCTTGTGCTCTCAACCATTCCTTGCAATAACTCCCTGGTTGTATCAATTGACTTCTTCATAGGAATTAGTTGGAGCAACACTGCTCTCTTAGGTGCCAAGTTCTGATTCTCACTTTTCCAAGCAAACTGCTACAACAGCCGCAGTTCTCCTTCCACAAGCAACTCTTGGGTGTGTGGTACTGAACTAGAGACCTTTCCAAGCCTTTCTGCACTTTCCTCCTCCCAAATAACTACCTTAGTGTTTTCAGCATTCCTTGCTTCCTTTAATTCTGCACAAAGATCAAGTTCACAATTAGTAGCATCTATCAGGACTTTTGAATCTAGTTGTATCACTGAATTTATTTCAGTACAAATAGAGCAAGAACTAGATTCACAATCACATTTGAAATTCTCAAAAAACTGTGTTAGATCAAAGTTTAGTCCTAACTCTGTCAAGTTATTAGATTGCACAGTTTCTATCTTAAAAGTAATACTAACATATGCATCATCAGCAGAATCAAAGGGCATTTCAAAGCTAATAATATCATTCAAAATTTCATCAAGAAAATCATCCATATTTGAGTTAAAAACAACAACATTTATATCAATAGGTTCAATAGCTGAAACGGAATCAAGAATTTTAGCATGATCATTCAAAATTGTATCAGTTTCAGCCATAGACTCTATACAATCAATGTGCAGCAGATCAAAGGCATTTAAATGCATAGGTAAATCAGGTAAAACAACTATAATTTCAAGTTCAGAATAGGCCTGTGTTGGCTCATTGAAAGTTATCTTACCAATCTCCACCACATCAGTAGCTACATCCTTAAAGCTATCACAAAAATCAAGATCAGTGAAAGGATAGTGAACATTAGGTATGTCAATGTGCTTTATAGGAAATAATGAATCTAAAACATGAGTGTGCACAAGCATATCAATAACAGAATCCAGAACAGGCTTTATGGGTTCAATTTTTAACAATTCAAAAGCATGAAAATTCACTTGAACCTCAAACAACTTTATGGGAAGGCTGAGTTCAGAATATACCTTCACTTTTTGCTCACTAGATACCTCATCTGAGTCACTCCTAGCCATTTTGCACAGTAGCTTCTTTGCCTTTGTGGGGTCTTGTCTAGTAGAGAACCTTCAGCTACTCATCAACCAGCACCTTGTCTTTGTAAAGCAGGCCCTCATAAAAGTAGACCAGAAGCCTGGGCTCAGAAATCTGGTGGTTGGGACAGGTTGTGCAGAGGCTGGTGGTTTAGGAAAAAATTGAACAACTGCTACATTTTTTTAATTAACTTCCTCTTTTATTTCTATAAAAGACAATAGGACTTGATTAGAAGATAATCAATCTATGCCTAATATCACATTTAATTGAGACAAAGGTAAACAAACTAAGTTTTCAAGGATATTTCTATTTCAATGATCGTAGGACACTTTAAACAAACTTTATTAGTATTAACAAAGCTACTCGTGCGAGTTGAAACAACTAATGTCTAGAAAGGAGATTGTCAAGTCAATGTGTTGAACATAATCATTAAAAGTGAATCAACAAGTAGTATTTGAGTCAAACAATACATTTAATGTTTTATGTTTAATAAAATACATGTCTTTAATCAAATCATGATTTTGAGTAGTTTTAGCTTTAATTATGGTGTAATCTCTTCTTGTTTTGGTAGGTTTTATCTTAGGTGTAGAAGGATTGAAATGTGACTTTTATTGTTCACATCCGAATAATACATGTTGATGTTTTTCACACTTAAAACATACATATATTTTAAGATAACAGTCTTTAGTATAATGATCTTGTCCATGCTTAAAATATCTGATCCGATTATTCACATGTCTATTAGAATTTTTTAAAGACTGTTTTTGTCTTTTTTTTTTCCTATTTGCATGAGGTCCAAAATATATTGGTTTATTGTTTTGATTGTTTTCAATATTTTATAGAAATCTACTTTTGTTAACAAGAATAGGAAAATAAAAATTTCTAATATTCCTACTGTTTTTCTCAATTTAATTCTAAGATCATTCTTAAACTTTTTATATTTCATCGTGAGTGATAAAAGAAGGTAAAGTATTTTCATAACTCTTAAAACTTTGAAGAATATTATCCTATACTATCATACTTCCTTGTTTGAATTACATAAATTTTACTTATTTTGCTCTCCTCACATCATCTGAAAAATATTTTTCTAAAAATTTTATCCTAAATACTTCCTAAGTAATGATTATTCTCTTTCCTTCAAGTAACCTTTTGGTACTATTCCACCCGTATTCAACTTCCTATTGTCAGTATAAACACAACATAATTTATCTTTTAATTATCAGCACAATTCATAACTCGTTATTTTCTCCATTTTCTTAAACCACAATTAAGTTTTTTCTTCGTCATAACCTTCGAAAAATTATGGAGGTTGGTTTCTCTTAAATTTAGCTAAAATTTGTAATTAAGTGGTTTCATTATGCCTCCTACTGTTTGCTATCAGGAATAATATAAGTTAGTGTAAAACATACAAATATCTAATACTCAAACAACCACAGGAAAAAAGGTTGATAAGAGGATTTGCATGAATAGTTTGAGGCATGTAAAACTACTATTGGTCCTCCATAATAAGTGGCATATCGGATGATAAAAAATCTAATTGAGAACTTGTGACGTGAAATGTTACAAACTTTTAAGCAACATTAAACTACCAAGTTGTTCATGTGACAACCCAATTATATAAAAAGCATGATATAATATAGACGTCATCATTTTAATATAAGAGAACAGTTGGAGTAGACTAGCAATTAAGTATCTAATATTATAGTCATCTCAAGAACATCATAATTTAAAACTTCTACAATCAAAGTAGTTCAAAATGATATAAACTGAAATATGGAAATCCTAAGAAGAACTAAGCTACAACATCGTCTCCCTCCAGGACTTGCTCAAAGGGCACCTCCTTAACATCTGCTCACATCCAAGTGGATGATCATCGCAAAGGAAAAAACATACACAAGCAACACACAACACAGAAGCAAGGGTGAGTTAGATAAACAGACAATATACATATAGAACAAATCAATCAGCATCATCATGCTTAGTTATATATAAAGTAACCTGTTAAAGACATACAATTCTAACCATGCATCAAGTACTCAACGCGACTCATCCGGATTTGTATAACTGTCGAACTATTGGTAGTCTTTGCACTTGCATAGTTCATCTGGCCCTCCCCAACACTATGCAAGGTAAATCCTCATACCAGTCTATAGTTAAACTCTAAGACTGTAGACGAGGACCTCCCTCTACTCTCACCACTCACACCGTTCTTCTCTATTTGAGCATGAACGGTGCTTAGAGTGTAGGGATAGACTTACCATTTCAAAGCTCCATACATTTATACAAGACAACAACACAACCTCTACAACCACTTCCAATCATCTCACCCTAAGATTTCCAAATCATACTCAATTACATCATTCTAATTCACAGTCATATTCTTTCAAGCGACACAATTCAAATATATAAACATACATGACACCCTGTCAATCAAACAACATAACACCAAACCGAAAACCATCTTAAATAGACAATATTGTCATGTTATCTCAATCACACGAAAAAACTCTATAATTTCTTGTAAAATAATACATCCCCACAGATAAAATTAATTTAATTAAGTACACAATATCATCATAAAATCTAAACCACCGTTTAATTAACACTAAATAAGTTATCCAACATTAAAGCTATTTACTTTATTTAGTTTATACTTTTATAGCTTGTTCAATTTAAAACATAACCACATTATATCTTCTAAACTAATATTATAAAATAATATTCGAAGAATTCCAATCAAATAACGGATTATGACAAACTTTATATAATATATTATTATATAGTAAAAAAAACCTACTAAAACTGAATACGTATAAGATATAATATATCATATAGTATAATATATTATATAATATACATTAACCTAAAACCAAAAGAAATCCCACAGTAACACCAAAACTTTTGTTGCACCAATAAAAGACTTTGCATTTAACTATTACATTGTTCCAATTTCTTAAACTTGGCTCTACTAACTTACTTTCCATCAACTGTTAATCTCCATGGTCCCACCTTCAAAAGCCACTTCACTTCTTTATTAGGAACCTAGTGTTACTACCTCACACCTATATATACATGAATCCATTCTTTTATAAGCCATAAATCTTAATACCCCTGTCACCCAAAACCACAAGTTAACGTTTTCTTTGTATAATCCTCATGCAGTAGGATACTCACAGCCCATGCACCAAAGTTTCAATGTCTTTCAAACAAAAACACTCATTTAAAAACTCTATACCATGCAACCCATAAGATTATCTCACATCTGCACTCTTTCCTTTGACCATCAAAAAGATTCAACAAAGGTAAACTAATATATTACAACATCTACATAACAGAGACAACAGCCGCATTTCACCATGCCTATTTCAAGCCACGCTTACTCTCCTTCTCTCTTTCCTTTTTCAAGCACCCAAATATAGAGCTCTCAGTTTTATTTTAAGTCTTGAGGCTGACCCTGTCCCTTTTTATATTTGGCCCATTTTTCTTGACCCACATTTTAGGGGGCTTTTCTGAAGCCCCTAGCCCCCAAAAGTCTCATTTGATGGGGCTGTAATGAATCAAGGTCGGATTAGCCCCCTACCCCAAAAATAATGAGACTATTCCTATTTTCTTCTGAATAATCACAGTTGCGGCCCCAACAAACCCCACGCTAACATCAACCCCAACACTCTGCCAGCAGCTCGCCGCCTCGCTTGGTTGGCTCTACGACGGCATCTTCCACCTCGCTTGCACTACGCACTCGTCGTTGTGGGGTGACTCGTCGCATCTCTACCACACAATCAGCGTCTTCCTCGTGGTGGTGATTGTGCTCTTGGAGTTTGAGCTTATCGCGTAATTCAAGGGGATGCGTTTTAGGCGCTCTGATCCTAGCGACGTCCTGGGCATGCTCGCTGTCGTTTAAGCCGTGTGGGTCGATGTTCGCGCTCGGTACCTGTTCCCGCTGTTGCAGAGCCTGGCAAATTTGTTCGTCGTTTTGTTCATCGTGCAGCCGGTGGACAGGGTCGTTTTGATCTTGGGGTGCTTCTAGATCAAGGTTTTACAATCTTTAACCACACTTTATACTTCTTTCTCGTACATCATTCTTCCTTTATGTTTTCGCATATGTTTGGTTTCTTATACTTTCTCGTTTCTGTATGTATCATGATTTTCCAATATTGCTCGGTCTTACTAGTTATTGATTTTTCTTATAACCAATTACATCATTCTTACAACATATCTATGTCCTGGTTGGTTGAACATTAAGCTTATTACATCTGAAATTCCGAGTATGCTTTAAGGATAATGGTTCTTATAAGTTGATTTGTCAATAGAGTTTTTTGTTTTTTCAAAATATGTTTTCATTTGCTGGCAGTGATGTTCTGGACTAACAAAATTACAAAATCTGGTTCCTTCTTGGCAATTGCTAAGCACTTTATGTAACTAATCAGTTTTCTACCTGATTTCCTAGGATTGAACATGTAAGAATTGTCATGTTTAGTTGTTCAATAATGAATTACTGTTCTATGACTACTGTATTGAACAATTTATTAACTTTGATTCTTTCTTCCAGGTTGTTTGTACTGAAGGACCTGAAAGAGTGAGAGAATTAATTGCTATGTGGTGTTTTTTTTTGTTATTTATTACTTTTTCTTACAAAATTGATAATCTGATTGCAGACTGAGAGAAGCAGAAAATGTGCCAAATTGCAATGAAACAAGCCCATGTGTTGATTCCGTTCTCAGTTTACAAACACAAAATCTACAAAATCACCTTGGCAAATGCACTGAGTCAAAGACTAGAAAGCTATATTGAAGGAAACACATGCTACAATATTTTGGGTGCTAATTTAGCTATAAATGTTAATTGTATGATGATATTATGTTTATGTACATTAAATTTTGTAAAAAGGAAAGCCCATGGGCTGGCTCTGACCCATAGGGCTTTAGGGGCTTTTAGCCTTGTGGACTTTTTTAATGAAGGATTTTTTTTGGCCTTGTGGGCTTTTTTGGCCCCAACCCACATGCGCTAGGGCCAAATCTTATTAAAGGGGCTCACTTGACAGCTCTACCCAAATATAAGCATTCTTCCATAACAGAAGCCGCGAAACACATTCTATCTTCACGGACCACAAACCTAATGTTATCCCTACTTCATGTCTGATAAACATAGAATAGAAAATAGTACTAGGAAAACACACCAAGAACAACCAATACATATAAACGGTACCGCATTATACACACGTACGACCAACCATGGTCATTATATCAACAATATTCAAACGACTCAAACATTGGTTACATCAATCCAACACAGCAAAGTAAGCTCCCCTTACCTGGAAAACTCCACAGTACAGCTCACTGTAACGCTCTAACAGTGCCTCACACAGCGAAGAACACCACAGACCCTACAGATCACAATTTTGGCGATAAAGAACAACCCCCTTAAAACCAGTTTGAGCTAGAAGATGGAAAAAGACACTAAAATATAACATGCACAACAAAATCGTTGCATGCTCAAAACCCTAAAAGCATGAAGAAAGGGGGAAACATCTTACCAACTGAAGAACAACAATCTAATCGGTTCAAGTCGGAGCTCTCGACTCCGGGAATGCGTGGGCGCCACCTAAACGAAAATGAAATGGTTCAGTTTAAAGATTTGGTAGAGAGAAGGCAGAGGAGTAAGGGTTGGAGTTTTAGAGAGAAGATTGTTCTTGAGAGAATGAATTTAACTTTTTAGAAAGTCTAGCAGAAACATTAAAATTGATTTCTCTTAGCACTTCAAGTACTGTTCTAAGGTGATCTTCATGTTCTTCCCGAGTCTTAGAATAGACAAGTATGTCATCTATAAAGACAACAACAAACTTGTCTAAGAACGGTATGAAAATCCTGTTCATATAGTCCATGAAAATGGCTGGAGCATTAGTCACACCAAAGGGCATAACTACATACTCATAGTGGCCATATCTAGACTGAACGTAGTCTTCTGCATATCATCTTCCTTCACCAATATCTGATGATAACCCGACCTCAGATCAATTTTAGAGAACATCGTAGGTCCATACAACTGATCCATCAAATCATCTATCATCGGCAACAGATACTTGTTCTTAATAGTTAGCTTGTTCAGTTCCCTGTAATCAACACACAGTCTGGAGATACCATCTTTCTTCTTCACTAACAATACTGGTGCTCCCCAAGGCGAAGCACTAGGCCGGATAAACTGTTTCTCTAACAGCTCTTCAATCTGCTTCTTTAACTCGGCTAACTCAGCTGGAGGCATCCTATAAAGAGCTATAGAAACTGGCCTTGCTCCTAAGACCAAATCAATAGAGAACTTCACTTCACGTGAAGGGGGTAAACCTGGAACTTCTTCAAGGAAAATGTCTAAGAAGTCGTTCACAATTGCGAGGTTTACACCCTGAGTCTCTTGAGCCGATGAACCTGAATCATGAGTCACTTCCATATGCGACACTAGTAAGAAGCAACTAGCGCCCTCCATAGTGTCTTGCCTAAATACGCCTATTGACAAAGACATATTTTCATCTTCATCAGGAAACATCAACTCCTTATTACCACAATCGATAAGGATGTGATTGACAGATAGCCAATCCATACCTAAGATCACGTCTAGCCCTTCAAAGGTAAACAGATAATGTTTACCTTAAACTAATGCCCCTCTACAACAATCGGACAACAAACACACATAGAAGACGTCCTGACTAACCCCGATGCTGGTGTAGACACCACCAGATCAAGATCTAACTCCTCTACAGACAATCCCATCTTTTCAACACAAGCCTCCGATATGAAGGAGTGTGTTTCCCCCAAATCAAACAGCACCACACAAGGTACTCCAAATAGAAAACAACAGCTGATGATGAGGTTACCTGAGTTGAGTACCTCTAATCCTGTCATGGCATACACCCTGCCTGTTGCTTGAGGTCTACCATCTCCCTTGGGTTGAGACGAACCCATCCTTTGTGCATGAGGCCCTGACCCTCCTATAGAGGTACAATCAGCAGTGTTAACACCCAATTTCGTCCGGATTGACTAAATAATAGATCTCTTTTATTTTTTTGCTTTGTGTCTTATCTTATTTCATTTATTTTATTATTTTAAATTTTTGTTTTACTATTTTGTATTTGATTTAGTCTTTATTGTAAAAAAAAAAAACAATGAATAGTAAAAAATGAATAGTAAAAAATGAATAGTAAAAAGTGAATAGTAAAAAGTGAATAAAAAACGAAAAAAAATAATAATAAAAAAATAATAATAATAATAAGAGGATAAGAATCTCTGAGTTAAGGAAGGATAAGATTTGCAAGTGGTTTTGCAAGTGGTGATTAAAATATTAATAAAATAATATTAAAATAATAAATAATATTAAAAAATAATTTGAATAGTAAAAATTTTGGACTATAAATAGCCATGGGAGGGGAGCTTATTCGGCACAAAAGGGAGTAAGAATCAAGTGAGAAATAAAAAAAATAGAGAAGAAAAGAGTTGGGAAGAAAATTTTAGAAGAGCAGAGGTTCTGAAGGATTTTCGGGAGAACAACCTCTAAGTAGAAACCTAAGTCTAGAGAAGAGGTAAGGGGAGCTAACCTTTTCCATGTTTTTAAGTTAATACTATTGTATTACTATTCATGTTTTGAATTATTGTGTATGTCTATGTGTTGGTTATATGACTGTTCGAGCATTAAATTTACGTGTTATTATTGATGTAAAACTATGTTGTTATTTTGAATCTGAAAATGAGAAATTTGTTAAAAACTAGTTGAGGAACACTTTGACTAAGGAAAGACTTGGTACTTAAGTTGTCCATTGTGACGCACCTCTCTTTCCTGGAAGTCTACTCGATGTGTTTTTAACTAATTCTTATCAAACAGATTATGTGCAGTTAAAATGCTAAAAAATGCCAAAAAAATAACAACTTTTTTTTTTCAAATCAATTTCTTATTTGCTAGAACTACGTAACCCTGATTTCTCAGTCTGAATGAGAATACGTAGGAGCAAGGTCAATCCTTGTCGGGCACAAAAGAATAAAAAAATATTTTGTTTTCTTTAGATTTTTACTTTTTAGGGGAAATTAAACATTTTGAATACCACATCAAATTCGCGTATTTAATTAAAGGTACTACCTTCGGGCAGGCGTGTAGGGTGCTAATACCTTCCCTACACGTAACCGACTCCCGAAACCAGAGTCTGGTTTTTCATAGACCGCCTTATCCTTTTTATGGTTTTTCCGTAGTTTTCCAGAATAAACTATGGTGGCGACTCCAACTCTTTTTTCAAAAAAATCAATTTCTCTTTCTGGATCGTCGTCCCGTCGCGATTTTGGTTGCGACAGATGGTGACTCCACTGGGGACGCTAGAGAGTCAGGCCATTTAATTAGATGCGCGAATTCAATGTGGTTTTTCATAATGTTTTTCTTCCCCTTTTCTTTGTCTATCTTTGATTTTCGAAATAATTGCATGCAAATTGTTTTACTTGTTATATAGGGTAGAAAACATGTTATATCTGCCTGGGAATTTTTCTGGTTGTTTTGCAGGTGAGGGTTTGGGTGTGCATGGCGTTCTCCCTTCACACACACACTTTATGCATATCATGAGTGGGGCCCTATACCCGGGTCTGAGTGTAGTTTAGAAATAGAGGGGTTGTGTAGCGGTGCCACTTGGGATATACTTCCTGTTTGGCTATCGTGAGAACCCTAGCTAGAGTTTGTTCTCTTCACTTGTGTCTTCACAACTAGTTGATTACTCGACTGTTGTGGAGGTACTATGTTGGGAGCCATAGCTCTAGTGACCATTGACCTCTAGGTTCAGGAGGCCATCCTTGTGAGGTTGCATATACTTGACTTTCAATCTGAAACATTGAACCTATATTAGGGCACAAAGGGAGACATGTGTATTCCTATAACCCCCACGCTTTTTTTTTTTTTTTAAGAAAAATAATAATAATGTCATTGCATCTTCATACTATACATGCATTTGTGTTGGTCATGTTATTTTTACTTCGTCATATCGTCATACATCATTTGGTAACATGCTAGTTTTAGGGGAAATCACAGGTATTTGCTTGATCATATACAAGATGGAAGTTGATACAAGATCTGGTGCTACACAACAGACCGGTTCTGCCATTTTAAGAAAGAAACCTTGCCTAAGGACTCATGGGGGAAATCTAACAGGACTGATAAATTTAGGCAAGAGACTCAAGACCATAAAAAGGGAAACTTTCAAGAAGAAGTATGGAAATCTTTTGAGCCTATTGGAAATGGAAGTACAACTGCCTGCTATCACAACCCTAGCTCGATATTATGACTCTCCGCTAAGATGTTTTACCTTTCAAGACTTCCAGTTGGCGCCGACTATAGAAGAATTTGAGCACATCTTGGGTTTGCCACTAGAGGGTACCACGCCGTATCAGCACTTGGAGCATCACGCCTCCATCCCTACCATTGCCGCCATAATGAAATTGCATCCCAAAGAACTAGAAGACAAGTTGGTAATGAGGAATCAGGTGCGTGGACTGACGCAAGGATATCTTGAACAACATTTGCATCATCTGGCCGATAGGAAAGAGTGGGAGGCTTTTATGGATGTGTTAGCTCTCACCGTGTATGGCATCGTTTTGTTTCCCAGGATAGAAGACTTTGTGGATTACACCGCTATTGATGTCTTCGTAGCAAGGAAGACGCGGTCAGAGAACCCCGTAACAGCAGTCCTCGCCGATGTGTATGGAACCATGAGTTTTTGCCATGAGAGAAAAGGGAAGAAAATCCTATGTTGCTTGCCGGCATTGTATGCATGGATGACCGCACGCATGTTTAAAGAGGGAGTTGATGTCAGGTGTCCATCGGAGGGTCCGTCGCACCAGGGGCTTAAAGACAAAGGGGGCAATGAGTGGGCCCAATTCTTGGCCGGGTTGAATGGAGGGAAAGTGAAGTGGCATCTTCCTTGGCTTAGGATTAAATCGTCTATCCAACATTGTGGCAGTTTTCCTAATGTACCTCTCATAGGTGCTAGATACTGTATCAACTACAATCCCGTTCTGGTTCAAAGACAATTCGGACATCCTATGAAGGGAGCACCTTCACCAGACTATCTCATAGCTGTCTTCATCTACTATGAGGACGGACATTGCACTGAAATGTTGAGGAGAGTCAGAAGTGCCTGGGCAAATGTGGTGCGAGCAGAAAAGGATTTGAGGATTGGAGTGGTGGATAGCCGGGTCAGTTATCACACTTGGATTCTGGAGAGAGTAAAAGAAGTCAAACTCCCTTTCAAGCCAATCAATGATCAATCAGCTAGTGAAGGACCATCCCAAGTCCTAGAGAGTGAAGAGGTGAAACAGCTGAAGATGGAGATGGAAAAGCTGAGGGAGAGAAACGTTAGGTTGGAAAAAGAATTACAGAGTGTGCGCAACGATTTTGTGGACATGAGGAATGATAATGAAGAAAAGTCACAGGCTTATGAAAACATTGTTAAAAGCCAGAGGGCTGAGAGGGATTATACATTCCGAGTGAAGCAGGATCTTGCAGCTGCTAGTAAAGAGTTAGCCATTAGAGTGAGTGAGAAGAATGTGGCTTTAGAAGAAGGCAGACAGTGGAGACAACTCTACGAAGAAGCCAAAAGAGATAAGCGGGAAGCCCTGAAAAGACTAAGAGAAGTGCAAGTTCAGGTACAAGAAGTGGGGCATCAGATGAAGGAAATGGCTACATCATTTGAGGCGGAGTTGAATCAAGAGCGTTGGAAGCTAGCAGAAGCTGAAGAAGAATATCGAGCCATGCTAAAACAGATGGAGGATTACATCGAAGAGCGAGAGGAGCGATGGAGGTCAATGGAATTTGAAGAAAGGCATCAGGCCTTGGTAAAGAGAATGGAAGAACACATCGCAGAGCAAGAAACAGCTATAAAGCATTGGAAGGAAAGCTTCTCTCAGTTGGCTGCTTTGGCAAATGGAGCAATTGAAGACATCCCCCAAATGGTGTTGGAAGCTGAAGCAAGTACTTACTTTTGTAGCCCGCCAGCGGAGATAGAGCTTTTTATTAATCATTGTAAATGGTTGGTAGGCGAGATCAAATCCCTCATCACTCGGGCTAGGGCATGACGTATTTGGAGTTCTTTGTATTTTGTTTCCCATAGGAAATGTAATTAACTGGTTTCCTTTTAAATGAAAGATGTGGGATGTTTGTTTAGTATCTACTTGTGTTAATTTCCATCAGTTATGCCATTGTCATCCTGTGATTTCCCCCCTATTACTAGCATGCATCATCTTTTCTTGTGTTTAGCATGTTTCATTTTCATCTAATCAATTAAAATAATAAAACAGTACGAGTGAGAAAAAAAACAACGGCCAAATTTCCACGACATCCATATAGGACTCGAGCCAATTCACGAGCCATGGAAAGCTGGGAGGAGTCACAAGAATCTCTTAAAGCAGACGTTGGCCAGTTGAAAGACCAGGTCAGCCAGATCTTGGCAGCTCTTGAATCCATGAAGACTACTGGAGAGTCTTCGTCTGCACACGTTGAGGGGAATGCCCACCTTTATCCCCCAATGATCAATGCTGCGAGCCAATCGGTTCCTTTCCCACTGTATGGGTTGCCCACAGGTTATACTCCTCCCGTAGGAGAATACTCAGAGGTAGGGCATGCCACATTCTCATTTCCCACGACTGTTAATATACCGCCAATCGGCACTCAGGGACTTGTCTCAATGTCGGCTCCCATGGGGGGAACGGGAATGAATGAGACAAACACAACTGAAGGAATACGGGTGACCCCAGTACCACATGTGGTTGCTAAGGAGGATTCTTCAGCCGGAGCTGCACCACACGCCACGGTGGTTGGGGGGTTTAGTAGCCTCATTGGAACTAAGGGTAGGCTGGAGAGTCTGGAGGCGAGATTGAGGGCTGTTGAGGGGGTTGAAAGCTATGGGTTTGGAGATATCGCAAGGCTAAGTTTGGTTCCGGGTGTGAAAATACCGCCTAAGTTCAAGGCGCCTGAGTTTGAGAAGTATAAGGGTAACACTTGCCCTAAGAGCCATGTGACCATGTACTGCAGAAAGATGGCTGCGTATGCTCATGAAGAGCAGCTACTCATCCACGTCTTCCAGGAAAGCTTGGCTGGGGTAGCGTTGAACTGGTATACCCACCTAGAGCCATCTCGAATTCGTTGCTGGGCGGATCTGGCTGACGCCTTTGTGAAACAGTACGTGTACAACACGCATGTCGCACCCGACCGTCTGCAGCTGCAGAATATGACAAAGAAGGACATTGAAACCTTCAAAGAATATGCCCAGCGATGGAGAGAGTTGGCTGCGCAAGTTGAGCCGCCGTTGTTTGACAAAGAGATGGTGGCGATGTTCGTAAATACACTCCAGCCACCCTTTTATGAGCATATGGTTGGGAATGTATCTGTCAATTTTGCTGACATCATCATAATCAGCGAGAGGATAGAAATCGGGTTGAAAAACGGGAAGATAGCATATGGCCCACCTGCAGCTACAAGCCACAAAAAGCCCAGTTTCAATCTAGGGAAGAAGAAAGAAGGGGATGTACATGCAGCGTCGGTAATGCCTGTGTGGAGAGGTCAAGCCCCCACTCCCAATTACCGACCACACTTGAGCCCACCACCCTATGCTGCTAACGCCTCGTTTGCTCAACAAACTAGGCCTCAACAACAACAAATGTATTATTCATCGCAGCGTATCCCAACTGAAGCTTGGAGAGCTGGGGCAAACGCAGGCCCGAATCTGAATGCGGGTCAAAACACCAACCCCAGAAGGAATCAATTTATTAAGTTCACCCCTATCCCTATGACTTACACAGAGTTGTTACCTAACTTGGTGAAAAAGGGTCTGGTTGCCATTTGCCCGATGAAGCCTGTACAACCTCCGTACCCCAGGGGTTATGATGCAGAGGCCAGGTGTAATTATCATGGGGGAGGCGTGGGTCACTCAACTGAGCGATGTGTAGCTTTCAAATATAAAGTACAAGCTCTGATAGACTCGGGTTGGTTAAAGTTTCAAGAAGATAAGCCTAGCGTCGAGGCTAATCCATTGTCCGAGCATGGGAGTTCCTCGACGAATGCCGTCGAGGTTGAAAAGCCTGACCTGATAAGAGACGTAGGCGAAATCCGAAGTTCTAGGAAGTTTATCTTAGAAGCTTTGTTGAAGGTGGGCCTAGTGAAGGGCGATTATGATTTGGGTATAACATGCGCACTCCATCCGGATGTTGGGCACTCTATTGAGGAATGTGTGGAATTCGAGAATTTTCTGCAAGATTTACTTGATAGAAATCTGATACAAGTATGCCACAAGGTCAGAGAGGAAGAAGTGTTTGCACAAACTGGTGGAGAATCTGATGTAACTCTGCCAGAACCGTTGGTGATCCATTTCACTAGGACCACCCCTGTACCAGTAACTGAAGAAAATCCGTCTGTTGTCATCCGAGTGCCATCTCCCTTTCCTTACAAGAACGAGAAGGCCGTCCCGTGGAGATATGGGGCAATTGTGTTAGATGAGAGAAATGATGCAGATCCGGCCGTTGAAAACATATCAGGCATTGGTGGAATGACCAGAAGTGGACGGCTCTTTACACCACTAGAGTTGGTGAGAGAAAGAACCAATGATAAGGAAACAACAATGGCTGCAAAAGCAAAGGAGTTCTTGAAAGGGAAGAGTGTGCAGGCCGAAGAGACCCCTGACAAGGAGGAAAAGAAGGAGATATCCGAAGAAGAGGTTGGTGAATTCCTAAAATTCATACAATAGAGTGAATATAAAGTGGTGGAACAACTGAATCGTATGCCCGCCCGGATCTCCTTGTTGGAATTACTTATGCATTCTGCTTCTCACCGTAAGCTGTTAATGAAGATACTCAGTGAGGCTCATGTGGAGCAAGGTATTTCTCTGAACAAGTTCGAGGGCATTGTTGGCAACATCGTTGCTAATAATTACCTCACCTTTACCGATGAGGAGATACCTATTGAAGGAAGAGGACATAACAAAGCTCTACATGTCTCGGTGAAATGCCTGGATCATGTAATAGCGCGTGTCTTGGTGGACAATGGCTCCTCCCTGAACGTCATGCCAAAAACAACATTGGAGAAGCTACCCAGTGATGGAATGCGTATGAAGCCGAGCTCTATGATTGTGAGAGCTTTTGATGGTAGTAAAAGGGAAGTGATGGGAGAGGTGGAACTGTCGGTCCAAGTTGGTCCGTGTGTCTTTCAAGTGACATTCCAGGTCATGGACATCCTCCCGGCCTACAGTTGTTTGTTGGGTCGCCCATGGATCCATTCTGCGGGGGCTGTGCCTTCCACACTGCACCAGAAGCTGAAGTATGTCATGGGAGATAAACTGGTGATAGTGGCAGGAGAGGAGGATCTCCTGGTGAGCGGGCCATCATCCACACGCTATATTGAGGCAGCCGAGGAAGCTCTCGAAACAGCATTCCAATCTCTGGAGATTGTGGGAAATACCTACATGGAGCCATTCCCAGTAAACCCGCATCTGTCGCGTGCCTTTATCATGATGGCCAAGGTCATGCTGAAAGAAGGTTATACGCATGGGAAAGGTTTGGGCAAGTATGGACAAGGGCGAACATTCCCTCTGGAGGTTGTCAAAAACAAGCATAGATATGGCCTGGGATACAAGCCCACCAAAGAGGACAGGAAAAGGCTGATGGAAGGGAGGAGAGAGCGCAGTCTGGCTCGGGCGGAAAGGCGGGAGCCCAAGGTGGGAAAGATTCGTATTTGTAACCTCAAGGAGAGCTTTCGCAGTGTTGGATGGGTTAACACTGGCCAGATAGCAGCCGTGGAGAATGAAGATGGAGTGGAAAGCTCAAGTTTCGTGCAGGCCTGCTCCCCAGATGCACAACTCGACAATTGGGAGACGCGCGATTTACCCGTGATGCTTAATTTCAACAAGATGTAATAATTTTAACTAATCCTATAGCTTTACCCAAGGCTTTAGGATTCGTGACTTATAGGTTGACATTTTTTAGTTTTATGCCCAGCGTGATAATCAAATCGTGTTTGTTTGTGTTTTTATCATCATTTTGAATTCTTCATCGTTTTCCTATTTATTTATTTCCTTTTTCATAAACTTAAATAATGCAGATATGACAATGAATGTTTTGAAAATAACCATGTCGATATTCCTAATTTTGAGCACCCTATCAATAATACGGAAGATGATTGTGATGATGACCTGGAACCCTCTCCTGAATTATTGAGATTGGTGGAACAAGAGTCTAAAGAGATAAAACCTCACCAGGAAGATGTTGAAGTACTCAATTTGGGAGAGGAGGATGATGTAAAGGAAGTAAAGATCGGTACAAGCATGAAAACAAAAGTGAAAGAAAAGTTGCGTGCCTTACTGAAGGAGTTTAGAGATGTGTTTGCTTGGTCTTACAACGACATGCCAGGTCTAGACACAGATATTGTACAGCATAAGCTCCCACTCAAGCCAGAATGCCCACCGGTGAAGCAAAAGCTAAGAAGATTGAAACCAGAAATGTCCTTGAAAATCAAAGAGGAAGTACAGAAGCAATTCAATGCAGGGTTTCTGGCTGTGGCAAGATACCCACAATGGGTAGCAAACGTTGTGCCGGTGCCTAAAAAGGATGGCAAAGTTCAAATGTGTGTCGATTATCGTGATTTGAATCGTGCAAGCCCAAAAGATAATTTCCCGTTACCACACATCGACACTTTAGTGGATAATACGGCCAAGTTTTCACTATTTTCATTTATGGATGGTTTCTTGGGATATAATCAGATCAAGATGGCGCCTGAGGATATGGAAAAGACAACCTTCATCACTTTGTAGGGGACTTTCTGTTATAAAGTGATGTCTTTTGGGCTCAAGAACGCTGGGGCAACATATCAAAGAGCAATGGTGGCACTTTTTCATGATATGATGCACAAGGAGATTGAGGTTTACGTGGATGACATGATTGCGAAGTCCGAATCGGAAGAAGAACACATTCTCAATTTGAGAAAGTTATTTGAAAGATTGAGAAAGTACAAACTCAGGTTAAACCCCGCCAAATAAACGTTTGGAGTGAAATCCGGGAAATTGCAGGGCTTTATTGTCAGCCAAAAGGGGATAGAAGTTGATCCTGACAAAGTGAGAGCGATAATGGAAATGCCTGCGCCTAGAACGGAAAAGGAGGTTCGAGGTTTTTTGGGTAGATTGAACTACATTGCTAGATTCATCTCCCAATTAACCGCTACTTGCGAGCCATTGTTCAAGTTATTACGAAAGAATCAGGCTGTGGTTTGGAATGAGGATTGTCAGGCCGCTTTTGAAAAAGTCAAACAATACCTGCAAGACCCTCCTGTGTTGCGTCCACCTAAGCCAGGAAGGCCACTCATTTTGTATTTGACTGTATTGGATAAGTCAATGGGTTGTGTATTGGGCCAGCATGATGAAGCTGGGAAAAGAGAGTACGCTATATATTACCTGAGCAAGAAATTCACAGACTGTGAACAACGATATTCCTCATTAGAGCGAACTTGTTGCGCATTAGCGTGGGCTGCTCATCGCTTAAGACAATACATGTTGAGTCATTCCACCTGGTTGATATCCAAGATGGATCCGATCAAGTATATTTTCGAAAAGCCTGCTCTCACTGGAAGGATAGCTCGGTGGCAGATGCTATTGTCCGAACATGACATTGTGTATGTTGCTCAGAAATCCGTTAAGGGTAGTGCTCTAGCAGAATACCTGGCCCATCAACCCATTAGTGATTATCAGCCAATGTAACCTGAATTTCCGGATGAAGATATCATGGCTCTATTTGAAGAGAACCAAGGAGACCGAAATGATAAAGCATGGACAGTATTGTTTGATGGAGCCTCGAATGCGATGGGACACGACATAGGGGCAGTGCTTATCTCTCCGGAAAATCAGTATTTACCAGTGACAGCAAGACTGTGTTTTAATTGCACGAATAACATCGCTGAATATGAAGCATGTGCTATGGGTATTCGAGCGGCAATTGAATCTAAAGTGAAAATTTTGGATGTATATGGAGATTCAGCTTTGGTCATCCACCAGTTGAAAGGAGAATGGGAGACTAGGGATACAAAATTAATTCCCTACCAAGCTTACATCAGGGGGTTAATGGAGTATTTCGACTCCATCACGTTTAATCACATACCGCGGGAGGATAATCAATTAGCAGATGCGTTGGCTACCTTGTCGTCGATGTTTGAAGTTGACCAAGACGAGAAATTACCCATGATTGAAATTAAGAGCCATGCAGAGCCAGCATATTGCCATTTCATCGAGGAGGAGGTAGATGGTAAACCTTCGTATTTTGATATCAAGAAATATCTTAAGACCCGAGAATATCCTAAGAAGGAATCTGAAAACGATAAAAGATCGCTAAGGAGGCTGGCTAGCAGCTTCGTCTTAAGTGGGGATATTCTATACAAGAGAAATCATGACATGGTTCTCCTAAGATGCGTAGATGCAAAGGAAGCTGAGCTGATATTGAAAGAAGTGCACGAAGGCACATTCGGCACACACATGAATGGGCACTCAATGGCTAGGAAGATATTGAGGGCTGGATACTTTTGGTTGACAATGGAAAACGATTGCTGCACACATGTTAAAAAGTGTGAGAAATGTCAGATGTATGCAGATAATATCAATGCTCCACCTACGGCCCTGAACGTGTTGTCCGCACCATGGCCATTTTCAATATGGGGCATAGATGTCATCGGAGCTATAGAACCAAAAGCGTCAAATGGACATCGCTTCATACTTGTTGCAATCGATTACTTCACCAAATGGGTTGAGGCTGCCTCGTATGAACGTGTTGTCCGCACCATGGCCATTTTCAATATGGGGCATAGATGTCATCGGAGCTATAGAACCAAAAGCGTCAAATGGACATCGCTTCATACTTGTTGCAATCGATTACTTCACCAAATGGGTTGAGGCTGCCTCGTATGCCAACGTGACTAGAAAGGTGGTGACGAGGTTCATAAAAAAGGAATTGATTTGCAGATATGGGCTCCCTAACAAGATCATCACTGATAATGCCACCAACCTGAACAACCAGATGATGGCAGAGTTGTGTGAAGAATTCAAAATTCACCACCATAATTCCTCTCCTTATCGTCCAAAGATGAATGGGGCAGTAGAAGCTACTAACAAGAATATCAAGAAGATTGTGCAGAAGATGGTGGTCACCTACAAAGATTGGCACGAAATGTTTCCTTTCGCTTTACATGGATACCGCATATCGGTACGAACATTGACTGGGGCAACACCATTCTCGTTAGTGTATGGGATGGAAGCAGTACTTCCATTTGAGGTGGAAATCTCATCCTTACGGGTGTTAATGGAAACTCAGTTAGAGGAAGCTGAGTGGGTTCGAGCCCGATTCGACCAACTCCACCTAATCGAGGAAAAAAGGTTAACAGCTATGTGTCATGGACAGCTATATCAAAGGAGAATGAAAAAGGCATTTGACAAAAGGGTGCACCCAAGAGAGTTTCATGAAGGCGAGCTGGTGTTGAAGAAGATTTTGCCAATTCAGAAGGATCATAGAGGCAAGTGGACTCCAACTTATGAAGGGCCATTTGCGGTGAAGAAAGCGTTCTCTGGTGGGGCACTAATTCTCACAAGGATGGATGGAGAGGAGTTACCGTTACCGGTCAATTCTGATGCTGTCAAAAAGTTTTATGCATGATGATTCCGCGATAGGGGATGCCATTAGGAGATTGACATTTGTCTTTAAAGTTTGTTGTACTCTGTGAAATATTGCATATCGTGCTGAGCTGTTAGGTAAACAAGGGAAATTGAAAACAAAATGATTAAACGCGTGTTAGTGAAAGCATCACGGGTATATTCGGTCGGCAGGCTCGGTCCTGGTGGGTGTCGTGAGAAACAAAAAGAAAAAAAAAAGTAAAAAGGAAAAGACACATTTCGAGTTCGTTGTCAATAAGGTTGTCAAGGGCGTAGTATTTTCGAAAAAAAAAAAAACAAAACAAAACAAAAGCCAAACAAGTTTTGAAAATTACCGGAAAATGAGTTTTCTCTTGATTCAGGGTTTGAGGGGTAACATGTGTTCTTTTCCTACAAAAGCACATGCATTCATACTACTTGAACCTTTAACCTTTTCATTTCCCTTCAAAACAAGGATTGTTAGGAATATAATACTGGGGAAGTTTTCATCAGGGTGCACATGCCCAATGATCGGTTGATCGAAAAAAAAAAAAAGAGAGAAGAAAGAAAAAATGAAGTGGATGTGTCAACTACTACAGAGTCTTGTTTCAGGTTTAAGGTCGCAAGAAAGTAAGGCAAGCAGGCTTCAGAATGACGTGTGGCCATTTTTTTTTTCTTCCAAACGACAAAAGAAGTTTATCCAATTGCACCCCTTTTCAGCCATAAATTATAATTGCTTTCGTCACCCTCGACAAGAGTCATTAGCATATCAATGTCAACCTAAAGGGTACATCAAGGGCATCCAAAATCAAGAACAAAGTTTCTGAAAAATATGAAAATGAAAATGAAAAACAAAGATGTTCACAATAGGGGCAACGAAGCAAACGACCCAAAAGGGAAAGTAAAGGAAAAAGAAAGAAAGAAAAGAAAAAAAAAAGCGAACAAAAAAAAAAACTATGAAAAATAAGAGGATGCCCGAATTCTCAAATCCCTGGAGACAGATGACTAGACACCTTGCAAATGACTCTTGTTAAAATGATTTAACCCATCAAACACTTATTTGGGCCTTCATTTTCCATTTCTTTCAAAACCCTTTGACTTAGCCACGATACAAGCCAAGTAAAGTCCACGCCGACTGAAGAATGTTTGTTCTGATCTTTCTCACGAATTTAGCTCTGGAATGAAATGATGCGGTGAATGACACAATCACTCGAAAAAAAAAATAACTAAAAAAAATAAAATAAAATAAAAAAAATAAAAAAAAGGCATCGAAAAGGAAAAATGAAAAGATGTGAAGTCTCCCCGTCAATCAAGAATCACCTATTTGGGGCAATCCTTCCTAACCAAACCTTTCCACCTCTCCAAAGCATACTTACTGTGCAAAATTGAGGCAGTCTTGTGAACCCAGCATGTTAGCAGCATTTCCCCTAGAGGAGGGACTCACAGACATTAACATTGCTCACGAATAATCATTTAAGTCGTCTACCTTTCATACCCCTTTCCCACACCTGCTAGGGTTCAAGCTAGTTTGGATTGCAAAAAGCAATAAAAGGAATTTGGATTCGTGGTTACACTCTTTTTCCTTTTCATCAAACGACTCTTTGGCTCTTACTTTCAATGAAAGAGTTTTTAAATGTACATCAAGCTTAACGACGATATTGACAATGGATTCCAAGCATGGAGTTTTAAAAAAAAATTAATAATAATAATAAAATAAATAATAAGGAAAGAGAAAGAAAGAGCAAAAGAAAAGAACAAAACAAAGGTCTCATATGTTTGCGCATCCATACATCCTCATGCCATTACATCATATATGTCAAAAGAAGCAAGGAAAATTGTTTAAAAAAAAAAAATCCTCGTGTTTTGCTCAGCATTTACCAACTTTTCAAAAATGTCGGTCTATGGTATCGACGTTCTTCATTCATATGAATGGTTATCGAATCTTTCTTCAAAAATATATATAAAAAAAAATGATATGCATTCAAGTTTCGTGTTAATCATGTTAGCGTCTTGACGTTTTGATTTTAACACTTTGTAATATATTTTTAGCTTGTGTGGTCATTATTTCATTTTGAATTTGAATTAGAGATATAGCAACAAAAAATTGGAATTCGTTGCAGCAAAAAAAAAAAAATTAAAAAATAATAATAAAAGCATTAACGAAAATTTCAACAAAAAAAAAAGAGATATAAGAATAACTAAACTGTAATTTGTTTATTACCGATGCAAATATGGAATTACAAACAAAGTTAGGCATATAAAAAAAATAAAAAAATAAAAAATAAAAAACAAGTAAAGATTACAGTACATAAATAAAAGAAAAAAAAATAATCACAATACATAAAAAAAAATGCTCAATGTCGACCACAAGCGGCCGTTAGTGGTACAATCCAACAATAAAAATAAAACAAAAAAAATAAGATGTTCAAGTGTCGGTCACAAGCGACCGTTCTGGTACAGTCCAAAAATAAAAACAAAAACAAAAACAAATAATAATAAGATGTTCAAGTGTCGGCCACAAGCGGCCGTTAATAGTACAGTCCAAAGAAAAAAATAATAATAAAGTGTCGGCCACGACTGACCGTTAAGAATACAGACCAAAGATAAAATAAAAAAAAAACAAACAACAAAAAATAAAATAAAAAAACAAAAAAATAATAAGGAGTTTAGATGTCGGCCACAAGTAGCCGTTAAGTTTACAGTTCAAAAAAAAAATAATAAATAAATAATGATGATGATAAAAGGTCCCCTTAAGGAGACGGCAACCTCAGAGAGAGCTCCGTGGATGGGGCATTGATACGGAACGGTATGATATACGTGACTCTCTTTTCTTGTTCAGGAATAGGGGAATGGGGAAGAGATCCAGGAGCTGTGGAGTCTGTGGAATTCTCCATAAAGGATCTCCAGTTATACAAAAAAAAAATAGTAGTCAAAATAAAATAAATAACAAAACAAAAAAAAAAAAAAAAACAAAATGTACATAAGTGCTTACCATACATAAACGACGGTAGGATGGAAAAAGAAGGTTCAGATATGCTAGAGGTTTCTTGCTGCAAGCGTCGATGCTTTAATCGGTTTCCATGATTCTGGAACCAACAGTAAACGCTGTATTCCCCTATTTCTCCGTACTCCCGGAGCCGTTCTGTGATCTCCCGAACTTGTTCCCGATTGGGATTAATGATCCCATGGTTAAAAATGTTCAGCAAGATCTGAACTTGCTCCGGGGTGGACCTCCATCGTTTATAACCGACATCCATATTTCTTCTAACAAAACAAAAAAATAAACAAACAAAACAAAGGAACAAAAACAAAAGAGTAAAAATAAAAAAGATTTAGTTTTTCATTTCGTTTTTTCTTTTTAGTTCAACTTCCATTATCCAGTCTTTGAAGTCTCCATGTCCATAAATAGGTATGTTTCACGGTCCTCGCAAAGGATCCTAAATAGATCTAAGTTCAAAGAGTCAATTTTTTGTTTTAGTTTGTTTTAATTGGGGTACGTGGCGTTGTTCTACCCGAATGTCTCTGCCATACCTTCAAACGAAGGGAGATTAACAACTGTTTTCCAGTCTATATACCCCATATTTTAAAGACAGTGTGTTCATATGTACATATACATAACGAAAAAGAAAAGAGAAGTAGAGAACATAAAGAAGCAGAAAAATATAAAAGGAAAGCACGAACAAAAAGAAGAAAGGTTGAGAGAAAGAGAGAAACTTACGAACGAGAGTGTAGAGGGAGATCGCGCTAGAAGAAGGATCACAGAGAGGCTCTCGGAGGAAGATCTCTCGCTCGCTCAGATCTCACTTGCTTAGATCTCGCTAGCTCAGATCTCGCTCGCTCAGATCTCACTCGCTCAGATCTCACTCGCTCAGGCCTCGCTCTCTCAGAAGCTCTCACACTCTCGCTCAAGAATCGCGACGTCGCTCAACGCAGTTCGACCCTCCTTATATAGCAAAAAAAAATTCACTGTAGCTACAGTTCCGGTCATATCTACCAGAGGCTTTCAATAGTGTCGGTCAAAAAAAAAATCGAAAATTAAAAAAAAAAAAACAATTTCACAAAAATTTTCAAAAAAAAAAATATAAAATAAAAAACAAATCAATTTTAATTTTTTGTCATTGGTGTCTCGGTCCTCTGCTAGGCAATGGTCCTGCCCAATTTTAAAATTTTTGTCTTTGGTGTTTAGGTCCTCTGCAAGGCAATGATCGAACCCAATATTAAAATCTTTTTACTTTTTTCTCTTGTTCATCCAAAAAAAAAAAAGAAAACAAAAAACAACAAAAAAAAAACAAAAAGAAATAAATAAACAAAAATAAAAAAATTTCAAAAAAAAAAAAATACAAAATAAAAAACAAATCAATTTTAATTTTTTGTCATTGGTGTGTTGGCCCCCAAAGCCCATATTGGTCCACCAAACCCAGCTTGCCTGACCCCCAAAGCCCATATTGGTCCACCAAACCCAGCTCGCCTGGCCCCCAAGCCCAGTTTCACATGGCCCATAAGCCCAGTTTCTACACTGGTCCACCAAACCCAGCTCACCTAGCCCCAAAAGCCCAGCTCGCCTGGCCCACCAAGCCCAACTTGCTTGGCCCACCAAAGCCCAGTTTCTACACTGGCCCCCAAAGCCCAGTTTCAACTGGCCCATAAGCCCAGTTTCTACACTGGCCCACCAAACTCAGCTTGCTTGGCCCTCAAAGCCCATATTGGCCCACCAAAGCCCAGTTTCCATACTGGCCCCCAAAGCCCAGTTTCCATACTGGCCCACCAAAGCCCAGTTTCTACACTGGCCCCCAAAGCCCAGTTCCACCTGGCCCATAAGCCCAGTTTCTACACTGGCCAACCCAGCCCAGCTCGCCTGCCCCCCAAGCCAAGTTTCATCTGGCAATCAAAGCCCAGCTTAAGGTTTTCCTTTGTATTTCGGCCCTCTACAAGGCAATGGTCGAATTCAGTTTTTCTTTGGGATTTCGGCCCTCTGTAAGACAATGGTCGAACCCAGCAACATCACATCATATTACTTTTCCATAGGGTTATTACACCCTCCACGAGGTTGTTACACCTCAAAACCTTCATCCATAGGGTTGTTACACCCTCCACGAGGTTATTACACCTCATTCATTCACTTTTCCATAGGGTTATTACACCTTCTACGAGGTTGTTACACCTCAAAACCTTCATCCATAGGGTTGGTACACCCTCTATGAGGTTAATACACCTCATTCATTCACTTCCATAGGGTTGGTACACCCTCCACGAGGTTAGTACACCTCAAAACCTTCATCCATAGGGTTGTTACACCCTCCACGAGGTTATTACACCTCTTCATTCATTTTTTCATAGGGTTATTACACCCTCCACGAGGTTGTTACACCTCAAAACATTCATCCATAGGGTTGTTACACCCTCCACGAGGTTATTACACCTCATTCATTCACTCCTCCATAGGGTTATTACACCCTCCACGAGGTTAATACACCTCATTCAAAACCTTCATCCATAGGGTTGTTACACCCTCCACGAGGTTAGTACACCTCACATCATTCATCCATAGGGTTGGTACACCCTCCACGAGGTTTGTAAACCTCAAAACCTTCATCCATAGGGTTGTTACACCCTCCACGAGGTTATTACACTTCATTCATTCACTCTCCCATAGGGTTATTACACCCTCCACGAGGTTGTTACACCTCAAAACCTTCATCCATAGGGTTGTTACACCCTCCACGAGGTTAGTACACCTCACATCATTCATCCATAGGGTTGGTACACCCTCCACGAGGTTTGTAAACCTCAAAATCTTCATCCATAGGGTTGTTACACCCTCCACGAGGTTATTACACCTCATTCACTTTTTCATAGGGTTGGTACACCCTCCACGAGGTTTGTAAACCTCAAAATCTTCATCCATAGGGTTGTTACACCCTCCACGAGGTTATTACACCTCATTCACTTATCCATAGGGTTGGTACACCCTCCACGAGGTTTGTAAACCTCAAAATCTTCATCCATAGGGTTGTTACACCCTCCACGAGGTTATTACACCTCATTCACTTTTCCATAGGGTTATTACACCCTCCACGAGGTTGTTACACCTCAAAACCTTCATCCATAGGGTTGGTACACCTTCCACGAGGTTAATACACCTCATTCATTCATTTTCATAGGATTAGTACACCCTCCACGAGGTTAGTACACCTCACATCATTCAACCTAGGTTTTAATTTTTGCTATCGGCCCTCTGCTTGGCAATGGTCGGATTTTAAGTTTCTGTTCTGTGAGTATGGCCCTCTGCTAGGCAATTGTCGGGCTCTCTGTTACTTCATGACACTTTTCTTTGATTTTTGGGATTTGTTTTTATGTTTCCTCTTGCTCTTTTGGAACCCAGACGAAATTAGTGTCTCTATCTTTACTTAGCTTTACTTAGATAATACGAAAATACCAAATTTTCGTATTATCCAGTAATTCTAAGTAAAGAGGGGCAGTTGTCAACACCCAATTTCGTCCGGATTGACTAAATAATAGATCTCTTTTATTTTTTTGCTTTGGTCTTATCTTATTTCATTTATTTTATTATTTTAAATTTTTGTTTTACTATTTTGTATTTGATTTAGTCTTTATTGTAAAAAAAAAAAAAAAAAAAAGAAAAAAAACAATGAATAGTAAAAAATGAATAGTAAAAAATGAATAGTAAAAAGTGAATAGTAAAAAGTGAATAGTAAAAAACGAAAAAAAATAATAATAAAAAAATAATAATAATAATAAGAGGATAAGAATCTCTGAGTTAAGGAAGGATAAGATTTGCAAGTGGTTTTGCAAGTGGTGATTAAAATATTAATAAAATAATATTAAAATAATAAATAATATTAAAAAATAATTTGAATAGTAAAAATTTTGGACTATAAATAGCCATGGGAGGGGAGCTTATTCGGCACAAAAGGGAGTAAGAATCAAGTGAGAAATAAAAAAAATAGAGAAGAAAAGAGTTGGGAAGAAAATTTTAGAAGAGCAGAGGTTCTGAAGGATTTTCGGGAGAACAACCTCTGAGTAGAAACCTAAGTCTGGAGAAGAGGTAAGGGGAGCTAACCTTTTCCATGTTTTTAAGTTAATACTATTGTATTACTATTCATGTTTTGAATTATTGTGTATGTCTATGTGTTGGTTATATGACTGTTCGAGCATTAAATTTACGTGTTATTATTGATGTAAAACTATGTTGTTATTTTGAATCTGAAAATGAGAAATTTGTTAAAAACTAGTTGAGGAACACTTTGACTAAGGAAAGACTTGGTACTTAAGTTGTCCATTGTGACGCACCTCTCTTTCCTGGAAGTCTACTCGATGTGTTTTTAACTAATTCTTATCAAACAGATTATGTGCAGTTAAAATGCTAAAAAATGCCAAAAAAATATCAACTTTTTTTTTTCAAATCAATTTCTTATTTGCTAGAACTACGTAACCCTGATTTCTCAGTCTGAATGAGAATACGTAGGAGCAAGGTCAATCCTTGTCGGGCACAAAAGAATAAAAAAATATTTTGTTTTCTTTAGATTTTTACTTTTTAGGGGAAATTAAACATTTTGAATACCACATCAAATTCGCGTATTTAATTAAAGGTACTGCCTTCGGGCAGGCGTGTAGGGTGCTAATACCTTCCCTACACGTAACCGACTCCCGAAACCAGAGTCTGGTTTTTCATAGACCGCCTTATCCTTTTTATGGTTTTTCCGTAGTTTTCCAGAATAAACTATGGTGGCGACTCCA
Organism: Vigna reflexopilosa; assembly: GCA_027742785.1. Taxonomy (NCBI): domain Eukaryota; kingdom Viridiplantae; phylum Streptophyta; class Magnoliopsida; order Fabales; family Fabaceae; genus Vigna; species Vigna reflexopilosa. The sequence continues at coordinate 12,638,235 of CM050930.1, read as the reverse complement.
ACTCTTTTTTCAAAAAAATCAATTTCTCTTTCTGGATCGTCGTCCCGTCGCGATTTTGGTTGCGACAAGCAGCAATATTCCCCTCCTTTCCGCACCTGAAGCACTTCCTTGCACCACTTCCATTAGGGCAGTTGTTCCTATAATGAGGCTCTCCACATGTGAAACATCTAACTGTACCGGATGACTTGGTCGGTCCTGACTACACTGATGGTTGGGAGGATGAACCCCTAGACCCAGAACAGAGTGATGGTCTAATGTAAGGGGCCCTCCTAGAGCTAAGTCCACCACGAGACCCAGATGGTCCCCCACTCTTAGCAGGCTGACTCTGATGTCCCTCAACTTCCTTCTTTGTCTTCTCCATCACACAGGCCATCTGTACTAAACTAGGGAACTCATGAATGCGCAGCCCCTTCACCAACACCTTGATATCTCCTCTCAGACCATTCTCATATTTCCTGCACTGCCACTCCTCATCTATGGCCATGGTGTAGAACCAGAGTAAATGTTTGAAACTGTCTGCATACTCTGCCACTGACATATTCCCTTGCACCAATTGGAGAAATTCTATCTCCTTATCATACCTCACATTGTCCAGGAAGTACTCAGTGTAAAACTTTGTCTTGAACAATTCCCAGGTAATAGGAGTCTCACTCCTTTCCAAAATCATCTTCAAGTTGTTCCATCAGTGGCCAGCTTCCCCAATCAATAGATACTGAGTGTAAGCCAGCTTGTTCTCATCTGGACACCTCTTAGCTTCGTAACTTCTCTCCATGTCCTGAAACCAATGGTCAACTTCATCTGGGCTGCATTTCCCAGTGAACTTGGTTGGGTGGTGTTAGAGGAAGCTCTCCAAGCTCCATTCTTGAACAGGAGTAGCGGAGGAAGAAGCGTTGGGAGTGACTCCACCACCAACTAGCACGTCCATGAAGTGCCTCTGAGTGTTCTCAGCTAACACTCTTACAGCCTCCAAATTCTGAAGGGCTATGGTTCTGCTGCACCAATGCAGCATTCTGCTGCTGCATTGCCCGAAGCATAACCTCCAGCATTCTAGTGGACTCTAAAGGCTCAGGCTGAGGGGGTGGAGGAGGACGAGGCCGGTGCCATCTTATGTCCACACAGTAAGAAAAGACCATCAGTCCAACTCAAGGAAAACAAGATAACTACCTACACATGGCTAAAAGCACACAAGCACATGCAATGTACACTCATAACCTACAGGTTTTCTAAGAAAGAAACTGCTCTGATACCATAAATGTGACATCCCAATTATATAGCAAGCATGATATAATATAGACGTCATCATTTTAATATAAGAGAACAGTTGGAGTAGACTAGCAGTTAAGTATCTAATATTACAGTCATCCCAAGAACACCATAATTTAAAACTTATACAATAAAAGTATTTCAAAATGACATAAATTGAAATATGGAAATCCTAAGAAGAATTAAGATACAACATCGTTGTTAAACCCCTGACAAGTGTACCAGATCGTATCAAGTAATAATAGATGGTAAGACCAAATATCGTTCTCCCAAAGGACTCTTAGGCCTTAACTTTCATGTAAAGAGATCACATAAGACTTGAGAAAAGAATTAAATTTAGGTTTTTGAGTGCAAGACAAAAATAAACATGCAAAACGCAGTGAATCAATTGGCTAGAAGAAACTATGGATGAATGGAGTTGTTGGGGTTTACAATTTCATCTTATCCACCCTCTTATATCTACTCTTCTTATTTAATTCGCCTATTTATCATATTGTCATGTAAACTTTCTTGGTCTACCCTAAACTCAATCTCTTGGCGAATAGAGCCTATTACTAATTACTGGCTTGCTATCTCTAGCCTCCCCTAGTAACTAATAATGCATGATAAACGGAAGCAAAATACAATTGATCATCCTACCCCTATCTCTAGGTGGTATTAGCTTAATCAAGGAATTCCCCCCAGTTCATGACATTATTGTACGTCTCTGTATCAATAAAGACAAACAACATTTACCGAATGAGTTAAACGATAAAAGCATTAAGCAAAGGTAAGGAACCCAACAATTGATAATATAAGCATATGCAAGCATATAAATAAAATAAGAATTTCAATATAAGAGAGTTTCAAAACATTACATTGTTCCCCAACAACAAAGGGTTTAGTTCACTATAGACATGGTGAACTAGATGGAATTAAATGAAAGTATGGAAGAATAAACCCTAAATTTGGTATATTGGAGCCTAAGCATCCAAGGAACCGCCTCCAAGGAGTGTTGGGCAGTTGTGGACGTTTATGTCTGTCAAAAGAATACTTTGAGAATCGCATTGGGTCTATTTATAGCGCATAAAAGTAACAAAATTTAAGCTCAAGCCCATCTGATGGACGCTCAACGCCTAATTTGGCTGCTCAGCGGTTTGCCTCTAATTGCAAAACCGCTCAGCGCTCCAATACACCGCTCAGCGGTGGCCCTCTAATCGCACAGGACGCTCAACGGTGCCGCTCAAGCAAGAAGTAGTGACTTCACCTACGAAACTGGCGCTCAGCGTTGGAATTGGCGTTGAGCGGTGCACTTGACTCTTCTTTTCATCCTTTTTCTCCTTCTTTCATGAGTCTAAGTCCTCCCTTCTTTACTTCCATCTTCAATTCTCATCAAAACCCTGCAAAACAATGCAAAACAAGCATAATATCTCTAAAACCAACTTTTGACTCTCATGTGACTCAACTAAGTGTTTTACTTGAGTCTTAAGCTCATTCTAAGTCATAGAGGTTGTGTTTTGATATCAAATTAATGTATAAAAATAACGGTTTTCCAGCCGTTATCAATCGTCTCCCTCCAAGTGGATGATCATCGCAAAGGAAAAACATACACAAGCAACACACAACACAGAAGCAAGGGTGAGCTAGATAAACAAACAATATACATATAGCACAAATCAATTAGCATCATCATGTTTAGTTATATATAAAGTAACCAGTTAAAGACAGACATTTCTAACCATGCATCAAGTACTCAACGCGACTCATCTGGATTTGTATAATTGTCGAACTATTGGTAGTCTTTGCACTTGCATAGTTCAGCTAGCCATCCCCAACACTATGCAAGGTAAATCCTCATACCAGTCTATAGCTAAACTCTAAGACTATAGACGAGGACCTCCCTCTACTCTCACCACTCACACCATTCTTCTCTATTTGAGCATGAACAATGCTTAAACTATACGATATATATACACATATTTAGGTTCTTACAGTTCCCAATAAAAGAAATATAATATCCACATACAAGGAAATGAATTTAGTATTGTCATGTGTTTAAGATAGGTTTTTTACTTTTCATTTTCATACACAAATAATAAAATAAAGAAGTAAGACAAATATCAAGTAAAATCATAATATATCAAAATACATACAAACTCTCCTTTAAAACTACATTTTCCATTTTATCATATTTTATAACTATTTAAATTAATTTTATAATGATTAGTGAGATAAATGAATTTCAATATAAAATAAAATAATCCAAGAACATTTCTTCTCGAATAAAAATTATTTATTTAAAATTTCAATATTATGTCTTCACCTATAATAATCAAATCTTTATTTATTATATTTTTTTATCGTTTTACAATAATTATTATATTTATTACCACAAACATATAAAATAATAAATATAGAAATCAATTAATATAACAAAAAAATAAATAAACAATATCAATACATAATTAAAAATAAATATAAATAAATGAACAAATATATATATATATATATATATATATATATATATATATATATATATATAGGGTTTGTTAATGTGCGTACGTCTGTTTTTCAGTTGGTACATTTTAGCAATGTGTACCGGGTTTTAGTAGACAAAAATACCCTCATATATTATGGATTCTAAGTTTTAAAGTCAAAGGTATTTGAATAATTTTCATTCTCAAAACTAAAAAAAAAAAAAAAACAAGAAACCCCAAACCCTTACTCACCTCCCTCATTCCTCTCAACCCTTTTTTCTTTCATCTCTCTCACTCCAACATTTTATCTATCATTCTATGGTAGATCCAACTGGAAAAAAAATTAGAAATACTCGTCGTTAAACAATTTACCTTTGTAAAGAGTTGAGTCATTGGCATATTCGCCTTCAGGCAAAGGTTCATTCAAGATCTCTTCAATTTCATCATCTTCACTAACCTCTCTAATTTCATCATCTGCAAATGTTGAATCATCATCTCTTAAAAAACCTCCAGGCCATTTAGATATAATCAAGTTACTTAGAATTTAAGCTTAAAAGAAAGGGGTCTTGGATAGTGAAATTTAGAAATTAGTATAGGAATGTTATGGGATCTGTTTTAGTGTTGTCATAAGGTCAGTTAGAACTTGTTAGGAGGGTGATATGGCTAAAAACTATATGAAATGAAAATGGTAGTTTATAGGGGCTGTTTTCATGCAATTTTGGTGTAAAAAGAGGATGTTGAGTAGTGAAATGGTGAGGTACGAAGTTTGCACTATTTTAAAAGGTTAGGAGTATGTTATCACACCTATTAGGACTTGTCTAGATGATTAAACCAGTAAAATCTGTTCTGAAATGGAAAATGGCTTCATAGGTTGAGTTTTTAGTCCATTTTAGGGGTTTTAATTAGGTAAAGTCTAAAGAGAAGGAGTATGAACTGAAACGAACATTTGGGTCTATCTTTAGGGGTGATTTGTAACTATTTTGGAGTGGTGAGAATGGTATATAACTGATACAAGAATAGTTTATGGTTCATAGGTGAGGTTTAACTTGATTTTAGGCTAGATTTAAGGGTTTTAATAAGTGATATTTTGAATTAGGTGTTCTAGGTTATAGGTGATGATTTGCAATCTGTTATTGAGTCAATTAGGACTTGTTCAAAGGGTTAGGTTGCAGAAATTTGGTGTAGAAGGTGAAAATCCGAGTTTAAGTGCTTTTGGAGTGTCAAAAATGGTTTGATACACCTAGTCTTGGGTTTAATGATCAAATGGATGCTTACTTCTAATTATAAATGTGTTTTCCCATCAACTCTAATGTTTAGAAAACCCCTTTGATCATTAGAATAAGTTCCAAGTGCATCAAAAGCCAATTTCGAAGTTGTTGTCAACTGGTATGGGGCTTGGGCGCACCCCAACACCCTGGTTTCTGTGCAGCTCGCGCGCAGGCACCCCGAGCGCCCATGAGCGCCACTACCACATTTTTGGGGAGTTTTTAAGGTTTTGGATGTCCGTTTTGGATGTTCTTTATATCGTTTTGGGGGGTTTTAGATCCTTCCAAAGTTGTCGGTGAGAGTTTCAAAGATGTTTTCCATACCTAAATATGAGTATCAATATGCCATGAAGAAATTATGTTATTGTATGATTTCTGATGACTTGTATGTTTAGTAGTCTCATGTATTGGTATAGTATCTGAATGTGAAGTGATATCATTGGTTTCAAGGTTGGAAAGGTTGGTTCCAAGGTGGAACTTCTTGGTGTGGTTCACGTGTGTTAGAATGAATGCATGTAGCTCAATTTTGGGAGTTTTCCTGACACTCTAATGGTCATACATTCTCATATAGAGAGGTTTGACGCATGTGGTGAGAGTAGTAGGAGGTCTTAGTCTAGGTGCTTCTAGTATGGCCTATGACGCGGTATAGATAAACCTTGTGATGTGTGGTAGGGTGAAACCCAATTGGCAAGGACTTTGTAAAGCAGTATTAGTCACCAAAAGTGCATATCTCACCATAGCTCGACATTCATTCTAGGTCTAAATAATTGGTCTAGGTCTTTTTACACTAAGATATTTGAGTTTATCTATGCTATCTGTATGATTATTAAGTGAGATATTTTAATTGACGTCATTAATTGTTTTGAATCTAGCCGACCCTTGATTTTGTCTTTGTGTATGTTTTCTCTTTTGCGATGATCACCTTAGTACACATGACGATTTTTAGTATTTTTCAAATTTTACTATTTATTTTAACTTATCCTTTGTTTTAGCTTTTGGAAAGTGGACAGTTGCCTAGTCGTTGAAAATTATATATTGAAACTCATAAAAGAAAAGATGACTCATTTGTAAATGAGGCGGCAAAAGCTATAGCGGTTAGTTTTACTATAATATGATATTTTCAAACATTATGCTTCAATATTTAGATCTTTAACTACAACTTGTTATATGCCTATAGGAACAAATTGAAGTGGGTTTGAGTCAAAGCACTACTAATGAATCACAGGTTTCCCCTCATGATGTTGTTGGTAGAGTGTTAGGCCTAGAGCATTTTGGGAGAGTGTGATGCATGGGTTTGGGAGTAGCTCCTACTAACTCATTCAGAAATACAAGAATGCGACTTTCAGATTTAAGCATTGGTTCATCTAGTACTGCCACATCATCAACATCTTCTAATAAGTGGGAGCAAAAGTACATGAATCCCAGGTTCAAACCACCTTGGGTGCGTTGAAAGCATAATGAAGGAAGGAAAGATAATAAGTGGGAACAAAAGTACATGAATCCCAAGTTTAAACCACCTTGGGTGCGTTGAAAGCATAATGAAGGAAGGAAAGATTCCTGATGAATTGGCTACCTTCTTTAATCCTCAACCACAAGTAAGTTACTAAATAAGTATAAGTACTATGCTTGATATACTGTAATTACTGTGAGCACATGTAATTGAGTTTAGGAAATGAGTTTAACAGATGTTGATAAGTTGTGCTTTTCCAATATATTTTATTTAATCATATGAAGTAACTAATTACTTTTTATTGACCTGGAAAAATTGTAGGATTGATTGAACTTCTATAGAAATATCTGATTATATAAACAGTACTATAATACATGAGAGGTGGAATTGATTTTTTGTTCCTTTAGCACCCTCTTGATGAATATTTCAAACACTTTGTTTATGTATGTTAGGTAGCTCTGAAGTTGACGTTTGGGAGGAAGATTTAAAGTCATGGTCTGTCTTGTTCAAAAGCCTATTTGGAAAAATAAAAAAAAAATGACCAAGATAACAAAAATCATACTTTGTTGGACCTAATGAACATTATGTTTAAACTTCAAAAAATATGGTCTGAGGGGCAACGTTAAACAGGTTTTAACCATGATGACATTCTAATTTTTTGTCTCGGCTGCCTTATATGGAAACTACTATAATTTGAATAATGTCTTTTAAAACAGAATTCTATTTGATTAACTTTTTATATATTATTTTCAAAATGTGAGCACATGTAATTGAGTTTATTTTATTAATTTTTTTATATTATTTCAGCAAGCTGGTATGCAAATGAGCTAGAGTCTTCTTTGGGTACAAGACAATCATCTGGTGGAAGTAACATTTAAGGAGTTTATGATATTTTTTAGGATAAAACTATACCTAGTTTATTATGAATTGAGTAACATTTCTTTCTTTGAAACTACTGCAATGGGATTACATTGACTTCTAGTCTTTCCTATCATTCTACTAAGTTTAGAGAAGTGAAAAAAATGTGTGGAAACTGGATCAATTGAATATAAATTTTGTTTAACGTTGTTTTAACTACTTTTCTTCTAGCTTACTACTGTAACTATACAATTGTTTTTCAATTTATTTTTCTAAATTCCTTCCTACTTGGGGGCTTTTGTTCTAAGGTATCATTTTTTATTCTGAGGAATCATATTTGTTTTGTATTTAATAATTTTAAAAAGAATTTAAATTTAATTAATTTTGAAATTTAAAAAAAAAAAAAGAAAAGAAAGAAGTTAGTGGAAATAGGTAGTTATTATAGACAATAACATCCATTGTCATGGAATCCAATCCCTTTTCATTGGAAATGAAAAAAAAATTAAAATGTCAAGGGATCATTATCTTTGGAAAAACGATATTAGGTGTATATTTTAATAATCATCAAACCAAAATAGTGTCAAAAATATAGAAATTTTTTGTCATCAAATAGTTGATAAATAAAGGAGGTTAAAAACTCCCACAAAATAATAGCCAGTAATAGAAGAGGTTTTTACCATTCGCAAAAAAAACTCAGCAAATTGAATGTGATACCAAGGGTCGCAGAAAACCCCCAGATAGATTGTGGCGACTTAAACTGCGGTGGTTTGAAAAACCCCCTGAAATTACTTTGCGGAGGGTAAAAACCCCCGCAAATCAAAAAAAAAAAACCTTCACTAAATAACCTTTGTTTTGTAGTGTTGTATTGTTTGTCTTTGTGTATGTTTTCTCTTTTGCAATGATAACCTTAATCGAGTGAGTTTAAGGAGACATTCTTTACAGTTGCTCCAGCGAGAGGTGGGGGTGAAATAGTTGAAAAGTCAGATGGTTCTACAGGTGTAGAACTTGTCTTTCATATGTTTGTTTTCTTATAATAGTTCCATTATCTTATATGTAATATTCATTTTAATAGTATTTTACTATTAAAAATGGGATATTACAACAAAAGCTTTTATTGGTCAAATTTCACACTTATGATGCTCAAGTAAATCTTCCTTGAGTTGTAATTTTATAATTGTAAATTTTACAATTTTAAAATTTTTTAACTTTATAATTTTATAATTTTATAGTTTTATAATTTTATAATTTTATCTTTTTATATTTTTATAAATTTTTTAATATCTATAATAATATATAAAAATAATTTATCTTATTACAGTTTTACTTCATAATATACTTCTTAAATTTGGTAATATTAATGTTATTAATTTTTTTATCTTAACTCAATTTTCTCAATCTTTTCAGGAGGATTTTTTTTTTCTTTATAACTTTCAAGTACTTTTTTTGTACACCTCATTTTTTTTTTCTATAACTTCAAATCCCTCTGTATTCAATTTAAATTTCTTAAATAGCATCATAAATTTTAAATAAAATCATATATATATATATATATATATATATATATATACGGGGTTTGTTAATGCGCGTACGCCTGTTTTTCAGTTGGTACATTTTAACAATGTGTACCGGATTATAGTAGACAAAAATACCCTTATATATTATGGATTCTAAGTTTTAAAGTCAAGGATATTTAAATAATTTTCATTCTCAAAACTAAAAAAGAAAAAGAAACCTCCAAACCCTTACTCACCTTCCTCATTCCTCTCAACCCTTTCTCTTTCATCTCTCTCACACCAACATTTTCTCTATCATCCTATGGTAGATCCAACTAAAAAAAATAGAAATACTCGTCATTAAATAATTTACCTTTGTAAAGACTTGAGTCATTGGCATATTCTCTTTCAGGCAAAGGTTCATTCAAGATCTCTTCAATTTCATCATCTTCACCAACCTCTCTAATTTCATCATCTGCAGATGTTGAATCATCATCTCTTAAAAAACCTTCAGACCAATTACCAATTCCTTCTGATGTCATTATGCTTGTGAAAATTAGATAAAATTAGATAAGACAAAAATTATAAAATGAAAACTCATTATAAAATAATTTTTTGTAAAAAATTGTTTAATAGCGAGTGTTTCTGATTTTTTTCCAAGCGAATTACCAATTCCTTCATATGTCATTATACTTGTGAAAATTAGATAAAATTAGATAAGACAAAAATTATAAAATGAAAACTCATTATAAAATCATTTTTTGTAAGAAATTGTTTAACCGTCAGTGTTTCTGATTTTTTTTTTTTTTAATTGGGGCTACAGTAGAGATGACAAAGAAAAGGTTGGTGTGAGAGAGATGAAAGAGAAAGGATTGAGAGGAATGAGAGAGGTGAGTAAGGATTTGGGGGTTTCAATTTTTTTTTTTGTATTTTGAGAATGAAAATTATTTAAATATTCTTGACTTTAAAACTTAGAATCCATAATATATGAGGATATTTTTGTCTACTATAATTCGGTACACATTGTTAAAATGTACCAACTGAAAAACAGGCGTACGCGCGTTAACAAACCCCTATATATATATATATATATATATATATATATAGGTTTAATAGGTTCAGATGTCCCTATTTCTGTGGGTTCGTTCCAATTGGGTCCTCGTAATCTGAAAGTTCTCAATTGAGTCCCTATTTTAATAAAATTGAATCAATAACGCCCTTGTCATTAATTATTGTGGACGGCGTTAACTTTCTTGCTATGTGGCATGCTGAGGTGTTTTTTACTTACGACGTGGCAGAGTATGAGATTACTACGTTGATATTTATATTATTTTAAATTTTAAAACATGATAATCTGATTAATGAGTGTGTTATTTAGGAAAAACTCATTAAAAATTAGGGATTGGTGATTTGGAAATTGGGGGTTTCTTCTCTGGATTTCTTCTTGTAGGTCGGGGTTGTTGATGGTTGAGAAGAGCAAAGACGAAGGTTGATGGAGGCAGGTTACGCGACAGCGGCAAGGAAGGTCACGCTAGGGTTTGAGCCCTTTTCTCTCTTCACGATAGGGTTTCACCTCTTCTCCCCCGCGACGCTGCTAATGCTCTATGGTGGTGAGATGAAGGTCTGAATGGTTGGCTCGGTTCGCGTTAGTGCTGGTGGTGGCGAGGAGCGAGAATGTAGAGATTGTCACGGTGGTGATTTAGGTTTTTAGGGTTCTTTCAGTTTGGGATTTTTTTGTGGGTTTCAGGTGTGGAATCAGGGTGGTTCTATTGGAGAATATGAAGATTCATGATGGTTCTATTGGGTTCTATATAAAAAATATTTAATCTAAAATTTTAAAATAAAAAATTTTCTTCTCTTCTATTTTACTTTCTCACCTTTCTCTGATGTTAGTTTTAAATCGGTTCAGTATAATCTAAATTTCAGATTATTGGTTTGATAATTGGTTCAGTATAATTTTGTTAAAACAAATTCAACCACGTGCAATTGGGTTCCTCGAGTTCTTGGTGCATTTGGCCACCATCCCAATCATTGACATTTACACCAACCCTTATTTGTGAGGAGAAGATGTTGCGAGCTTTAGTAGGGGAATAAGAATCTGGTGCCAAACTAATGATCGGGCAGTCTAATGCAATACATTGTGCAATTTGTATCAAGATCCGTTCGAGATGGCGTCTTTCCTTGCATCACTGAATCATTAGAGGGCCCATATACATCATAGAAACCATCTACTACTTTCTCCTCATAGTCAAGCACATTATGTTCCTGATCAACAAAATAGGAATGAAAGATAATCAAAACAGATGTAGTTCAAGAAAGGTCACTAAACGAAAAGGTGAAAAAGCATCAATGGAGGTGAAACAAGTTCCATGTTCCTTAACTACATTTTATAATTTTATTATTTCTATCTTGGTGCTGAACAGATAAAAATAAATTTAAGAGACCATGTTCACTTAATACAAAGAAAATTTCCAAGACAATGACATAGTTAACCAATACCATGTGATGAAGTGGGTGAGTGTGTAATAATGAGTATAAAGCATATACTTCTACAATTTCCTTAAATTTGCTATGTCGTATAAAACTAATGCAATTCAAAACGATAGCGAGAGTTTCAAACAAACACAACATCTGTGCAACAATCAATTGCTGATTATGACAGAAAATTCATCGTATCATAGTGTAAAAATGTAAACTGTCCAACCAAATGTTTGCCAGTGCACCAACTCAATCACAAAAATTCCTTGTTTTTTCAACATCAAGCACCCAAATAAACACCCGGTGATTCTAATAACAACATCCCACATTTATAATTCCTAGGGATTTATCGCAATTCCACAAAAAACCACCCAAATATTCATCATTTGACCATCATTCCAAATAAATAAATAAATATCATTCTCGCTCCTCGCCACCACCAGCGCTAATGCGAACCCAACCAACCATTCAGACTTTCATCTCGCCACCACAGAGCATAAGCAGCGCCGTGGAGGAGAAGAGGCAAAACCCTATCGTGAAGAGAGGAAAGGGCTCGAACCTAGCGTGACCTCCCTTGCCGTCGTCGCATAACCTGCCTCCATCAACCTTCATCTTTGCTCTTCTCAACCATCAACAACCCCAACCTGCAAGAAAAATCCTGAGAAGAAACTCCCAATTTCCAAATCACTAATCCATATTTTTTAATGAGTTTTTCCTAAATAAAACACACTCATTAATCAGATTACCATGTTTTAAAATTTAAAATAATATAAATATCCACGTAGTAATCTCATACTCTGCCACGTCGTAAGTAAAAAACACTTTAGCATGTCACGTAGCAAGAAAGTTAACGTCATCCACAATAATTAACGGCAAAGGCGTTATTGATTCAATTTTATTAAAATAGGGACCCAAATGAGAACTTTCAGAATACGATGACCCAATTGGAACTAACCCACAGAAATAGAGACCTTCGAACCTATTAAAGCTATATATATATATATATTAAGATTAAAAGTAAGTATATATATTTGTATGTAACATAATAAAATTTAATTTTTAAATCAACAAAATAATATTTAAGGGCTAGAAAAGTTTTAGTAATTCTGGTCTTGCTCTTTGCTCTGTTTTCAATCTACTTTACTATTTTTTTAAGTTATTTTATTGCACTAACAAAAACGTTAACTCAATGATTAATCAATTTAAAAATATTGTTCTCAAGTTTTCAGCTTTAAACAATAAATAACTTAAAATTTTACCAGTAAATATTCTGTAAAAGATAACTGATGACACTAATTCGAAAGAAAGTCTGGAGTTATTCAGATTTTTAACATTATTTTTTTATATAAAACTTTGTAATTAATAAAATCAATTATTTATAAATTTTATATTTTATTTTTATTATTAAAATTAACACATAATTAATATCTTATATATAAATTAAAATTTGAAAGTTTATCTAAACTCAATAAAATAATGTTAAAATTTTAATTCCGTACCGCCGTCTTTTGTGGAATTGGGATGCGGTGATATAAATCCAACCCAAGCGACAAACTTTGATACCTAATTCTAACATGTGATGTCATATTAAGTAATAAATAAAATATTAAGTAATAAAATAAAACATCAAGAAATAAAATAGAATATTAAGTAATAAAATAAAATATTTATTTGCTTAATTTTGTTTTTGTGCAAGGTTGATAAATGTTACCTTTGTTTGCATTTATCTCCTTAAAACCCGACCTGGACGCTTGTGTCTCAGTCTCAGTCTCACTTTAGCTTTCAGTTTCAGATCTCTCTTTCATCACACCAATTTCCAGGTCACATTCCAATCTTCAATCTTTTCGCTTTTCTCTGTAATTTTCCTTTCCCTTTTCTTCAATCTTTTACTTTCTCTTTCACTTTCATATTTCGAATTTTATGTAAAACAACTTCTCCTTTTAATTCTTGGTTTGTCGAAAGTCTTGTATTTTTTTTCCTGTGAATTTTGTTTGAATGCATGTTGGAATTTGACTGTTGGTATGGTTTGGATCTTATGCCTGTCGTTCTTGTCACGAATCTGATTTTATTATCAATATTTGTTCCATGGATTTTGAAATTTTCAAAACTTTCTTACCCTTTTAAGCTGGGGTTAGGGTAGGATGATTTTACAGGTTTCGATAAGTTTATTTGGTATCCGCATAGCTAGGTTTTTCCCTTAGCTTGAAATTTTGGATGAGAAATGTTGGATAACCGAGCATTTCTTGTTCAAAACCTATGTACTAAGAAACTGTTTTTATATTAGGCTATGTGTTAAGATCTTACAAGATTGGGCTGGCGTGCATTCCTGCTGTTTTTATGTTATCTCAGTTGATGTTTTTGTGGCTTTTGTATAGGATTTGAAACATGGCAGATTCAAAACCAGGATTGAGGAAGCCAGTGTTCACCAAGGTTGAACAGCTTCGCCCAGGAACGAGTGGGCACACTTTAACCGTGAAGGTGGTCAATGTTAAGATGGTGATGCAGAAAGGTCGCTCCGATGGTCCTCAATCCCGTCAAATGCGAATTGCTGAATGTTTGGTTGGTGATGAGACTGGAATGATCATATTTACTGCCAGAAATGATCAAGGTGTATATATCACTGCTCTCACAAAGCTTCCCCTAGATACATGTTTTCCTTACTGCATTGTGACTGTTATTGTCATCATATTATTTTGTATTACACTCTTGTTGGATTGATCTTTTTTCTTTGACTGGAGGAAGGGGTGTTCGCATACGATTTTGCATGAAGTGATCACATGTCATAAATCAAGTGTTTTTGATATATTTGTGGGTATCTTGCATCTTTGTTTAGATGTTTGTTACTTGTATTTTGTCTGTGGTCATGTATCAGGTACTTTATTTTGTCAATTTCATGGCCATTTGTAATTACTGTTTGGGTTAGACTTTTTGAACCCCATGTTAAGGGAAGATGCAGATGCAAGATCGCCTTTGTCGTCTGCATTGAAATTTGAAAAATACCTCAATCCTGCTCTTGATTTCATCCTTTGGCTGAGGCCTGAGAAGTGTAGAAGCAAAAGAGAAACTGATACAAGTGGTAGCCAGTTTTTAAAGAATTCATACAGCACTACACAGACGTATAGACTATTGAGTGAGAGCAGGATAGAGAGAAAAGAAAACTGCAGTTATGTAATGACTTCTCAGATTTGAAGATGCTCAATCCTATTAGTTTTCTTAAAACCTACTACTGCAGTATTTACACAGCAGTTAACTCCTAACTACCTAACTGGCCCAGACAAATGCCTAAGTTGGGTTTGTTATCTTAGTACCTCTCACCCCCACCCAGAAAAAAGATCCACCTTGTCCTCAAGGTGAAGGAGATTATTTAAGGCCTGCTGCAGATTAGATTCTGCCTCCCAGCTGTCTTCAAAGGAGGGGGATTGGACCAGATCAAGGCTTCTAAATCATCACCTGGTACTACCTGCCTGCAATCCAACTCATTTTCTGGTTGAACTGGAGCTCCACGTCATCAGCTAAGGCCAGGGCAAGAGGTTGAACAAAGTGTGGTGTGCTGACTGCCTCCTTGAGGAGGGGCACACAAAAAACTGGGTGAATTCTGCTATCCTCCAGTAAATCCAGCTTATGTGTCTCTTGACCTATTCTTTACATAACATGAAAAAGACCACAATAATGAGGACTGAGATTTTTTATCTAGTCTTCTGTCTTCCGTCTGGAGAGCATGTCTTAGAGGGTCGCAAATTAGAAAAACCCAAACTCACCACGTACTCCAGACATTTGCTATATTCATGAACTTGCATTCTCATTCTGCCCTGGGCCTTTAACAAATGCTGCCTTAAATCATTTAGCAGCCCATCATGTTGATGAGTCAACCTGTTAACCTCTTTTTCCACCTTTGAAGGATTAGCTGTCCCCTTCAACCAGGGTAGAACTTGTCTCCTTGACAGTTGCATCAACTGCATCAGCTCCAAAATATCAGCAATCCCTACCATGGCAACTACAAAGAGTGGAACACCTCTACTCTTCTCTGCCTCTGTTTTCTCTAATACACAGCATGGACAAGGTGCTGTGGAACTTGTTTCTACCGTTCTACCTGCTGGACTAGGTGTTGCAGCCTCAGCATTGCAAAAGGAGACTTAGTGAAAACTCCTCAGAGTCACATATTGCAATCCCCCCAAGCTGATTTTGGGTTGCAAGATTGCCACCAATGGAACCAACCAACCAAGCAAGCATCTTTCCTAAGAACCCCCAATCTTCTGCATCATTTCTTCAATCATAGTTTCCAACTTTCACCATGTCTCTCGGGATCTTGGTTCTTATTTTCACCATAGTCTTCCCTACAATTTTTTGCCCACCATTGAATTCCTTGACCAATCCCTATCAATTTGAGATATTCACAGCTCCAAGATGAACTTTGGTACTAGTTGATACACTTGGCACCCAGAATTAATAGAATTCACGCAACAGTACAGGGGAAAAAGAAAGCTGTTATTTTGTAATAATGACTTCTGGGAATCCCAGAGGGTCAGTCCTTTCCTCCTCCTCCATAATGAGTTTTTGTTAAAAACTACTACTGCCGTATCTACCCTGCTATTTATAGAAATTAACTCGTAACTACCTAATTGGCCCATGTAGTCTAACTAATTGACTTTGAGGGTCAGTTGAGTTTTTTCTTATTCCTTATGTTTGCCGATGTGAAGGTTAGAATGGGTAGCAAGTTTGAAATGGAAATTTATACCCACTGATTACTTTCTTTTACAATAAGACTCAGGGATACTTAACATACAAAAATACCTGACTTTATATAAAATGTGTTTTTGGATCATTGATGTTACTAATAAATGAAGTTCAGTCGTCTCATGTTATTGTGGTGATAATATATTATAGAATACTTAATTCTGGCAACTGATAGGAAAAATAATTCCCAGTTAGGATAAAAAATTGCTCAATTTTTAGTAACAATTTAACAAAACAAATGTTTTGGAATATAAAATGGAGCGATCAATGGGTTATTCATAGATATAAATCAGTTGTTCCCCTAAAATCAACTGATAGGAAAAATAATTCCCAGTTAGGATAAAAAATTGCTCAATTTTTAGTAACAATTTAACAAAACAAATGTTTTGGAATGTAAAATGGAGCGATCAATGGGTTATTCATAGATATAAATCAGTTGTTCCCCTAAAATCAATGAAGGCCAGCTCCTTGAAAGAACAGAAAAATGCAGAAAATTTAAGATAGGTTTAGGGCTGTGTAGGTACACAGACCCTCTAGCCCAAGTACATTCCTTTTCCTCTCAATTCCTGTCTACCATGCTGTCACTTTTTCTCTCCTTTTAATCATCGTAGCAAAATTCGCATGCTCTCCCCACTTCTCCCTATCTCATGGAAATTCTGTTATATTCTGTTACCATTCCCTCGAGCCACCTTAGTGTGGTATTATGTTCTTTACGCAGTCATTCTTGTTTAGTCATTTGTCTAGTTGTATTTCATGTGAAAGTTCAAATGAATTCCATGTTTAGGAAGAATAATTTCAAAATGCTTTTATGTAGAAATTTCAGATTAAATAGGCATGTAAAGAAATATTTCAATCATGATTTAAAATGTTTGATTTGCAAATAATATATTGTCTGATGCCTTTGAATAAGTAGAGTTTTGTTTTGATGCTGAACATTTTGTTGTGGCATCACATTTTCAGTG
This sequence comes from Vigna reflexopilosa, assembly GCA_027742785.1. Lineage (NCBI taxonomy): Eukaryota > Viridiplantae > Streptophyta > Magnoliopsida > Fabales > Fabaceae > Vigna > Vigna reflexopilosa. Next base: position 12,621,276 of record CM050930.1, on the reverse strand, counting down.
GATTTGATGAAAGAGGGCTCTACTGTGATCCTTCGTAATGCGAAAATCGACATGTTCAAAGGATCAATGCGACTTGCTGTGGACAAGTGGGGCCGTGTTGAAGTCACAGATGCTGCTAGTTTCACTGTGAAGGAGGATAATAACTTGTCTCTTATTGAGTACGAACTGGTGAATGTTGTTGTGGAATAACTTGTTTTGGAAATTGTGGAACTTCTACTTAGAATAAAAACAAATCAAGTTTTTCTATGGGACATCTCAGCATGGCCATCACATTCACCTCAGTTTAGGAATAGAGATTTGAGAAGCCAGTACAGTACCAACACTGCATCTTACTGTTGAACTTCTTGTAGCTTCAACCATTGAACAAACGGTGACTGTTAGTGCAAAAAGGAATATGAGAATTGGCTTCCAAATCATGCTTTTTGTTATGCTATCTCTTGACAATTTTGGATTATGTGTATCAGAATATTATACATGGCAGGTGAATGTTTATATTTTATGTTACCCTTCGTTTAGTCTCAATCTTTATCGTTCTAGCCTCTGAATTTTTGCGCCAAGAAGTATATCTGGGATCTTATTGCAATATCATCAATTGATTTTAAATTTCTTTTACTGTTATTTCAAAATGGCAGGAGATAATTCTTTGAATAGAGAATCTTGGTTGCAAACTTTCTGCTTGAAAATTAATTTTCAGGTGCATTTGAATTTTTGTTTCAATCTTTATTTCAATTTCATACCTTGAAGGCAAGAAAGCCAGAGGAAGGGAAAAGATAGCTAGAGATACAAAGTTATGGAAAGACTTCTCCTTTAACATGCAAACAAAGGAAGCAAGCCAAGACTTCTCTTTTTAATTTGGAGAGAAAATAAAAAGACGGTTTAATCGATAAAAGTATTTTTATTAATTGCATCTCTTGGTTTATTTCTGTCATTCTATATTCATAATTAAACAACCTCAATTCATCTTTCATTCTTAAATCAAACAAAACATCAGTGTTCAAAATTGTGTTTGAAATTTAAATAAATACTAGAGTTTTACATCATTTGGCACACATGGACAAGTATTAAGGATGCAGTAATACTCTAATGGTTCAGCATTATCTGATGTATTTGTTATTGTTACACCACTCTGCTAATTTTTCAAGAAATATTCAGTGTAGGTATATCTAATAATGCTAAAGAGTGCATAGTTTGTTTGAGGAGTGACTGTGAATAAGATTATCATTCGTAGAGATGTTGACGCCATGGCTAATCTGCATTAGGAATTTTAGACTACCTAGTGATGAAACCTATCTAATATGATATACACATCATTGGCAGTTTCTTCCTACACTTCATCAAATTTCTCCTTCCATTCCATTATTTTGGATTTTGTTTTCTGAAACACTAAATTAATTTCGGAAACATTTTTTTAAAAACACTCACCACTTTTACTCCTAAAAAATATTTTCAGAATTGATTTACTGCATTCCGAAAAATAAAATTCGGAATGATGAAGTGCATGAAGAGATTTGATAGGATGCAGAGAGAAACTGCACATATCATTTTGGAACTTGTGGTTGTCGAAAGCCCTCTCCTTTTTTTGACTTCTTATTTTCTCTTCATTTTTTAATGGATTTTAGCTTTCAACATGTTTATAAGTAGTTGATTTTTTTTTTCATTTAGTTATAAATTGGTGAGAGTGGAAAATCCACACATTTTAAATCATTTTCTTTCTTTAGATATAATAATTCTTAAAATGATAATTGTTTTTTTTTTAACTTTTTTGAGTTCCACAATATAATTTTTAAAATTTTGTTCTTTGATGTTAGTATTTGAAGTGTAATATGGATGGATGCTTTTTGTAATGCATAAAATGGAGAGGTTTGGTGAAGTTTAATTTAATGTATTCATTATATTAAAAAGAAAAAACTATTTGCTGCATTATTAATATTTGAGTTTTAAATAGTTTTTCTGTTTTTTGTAAAGACTTCAATATTTTAGTTATTATATCTATTAATTTGAGATTCCTTCATTCATAGCATCCAATTGTATCCAACAATGAGAAAAAAAAAATCATATTAGTAAGAATCAGATTTGATTGTTCTGAAGTAAAAAAAGATAAAATAAATAACATTAAAAAAAGATTAATAATTAAGATTTCAACACATTTATAATTTACAATTATTTTTCATCAATATACTAAGAAGTTCATAAAGAAAGAAAATCAAAGTAGGAAGGCATAACTGATATATAGTCGGGAGCATGAAGTCATTGATACATCAGCCAAAATTAAAATAAATAACAGTAATGTATTATTCATAACAGAGATGATGATAATAGTACTTTGGTGGAAATAAAAAATCAGTTTACTAGTTACTATTACTACTACCACACAGACCATTATTCTTTCTGAATGTCTGAATCTTTTTCTATGGGAACCCTCAGCAAAAGTGTACATATAGTGCAGGTTTGCAATGAATATTTTACTGGATTTTTGAGTGCTGTTCTTATGTTTAGTCTTTAAAATACACTGATTTTGATGTTTTAAAATAAATTAAAAAAATTAAGATATATCAATATCAGTATATTTTTTATTTTCTACAAAGAACAGCACTAAAAAAGCAGCAAAGAATCTAGACTCACTGCTGAAAAGAGAAATCTTAAATAGATATAGAGGGCAAAAGCTTGTAGTTCAAATCCCACAGCTCAAAAGTGCCATTAACGAAATCATAATGTGCTCCTTTCAAAGCTAGAGATTTGTTCTCCACACCAGCTCTAACAAAAGGATAACTTAACAGATTCCCCAGTGACACATTCACAGCTTCCTGCATTGGAAATTACAAGTAAAGGCTATTATAATTTTTAAAAGTGACCCTATATTTATGAATAACTTAATGATAAATAGAGACAGTTAAAAAAATAAAATAAGATTTAAGTGAGAAAGGAAGGATATTTAACAAGAAAGAAATAAGTAGAAAGACAAATTACTTTTTGTACAAGTCATTTTCTTATTTTACTTTCAATTATATTTTAAAATAAAATATTAGTTTTGGTATATATTTCATTGTCCCAAGTTGGACATAACAAAGAAAATTTATAGTCTATTTCATTGTCCGAGTAACATAACAAAGAAAATAATTACCAAAATGTATATATAATACCTAAAATAACAAACCTTTTTCACCCTAAATAATCCCACTAATACACAAAACATAAAATAAAGGGTGACTTGACTACCAACATAAACATATTAAATAAATAAAAAAGAAAAGACGAAAATATATATTTTATTTTAAATATATAAAATTAAAATTAATATAACCATGAAATTCTAACTCGTTAAAATAAGATAATGTATAAAAAACATAATAAATACGCAGACATAATATCTATATTTCTGCCAATTATAATAAAATAAAATATAACAACAGTTATGAATGCATAATTAATTAAAAGGATAATTTACTTACCTTCTCACAGTTAGTGCACTGCTCTTCGAAGCTTAATTCACTTGTTTCTGTTTTAATCTTGGACCTTGCTGGTGTACATATTTGGACCCATTGCTCTATGAATTCACTGAAACATCACAACAGAGGAAAGAAACGATTTTTAAGGTGGTTATGTTCGTCATTTTTCTGATGTCACAAAGATTAAGTGTGCACCAATAATAGTTTTGTTCACCAAAATCACTGTGCAGTAGTATAATATATTCGTCAGAGGAATCTTGTATGCAAGAATCCAACGACTAGTTAGAGAGGATTTGCACTTAAATTCATCAAAAATGGAATCATTCATGTAATAATTTTCTTCTCCTTTCTCATGAATATGCATTGTGATTTGACATGAAAAGTCAGGGGAGCAGTAAAATAAGAAAAGCTTCTACAAACTATATATAATGTTGGATTATAATTTGTTCTTGGTATATACCCAGCAACATTTCAAAAAGGTTGCTTTTATCTGGATTTGTTAAGCCTTTTCCAATTGTCTCCAACAATAAGGAAAGAATGCTGTACATAACTTTATATTCACTGTTATAAAAGGTGGGATATGAATGATGATTCTACTCAAGTACTAAGCATTTGGAGTAATACTTTTTACACATTAAATACTATTTAAAAGCAAGTATATGTATGAGAGAAAAAGATACGAGTTTAAGAAGAAAAATAAGTGATAAAATAGGTGATTTGATGAAAAAAATATTAACCAAATTGTATTCATATAAAATTGTTGTAAAAATATATTTTTACTATAACTTTATATTCTTTCAAGCATATATATATTTGTGAAAAAGCAATAGTAAATCACATACTTGGAAGTCCTGAAAAATTACATAGCTTCAGAGTTTAAATTAATTCCATGGTGTGTGTAGCTATTATTCATCCTTCTGGCAAAGTTGTTCAGGACAAAATTTATATACACTTTTTTATGTGCTCTTGAAAATTTTGATTAAAAAGGAGCTAAAAAAACTGTTGTGAAACAGCATATAATTAGGTTTATCCAATTATTATTCATTCCTTCTTTTAAGATCCATTAACAATGAGTTAATAAATCCCTTTTAAGGATGTTCCAAAGAAATCCTAGAAGTAGTCAAAATGTATGAAACTTGCCTTGCAGTGGTCCCATCATCTGGGATAGACATGAGCCCCTTTATACCACCACAGCAACTGTGTCCAATAACTACAATATTCTCCACCTGTATGTTACAATACCCATATTAGAATCTTAAAAAAAAATCATATTCCCTTTTAGTAAGAGACATATATGTTCATCTATATATATATATATATATATATATATATACACACACACTAACATGCAACACTAACATGTGTTCCACTTTCCTCAAACTAGATATAAAAACGATCAATTTGAAATGAGATGCTGGCATAACTCATACATAATTACGGAAGACATAAAGTTTTATATTAATTAATAAAATAAAAAGAACATGTTGAATAAATTAAATAAATGAGTAAAGGAGTGAACATATTTATTATATTGGGAATAATACATAGTGGGAAGGTGTGGTAGATAGGGACTAGATGTTGAGTTATGATTATGAATTTGACTACCACTATGCGAGTAGATAAATGCATGGTAGTTAGTTGAACGTTTGATTTTTATCATTCTTGGCATTAGCAATATGTGCACCAATTCAAAGATTCCTTAAGCTGTTCATAAACCACTTTCGTCATTTGCTTCATCAAATAGAATAAGTGATGCAAGTTGAAATCGATGCGTGTGGATCCCAAACAAAATAATGAATAACATAAATTGCACCAACCACTAAACTTTTTTCCTTTCACTCGAAATTCACCATTATTGAGATAGCTCAGTTTTTTTTGTTTTTTATTTAAGTATATGATAAAAGTTTTCAATATATTTTAAAATAACAAAAACAATATACATCTATATATATATATATATATATATATATATATATATATATATATATTTGAAAGAAAAAAATATTAAAAAATTCATCTTTATTAAAATATTTCATATAAGATAAGCATAGAGGAACACAATTATGAGAAATAATTACCTTTAAATGCAAGACTGCATACTCAATGGCTGCCCCAGCTCCTGAATACTTCGTCTATAGAGCCAGTAAAAAAATTGTATTGATTTCAAACACCAAAAAAGGTAACAAAAGGAAGACGAATTTGGACGACAAACTGCATGTTTAATTGCAGTACAGAGTCAAACGTTAAACCTTATCATACGGTGGAACCATGTTGGCAATATTTCGGACCACAAAGGCTTCACCGGGTTGGAAATCCAGAATATGGGATGGACAAACTCTCGAGTCCGAGCACGCAAATACCATAAACTGCATGTGTTCATAGCAATGTTATATAATTGTCATCAGCGGCAACATAAATATATTAAATGAGAAAACTTGCTGCATAAAACAATGATTTAAAAAGTGGATTGCTGGTTGATTCCGTAAAATACTAAATTAATAGATTGTTAGTTAAATTAGTTAGTCACTAGTTCGACCATATAAAATGGTGTAATAATGTAATATCCAAACTAAGTATAGATGTTATATTGTGTTCTAAGTTACTATAATTGACTTTGGTCAAATGATAAGCATATATATATATATATAATTGAAAAAAAAATGTATAGCTAGTATATAGTGAATGTAGTTGGCTAATAATAGTCAACACATGCCTATGCTGTAAAAAAGTAGGAATAGAATATTTCATTAATAAATCTGAAAACAACTGTTCCGTTCAAATTTAATTTTGTTTGTCTGTTTTTCATGTCGTTATGATCGAAAGTATCAATTTCACCACAAATTAAGGTAATCAAAAGGGAAAAAAAGAATGAAGAGAAAGAAGTAACTAGTGAATGTGCAAAAAATAACATGACTAACCTTTGGGCTTTGGCCTTTGGCAAGGTCGGCATATAGATCAGGATTTCTCCTGAAAAAAATATACGAAAAATCCACCCAAATATCAGAAATTTGAATTTCCCTTAATTACTGGTTAAATTAAAGTAAAAACAGAAGATGCCTTAATTTCCGCAATGACAAAGGATCCAACTCAACACGGAAAGTAAAGTGCCCTTCTAGCACCAAAAACAAAACATCATTCGACATTGGCCATCTCATGATTTCCATTTATGAATGGAAAGAAACATCTGCTTACGTTTCCACTTAATTTTGTAAACATAAAGTTCCACTTTCTATCACTCTTTCCATTTTCTTTTGAGTAGTGTGACGGGAAAGGGATGAATGAGGAACATTTTAAAAATATTTTGATATTCATTAATTTCATTTTTTTCTTTGCCATTATTTTGTATTGAAAATATAACAATTTATTGCTTTCAAAAATTATGGATTAATTTAAGATTTTATTCAATGATAATTAATTATAAAAATTTAATTAGAATATATTGAGGGTGTAAAGTGCATTTTCCAGATGTGTAACGTATAAATTTACATTAATATTTGGATTTAATTATTGCTAAAGTAACTTCTCAAAAAAAACAATTATCATGTATAGAACTACTTTTTATTTTAAAATATTTATAGATAGAATATGATGCTTAGGAAAAGTGTTCAAACTCAAATATCCTAATAAAAGGTTTATATAAGATTAAATCAGAGTTTCTACATGCAAAATAATCATGTCAGTATAAAAGTCTCGTATGGTCAACTATTTCGAAATTACTGTTATATAAATTTTAAAATAATTATTATAAGAGCCAATAAAATTATTATGATAATTCATGATATAATGGTATATTATTCTAACTATTTTATCAAATACTAATTCTTATAATATTCTTATGAAAATATTTATTTTGTTGTTGCTAATTTTAAAGGGGCAAAATAAAAATTTCTTTCTCCATTATTCCATCACAATAATAGCAAATTCTTATCGATAAGGTTCCCAATTGAATAATGAGATAATAAATGAAGGAAAAGACACATACAAAAATTTCTCATTCCTAAAGGTGATGAAGCCCGTTTTGATCCTCTCCTCCGGGACACAGCGCTTCGCACCTGCAGCCTCTAGCTCCGCCGTCAGCTGCGAGATCTTTAAGGTGGCGACGTCGCCGAGTTCAGCCTTTTCACTGTTAAAAAAAATAACAGAAACCGTTTCACAGCGCGGAAATCAAAGCGCGTACTAGGTGGCGTGGGGCCCGCATGAGAAGAACCACACCACCTACCACCTCCTTCTGAAACGCTCTATCTATCTATACTTGTGGTCGTGTTTGTCATAAAAGGACAGAGTCTAATGACGAAAAAGGACAGCAATGTTTGTCTGAATTACCTGAGAAGCTTGGTCAGTTTTGCGATTGCTTCGCCGAATGATTCTCCTGCCATCTCTTCCTTCTGTTTTGGTCTCAAACAACACAATATACATTCAGTTTAGTCCAAACCTCAAGAATTCAAAACAACGAAATGATCAATCTCGTCATAAAATTATTTAATAATTAATCTGCCACAGATATAGTGAGATGATAATCGATCAACACACGAATTCTATGCTTTTGTTTTTGAAGTTGAACAATGAATCAACATAACTCATCATCTAAGAAAATGATTAGCGAAAATTAAAATTAATCAATCAGCGTAAACGTGAATGGTAGAATATTACGTGATCTGAAACTGGTGGAGGAAGAAAAGAAGATAACGAACATATATATGTGTATTATTACCTTGTGAGATTTCTGAGTTTGGGTTGGAGAAAATAAGGATGTTTCTGTGTGTGTTTGTGTTTGTGATATTATTATATGCAGATATGAGTATGACGGTTGAGTTTTCGTTGGGCGTGTAGAGTGAGCAGAGGGGAATTAGGATTCACCTTTGGTGTGCCACTAAACGCGGGTCTTAACTCATCACCAACATCACACATTTTATTTCATTTATTCATCAATAAATAACTCTCTCTTTATATCGTTAGTTACTTCCAATAAAACTTGAGGTAATTTCTCAATAAAAAATATAATTCAGCAAAAAATAAATAAATATAATAGAAGGAAGGAAATAAAAATAAATAATTTTATAAGAAAAAGGAAAAATAGGAAAATGAAAGTTATTATTTTTACTTGTTTTATAAAATAAAGAATGTAATATAATTACTAATATCGGTTTTATTTTTAAAGTTTTTTCAGTATAAAAAGGCAAAAAAATCATTTATCTATTGTTCTCTACTTTCTTCACGTTGACATGGAGTTGCTTTCCTCTCATTTTTCTTTTAAAATTCTTCCAAAAGTGTGATAATAATGGTAGGATAATATTAATTTAATTTATTTTACACACATTATAAAAATAAAATATTATAAAAAAGTGAATTTATATATTTTTAAATAAAATGTTAAAATAAAATATAAAAATAATAATATCATGTAAAAAATTTGTGTGTCGAAATATTACTTTTGTAATATAATTTAAAAAGTATGAAAAAAACGCTTCTTTTATCCCAGTAGAACTAAAAATTCATGTGCTTACCAAATTTTCTAACTTTTCTTTTTATGAACATTGTCATTCAAAATTGATAACTGAAAATTAATAAATGTGTTATCAAGATGTGGAGTTTTGACCTGCAAATATTCTCCATATATATCTCACTCAGTATTTACTATCAGAGAGTAAAAATATATTTAATTTCTTTCGTTTTCCTTTTAAGTTCAATAGACAAAGAAAAAAAAAATTAAGAATTCATTTTAGTGTGATTTTCTGATTAAGATAAAATTTAAGCTTTCAAACTTACATTAAAAATGATCATAAACTATAAAAATTCCGAATGGATGGAAAAAGCTACACATATAATTGCATCTAAATTTGAGTATTTTATGTTTGGAAAGGTTGGCATGAAACATTTAATTATTATTGGTATAATTAGATAAACAAGGGAAACGGAAATGGAGTTTGGTGTGGATAGGGAATCACCCAAAGTAGAAGTGTGGTAGAAAGTGAGAAGTAGTGATGACCAACTATGAGTCATGCATTTTTAGGACAAATATTATGAAAAATTATATTATTACATAATATATTTATGTAAATGGAATTATTTTCTCATTTTTTTATTTTTTACTTTATATTTTATTGTGATAAAAATTAAAATTTTTAAGTTAAACTTATTCAGGCATTTTTAATTTTTTTTTTTTAATGTAAAGTGGTCAACCGGATTAATTAATCACTAACCATCTATTGACTCAATGACTTGATTTAATGAATAATAAAATTTAAGACAAATTATATTTTAACATATATAACTTTTTTATATTTATTTAATATTATTTTTTTTCTTTTTTAAAAAATACAAAAACTTATTTATTTATAATCATTATATTTTATGTTATGCGTTAAATAAATGTAAAAATATATCCTCCTATCATTATTCAAAATTTAAATATGAAAAATGAAAAATGCGACCTAAAAATAATTTCTCTTGAATTTAAAAGTAATACTTTATCAGCAAAGTTGACACAATTGACATTAACATCAGAAAAGAGAGTGATGGATACTTTAAATGCAATTAATTAGCTATTACGATAGCCTATGCTTATACTATATTCAAATGAAATTTCAATTTCAATTTAACAAAAGGCAATTATTAATATTCCAGAATTATTATTCTTTATGGAAATTTGTTTAAGAGGGAAATTGAAACATTCATTGACTCCAGAATTCATTTTAGTTTTCAGTTCAAATTTGAAAAGAAAAACTGAGAGAAATAATTTGTAAGCTTTATATGAAAACAAAGGGATGTAGGCTGTAGGCAGTGGTATTTGACTATAGAAAAATTATGTGATTTATTTTAGTTCCTTTGTGTTATTATAAATACATGTAATGTCTAATACCGTAAATTCACTCAGGGCATAATTTAAGTTAGGTATTTAATGTTTTTTATGATCCTATTTATTAGATTTCTTCAAGAAATTAATTTAGTTAAATTTTAAGTATTAGTAAAAATGAAGTTTTGAGTATTGTTACTAAATACTACATTGAATTTGAATTGTCAAAATTCTTGAAAATAGTCAAAACTTCAAATTTTATAAAAAGCACATTTTTTTTTATTTTTATATGCTACAAATTTAATAAATGATGAATTAAATTCTAAGTCTCTCGTAAATTTATATACTTTTAATTGAATTTTATTCAACTATTTAAAATTTCTATATTTTTAATTATATATCATCTCGTCACTTTATTTTCTTATTTTATATATTGAATATAAAATAATATTAAAATAACAAAAAATTCTAACTATTTTACCTCAATTATTTTACTGTTTACAAAATTCTATATTTATTACAAGACCTAGAGATAAGAAAATAATATAACTGTAATTATATCATTCAATCAATGAAAAAAAAAATCAATAATAATAATAATTTAATTAAAAAATATTAAAAATTTTAAATATTCAACCAACAATTTTTTTTAATAAAAAGTGAATTAAAAATATATAAAGAAACGTAAAATTAAATTAAATGTTTAATAAATGAAAAACATACCGAGACAATCTTGGTCGTGCAACAGAGCATGATACACTTTTTGAATGCACCAGCCATGCTTCTCTTTGCACTGCAGAATCCTCTTTTCCCTGTCATGCACACACAAACCAATCTTCTCAACATACTTCCCAACTTGCAATTCATAATCAAGGAAAGATCAACAGCAATTTTAAAACTAATTTCTTGTGGGCTCAAAAAACAGTAAAATTTTAAAAATCAGCGTAAAGTTTATATAAAAGTTGAGTACTCTTGGGTCTGAGTAACACTTACACTAAAATATAAGTTAGAACTTGACATGTTTGAAAATTCTGATACACATATTCTCAAAGTATAAAAGGCATGACAGCACTTTGTTGGAAAATGCAAACTTTGAAGGCAAATCCAAATGCAGTACATATTAAACCAGAAAATTGGTAAAGTATTATGTTCTGACCTTCTTCTGGGTATGCAGACTTTGACAAATTTATAGGAAAAGGGTAGTTAATTATGTGAATGAATGAGAGAAAGTGTTAGGTGTGTGTGGTGCAGTGGACCAAAAAATGGTAAGGAAAAAGTGCAGAAGATGAAAAGGGAAAAAGAAGGGAGAATGAGAATGAAAAAAGAGTTTGAAGGGAATCACTTATTTACTAAAAGATGATAAAGAAAGCGAAAGGTAACTTAATATTAGGACACTGCTTTCTTATCTCAATTCTCAAAGCCAATATGAGTGAAGAAGAATGTTAGCTACATCATCATGCATCTGTGAGAGGTCACCAATGTTCATAAATTTATTTATTTCTTTTCTAGGAAAAAAGAATATTTTCTGAATATGATTTCACACCGCTGCTAATTTTGTCCTGTAATGCATTTGGATGAATGGATCATGTTTGTTTTGTCCCTTCAAAATTTCACTTTATTTTATTCCTATTGGCCAAAATCTCCCTGTCTTGGTCTTCCATATTACTGATCATTTTTTTGTTGGCAACTATCAAGTCAACAATTAATAATGTCAATTGTAGAGTACATAAGGGAGTATAAATCTATATAGATGTAATAATAATGTTAATACTTGAACTACTAAATTTTTACTGATTTTATCATAGTAATATCTTCTACAATTAATCTTAAAAAAAAAAAAAGGAGACAAACAATAAGATAAAAATGAATAGTTGAACATAATATTCAAACCCTTCACAATTTATAATAAGACTTTAGACTGTTCATCTCCACACTGAAACATCTAATTTTATTAAAAATATGATTATATAAAATAAGCCTAGTGATGCAATGAAAATAGAAAGAGAAGTTATTAATAAAATATGCAGAAGAAACTTATTGGCTATAATGCATGCTCATCTCTATAAATTAGATATTTATAATATCGATTGCATAATAAGTTTATTATATTTTGAGAGAATATATTATGATAACTCTTCATCAATGATTTAATGTATTTTCTTTATCTCTTAACCACTAATCATGATTATAAAAATTTAAAAGATATTATCTTGTCCAGGAAACGAAACAAACAATATACTGCGCAGTTTTCTACCTAACAGTTCAAATTTATTTATATAATACAATTTTCAGGATTGAGATTATGTAAGGTCTTCTGAAAATCTCAGATGAAATTTATAAATATATTTGCCTTGTCTAAGAAGGTTGATATTTTTATTGTTGATTCAGTGGCAGATTCTATCAAAGGTGCACGTGCATCTCAGCAGCTGAATCATTCTTCTCAGTTGATAAAAGAAAAACTTCACTGGAGCAAGGTACCATATATAAATCCCTTCCCTTAATTTCATCTGCTATACCAGAGTGCCAGAAACAAATTAACAGAATTTTTAGCCAAAACAAGAAAAAAAGGTAAGTCTGTATGAAAGAAAACATGGATTTGATCATCTTTACAAGAAAAGGGTTGGGAAACAGAATAATTTTGCAAATAGAGGGTCATTTATAGTTGAAAATGTACAGAAAACCCTTTTTTTTTTCTAGTCACTCTTTTTGATTGTGTTGCATGAGATTATTTTATTTGTTCGAAGGTAGATTAATCTGGATCTCGTAATTAGCAACCTTTTAGTGCCTAGGTTTGAATTCTTCTGCTCATAAAGGGACTGAGAAAGGAGAGGTAAAAGTACTTGGGTTTGATGTAAAAAAGAAGATAAAGTATATGATTCTCTACTTTTTATGTGTTTTTGAATCTTCAAAATTTACAATTTGATTGTTCAACTATTGATCTCTCAGATGTACAAACAGTCTAATGAAGAACAGGGTGTAAGTAATAACAGGAAGGTAAAGGCTGCACATCCTCCAACCCCCTTTTTCCTTTTTAACTTACATTTGGTGAACTTTATCATTCATAGGACTTTCTATGGCAGGTTGGAAACTGTGATGCTGCAGAGAGCAGTTTTCAAAGGTATAAATATAATATTCAACATCTTCTACCTCGTACTTCATCTTTTTTGGGTTTAGGGTTTAGGAATGATTTTTCCAAGTTTCCTAGAACTTCCTGGAGCCTGCACAGATTGTAGGTGTTGTTAGAAACATAGAATATAATATCTTAACATACAGAATTAATTTGTTCTGTACGGATTGAATGCAGCATGAGTGTTGATGATGTGGATCCATCTGGGGGTTCATCATTCCAATTAAGAAATTTGAGTTGCTGCTCATTGGTTTGTAAACCAAGTGCTACTAAGACAGCCAACAGATACTTCATGCTTCATAAAGTAACTCAGTCCTGGCCCTCCCCAGCCTTGTGTTTTGTGGAGAGAGTGCCTCAAGATGCACAAAGTTCTCATGTTACAGTTTTTAATTCAGGTGACGGATCCTCAAAATCAGATAATGAGTCAGCCTCATCTAAGGGCATGCGGGATGTTCATATTGTAAGAGCTTAGAACTACTCATGCATGTCTGAAGCTATCTCACTGAACTTCAAAACTGTCTATTTTCAAATCTGTGGCACTGCTGGACTGATACTTTATGTGATGAACATCATAGAGACCCTTGACTATTGCAGACTACTTATGTTTAATAAGGTATTCATTTTGTGTTTTCCAGTCAATGCGGTTGATGGAGGACTTTCTAGATCTTGCTAAAGAAAACACAGAAAAGGATTTGGAAACTTGTGGTATACTTGGTGCCTATCTTGTAAGAATCATTGTAAAACCATAACTTCGTTGTTTTTGGCTTGTCATCATAAAATGAATACAGAGATATTGTGCCTGTGTGTTGCCATTGTTCTTGTAAAAGAAGCACCTTTTCTTTTTTCAGTTTTGCAGCTATTAGTCTCAACTTATCAAGATAATGGGAAACTAAAAAGAATATAAAACTGAATGAGAAAATATTTTGAAAAACTTAACTTATCATAAAATTAGCTGCTTCTTTTAAAAGAATATATGGTAAACAAACATAAAGTAGCTTCTGCATTTTTAAAAATATCTAAACGTAAACATAATCACTTTTTTTAAAAAAAAAAATTATAACTAATTAACTATGTACATCAGATTATCTAGCTCTATTAGATATGTTATTATCAGAACATTTCCATTAAAGAGCAGTGAGTCATACCTCCTGAATAATCACTCCTTATTTTGTGTCTTTGCGTACATGAATATGCAAGATTATTTGTTAGTACTCTATATCTTGTATGATTCTTTTCAATTTTTTGTTAATGGTATTTAATAGATTTATATCTGCCAAGGTGGTGTGTTACGGAAAAGAAATGAAGAGCCTGATTTGATCAAATGAATTACAGAATTTGAAACTGATACATGATCATATCCTTCAATTTTCCAGGAGAAGGGAACCCTCTATATGACTACTCTGATTATACCAAAGCAGGAATCTGCTTCCAATTCTGTTAGTATCTGGATCTCAGCCTTACATTCCTCTCACCTACGGCTTTAAAATGTTTTGGTACGTATTTTCAAGAGGGCACGATTTTATTATTAATTGTTTTGTTGCTATCTTGATAACTGAATCACAGTGTCAAGCTACAAATGAGGAGGAAGTTTTCAAAATTCTAAATGAAAGATCCCTTTATCCTGTAGGATGGATTCATGTATGTCTTTCTATCTTTTCACTAATGCTAATTAAGAGTAGAGGTTTTCGCTGGTAAGACTTCTCTAACCCTTTTCTTCAAAAAACTTTCAGACACATCCTTCTCAAAGTTGTTTCATGTCATCTGTGGATCTTCACACTCAATATTCCTACCAGGTGACTGATCCATGTATTTTGTAGCACATCCTCTATGATTTTGGTTGCAATCAGTGATTAGAGCCATTATGGTTTGGCATAAGAAGACTTATAAAGAAGATGCTGTAGTCTGTATATGATGGCAACATATGGATACTTCATTCTTTCTGTAAAGTTGAATTGTATACGTGTGTATTAGGAAAGTACAATCGCAAAAGTTTTCCTTTAACGAAAGGACTTAAAAAATGGTTTGTAGGTGATAATTATAACCAACCTAACTATTAAAACTTGAATGGATATTTACTCTAAGTATAGTCTCGTTCTATTTTCATTTTCCAGACAAATTATGGACTCACAGTTTGGTGTTATTTTATCAGATGATGATTCCTGAGGCATTTGCAATTGTCTTGGCACCAAATGATAAATTAAGGTCTACCTACTGTCTTTTGTTCTACATTAAAGACAAATTATGCAATTCCTGTTCATCTTTGTGTTTGTATGTTTTAACTGTTGTCTTTCACCTAAAATTTGGATATCTACTGTATTGTACTTAAATGTTCTATCTTCTTTTCTTCCCCTTTTCTTTTTAAAAGTAATTCCTCATTCCAATAATTTCATCCAACTTTCATTTTGAGATAATAAGGGAGCTGAATGAATGTAAGATATTTTGAACAAAACCATAATAGATGTTCCTCTGAATCTGATTTGGATTATAAACAAACCTATATGATGCTAAAAGTACTTGTGGTAGCTTCTGTTGAAGCACAATAATAAGCCTAATTCTAATTACCAGAAATGCTATATGAGAAGATATATGGGAACTCAAATTTAGTTATTTTGTTTAGGAGCTGTGGATTATTTCGTATAGCCGACCCGGAAGGAATGGATATTCTGAAAAATTGCCAGGAGACAGGATTTCATCCACACAAAGAACCAGATAATGGCAACCCTGTGTATGAGCACTGCTCCAATGTGTACAGAAACTCTAATCTAAGGTTTGAAATCTTTGATTTGCGATTAAATTGACATTGAATACAACACTGTATAATATGACAGATTCAAGTGATCTGAAAGAACAACACTGTATAATATAATATGACAGATTCAAGTGTACTGAAAGAACAACACTGATACAAAATAGTTATCTTTTGTCTAATGAAATAAGGTCGGCTTTGTACCCTGTTGCATATTCATACTTATTTTGGATTCCAACAGTACACACTAAATTGAAAGATTTAGGAAATAATTTAATGAAGATTTATTTGCTTTCTAGCTCCTTGTCTCAGAATTTGTTCTCTAAGTTCACTTTGAATTCCAGAAGGTAGAAGTTACTGCAATAAGTCATCACACAGTTAGATCAAACCAAAGTTCAAATTGACTCGGCCCATATGACACTTCTATCTATTTTTAGAAAGGTGACCTACTTCCAAAAATTCTATTTTTAACCTTAATTAATATTTTTTTTTTATTTCTTTCTCTTTCATTTTAAAATCAATATGTATCTCTTTAATAAATTTTGAAATCTATACATATTTTGAAATCTAATTCATAAATTTTTTAATTTTATTTTTAGATTTAAAATTTAATAATAACCTAATTTAATTTAAAATTTTAATATTACTAAATAAACATTTATATTTTAATAATTATTAAAATATTTTAAAAAATAAAAATAATAAAAATAAAAAAAATAATAATATAAAATCTGATTTCATATATTTAAATATATTAAATTATAATAATTATTAAATTAAAATTAAATAATTATTAAAAAATTTGTTTATCGGATTTTGATAAAGAAATATTTTATCGGGTTTTGATAAACATTTTTTTTAATTTTGTTTTTTTAAATAAAATTCTAATAATGTTTAATATATTTTTATATTTTAATAATTATTAAAATATGATTTATATTATAATAATAATAATTTTAAAAAAGTAAAAATAAAATAATTAAAACAAAAATAATTATTTAAAATTTTATTTAATATATTTAAATATATTAAATTATATTATAATTTTAAATTAAATTAAATAATTATTAAATTTTAAATAAAAATTAAATTTTGAAAATCTTTGTTTATGTCATATCAAAGTCCGTTAAAATATTTAGCATATTTCGATAAAAAAAATTTAAAAATTGTTTTTTATTTAAAATTCAATAATTATTTAATTTAATTTAAAATTTTAATATTATTTATAATATTTTTGAACAATTATTTTTATTTTTATTATTGTTAGTTTTATTTATTTATTTTTACTTTTTTAATATAATTATTATAATAGTATAAATTATATTTTAATAATTATTAAGATATAAACGTATATTAAATAATATTAAAATTTTGAATTAAATTAGGTTATTATTAAATTTAAAATTTAAAATTAAAATTTAAAAATTTTATAAATTGATTTCAAAATTTGTAAAAATCTATAAAAAGAGTGGATGGCTTTAATAAAGAAAGAAAAAAAAAAGAAATATTGATTAAGAATAAAAATAAAATTTTTTGGAAGTGAGAAGTTGGAAGTACAGGATAAATCACTCTTTTAGAAATTGTAAGATGGACAGTCCAACTTAACAAGACAAATGAAATATTATGACAATTTAGGCCGTTTTTCTTCCTTACATTTCTATATATTTCAATCTGCACCCTTATGAGGTGGTGAAATGACTTATTTGTCTTTATGTTATTCCACCTTCATATTCTTCTTTACATCGACCCGCATCCCTCTTCTCTGCATTTCATCTTCTTCCTACGGATGTTTATTGAAAAACACATTTTAAATTGTCTAACCAATATTTTTTTATTTTGTATTATAATTTATTTTATTTTGGATTTTACATTTGAGAATATAATTCATAATATAAATTTATATTTTGAAATATATAATCTCTAAAATGTAAATTTGCATTTTAAATTGAATATTTGGAAACAACTCCAAATTAAATAATTTAGAACTAAAATAAAAATCCTAAAGAACAAATTTGAAAATTTGAAAATTTATAGGGTTGACATAATAGAGCTAGAAGCTAGAAACTATCAATAATTTAATGGATCGCGATAGGTTGACAACATAGTTTTTACAATAATTTGACAACGTATACATGTCAAAAGGTTATTAGATCATTTAAAATATTTTTTTCATTAAAATTGGCAATGAATTTGACTTTCGAAAATGCCCTTCTCATTTTTGTTTTCATTCTCCCTCTACTGTGCATTTTGGTTTTCATTTTGTGTGTGTGCTTTCTCTCTTTCTCTCTCACGAAGCAAGTTTCTTCTTCTCCGGCGAGACTCCGGTGAAGCAATGGAAAGCTCCAGTAACAAGGTGTTTTCTTTTCCCTTTCCATTTTCCGTTTTCTATTTTCCATTTCCCATTTTCCCTTTCCCTTTTTTCCCCTTTTCCTTACTCCATTTTCGTCCTCTCTCTAACATCTTTCATCGTTCTCTCTAAGCTCCTTCCTTTCTCTCTTCAAGCTTTCTCATTTCTCTCTTCAAGCTCACTCCTTTCTTTCTCCAAGCCTTCTCCTTTCTCTTTTCAAGCTCTTTCTTTTCTCTCTTCAAGCTGTCTCTTTTCTCTCTCGTTTCTCTTTATTTTAGCTTCATCTTCTTCGGTGAAGCAACCTGGCGAGAAACATGTTCTCCTTTCCATTAATTTTGTTGTGGGAAATGGAAAACTCCAGTGACTTCGATGATGGGAGCAAGGTATTTCCACTATTCCCTTTTTCCCTTTCGCGTTTTCCCTTTCCCATTTCCTTTCCCCCTTTTCACTTCCTCTTTCCCATTTTCCATTTAGCCTTTCCCCTTTTCCCTTTGCCAATTTGTGTTTCTTGATTTGTTAATTATATTTTGGATTGTTCTAATGTGAAAAGTTTTTTTTTATGCAATTGTGTGTGTAACATTCTTTCAAAACCAAGTTTGTTGATGTTTTGAATGGAAGATTGACTCATGAGGAGAGAAATGTCTACTTGATAAAATTATGGAATGTTCACTTTCCAATCATGTTGATGTTAATATTTTTAAAGCTTATTGCAATGGATTGTATAGAACTAGAGCTGTCAAAATGGGTCACAACCAGCGGGCCAACCCAGCCCACCATGGGTTCGGGCCAAGTTGGGTTTGAAAAAATTGTATTTTTTTTATGCGGGTTGAACCCGTTGTGGGCCAGGTTGGCCCACCAACCCACCAACCTAATTTTATTTTATTAAAATTTAATTTTAATTTTATGAAAAGATATTAATTATTATTTTTTTGCTTGAAAAAATTATTTAAGTTTTCTATTTTCAAAATTAATTAAACACCCATATCGGCAGTGAAATTTGGGATTAAAATTTGTTTAGATTTGAATTATAGAAAGTTTGTAATTTTTTTTATTTTAAAAAATTGTAATTAAGTAAGTTAGTGAGCAAACCCATTTACCCACCAACTCGTGGTGGGTCGGGCCGGGTTCGAATTTTTCTGTCTCGCTAATAAATGAGCCGGGTTGGGTTGACTCATTAGGTGATCAACCCGTTGTGGGTCGGGCCGGGTCAGATCGGGTTACCCGTTTTGACAGCTCTATATCGAACATTTCCAATTCACATCTTCTTTCAATTTTTAAATTAATGGATTGAACCAAAATATGTTCTCATCATGAAATGTTAATGGATTTGATACACATGACCATTAAACTCACTCACCCATCTCAAAAATTGGAAAAAGACACAAAAAACACAAGCAAAACCATCCTAGGGAGTCTAGTTGAACTACCTTGGTTCAAACACCTATAAAAAATTTTCCTCCATAGTTGAGTGGGGCAAACTGTGCTTTGATACACTTGACACCATCAATGATGAGCAACATGAGGTATCCATGCAAAAAAACAGAAAAAATCATCTACAGGACACAAAAATGACCCTGGAGAGTCAATTTCTTCCAACTAGGGAGTAACGTGTAACTTTTCATACAAATCAGCAATCAGTCCCTGTTAATCGATTACACATGTAATCGAGTACCAGGGGCTGATTGCAGACTTGTACGAAAAGTTACACGTTACTCCCTAGTTGGGAGAACTTGACTCCAAGGTCATTTTTGTGTCCCTATGAGTAATTTTTTCCAATTTTTTCATGGATGCCTCATGTTGTTTATCTTTGATGGTGTCGATTATATCAAAACACAGCTTGCCCCACTCAATTGTGGATAAAATAGTTCATATAGGTGTTTGAACCAAGGTAGGTGAAGTCTATGACCATTTAGGAAGCTTAGAACAACGTTATTTTTGGGAAATTAACTGCATCTAGTACAGTGGTCTAAAAATTATGACTTAGTAGTCAATTGAATGATTTTTGAATCTAGATTCCAACAAAACAAGAATCAACTCATTTGAAGTTCGGTGGAGAAAATTAAAAGCAAAACAACTAGCTAAGGTTAGAGGTGGTAGGAATATATAAAACGTTAACTTTAAGGAATTAACTATACCTACTTAGATGTCCAAAAATTACAAATTAGTATTCATTGAAAATATTTTTTAGTCTATTTTCTAACAAAACAAGAATAAACTCATTTGGAGTTCGGTGGTGAAAGTTAAAAGCAAAACAACCAGCAAAGGTTAGAGATGGTAGGAATATAAAGATGTTAACTTTAAAGAATTAACTGTACTTACTCAGATGTCCTAAAATTACAAATTAGTAGTCATTGAAAAGATCTTTGAGTATAGATTCCAGCAAAACAAAAATCAACACAACAAAACAAGAATCAAATTAGTGTGAAGTTTGGTAAGTCTTTTGTGTAAGGAAAACCCATCCTGGGTGGTCTTAGCAACACAGGTCAAATCCTGCACCATACACACTGGACACATGCACTTGTAATCGTTTACAAAGCCTAAATCCATCCAGATAAAAACTTACAAATGTAATAAATTATATTATAAATAACACCATCATTTGAATATTTTATTTACGTTTTTATTAATTACACTTATTACTTTATGAATGTTTGAGATTGATTTGAAGAAAGTGTCTTATAGAAACATAACATCATTTATCTTCCTAATAACGAATATTAAGAAGGAAAAAAATCGATCTTTAGATAACAATAATTGAAGAAGTTTATGAAATTGAAATATTTACAAGATATGTTTTGGACTTTGAAAGAATAAATATCGTAATCCATATGTTAGAAAACTCTATTAAAAAGTACATATTTGTAGCTTTGAACTTACACGCATAAATTATTTTGAAACGCGTAAACAATAATGCACCAAGATAAATTGTTTGTGGACATAAACATTTGACTTGAAAGTACGCACCCTACCCCTTATGTTATGGACGACTTTCTTAAAAAGTTCGGAGGTAATTAGGTTGTTATTTCCTATTGCTTATTACTTGAGAAATAAGCATCTCCTATGATCATTGGAATCTTCTTCCTTTCACAACACAAGAAGAATCATAGATGACGTCATATCCGCGTATCGTGATTCGCTTCTTCTGTTGCAACTTCCACGATCCTAATCTCATACACAAATCAATTTATTATCATTTCCACTCGTACAAGAAATATTTTAAATTCTCAAAAAATTAAAATATGTGTCTTCAAACGCATTAAATACCAAATAAATTTTATAAAAATAAATATATAATTATATTATTAGACACACAGAACAAATTAAATTATCCTTAATCTTCCCATTATCATATTTGCAGATATGTTTATGTACAAAACATCAGTATTAATTAGTTTAGGTGATGGTGTAATCTCTAAGAATTATAATTAAAAACGAAAATTAATGTTTTAGGAAGTCAAAGTTTGTGTGTTTCTCATTGGGGTTGTCAGTGATGGTTCTGTGTTTACATTTATGCTTCTTGCAGAAGGTGGATCCACCGACGTTTTCGACAGATCATTCATATTTATTATGTCTCTGCTTTAAGTGGTTGTGACAAATATCCTCAAATAAATTATAATGTGTCCTTGTAAACAGTTAGCTATCTTCATTGCAATTCTCTGCTTACTATAATCGTTAACGAAAAACAGTATCGTCGGCAGTCACAAAAGAAAAATAATATCGCTGGTTGCAATTCTCTGGTTATCTCTTTCCACGAAAAAAATATAATAAGTCAAAAAAATTGAACTCTAGAATATTAATTAAATTATAATTACACTATAGCAAGAGATAATTAATTTCCTAGTTAGGTTGGAGAACTTCAAACAATTATTTACGTACAAATCAATACAATTTTTGAATCAATGAGAAGAGAAAAAAATTATTCTCAGTAAGGATGAACATTCCTGCTCAATCCGTGGGAATTGGCGAAGAACCCGAACAGATCTTGCCGGTACGGTAAGTAGGACTTGCGTTTATCGTTCTCTTTCCTTGCTCTGTTCATCACATAATGTTTCTCGTGCGCAGACGACGCTGTCGTTTTCCCCTTCTTCACCTCAAACTTCTTCACCACCACGTTTCTCGCCTTCTCCGCTGGCTTCGCCGCCGGCGCGTGGTTCAAGAACACGAACGTGTCCTTCCCATCGCTGTTGCTTCGCAGTTTCACGTCGCGGAATCTCCACAGCTTCGAGAATCCCGTGGAGTTGCTCTTCACCGCAGACTTTGGATTCCATTCGCAGTACGATCCCTCCGGCAGCGGAGCCGCCGTAAGTTTGTCCGTCGCCGAAGGCGACGGCGATAGCGACTCTTCCTGATGTTCGACGAATAGAGTTAGCGGAGGGTGGACGCCGCCATCGTAATCATCGGAGAAGAGAAGATCCTGGTTGAAAATAGGAAACAACGGACGAATCTGGCCGTTGTCGAAGGCGTCGTCGGCGGAGATCGGCGATCCGTCGGAATTCACAAGCATGAAGCTAAATTCCTCCTCGTCCTCTTCGTCTTCGTTTTGTTGTTCTATCTCACCTTCGTTGTGCTCTTCTTCGTTTTTATGTTCGTCGATTTTGAGTTTTGCAATGAAATCATGTTCGAACTTTCCAGAAGACTCGGCGAACTCGTGAGAAGAATCCCTAAACACGGAGGGCGTAAGTGAGCGCGAAACGGCTTGCATTTTAGTGAGTGTGATGCGTTTGCGTTTTGAGTTTTGGTAAGAAAAGCGAAACGAACGGTTATAGAGAAGGTTTGATGAGATGCAGATGTTTGGTTGAAGGGTGGGAAGGTGGATGATTGGGTTTATATATGCGGGGGTATGAGGTGGAGGGTATTGGAATTGTATGTGGTCTTTTGAATTTCAACTTTGAATAATTTTGGCTTTTTTTCTTTTTAAGTGTTATCACACGTCGCACGTGGTTGTTCGTTGGTGGAGAATGAAGAACACGTAGACTGGGGATTTTTTCGTGGGTACTTCGAGAAGGGAATCCCCCAATGAGAAGAGTTGAAGTCCAAATTTGAAAGCTTGATATTGTTTTTGGAAAATATTGTAGGTTGAATATTTAAATTGTGCATGAATAGTATTATTGATGATACAGAGTTCACGGGGTTATGTAACGATAATTAATGGAAGTGGCAGTTGCTGATCTCAGTGATGACTTTTGGTTCACTAAGTGGTGATGCGTAATTGCTGAGGTGATTTTCTTGCTGGTGAAGGTTGTGAACTATTGCCTTAATGACAACACGCACGGAGAGTTTAAAATATCATTACCTTATTGGATCGGGTTTTATTTTTATTTTTTTAAGAATTTGAAATATTTTATCATTATTCTTTTGGGGAAGAAATTTTAAAAGAAATTCAAATTTTTGAATTTGATTGAAATAATTGGATTATTCAAAATTAAAGAATTTTAATTTCTACTTTAAAAAAAGTAAGAATTTGAAATTTGATTTTTTTAGTTTAATTATTTGGTTGGTTCCTATTTTAGTGAAAAAGTTTTAAGTTGGTTTCATTTTCCTTTTTGTTTTAATTATGTTTCAAAATTCATTGAAGTGTTTTAATTAAGTTCTTTTGATTAGTTTTTCGAAGAAAATAGTGACGTGGAAAACTGTAAGAGATACGAGCCAAAAATTTTAAATTTGTTATGAAAATGTTTGCCTCAATGACTAGTGTGGGCTGTGTTTTCTCCTTCATAGTTGTTGGTGGTTAAAGTGTCCTCAACATTTGTTGGTTGTTGAAGTCAACTATGTCTCATAGTTAAACATGTTCATCTTAATTGTGAGAGACATAAAACTATAATGTCTCCTCTCCTTGTGGTTGATCTAGTGGGTTGGATGCAACGCTAAATTGTCACTATGGGGATATGAGGAGGTTGCATTGTTGAGAGTGGCTAAAACTTTTAAGAATGACAGGAAACAATTTTAGAGTTGCCCTAACTATAAGATTAAATCTATGATTTAAGAATGATGGTAACAAAATTTGACTGTTTATTGGATTTGTATGAACAAAATGGAAGGAAAGATTTTAAAGGGTGCAATGAATATAATGGGGGATGAAAGAGATGCTATTATTGGTAGACAAAGGAGGAAGATCTATAATATAGAAAAATTCCTTAAGGTTTCTAAAAAATGGGTTAAGGTGTTAATATGGATTATTTGTTTTCTTGGTTTGATTAACATAGTCTTTGTGACAATGTTGTTGAAAATTCCATGAAATGTTGAAAAAACTAGATGAATTGTCATTCACAAGGTATGCACTTTATGGGTTGTAGTAAGTGTGATGTAAGGTTGTAGACTTTTGTTACGTAATCTTATGAAATGAATGAAAAATTTGAGTTATAAACAAATAAGCAATCAACGTTAAAATCTTCTATAAATACATATTATATTATAATTCTAAATGTATTCATAAAAAGAACATTGTTCTTTAAAATTACATGAGAAAGGACAAGGTTAAAGACAACATAAATACATGTCCTAAGCAAAATAAGTTGCACAAATACATAATAAAGTTTCAAATTATATGTTAACAGAGGTTGCAACTCCAAAATGTACATAGATATAGTTTCACGGCTTCTAAATTGGACCCCTCCTATATGACAATTTTTGCCTAGTGTTAAGTTTGACAATTGTAGGTGGTGGAGGTTGTGATGCGGTATCACAATGTGTTGTAGCTAGTGGTGGTTGTGATAATGCAATAATTTGACTTCCTTGACATGGTATTGTTGGGTTTGTTGGAGTTAGCTGAGTTTGTGAAGTTGGAATGCTTCCAGGATGTATAGGTGGTGTGCTTAGGGGTTGTGTAGCTAGTGGGCTTATGGGTTCTTCTGTTTGAGGGGCTTGTGGCCAAATATTTTGTGTGTCAAAGTTCTCTACAAATCTCACATCTCTTACATGTTCCACATTATCTTAAATGTGTTTGATCCTTCTTTAGTTCCTAAGACTCTAGTATTCTTTTCTTCTTCTTTTTTGTCTTTCAGGCAAGACCCTTTTTAGTTAGAGACAAAACATCAGGATTACAAGTAATTTTCCAGACTTGTTGACCATTGATAAAGTGTATAATTGAAAAGTATGTTTCTTCATATGTTGACCTCCTAACCCAATGTGACAATACATAATTTCAGTTTTAGTCCATTTCCTGTAGCTACATTTTGTCTATGTTGGTCACAAATTTCTCTTTGCATGGAGGTTTGGTTGACCTCAAAAAAATTCTCTCTAGACCAACTGTCATATGAAGTAAACCCAGAATCAATAAACCCAATATAAAACAGCAAATACCTAAATCACATCCAATATGCAATATTCGTGTTAACCAATAAACGAGTAAGCAATTGTTGAAGACTAAAATTACCATACAAGAAACAATATGCAATATGTGTTACAACTAATAATTAACTAATCAATTGTTGATCACTAAATCATAATCAAAATACAATTACTATCTTAATACCCAATATTTTGTTTTTTCTAATTCCTTTTGGTGTCTACTTTGAATTTGGATAAAGAGAACCTTGATATGAATTTATCTTCTTTTTGTTTGTTGCCCATATTTTCATGATATGGATTGAAATGTCTTCCATCATGGTTATGATGGACTTACTCCTTACACTAATGATTTGACCAAAATCTATTTAAAAAACAATGAAATAAAAGCAAGTATGTTATATAATCAATAAGGTGTTCAAATGTGAATATGAGATCCTATAAATTTTAATAATTAAAAAATATAAAAATATGGTTAAATATTTTAAGTAAAAGATAAAACAATTTATTAGTTATAATTTAAAAAATTTATTTTATTTTAAAATATTTCCAAGAAATAAGATTTGGTGAATATTTATTAGTTAGAAATTTCCTAGCCTGACTTGACTAAACATGATCCTAGCCTGACTTAGCCTAACTTAGATCTCGGTCAACTCAGATCGATCGTGGCCAAGTTGACTTAGTTTGACCAGAGTCCAAGTTGACTCAGGTCTATTAGAGTAGGCCAACTCGAATCACCTTGACCTAGGTTGACTTAGCTTGAACTGTGTTAGGGCAATTTCTACTCGACCTAGGCTGAGGTAGATTGAGTTTGACTTGGCCTTCATTGGGTTAGGCTTAACCTAGTTTTGATTCTATTTGAGCCTAGTCCAACTCGGCTGAACATGGGTCATCTCAACACAAATGAACATTGACACACCCCAACTTGTCTTGACTTGGGCTTGGTCTAAATCTTATCGATTTGAGCCTAAGTTAACTTGACTTACTTAGCTAACTCAAGCCAACTTGACTCGATCATACTCAAATCAACTCTACTGACTTGACTCAATTGCACCCTAATTGACTTGACACGATCAGGCCCGAACCAACTCGAATCAACCAGACCTGGGCCGACTCAACTAGATTTGGGTCTGTCTAATTCAGATTAGTCATGGCTCAGGCTCACTAGGCTTAACATAAGCCTAAACCAACTTGACTCAACTTGAGTTCGATTAACTTTGCTTGAATATAACCAAGAAAGAGTCAACCTATCCTCAAATGAACCTAACCTAGTGTTATCTTACTTGGACTTGGCCTGATCTACCATTTCATAACTTGAAAATAATTTCATTTAATGTAAAATGGGAAAAATATTTACAAATATAAAATGATTTTTTTTAAGAACCTTAACAACAACAAAAGATAACATCAATCATGATCAACTATAAAAAAATAATCAATATTGATATTTTTTTCATTTTTAACAATTATTTGATATTTAAATAGTTTTTTAAATTTGATGGTAAATGAAATACTTTATCTAAACAGCAAAATTAAAATTAACTAAATTTGAATTTGAATTGTCTTATCCAAACAATACTGTTAGAAAAGAAATGCCTTATATCTCAAGCCAAAAGGGAGATGGGGGGTGAATTGGATTATGGCTTAAAAACTTGATCTTTTCAAAATCTTTGTAAAATCTTTGGTTCTCTTGAAATCAATAAAACAAGAAGTGATGAATCAACAATAAAAGGGAAAGATCAACACAAACAATCTATATTGTTTCGGCTAATCCCAAGCCTACATCTAGTCCTCCTTCAACAACCTTAGTTGAAGGGAATCTACTATAAATTGGTAGAGTTTACAGAAATATAGAGATACCCCTCTCAATGCACTTCTTACCACACTCAAAAATCAAATATAGCAAAACAAGAGATGAATACTCTAACCCTCTTGAGAACACTCACAACTCTCAACACTTGACCAACATGCACAGGTAGACAAATATTGATTGTCGATGATGATCCTGATCTTCCAGTCACACTCGTCTTGGTGTAGATCAAATCAGAACAGTTTAGCCCACTTTCTTGAAAGAATCTTAATGTGTAAGTAACCTAATTTGAACCTTGATTGTCCAAGACACTTCTTGAACACTCTTATAATCAAAACTTAATGAAACAATTAGTATATGAAAGTGATAACAATTGTATGTTTTGAAACAGAGCTCAAGACACATATATGTAGGATTTTCTGAATCCTAGCACAATTTAATCGATTAAGATATTTATGTAATCCGTTAAGCCTTTCTTTCTGTTTTAACAAGTTTACTTTCGTTTTAACATATTATCCAAGCATGTAATCGATTATATAATCATACTAGCCAGTTATAAATTCATTTGACCGTTATGACAGTTCAGGCTATTAAATGAAATGGATTTAAACAAAGTAAATTAATTTAACCGATTATACAACTTATGTAATAGATTGGTCCTGTACTTAAGCAAACTTTCAATCCAATTTCATTTTTAAACAAATATATCACTAATGAAACATATAATGGCAATAAATTTTTGTTTTAATCAATTATATGACTTATGTAATCGATTACTACAAGTAGTTTGCCCCTGTTAAGCATACATTGAGATATGGAGAAATCTAACAGATTATATACTATGTTAAATCGATTAATTCATCCAGAAATGATATATTCAATCTGTTTAAAGCAAGATTCATTTATCAATAATGAATTCTCATATCAAGCACAAACTGGATATAGATAAGACAATTGTTATGTCATTTATTGTGCAAGAAATTTTAAAACCATTCTTTTGTTCATCATAAAAAAACATAGATATAAAGGGTAGGTTTAGCTCTCCCTATTAATAAATGCGTTTGAATGTCTTAGAAATTATGAAATTATCTATTCAAACACAATGTTAAGGCTCATATAAGTACTTGTCGGCTTAGATGAATTAAATTTATAATTTTTTTCTTACTAATTTTCTTAGTAATGAGAAATTTTGTTGTTTTAATTAACACGAGTGAACTTAGTTTAATTCATTTTAACCTATATTTTATTATTCAAATTTTTATATTTATCGTAATATAATTAGAATGAACAGTGTTTTTTAACTCATTATTTATTTATTTTTAATAG
The DNA here is from genome assembly GCA_027742785.1 of Vigna reflexopilosa. Classification (NCBI taxonomy): domain Eukaryota; kingdom Viridiplantae; phylum Streptophyta; class Magnoliopsida; order Fabales; family Fabaceae; genus Vigna; species Vigna reflexopilosa. The sequence goes on along the minus strand of CM050930.1, from coordinate 12,592,397 downwards.
TAAAATTAGGTTAGATTAGTAAGGTAAGTTAATGGTGTCAAAGTCAATTAGTTTTTCTCATTAGTATACTCATTACTTAAGATAAAAATGAGGTAATTTAACTTGATTTATTTTTTGGTAAGCCAAAACTTTTGTAACTAAAGTTTCATCGTCACAAAGTCATGATTCACTTAAATATGTTTTATTGTTTCAATTTATATATTTATTATAGCAAAATCAAGTCTATTTATAACATTATAATCAACATGCACCTATTTGACAAAAACATACCATAAAGATAATAATAAAAAATTAAAGTGCATGGACAAAGATGTAAAATAAACATATAAACCATTCAAATATTATAAATTTTAGAAGGACTGTGTCGTCCATCTACATAGTTAGAAATAGTAAATAATTACAATAAAAAAATAATGTAAATAATGACAAAATATTGTTGTTAAGCGAATCATATTTAATTTAAAACACATTTAAAAATATTGATGTAAATAATCCACTTGCAATCTCATTTAATCCATGGTTTAAGTGAATCATATTTAATTTAAAACACATTTAAAAAAAATTAATTTTTTTCAACTCAATCTAGTTTAAACACATAAGTTGGGTTGATTCACATGTTTGAACTCATTTTAACATTTTTATGTTAATTTTCAATTATTTTATATATTTAATGCAATACATTTAGATTGGATTATTTGATTAAACATCTATACTTTTATACTTTTATATAAAGATGTAATTTTCTTTTGGGATCATATTTTAATTTGAGAATTTTATCCTTTAATAAATAAAAAATATCTATTTATTTAATAAAATAAATAATTGAATAATTTCTTTAATTTCTAAAAAACTATAGTAATTGAATTGAATTTTTCTGTTGAACTTAATTGTAAATTGATCATTCGAGATGTAGTAATTGACTGAGGTACCTAATGTTTTAGTTCTCTTCTCTTGGTAAAGAAACTTTAGGATGGAGAAATATTGATTTTTATATCACATTAAACAAGATGAGAACCATAGTTTATTCCAAGACATGGTCCAAGGATTTAAATATGTTCATTATAATATGCCAGTACGAGAACTATATGCACCTAATAAAAATTATCAATGCATGGTTTGTGAGCAAAAGAGAAAATTGGAGACTCATTCAACTTTTTTCTAGAAGTCAATCACGAGGTAACGCGTTGATTAATCAAGTTCTTGAGATTGAAGCAAATAGAAAATATTATTATTATTATTATTATTATTATTATTATTATTATTATTATTATTATTATTATTATATAGAACACACTATCTCAATCTCAGATGTGCATACACGTGCTTAAACTCGTATCTATACAAACATATGTTGTGGGAGAAACTTAATACTTCCTATAAATAATGTTGACTCAATATTTTGTTGAGAATCATGTTTTCTTCACTCTTTTTGTACTTCATCAACATATTTATACGTTCAATTTTTATTTGTGTTTTATGGTAAGTGATTATTATGTTTTAAAGAATATCAATTATTAACAATCAACTTATATTTAACTTAATTTTATAAAATTAGTTTATAAGATGATGTTTAGTTATAATGTAAATTTATTTTAGAGATTTTCAATATTTTTTTTATGTAAAGAAATATATATATTGAATGTGAAGCTAAATATTAATAAATGGTTTGACAATATTTTAATAAAGAGTGTATCCAACAAATAGTAAATCTCGTTAGAATAGACAATATTGTTTTGATATAAGAAATGAATTTTAAGTCTAATTTGGTCTTAGGAATGACATTGTAAGTCGACCTATCCCGTTTTGTTTGCAAAAAAGTGAATAGATTATCTGTCCTGCATAAAATATACAATTTAATTTCTTTGACTCATCCTACATGATATTTGACCTGCAAACTTGTAGGTCAGACTATATAAGATGTTATTTTTTTTAAATATTATTTCTTTTGTAATTTTCTCCTCCGGTTATAACATGTAAAGTACTAATATGTAGGATTTTAATAACTTTATTTTTATTTAATTAAATTAGTATAAGTAATAAATTTTATAATTCTATTTCTTAAAATAAGTAATACTCATAATCTTATAATTTATAATTTTTAACTATAAACTTCTTAAAAATTGTATATAATTAAAACAACAACAAAAACTAAATTTCAAGTAACTAAATTGTCAAACAATAACAAATGAAAAGATCGTCTTAAAAGTAAACTTAATTCATGACAATACTCATACAAGTGGATACATAATAAACTATAGACACATTTTGAAACAAATATACATAATGGAGACTATATGAACCAACCCGTCCTATATCGTTATTAGTTCATGTGGATTGTAAGTTACAATATGATCAGAAGACCAAAATTTTTAATTTTTCTCATATTTTTTCTTATATATATATGATAAAAAGATCTCCCAGCACCATAGACTTAATAAAATTGAAACTAAAAAAACCTAGAGATTATTTTGTGAATTTCATTAAGGAATGAAACTATATATAAAATGAGGCCAAAAAACATAATTATGGATAACAGATAGATATCCTTCCACTATATATCTTTGTAGGTCTGAAGAAAGTCAACTTATTTTTCTTTCTTTTCATGTGTAAACAATACTTGCATAAAAAGATTCTTTGTGGCTTTGCTTTTGTGAAACGGATAAAAGAATTCGCTTTGCTTGTTAGCCAAGCACTACGCTGAGATAATATTAAACTAATTTAATCGTGGATGGTCGTAACCCAACTTTGACTCCTATGTTTCCATATTTAGCAACCTTAGGTTTACATTGACTTTCAAATTTATGACAGGTGGATAAGCTTTACTTCTAGAATTAAAGGTGTTCCATAAATTGACCCACTTAGTCATAAAACATTTCATTTGTATTGCAATGAGAGTTTGAAAACTTGATTTATTGTAATAATAGTTTGAAAGTAACACAAAATAACATTGTATTTTCTTTTTCCTATAAAAAAGTTTTCTTTGTTGGTATTTTACTTTGTATTTTAATTCTTACTAATTCTCTCTTAGTTTGAAAAAGGCTTTCTGTTTTTTTTTTTTCCTTTCAAAAAGTAACAATTAAAAAGTTAGAGGGCTGGTATGAGAGCAAATGAAATAGGTAGAAGTAGAATACTTAAAAAATGTGTTGAAAACATTTTAATATTTATAGTTAGATTGTTGTTGAAAATTGTTTTTGATGTGATATTTTTATTCACACCTTTCACTATCATTTCAGTATCAGAAAACAACATTGGTTTTCTGAAGAAAAAAAAGTCCATTTTTTATTAATAAAAAGTTATATAAAATAATAATATTTAAAGATCATAATAATATTTGATTGGAAAGATTATTTGGACACAGAATGAAAATGACAAGGTGAATTAGGGAATTACAGTATTATTTGAATTAAGGAAAAAAAATGATTAGATTTAAGTAAATTTAATACAGAAGTTTTGTTTATGATGTGATAAATGTGATAAATTAAAAAAATATTTTAATAAATATAATTAAAATGATTATCATTTTATTTTTAAAGATAAAATAATATAAATTTAAAGGTAAATAATGAAAATGATATTAAAATTAAATTGAAATTGTTATATACTTTTAAAACAAAGTTAAAATTGAAAAGATAACATTAAAACTAAAAGGAAATTGTAGGAATAAATTTTAATTATATTTTCTTAAATAATAATTTGTATATTATTAATAAAACTATTTATAAGTATAATAGAAATTAAGTTTTGTTCTTAAAGTTATTATAGATTGACGTTATTGTATATAAAATGAAAAGTTCACATATTATAGGTTCTATTAAATCATAATCAAACATCATATGTTATTTCTCTTTCTCTTTTTAAAAACATTTCCATGAAAAAAGAAATGACAGGTTGGATCATTTGGGAGTGTCCTGTGAAGTCAATCAGGACAAAGAGTTTGCAATAACTAAATTCCCAACAATCTACGATGACAAAATCCGATCCAAGCTCGAATGGAATTCATTCTACCTCTCTTTTAACACAAAAAGAATCGATTTCACAATCCATTCCAATTTCTCTTTTAGACATCTAGAATCTATTCTTTCTCCTTCTTACACAATGACTATCTGGAGATAAAATTTGGAATAAATAATTACTATCTAAAGATATTTACTATTGATTAACGATAATTTTAATATGTACACAAAATTATATAAAAATATTAATTTATATATTTTTTAATTAAATTTAATTAAAAATAAAATAAAATTATATTTTATTAGATTACATTTAATTAAAATTTAATTTAATTTATATTATATTATATATATACTTTTATAATTTTATTTAAATTTTATTTTAAAAATATATATAATATAATTTTTTTAATTTTTTTGTGAGTATCAATGAGTATCCGCAAGTTTTAAAATATATATAAATATTTTCTAAATAGGTACCCACACAGTTAGCGAGTCAAATAATAAGTTGCGAATTGAATAACAAGTACATTTTTATCTAACATTTTTATCTAACGAATCAAGTTAGGGATAGACACTATCCATACCCGACCTAACCAGTTGTTATTTCGAGCTTTTTAAATCTGTTTTACAATTAACTTAGATTTGACTGACGTAAATGTTAAGTTTGTTATTGACCAACAAACTTAAATTTTAAGTCTGTTATAGACCAATAGACTTAAATCTTTATACAATTATAAAAAAAAATAATGAATTTAAATTTATTGTGACCAATGACAAATCAAATCATCTAATAAATTAACCCAAAATCACCCAAACTAAATGATTATAAATTAAGCTTGAAATAAAAAATATTAAACATATGAAAATTTTCAAAACTATATATTTTAACATTACATTTCAATTTTTAATATAAATTCATTTGAATAAATACTTTTAAAGGTACTCAAATTAATCTTCCCGTTATAGGAGATAACTTGTCCATTATCAGTAGACTTCATGAAGTATTTACAACGGTTACCCTGTAAAAAGAAGAAAATTAAATATAATAAATAATAAAATAAACTGAAGAAATGTACAACAAAAGAAAATTAAGAAATAAAAGAAAAATAAAGAAAGCCTTAAAAATAAATTTTCTAGTGTCATTTTTAAAAATTTTCTATCAAATTAATCATGATAAAAACATGCTACTGCACTGAAACTTTAAATCTATATTAAATTATGTTTTACTTTGAATTTAAATAATGTATTATCATTAAATTAAAATTAGGTCCATAAGTTATAATCCTAATAAAAACCAAAGTAGAAAAGCCTTTTACATATATTATTTGGGTGGTGAGATAACGGAGATAGAAGAGGTGGCTCTTTCTTTTGTACGTGGCTCTATATAAATGGGACTAAATCATACACAAATATTAACAATAGTTTAGCCTCACCAGAAATTTCAGTTGCAGAGCCCATTGCAACACCTAATGATATGTCCTGCCTCATAAATATACTTTTAAAGTTAAATACATTTGACAAGCTTAACTTTATATGCAAAATTGAAAATTATGCTTAGCAAAATAATTGATGTGGAAACCCATACCAACTTGTTCTTGAAAAGGAAAATGATTAAGCTGGCATGCTCTGCAGCTTTTCCCATAACTGATATCAAAATGATGCTAATGAAGTTAACAAAAATGCCCCAACTTATTCTAAGGGAAAATGCCTCCACATTTGTTAAGCATATTACTCTTCTGTTACTAACCAGCTTTTGCCTTGGAATCCTTGCTTTTCTGCAACCTGCAAGTCAAATTTCAAACAAGTTCAGCATGCCAATACCATAACCATGGAACATGCCCCTATTCTATAAAGTATATTGCTAATGAGCACCTTAAGTCAAGTCTACATCAACACATTCATGCTGAAATTACACTCTACTATTGTGAGGTCAACATTGTTATTAAATACTGAAAGTTAAGCTACATGGACCAAAAACTGCATAGTAAATATAAAGGATCAAATCTGAAAAGAATGAGGGTCTAAATTCGCAAAATGATGATAGGAAATGAGATCAAAAGTGCAAATAAGGCTGAATAATTCAACTTAGGTAAAATTGTAAGCATTGAATGATTATTGTATATTCGATATGATAAATGCTACAATTTTTTCATAACAGTTTCTACTTTTATATCAAACAGTACCTTAGAGCAGCTGTTACTTTTCTAATGTTTGTTTTCTAGAAGTGAAATGTACCTTTGCTTGCTAAGGAATGCTCAAGACACCATGTCAGAAGTTCTTCACCACAGACACTCCTTCATAAAGGGGAGCACTGATTCCATCTTCGCCAACGCTCTCCAATTTTCCACGCACAATAAAAACCATCTTCTCTACCAAACCACCGTCATACAAAATTTTGCTTCCTCTGATATATGTTTTCTGCCTTAGCCTCTCACATATGGCATCCAATATAGGCTCATCCAATAAGGCAAAATTTCGAACCTGCAGCATATAAAACACAATGTAAGATCCATTTAAGCTTGAAGTGTGGACAATGCACAGAATCACCTTATCTTATAATAAAACTCAACTGATTTAGCATAATGGGAACAACAAGGATCAAATTCTAGAGCTCATGAACATAAAGTTATATAACCAGTGAATTGATGACAAGGAAACTACTCTACTAACTTTCTTAAAATGTGAAGAGATGACGTCTAATTTCACTTTGGAGGTCTTCTGGCAAATTCTCCAGGAGCATTTCTTCATTCACCCCACTTGTTGCAGCCCAGTTATATCGTTCAGCCTGTCGCACTCTCCTACATGCCATCAAAAACATATTATATATAAATATAAATCTATATACCTTTGAAAGATATTCCATTTGCTTAATTTCCTTTATGTATCAGACGAAAGAACCATTACAATGCTGGTTTGTTACCGCTACTCTATCGCCGCAAGTGGTCATCGCCGGCTAGAGGAGAGAAGACAAATTGCCGCTTGGAGGTAAGACAGGCATGAATCGTTGCAGATCGTTAGCCGCATCCACCTGTGCCTCCATTGACGCTACTGGTGCAACCACCATCAACCACCACGAAAACCCTAAAGCTAGAATTAGAAACCCAAATCCCCAATTCGAAACCCTAACCCTCAAAACGCACCAACATTCTGCAGATGAACATCAAGAACACACGAAATTCGGAAAATCAGAATCCCCAATCCCAAAATCGCAACTTCAAAAGCCATTTCTTCAACGCTAGAACACGAAAGTTGGTTGGCACTATTCCGTCAACGCATCGCGGCCGATGAGCCGCCAAAGATCGTCGTTGCCGGCTGGATGAGAGATTGAGAAGCAAATTATTGGTGTAGAGATGGGAAGGAGAGAAACTGCGTGAGAGCTTGAGAGGATGAAAAATGGGAGGGTTTAGCGAAACGTAAAAGAAATTAAAAAAATAAATTTAATTTTTTATTTTAGTATTAGTTATAAATTTAAATCGTGTAAAATTTAAGTATGGTTATCTGTAAACAGACTTAAAACAAAATTTGTTAAGTCTCTTATCATATTAAGAGGGTTTTTGTATGGATACAAACAAATTTGACTATCTAATGGAAATAGGAAAAATGGGGGAAATTATGAAAATGGAGAAGTCGTGGGTCCAAACAACTTCTAATAAAGAAGTTGTGTCTCCCAGCACGACTTTACATTGTGTACATGAAGAGCGATGAAGTCGTGTATTCTAAAAACGACTTCAGCGTTCTATAATTGATTACATAGAGTTATAATCGATTACAACGTGGTAAAGTCGTGTCTCCTGCACGACTTCAGTTTTGTAGGCAAAAATGGGCCTGGTAATCGATTATAGACCCCTTGTAATCGATTACCAGCTGGTGAAGTGGAGCAGTACTGTCTGGTAAGCTATTACAGCATGGTTGTAATGGCTTACCAAAGTGTCCTATGTGTAAAATGTCCCTAGTAATCGATTACAGCCTGGTGGTAATCGATTACCAGAGTTCTTTGGGTGTTAAACAACATTTTTAATGAGGTTTTTTAGAACATAAATAGGGGTTTTGTATGTGTAATTGTTTGAATTTTTGTGAGGACATGATGGTTGTTGATTCATTGTGAATTATTGGTATGGTTATGAAGAGTAATTTTTTGAATGAGAATACAAAAGAAAAGCATAAGGAAAAGTCATGACAGAAATTAGAAGTATTTTATTGAATTGAAATTCATTATAGAAGCAAATAGACTAAAAATAAAATTAGACGAAATTACAATAAAATAGCACGCTATCTAGGAAGAAGGTCCACCATGTGGACCTGTTTGACGATGCAGATAGGCAATCTCATGCTCCATATGATCAACTCGAGTGTCCAATGTATCGAAGCGGTCTCCCACGTTCAGCTCGAGTTGTTCTAATCTTGAATTAATGTTGTCGTTCATAGTGTTGAAGCTTTCCCCCACAAATGATCTGAGATCATTGATCCCCCTCGTGATGTCATCATATGATGCAGTATGGTGTTGAAGAAGGGGCGCTGGTGGTGGTTGTTGTGTAGGTGCAGGTTGTGGTTCATTACTGTGTCGAGATGGAGGAGGCGAATTTTTCCGAACCCATCTGTTGTTTGAATTTTTGATAAATCCAAAGGTTTGTATGGATGTTGACCCTATCATCATTTGCCTAGTCTGTATGCCAGGTACTTCATCATCCAATGGAAATTCAAAATGTTGCAAGATCCGGGTGACCAAAAATGCATATGGTAAGGGAGCATTTTGCTTCAGAGCCTTCTTCATCCTATATCGGATGAGATGGGTCCAGTTGATCTGCTTTGCCATCATTATAATCCACATTAAAATGACATCTTCCTCGGTAGCCTGGGCAATGTTAGAAAAACGTGGCAAAAGAACACGATAGATAATATAATATAAAATTCTAGCATCAATTTTCATAGATCCGACTAGAATTCTACCACTATGAGGTTTGTATGGCAAAGTTATCAATTGTCTTGCCACATCCAAACTATATTCATCAACCTATTGATCTAGTATTTTTCCTTCAAAATTCAAGCCATGAGTGGGGAGGTTGGCTATGGAAGCCAAGAGACTAGGTTTGATAATCATTTTAATATTTTTAACCTCAGTCTTCAAGGTCCCATTTTCAGAAAATTTCAAATTGCTATAAAACATACGTACTAAATCAGGATAATAATTTGTACGATCAACGACAAAATCAAGCAAACCCAGATTTTTGAGCATGTCCAAAAATTCAAAACCTTCATCCTCAAAGAAATGTGTGTCCAAGTATCTTGGGTCAATGATCTCACAGTCACTAAAAAGAGTGAAATACCTTTCTGCCAGTGCAGGGGTTGAAAACTGAAAATTTTCCTCTAATTCATTTTCTGATGGTGGTGGTGATATTGACGGCGAGCTTTCAATGAGTGAAGATTGACGGCGGCGACGTCCCGCACCCGTAGAAGATGAGCCCCTAACCCTTTGCCTCTTTGAAGGTTCTGCCATTTGAAATTTCAATCGATGGAAATTGAAGAGAATGGAGAGTAGAATGAGAATATGTTGTTTAGAATTGAAAATAGTACCAAAGGAAGTGATTTTGAAGCTTTTGGAGGTGCAAAAATGATGGTTTGGAGCGTTGCTGTCGGACGGGGGGTTTGGGTGTGCGTGAGGAGAGAGAAAAAGTTGATTTTATAGACTAGGGTTTCGCGTGTAATCGATTATAGGCTACTTGTAATCAATTACCCGTGTCCCTGGTAATCGATTACTGAGTATATGTAATCGATTACCAGTGCACCCTGGTAATGGATGGAGGAAACCCTGTAATCCCTTTGCCATTCCATCTTCAGACCAATCCATCTTCACAACAATCCATCTTCACAACAATCCATCTTCAGATCAACATCCATCACTCAACATATTTCATTTTATTTCTCCTATACACCATTACCTAATGGCATCGTCGAACTTCGGAGCATGTTCATCATCACAAAACATTGATGAACAACCTTTGATACTAGATAATATTGATGATTTTAGCACAGATGATGAAATGGATAACTTACTTCGCGATGAACACAGTGATGACGATCAATTCACACAGTCATCTTAGCAAGTGATTCCAGAACTGCATGAGCGTATGCAATTTCAATCAAAGGAGGAAACTGTTGCTGCAATCAAACAATATCACATCACCAACGGTTACAAATACAACGTTGTGGAATCCAAGCCTAACATCTATGTTATTCGATGTCTTGAATACCACAACGGCTGTCAATGGCGGTTGAGGGCAGGCTATAGCAAAGTCCGTAAATATTGGGAAATCAAAAATATTGAGGGCCAACATACCTGTTTCTGAAACATATTATCTCAAGATCATACTTGATAGCACTCACATTGCCGCAATTGTATCAAATTCTGTCCACACAAACCCCTCCATTTCTATCAAAAGTTTGATTGCAGATATTAAAGCTCGATACGGATATTCCGTGTCATATAGAAAAGCTTGGATCGCAAAACAAAAGGCTCTTGCTATGCCGTTTGGTGATTGGGAAGAGTCTTATAACCATCTCCCGAGGTGGTTGCATGCGGTGAAGGATGCAAACCCTGGTACAATATTACAGTGCACCGGTTCTCCAGTGGAGATTGATGGACAAACAGACAATAATTGCTACATTATGGAAAGAGTTTTTTTGGTCTTTCGGTCCTTCCATACAAGGATTCAAATATTGTAAACCCATTCTCCAAGTCGATGGGACATTTCTAACGGGCAAATATCATGGAACTTTGCTCACCGCCATGGGTCAGGATGGCAATAGAAATCTTTTTCCACTGGCATTTGCAATTGTAGAAGGTGAGACAAAGGGGGCCATGATATGGTTCTTTCAACTACTAAGAGAACATGTTTGCCCTCAACAAAATATTTGCATCATCACTGACAGAGGAAATGGTATTTTATCCGCCTTAAGATCAGAAGAAGTTGGTTGGGAAGAACATGGTTTGAACTCTGTTTATTGCATATGTCATCTAGCCTCCAACTTCAACAACAAATTCAAAAATCAGGAGCTCAAAAAGAAATTCATCAATTTAGGTACTACTACATTTTTTTACTACCAATTTATTGTTTATATTCAGTTAACATAACGGTACAAATTATTGTAATTACTACATCCTTACAACTTACGAGGTCAAGCAACCTACTGTGACGACAAAGCTTACTGCACTAAGACACCATTACCCACAACAGGTTGCTTGGATAGATAAAATTCCATTAAATAAATGGTCTCAAGCTTTTGATGGAGGGAGAAGATATGGACATATGACCACTAATCTTGCTGAGTGCATGAACTCCGTTTTAAAGGGAACATGTTCATTACCGATTTGTGCACTCATCAGAACAACATTTGAGAGGACACAATCATGGTTTCTTGAACGAGGACTAAAAGCACAGTACATGCTACAAGCAGGCCACCAATTTCCCGAAGAAATCGCTGACATTATCCGAAAAAATCAACAACAATCAGCATTTTATCATGTTCATCGCTACAACCGTGAAAATTCAGAATTTGATGTTCAAGAAATTTCAGCACCTCACCAATATCGCCCACATCCAATTTCCTATAAGATCAAGCTAAATGAATGGTGGTGTGATTGTGCTTACTTCCAAGCTACTCGTCTCCCATGTCATCATGTGATTGCCGTTTGTGCAAATTCCCATATACCACTAACCCAAGTAATCGATCCAGTGTACAGTCTTAACAACATTTACAAGGCATACGAATTACAATTTCATCCAATCCAAAATGAAGATTATTGGTCTTCGTATACAGGTCCAAACTTCATTCCAGATCCTCATATGCGACGCAAGGCATCCGGAAGACCATATACAAAAAGGATTCCTAATGAGATGGATCAATCCACTCCAGATCAGCCCAAAAAATGCTCTTACTGCCGCAACGAAGGTCATCATAGGGGAAATTGTCCATTTCGTCAATAGTTATTTATTATCCTTACATTATATGTAATCTAATAAATGATAAATTAATTTCTTTTAATATTTCATATAAAATTGTCTTCTACATTTTAACTTACTTCTTTCATTAAATACATTTTAAGGATGATTTCTTCTTTGTCTAACACAAAAAACATAAGACAAATTTCTAAAAGACCTCATTAAAAATGTTGTTTAACACCCAAAGAACTCTGGTAATCGATTACCACCAGGCTGTAATCGATTACCAGGGACATTTTGCACATAGGACACTCTGGTAAGCCATTACAACCATGTTGTAATAGCTTACCAGACAGTACTGCTCCACTTCACCAGCTGGTAATCGATTACAAGGGTCTGTAATCGATTACCAGGCCCATTTTTGCCTACAAAGCTGAAGTCGTGCAGGGGGAACACGACTTTACCACGTTGTAATCGATTACAGTTCCATGTAATCGATTACAGAACGTTGAAGTCGTTTTTGGGATATACGACTTCATCATTATTCATGTGAACAGTGTGAAATCGTGCTGGGGGCACAACTTCTTTATTAGAAGTTGTTTGGACCCCACGACTTCTCCTTGACTTTGAAAATGTCCATATCGATAATATAGTAGGCAAATTTGCCTACTCTGGTACAAAAACCTATTAAGAGACTTAAAATAGTTTATTTTATTTATAAAATTGCTACCTTATATTTTTTAAATATAAATTTAAGTCTGTTATCATATTAACAAACTTAAATAACATTTTTTATTTACAAAATTCTCACGGCAAACTTTGGAGTTTAGTATTTCTTTAACATACTTAAATTAATAGACTTAAAAACCTCTTTTTCCACTAGTTTAACCTTCATGTTTCCTCCCATAGGTGAAACTCCCAGTGAACCAGTACATGCATTTTTTTATGGTTGACTATTACAACCTTCAACATTAGAACAACACTCAGAGATGAAGTTTCTCGTTTCAACAACACTGCATGCAAGAATCTTGAGTCAGAGAAACAACATTATTTCAAATTAAAAAAGTGAAGTTACTTTGTCTTTTGTAAATATAATGAATAAATATTTTCTCACATATCTCTTCATAATGCATGAATAGTTTACGTTCAAATCTTCGTCCTTAAATCCGTGAAAAATCACTTAAACAAAAGGAAAAGCTATCGCAAATTCATCCTCATACTTCCTGAATAATATGACACTTTGAAACAAAATAATATTAAAGTTCAATAACTAAATAGATGGTTGAACAAACATTTAATAAAGTAATAATAACAATAACTAAATAACAGTCAGAGAAATAATATCTAAATACTAAAAATAATATCTATCTATTATATAAATATGTTTACTTTTTCTAATAATAATAATAAAATTTTAATAATAAAAGTAAATATATATTTTTTATAATAAAAGATAATTTTGATTTAATTTCTGAACATTTTTGTTATTAATAATTATTTTAATTTTAAAAAAATATTATTCGTTAAAGTGTAAAATTAAAAAAATAATGTATATGTTGAAAGTCACACGTCGACTAGAGATAAAACCAAATTATAATATATAAGTGGGGTCAAACCTCACCTTACAATCAGGTCTTGTGAAGTTGAGTTAGGCTTAAAACTCACTTCTTAATCTGATATCAGAATCATGTATTAAAAAATAAATAATTTGTATATAATGGTATAGATAAAAATGATTTTTCATTAATAATAAAATAGGTAATTCAAATCAATAAAATTTAAAAGAATATCAATGCTTTCTTAACATAAATAAGGAAAGTTTAGATACTCTTTAACATTGAAAACATCATTTCAGGATAAGAGAAATTGTGACTGAAACACCCCTAATAGAATGTCACGAAAAAAAAAATCTTGGAGTAAATTTTTTTTATAACAATACATCAGAGAAATAAGCCATACACATATCATAAGTTCATACGTTACAACAAACCAAATCTTACTTGTTCTTTAAAATAACAAAATCAAACACACGTAAATAAGAAAATAATATAAAATTCTCAACAAGTTTTATTTCCCATTTCTCTATTGTTGAGTTATTCCAGTCCATCTTTATCTGTAATTTCATCTACTCTTGTATAAGTACGATCATCATAGGTGAAAACCACAACCACAACATAAAAGGGTGAGCTACCGGAAATATCTTATAATATAACATGGTATAAACACATTACACACAAACCAATTAGCCATAACATCAATCGTATAACATATCTTAAACACTTTACACACATACCAACATACCCTAATATCATATCTCGACTCAAAAGACACATCACGGATAGGACAAACCTTTCATTAGAGCTGTCAAAACGGGTAATCCGGCTCGACCCGGTCCGGCCCACCACGGGTTGGTCACTTAGTAAGCCAACCCAACCCGGCTCATTTATTAGCGAGCTAGAAAAATTTGAACCCGGCTCGACCCACCATGGGTTGGTGGGTAAACGGGTTGGCTCACTGACCCACTTAATTACAATTTTTTTTAAATAAAAAAAATTACAAACTTTGTATAATTCAAATATAAACAAATTTCCCTCCCAAATTTCACTCCCAACATGGATGTTTAATTAATTTTGAAAATATGGAACTTAAATAATTTTTTCAAGCAAAAAAAAAATAATAAATATTTTTTTTATAAAATTCAAATTAAATTTTAATAAAATAAAATTAGGTAAGCGGGTTGGTGGGCCAACCCGGCCCACCACGGGTTCAACCTACATCAGCCGAGTTTAAATGAGCCGGGTTGAAATCTGACCCGCATAAAAAAATACATTTTTTTCAAACCTAACCCGGCCCGAACCCGTGACGGGCCAGGTTGGCCCGCGGGTTGTGACCCATTTTGACAGCTTTACCTTTCATAAACCGATGTCGTTTCCTTCTATTTTCATCGTCTTAACCTGTTCTCAATAACAAGCGATTGTCATTTGGTAGACCAATCTTTCCTTGTATTTCGTCAACACAAACTGCTCTCAATAGCAGGCGATTCGAGTCGTCCTCCACTGCGACTTCAGACCTATCTCCCCGTACTAACGAGTAAAAACACCAATACTACACTTATCGATTACTATACTCAGCACGAGGCAAAGTCATGGGCGAGACATTCACCTCCTCGCGCAGAAGAAAGTGACATTAGAATCTCTGTTCTCTTGCGAGACTCAAATTTAATATCGTATCGAAATGCTCACATGTCCGCCAAGATTACAATCCAATAACATAGTTTACTTACACTATATCTACAACCAAACTAATCGTGCTTAATCACGAACTCATACATCTTCTTAATAACATGTATAAATCTACCAAAAGTAGGCCCAACGAATTAACCGTGTTCAATAACAAACTCATACATGTTCTCAATAACATGTATAAATCTACCAAAACTAGGCCCAACAAAATAACTGTGTTCAATCATGAACTCATACATGTTCTCAATAACATGTATAAATCTACCAAAAGTAGGCCCAACAAAATAATTGTGCTCAATCATGAACTCATACATGTTCTCAATAACATGTATAAATCAATTCATCACAGAAATCACACAATTGAATATATTACAAAATAATTTAACAGTACATAATCTGTTTGATAAGAATTTGATTAAAACTTATTGAGTAGACTTCTAGGAAAGAGAGGTGTCACAATGTACAACTTAAGTACCAAGTCTTTCCTAGCCAAAGTGTTCCTCAACTAGTTTTTAAACAAATTTCTTATTTACAGATTCAAAATAACAACATAGTTTTTTTTTTGTTTTACGCACCTTGGGAAATTACTAAGTTCACACCCCAGTTCAGAAAACGGAATTTCTGGCGCACTCCCTGTAATTTACTAAGTTCACACACCTGTCCAAAAAACAGAATTTCTGACGCAACTCCTGAAATTATTAAATTCGCACCCTTGTCCAGAAAACAGAATTTCTGGCAGACTCACTTAAATTTACTAAGTTCACACAAACAGAATTTCTGACGCACCTCGTGAAATTACTAAGTTCGCACCCCTGTGCAGAAAATAGAATTTCTGACGCACCCTTGAAATTACTAAGTTCGCACCTCTGTCCAGAAAACAGAATTTCTGACGCACCCTAAAATTACTAAGTTGGCTCCCCTGTCCAGAAAAAATAATTTCTGACACATCCCCTTAAATTACTAAATTGTACCCCTTGTCCAAAGAGCATAATTTTCTCGTTCACGCCCTTAAATTATTAAGTTCACTTCTCTTCCTACTATACAAGTGGGTCCCATGTCCATAATTTTACTCTCAGATCATGGGTCTCACACTATTCAAATGTTCATCTCTCCTTTCTTCTTTCTACGTAAAACACAAACTTAATTTTTTATTTTATTTTTTTTAATCTTTCTCTCTTCCTTTTCTCTTATTTTTTTATTTTATTTTTTTAATCTTTCTCTCTTCCTTTTCTCTTATACTATTATTTTATTTTGACTTTATACTCCTGATGGTCCTTATTTTCATTAAGTGCATTCGTTTTGGTTCATATTTTTTTTTCGTTCAATGTTGTCCTAAAAAATGTAAATTTTGTTCAATTTGATCCTTTTTGTAAATGTTGTTTAAATCATTAACGACAAATAATCTAGGTGTGCACAACAATGTTGAGATGACATTTAACTACTGCCACATCACCATCTTCTTCAACCTTCAGCCCACCGAACCTTACCGCCACCGAACCCTAACGCCACCGCTGCCACAGAGATCGTCCAGAGCCATCATGCCGTCGTCAAGTCGCACCTGCAAAGAACCATGACAGCCATCACGCGCAACCTCCATGGCCACCACCATCAAAGTCACAATCTCCCCCATATCACGAAACCCTAATCTCGAACTCCATTCAAATCTTCATTCTCGTGCATCAGCCATGAATCATCCAAATCGAGAGCTTCATCGTCAGTGCGACAATCCTTGTTGCTGTAGTGCAAAGCTCCAGAACCACAATCTTCTCCAACCTACAGAGAACCACAACGAAATCCGAAAAAATCCCAAATCAAAGAAACCTAGAATCGCGCCGCTGCTTACCTTCACCGGCCACCATGAGTGCTTTCTTACACAACTAGGTTCGTCTTCTTCATGCTACCATGAGCCGCACAATTCGCAAAATCATCCTCCATTGAAGCAAAGCGAGCAGCGTTTTCCTTCTTCTTGCGGCGCAGGCGTAGGTTACCCCCAAATGCAGAACCCTAATTTTGGGGTGGGGCTGAAGACTCTACTTTTGGTGACATGGCAGTAGTTAAATGCCATCTCAACAAATTTGTGCACACCTGGACTGTCTGCTGTTAACGATTTAAACGACGTTTGCAAAAATGACCAAATTGAACAAAATTTACATTCGTTAGGACAACATTGAACAAAAAAAAGGGGGACCAAAATGAACGCACTTGACGAAAATAGGGACCATCAGGGGTATTAAGCCTTTTATTATTTAGCAAAACTCCAAATGAAACCCAACACTCATTTCTTCTTCTCTTCTAGTTACGTAAACTATCTCTTCCCTTCCTCTTTCATTTTCATTTTACACTAATACAACTCCAACTTCACACTTCATATATCTCCCTCTTATATTTATACAACCCATACATGCACCCATTTTCACATAACCACTACCACACTCTCCATTTTTTGTTTCACATATAACATGTACCCCAACCAACTCACTTTTATTTTTCAAACTTTCTTCTATGCCCCTTTCTATTTCACTAAAATCCAATTATTTGCTCATAAATATGGTTACATCCTTTACAAGCAAGATTAAAATACAATCCATGCAAAACATATATTAACCTTAAACTCCATGCAAAACTGACAACAGTTCAAAAACCGTTATTTTATACTTAAATTTGATACAAAACACACCCTTTATGACTTATAGACTAATTTGAAATCATACATTTTGCTTAAGTTAGAGAATAAGAGTGTCAAAGGTGGTTTTAGTGGTATTATGCTTGGTTTTCCTTGTTTTGGCATGATTTAACATGATCAATTGAATGAAGCAAGCTGAAGTAAGAAGGAGTTGGACTCAAGAAAAGATGGGGAAGTGCACAAATGAAGAAACGTAGCCACCGTTGAGCGCTAGGACAACGCTGAGCCCCAGCTTCACTGAATGGATCTCTGTCGTCAAACACTCAAGCGCCAACGCTGATGGGAGGAATTGAGTATCACGCCCACCACTGAGCGCTACCTCACTGCTGAGCGCTGGCTTCTTCAGTGAAATCACTGCCAAAAGCCTGGGCGTCAACGCTGAGCGTCCATCTTGAGTGTCGTGCCATCACTCAGCGGTGACCCAACGCTGAGCGTCATCTGCTTGGGAAATGATAGGCCTATGAACGTCTAGGCCTATGACTCTCTAGGAAAACGATACTTGGTCTTACCACTTATTATTACCTTATATGATTCGGTACACTTGCCGGAGTCTGAACAAGTTTTTTGCGCCGTTGCCGGGGACTTGTGGTTTAACTATTCTAGTAGTGTGATTATTGATTAACTTTGACTTGATTTTTGTTTGTGTTTTCTTTTTGTTTTAATTTTTTTTATAAAAGTGATTTTTAGGGCTTTGTTTCTTGTGTATGCAGGATACAATTCGTACTAGGAGTAAAAAAAATCAAGAACCTCTTCTTGAAGGTTTAAGTGAAACTCGAAGGAGAAGGAGGAATCAAACATCTAGAGAATTGTTTCCTTCTCTTGAGAAACTGTTACAGCCCTCATCACAAGCATCTAACCAAAGCACATAAGAGATGGTTGAGGAGGAGATTCCTAGGAGACGTACTCTAGCAGATGCTACTACTGTTGTTGGCCCTCAACATTTTAACAACATTGTAAGGCCGAGGGTCAATGCACTGAACATGGAGGTGAAATCGACGTTGATTCAATTAGTGAAGAGCAACCAATTCAATGGGCTGTCAAATGAAAGTCCATATGATCATCTTACCAAATTTAATTAGATTTGCAACACGGTGAAAATCAATGATGTGCCGGATGAGGCGATTAAACTTAACTTGTTTCCTTTCTCATTAGGAGGCAATGCTAAACTGTGGTTGAACTCTTTCCCTGAAGATAGCTTTATGACTTGGGAGGCTGTGGTGCCTAAATTTCTGAACAAATACTTCCCACAATCTAAAATCAACAAAGGTAAACAGGAAATTTCTGCTTTCAGGCAAGGCATGGAAGAAACCCTAGGCCATGCGTGGGAAAGATATAAAAGCCTGCTGAGAAAGACGCCTATGCACGATTTTGATGATACATCAGTAGTCTTGTCATTCCTTGGAGGTCTTAGTACTCAAACGAAGCTTATGCTAGACGCCTCAGCTGGAGGTAACATTAAGCACAAGACTACAGATGAAGCCTATGATTTGATAGAGAACATGGCTGCTAATGACACTGAGACGCGTAGTGAAAGAGGCGTCTTGCTTCAACAATAGGGGGTTCTTCAATTGCCTACTCAAGATGCCTTGCTTGCACAAAACAAGTTGATAACTCAACAATTGGAGAATCTAACAAAGACTCTTTCTGAACTGCCATAGGAGCTGAAAAATATTTCATAGTGCAACAACAACTCTGTGATCGTTATGGTGGTGACCATATCAATGGTCAATGTGCTTATTCAGAGGAGGCCCAAGAAGAAGTCAACTACATGGGCAATCAATTCCAATTTCGCCAATGTAATTACAACCAAGGGTGGAAACCTCACCCAAGCATGGGTCATGGTCAGACTAGACAAGTAGGAGGCCAATTCAATAGACCACAATAACAACCATCAACACTATGGCAACATGTATCTGCTTTGAATGACAGGAATAACAGGTTGGAAGAGGCATTTAAATAGTTTATGAAGGCACATGAATCCACCATGAAGAGCAATGAAGATAACTTCAAAAATCTAGAGATGCAGATTAGTCAATTGGCTAAAAGGTTGGAGGACAAAGCAGAGAATCAATTTGGGGCTTATACTGAGGTTAACCCTAAAGAAGATTGTGAGGCTGTGGTGATTGTTGAGGTGAGAGTAAAGGAGAAAAAAGAGAATGTTGAGTGATTGAGTGAAGAAGAGAAAGAAGAGAAAATATGTGAGGGGGAGTTGGAAAAAGAAGAAGAGAAGAGGGGAGAGACAAAAATTGAAAAAGAAGAAAAAATTGAAAAAAATGAAAAAGATGAGAGAATTCTTCCTTACCCAAAGGGGCGTGCGAGAGTAGAGAGAAGATGTGAGTGCTTTAGAGAAATCTTCAATCAATTGGAGATTATTATACCGTTGATTGAAGCAATTTAACAAATTGCTGTCTATGCTAGGCGTATAAAGCATTACCTTGGTGAAAAGATAGATTTTAATGAGGAAGCTAATGATGAATAGGGAGGTTGCAGTGACTTGTTGAAGAAATCATATCCTCCTAAAGTGAAAGATATGTTGGAAAACAGGTAGGCTTCGTTTCAACACCAAGAGGGGGGGGGTGAATTGCTGAGGTTTCAAAATCAGAGTCTTTTTAAAATCTTTTTCGCAAAGTGTAAACCTTTACAAAGTTTCTTGAATCACAAGGAATGAAAATTTCAAGTGCATTGGAAAATACTAAGTTGACTACTAAAACAGTAAAGTTGATTGAATGTAAAAGAGTAGGGATAGAGAATTCAAAAGCATGTTTTTATACTGGTTCGACCTCAATGCCTACATCCAATGTCCTTCCACAATCCGGAAGCAAATGCACTATAATGGTCAAGGTCTTTACAACAAGGCTTTTATAGAGACCTCCACGTAAAAAATATAAAACACCCCTCTAACCCTCTAACCAAAATATAGGCAATACACACAACAAAGATCTGTAGCAAGATATCCCCTCTTCTACAATCTTTAACCCACTTTGAACAATCCTCAAAGTGTCCAGACTCCACGAGTCAACCCCCTGTAATCACAACATGAACAACAACAACAATCTTTACAAAGATTGATAGAAATCTTGATCAGCAGATGAGCACCACAATGTGAAGGGTATGATCAGCCAGTAAGCACAAAAGTCTTTCTCCTTCAAAGAACCTCTTCAAAGATAGATCCCCACGGTCTTCTTGATGAGTTCTTGGAGCAAATTCTCAGAGATCACAATCTATAAATCACAAATGAAAGTGTTAGATTTTCCAAAGTCTTTGTGATCAACTGAGGCACGTCTATTTATAGTTTTCTATAAATCAGATGCTCCTGTAGTCGACTAAGCTACTAATAAAGTCGACCGTCCTCAGACAGATATAACAATTTAGTCAAATAGTAGCAGTCAACAACTAACAAATTGATTTTGCAATTAATACAGTTGATTATCATCAAAGCAATAACGAACTTTTGAAATATAGCTGTTATTGTTCACAACATAACAAAATTTCAAACAAAATAACTAAGTCAGATCCACTGTGCATGTAGTCGACTTAGGCACATCAGCATAGTTTGAAAATATTTGCAATGCAAAATAACTCACAACACTATTTTTGAAAGTTTGTGCATAGTCACGAGTTTTAATCGACTTACTTCATAATGAAGTCGACTTAAAACTTGCAGTCATGCCACACAATATAAGTTCATAAAAGTGCATGTGGTTTTCTCATAAAAAACATATGTAATGCAATCACAGATAATATATCAGAAATAAGCTCAGTGAGTGTTCATTCATATATCAAGATCAACACAAAACATGTTCAATAAGATATCAACCAATAAGGAATAGAACATGTAACACATAACAAAACATGTTATTAATAATGTGTTGTCATCATCAAAAACCAGAGTGAGTAAAGCACTGTGAGATTAAGTTTAGCTAAACCAGTGCTTCCCTTATCAACAATCTCAACAAGATCATGGAGGTTTCACAGTTCCTTGCACCATTGAAGATGTGAAGATAGGGAAAACCCTACTTGATTTAGGGTCAAGCATTAATAAGATGCCCCTATCTATGCTGAAAAAGATTGGTGGTCTCCGATTGAAGCCAACAAAGATATCCTTGATAATGGCAGATGGATCACCAAAGAAACCTTACGGTGTAGTGGAGGATGTTGTGATGTGCATAGGATGGCTTAAATTCTTGGTTGACTTTGTGGTTATGGGGATGAAGGAGGATGACAAGATCCCAATCATTCTTGGAAGGCCTTTCATGAAGGCGACTAAAGTAGTCATCAATGTAGATGACAGGTTGATTATGATTAAAGACCAAGAAGAGGAGGTGATCTATGATGTCTTTAAAGATAAGCAGATTCAAGTGCAGAAGATAGGTCACATTGTTGCAAGAAAGGTTGCACCAGTGGCTAAACCTAAATCTGTAAAGCCGGTCAACAAAGGTAAAAATTGTGTTTTAATGCAGGTTAAGGAAGAAAAGAAAGTTGATAAAGGAGGGACAATCCACTTTAACTTGAAGGTTGCACAATTCAAGCTTGGTACTCCTATGAGATTCAAGAAGAAGTTGTGGGTTGTGAAAGGCTTCAAAGAGAATGGAGTGATAGAGATTGAGGCTCCATATTCTAGGTGAGTCAAGAAGGTGGACCGAAAGCAATTGATGAGTTGGTGTGATGAAAGTATAAGAGACACCAACATGGAAGATGGAACCTGAGCTTTACTGGGTCAAGCTAATGACGTTGAAGAAGCGTTTGCTGGGAGGCACCCTAGTAACCTAAAAACATTGTTTCATTTGATTAATTTGGTTATGTAATTTTGAATATTGTTGAACATTGTTTATTGGGTAGCATCTACTGAGGGATGTTAGATAATTATGTATTCACTGAAGGATACAGGAAGGTACACCTACTGATGGGCGTTGGTAAGATTGAACTTACTGATGAGTGCTATAAAGGTTTGGGTCAGGCTCGTGACGTTAAACAAGCGCTACCTGGAAGGCAACCCAATTGATTGATTTACTTCTGTTGCATGTTTTAATTTTGTTCTAGTTGCATTTTAGGGTTTAATTGTTGCATGATTGAGTGGAGTGAGTGGGGGTTGCATGAAAATTAAAAATTGAGAGTTGAATTTGAGGGATACAGGGTCCATGATGCTTAAGGCAAGCCAAAAAGGAGGGAATGTCAAAATCGCGCCCACCGCTCAACGGTACCTAGCGTTGAGCGGTGGCGTCGCAGATTCCAAAGTTGGGCTTTTAAGTGGGGCTCAGCGTGAGTTGGCCCATTGCACATTTTAATACCCCTTAGGTCTCGCCCAAGCCTCTCATTCAGCCTTCCACTCTTATTTGGCACTCTCAAGCTTTTTCCACGACACCCTCTTCACTTTTCCCTACTCCTACCTTCTCAAAAATCACCTTTCCACCATTTTTGCACCTCTCCATCATCAAAAGTTTGGGGGTTTTTGTGAGAGCATAACATTTGGGGCTCATTCATCAACATCCAAAAAGCACTTTGCACTCATTTGAAGTCTCTGCACCCAAGTAAGTCATACATTCCATATTCTAGGGTTTTCAAAGCATGAATTTGTATGAGAATGGTAGTCCAAGCATGAAATTTTAGGGCTTTTAATGTTTGAGCATGATTAGTTGCAATAAACACTGTTTGGACCAATTAAATTGTGTGATTGAGGTCTGGAACGAAGAAAATTGCATGTGGGTGGAGATTAGAGTCACATATGGTTGATTTTGAAAAACTGCAGCTGATAGCACTTAGCACTGGCTGACGCTGAGCGCTGGATGACGCTGAGCGCTAAGTCTGAAGGTTTTGGTTTTTAAGGTTTGTCTGTGTGCAGGTGACGATAAGGGGTCCTGTTTTGCCCTTAGGGCTGATCAGTGATGTGTTTGGACAAATCTTGGTGGTTTGCTAACACTTAATGAGTTTTTCTTTGGTTTTATGAATTGTATTTGATGCAGGAATGACTTCTTCGTATGGTAAGAGGATTAAAACCATTGGAAGCAAGAGGAGAGAACTAGAGAGGTTCTATTCCAAAAAGTTTCTCTCTAGGAGACATGAGCAGCACCACCTTCTTGTCCAAGGAAGACGTCTTCTGATAGAGAGAAAGGAAGGATGGATTCTGGATCTGGCTCCACAATTTGGAGAGGAGATAGAGAGCAGGAATTGGGAGAAGATAGCCACATACCCTGCACCTGCCAATATAGCAGTGGTAAAAGAGTTCTACACTAATGCCAAGTCACTAGGGGCGCATACTCAGGACTACATGAGCTATGTCCGGGGGAAGATTATTAGATATGATCATGAGACAATTAACAGGTTTTTGAACACAAAGTGGATAAGTGTGTAGTGCCAGTACCCACTGAATGTAGATGAGGGCACTGATTTTGAGGACATAGAGAACGTGCTTTGTGTGCTTGGAGGGCACTTTCACAGGAACCAGAATGGTGTGGCTATTCACATCAAGAGAGCTGATCTGACATCATTGGCAAAGTATTGGATGACATTTTCGCATGCCAACATCCAACCATGTTCTCATGTTTCAGACATTACAGTTCATAGGGCCATGTTCATCTATTGTATGCTGAGGGGATTGAATGTTAACATAGGCCAACTCATTACAAATGAGATCCAGAGTTGTGCCAGCACTGCAAGCAACAAAGCACCTCTAGGGAATCCATCTTTGATCACACACTTGTGCCAGTAGGCTAGGGTGGATACTTCTACTCCATCATTTGAGAGACCAAGGACGGCCATTGATGCGGCCTATTACAGACAATACTGTAGAGGAGAGGAGGCCGCCCAACTAGTGCCTCAAAGACCTCCCAGGAGGATAGCACCACAGGATCATGGACCAGCACATCATGTAGAGCCCTTTCAAATGAGGGACATGTACATGTCCATGATGGAGGCCAAACTTGAGAGACATGTACATGTCCATCCACAGGGGGAAGGTGGCCACTACAAAGATGATTATAGGCATGTACGATACACCTCCTACACACCGGTGGACGATGGATGGATTCAACAATGTGGTGGCTTGGCCGGTGGAACAGGCACAAGGCAGTGGAGCTGGAGCAGCTGAAGCTCCAGCCATGGACGAGGATGATGATGATTTCAAGGATGTTGAGGATGGAGATGAGGAGGATTCAGATGACAACATGGGCTGAGCGGCTGATATAGCATCTACTGATGGAGTCTATTGTGATTAGAACAAGAGTTTTTCTTTTTCTTATCTTTTTGGATTTGTAATTTGAACCTTATTTGTTGTTGTTAAGTAGTGTAGGTTTTAATGTACTTGGTTTGACACTTTATCTGTTATGATGGTTTGATTGATTGATGTTTGCATGATGGGTGTTACTTAGTGATGCTTGATATTGATTGCTGTTGGGATTGCACTGTATGCTGATAGACAAATGGTGGTTCACTGGCTATGTGAAAAGATGCATGATGATATTGTGATTGTGATTATGATGCTAAGCAGGGTATTTATCTGGGATGTTTGGAATAATGATTGAGTTTATATGTGAGGTTTTGAACTCCAGAGTTTTTGATTGAATGATTGCTATCTACTTGAAAGCATAAGTGATATTGCCCATGTTTCTATGATTGATTGAATTGCATGTATGTGTCACGTGATCAAGGCCGTTTTTGAACAAGCCCTTTCTTAGCCATTGCAAAATTTTCGTCCCATGATGTTCTACCCTTTTTGAACCTAAGCTTAAACAGTATGTGAAATTCGTTTTGAAAAATATTTACCTTGAGTTAAGTTGAGAATTATTGTGTGGTATTGATTAAGGTTCAAGTTTGGGGTTGTTGAGAAAATTGAAAGAAAGTTAAGCATTGAGCTAATGTGTTGAGCAAAACATGAATTGATGAAAAAGATAGAAAAGATAGAAAAGATAAATTGAAAGATAAGCTCAATGCAAAGAAAAAGGAAAGTTGGGAATGAGTGAGATTGGTAAAAAGAGAGTTTATGCTTGAACTATGAATGTTTGAATGACTCTCTTAACTCAAGGATTTTGTGATCTAGAAATAACAATTTTTCTTGGTAGCCTAACCTCATTATAAGCCTTGAAAAAGTCCTTGTGATGACATATGTGTGTGATGATGATTGATTATGGTAAATGAAAGGAAATTTTGTTCTATGTGACATGTGGATAGTAGAGGGAAGGATTGACCTCTTGGAACACTTGAGTGATTGAGTGAAACACTTTGCTTGGTAAGGATCTCTGAAATTCATGATTACACCTATGCTTAGTTAACTGATCATTCATGAAAATAACATCTGTTGGAGATTATATGATTATGTGAACATTATGTGAGTGAGGATGAATTGAAGCATGTGTGCATCTTGATTGGATTCCATTGAAAAGTTGAATTGAGTAATTACTTGTTGTGAAAGAATGAGTTCGGAATATGTTGAACCATTTTGATGATAGGTGGAAGGCTAAGTTTTATTTTGTTTGCCTGAGGACAAGCAAAGTTCTAAGTTTGAGATTGTGATAACGGTCTAAAAACAGTTATTTTTATACTTGACATTGATATCAAAACACACCCTTTATGACTTAGAATGAACTTAAAATCATGCAAAACACTCTAGTTAGGTTATAAGAGAGTCAAAGGTGGTTTTAGAGATATTATGCTTGGTTTTACATTGTTTTGATAGGATTTAATGAGAATTGAATGATGGAAAGTGAAGTAGGGAGAAGTTGGACTCAAGAAGAGATGAAAAAAGGTGCAAAGGAAGAATCACAGCTACTGCTCAGCGCCAATTCCAGCGCTGAGCGCCAACTTTAGAGAAGAAGCCACTGCCTAACGCTTAAGCGCCAACGCTGAGGGGAAAATGAAGAATCGTGTCTACCGTTGAGCGGTGGCCTTCTCAGAGACAACACTCTTTAACGCTTGGGCGTGACCACTGAGCGTCCCACTTGAGTGCCGCACCTACTGCTAAGCGGTGAACCCACCGCTGAGCGATGTACTTATGGGCCTGGGCCAAAATTCTATTATTTTTCTGTATTATAAATAGACCCAGAACGCACCAGAGAATGTATCTTTTGGTAGAGAGACGTCAGAACACTTTCTACACTTCATGGAGGCGACTTTTGGATGCGGAAGCTTCAATCTACCAAATCTAGGGTTTATCTTTTCATTCTTTCCATTCAATTCATCTAGATTCACCATGAATATGGTGAACTAAGCCCTTTGTTGTTGGGGAACGATGTAATCCTTTTGAAACTCTCTTATATCAAGGTTCTTATTTTATTCATATACTTTCGT
Organism: Vigna reflexopilosa; assembly: GCA_027742785.1. Lineage (NCBI taxonomy): Eukaryota > Viridiplantae > Streptophyta > Magnoliopsida > Fabales > Fabaceae > Vigna > Vigna reflexopilosa. Next base: position 12,565,300 of record CM050930.1, on the reverse strand, counting down.
TATCACTAGCTTGGGATTTCTTCTCTAAATTGAAAGCTTGCTTTGTTTAACTCATTCAGTGTCATGATCATTGATGTCGATATGGAAACGTACAGGGAAATCTAGAACTGAGAAGAATTCTCTTGATTATGAAATATTGCCTAGGAATAGGAATAGGACGGTCAATTTCTTTAAGCTTTTATCATTAATGCGTTAGTAATTACTAGGGAGACTAGGAATAGTAAACTAGTAATTGGTGATAGGCTCTTTTCGCCGAGGAATCGGGTTTAGAGTAAATTAGAAAGTTTCATGAACATTGATAACAAAGTTGAATTTAATAAGAATAGTAGATATAGGAAGGTGGATTAGGATCAAACTGTAAACCCCTACAACTCCATTCATTCATATCTTTATTTGCCAATTGATCAAGCTTTTTGCATTTGCATATTTATTTTCGTTTAGCATTACAAACCCTAAATTTAATCTTCATCAAGTTTTATGAAATCAATTCACATGAACATCTAGGCTTAAGAGTCCCTTGGGAAACGATATTCGGATTTACCGTCTATTTATTACTTGATACGATCAGGTACACTTGACATAGTGTTTACACTTATTCACCACAACAAAATGGAGTGGCTGAAAGAAAAATAGACAAATATTAGAGGTGACAAGATCACTTTTGATAGATGGTAATGTCCCATCTCATTTATGGGGTGAGGTTGTGAGCTTTGCCGTTTATTTAATTAATCGAACCCCTTCTAGTGTGCTTAACTTTCGAAGGCCTTTTGATGTGTTGTCTGATCATTGTATCCTTTCTCCCATAATTTATTGACCACCTCATATTTTTGGATGTGTTATATATGTTCACTTACACCCACATCAACGTACAAAGCTTGAAGAACGAGTGATCAAATGTGTGTTTGTTGGGTATGGATTAACTCAAAAAGGTTATTGTGCTTTCCATCCACCATCAAAGAAATTTTATATTTCTATGGATGTGACATTTAATGAGCATGAATTTTTTTATGTTGATTCTCCACTTCGGGGAAGCAATGAAAGTGAAATGCATAATCATGATGTTAGTATGTTTGATTGTGAAGATAAATTATCGTGTGAGGATCATTCTGCAGGAAGTAAGCCAATCCTAAATATGGACACTTCTTTTTTGGATAATACAATGTCTTCTAATTATAACCAACTGACTCAATCTTCTCCATAGATTCATCTTGACTCTTCAGAGGTACCTTCTGATCCTATCTATGATAATACTAATTTAGATAAAATTGATCATGGAATTGATTCTTGTCTTCGTGAGACCACTAGCACACCAAACATCGAGTCTACTACTGTTCAATATAATCTTCCGCCTCGTTTTAATCGTGGTCAACCTCCAGCTAAATATGAACTAGACCTCCAACCCAAAGTTAAATATCCCATTAATAAATATGTGTCATCTCACAGGTTATCTCAGTCCTATGCATCATTTGTATTTCAATTATCTTCAATTTCTATTCCTAGAAATATACAGGAAGCTTTGGCAGATCCTAGATGGGCCGAAGCAATGGTTGAGGAGATGACAACTTTAGAAAAAAACAACACTTGGGATCTTGTGTCCTTACCAAGAGGGAAGAAAACCGTGGGCTACAAATGGATCTTTACAATTAAGCATAGAGCTGATGGAACTATTGAGAGGTATAAAGCACGACTTGTGGCTAAAGGTTACACTCAGTCTTATGGTATAGATTACCAAGAGACGTTCGCACCGGTAGCCAAGCTCAATACTGTGAGAATACTTTTGTCACTAGCTGCAAACAAAGATTGGCCTCCTCTACAATTTGATGTGAAAAATGTTTTCCTACATGGAGAAATTTTAGAAGAAATTTATATGGATTCTCCACCAGGCATGACAGATTCAAATGTAATGAAGGTTTGCAAATTAAAGAAGTCTCTATATGGATTAAAACAATCCCTAAGAGCATGATTTGGAAGGTTTACCAAGTCTATGAAGGCTTTTGGCTATAGAGCAAGTAACTCTGATCACACCTTATTTTTTAAGAGAGGAAAAAGAAAAATTACAACTTTGATTATATATGTAGATGACATGATTTTTACAGAAAATGACCAAAATGAGATTTCTAGTTTACAAAAATACCTTGCATCTGAATTTGAGATGAAAAAACTTGGAAACCTTAAATATTTTTTGGGTATTGAAGTAGCTAGATCAAAACATGGTATTTTTCTATGCCAAAGAAAATATATTATTGATTTACTATTAGAAACTAGGCTGCTTGGGAGTAAACCAACTGATACACCAATTGAATAAAATCATAAACTCTTTCAATGCTCAAATTCAGCAAGCATAGACAGAGGAATATACCAAAGGCTGGTAGGAAAATTAATTTATTTGTGCCATACACGTCCAGATATCACCTATGCAGTGAATGTTGTTAGTCAATTTATGCATGACCCACGAAAGCTTCATATGGATGCTGTTGAAAGGATTTGAGATATTTGAAGTCCACTCCTGGAAAAGGAATTTTGTTCTCAAATAATGGAAACTTAAAGGTAGAAGGGTACACTCATGCAGATTGGGTAGGTTCAAAAGATGATAGAAGATCTACCTCTGGATACTTTACTTTAGTAGGAGGGAATCTTGTAACTTGGATGAGTAAAAAATAATCGGTAGTAGCAAGATCTAGTGCTGAAGAAGAATTCAAAGGCATGGCACTAGGTGTGTGTGCACTTTTGTGGATTAAAAATGTGCTATCATATTTGGGCTTTAAACAAAATGAAGCTATGAGTTTGTACTGTGACAATACTTCGGCTATAGCAACTGCTCACAATCCTATGCAACATGATAGAACAAAGCATGTGGAGATTGATAGATATTTCATCAAAGACAAGCTTGAAGCTGGAATAATTTCATTTCCTTTTGTAAGATCAAAATTGCAATTGGTTGATGTTCTCACCAAAGAAGTGTCAGGAAGATTGCTTAATGAGTCTCTATTCAAGTTGGAAATGTGTGATATCCATGCACCAACTTGAGTGGGGGTGTTAAGATATGCCAAATATTCTATTAACGGATATTGGGCAATCAAATATTGTGTTAGTTATAATTTAGATATTATTATAATTTATGCATATTTGTGTACCTGTCATTTCTTTAATAGATGAAGAATTATAGGATCCTTGTATGTATATACATGGTACTCTACTCTTAGAAATAACACATCAAAATTATTCTTTAAAGCTTTTAATATGTCTTTGGCAATGTTTTGTAATTATTTATTTGTAGATATCATTGTCCTAAAATTTTTTATACTTAATTGCATATATGCTGTAATGTCATAGGATGTTACACCTGATATGGATGAAGATTTCAAAATGAAGCATAACACTTGTGTCAACATTGCAAAGGTCAATAAATAATTTACATGTTTGTATAATGTTCTTCTTAACCAATCCGTTTTCTAAATTTTTCTCATTCTGTACAAGATTTACTCAATAAGTTTTCAAATAGGTCAAATAACAATGAAACTTAGTGTTTAAGTGTTGACTTAATTTATGATGTTTCTCACTTTTTTGACAGGAGACGATACAAGTACTTTGGATGGTAAGAAGAATATTAGAAGGAAAGTCTTAAGAAAGACTCGAAAGTGAGTGATTATAGTTCATAGCTATTTTAGAATATTTTTTGAAAGTATTTAAGAATAAGGGTTAAATATGTTTTTAGTTTGTCAATTATAAAGTGTTTTGGGTTTAGTCCTTCTTCCAAACTTTGTTTCATTTTCATCTCTCTACTTAATGAAACTGTTAAGTTTAGTCATCGAACAAAGACATTAATTTTATAGTGATCTAGTTAATGGTGTGTCATGTTTCATGCTGTGTATACACTTAGAAATTGAAAGTTTTGTTCATGCTCAGATTAGAGGTTATTCACGACAAAGAAAATTAGGGTTCTTTACAAATACTTCACTCGAAATTATGTTATTAATGAAGTTAGTTCCAATTAATAACACATTAAATGTTATCTATATATTCATGCATATGGAAAAAAAATCTAAAATAACAAAAGTTAAATAAAAACTAACAATTATTAAAAATATAAAATTGTAAGACTCGAATTCTTTTCGAAAATATAATTTTGGATGGATAATATAATGAATCTAATTGACAATACATTACTGCTAATTTAATCATTACATAAGCAGTAGCAAATTATACTCATCAAACATACAAGTATATAAATATATAAGTTTATTTTATAAAATACTTTATTCAAAATTATTTTGTCCAATGAAAAATATTTTGTTAAAAAATTTTCTAATTTCGTTTTCAAATTATTATAAAATGGTACAAAAATATAGTATTAATTTTGTGAAGAGCCTAAAATGTTTAAAAATAAAAAGACATGGAAACACACTACAATAATTCATTCTTTCTAAGAAATTCGTGCAACATCCCATTATTTGACTTTTGATAATTTATACTTGATATATATATTGTAGCATTATACAACCATTCATAAGGAATATAAAGGATTTCACACATAATACATATTTTAAACTCAGATTTTAACTACAACACTCATAATTATAACTCAAACTCTTCTCATTTATTCTTTGTCTCTCTCTTCACTTGCACTGGGTTCGACGACATTCTCTCATCTACTCCCGTATAACAAACACGTTATACGATCATCCTTAAAAAAAAAACAAACACAAACAAGTAGGGAGAGCTAACATATGACAGATAATTCATCCAACATGCATAAATATTTTACACATAATAATAACATATTATCATGCAATAATTATACTAAACTTATTCATCACACCATACAAATAATCATACTAGATTAAATCATAACATCTTACAATAATCATGCTTGGTGCAACCATATCATCATACAATAATCATACCAAACACACTTATCCAGATGAAACGTTGATGTGCGGTCACGAGAGGTTGTGCACTTGTGGTGGCCTCCACTACTCTTTACAAATATACTTCCAATATAACACACCATGTCACCCACAAGGTTAGTCCGTTAACACCTATGTCTAAAACTGGCACATAGACTAGGACCTTCTGTCCCTCTCACCAAATAACTCATCCTTCTCTACTTGAGACTAGATGATTATTAAAGTATCAGGATAACCTCCAACAACAAGACCCTCAACACCAACCTGTACACTAATTAATTACAACCACAGAGTCTCTCCGTGAGACCCTTGACCAAATCTCACATCTGTCAGAGCGGCTTTAGCGAAATGGTTAGCGTGGAATAACAAACCAAGAGGGGTTTTAATATAAACGTGTGCCTTTTAATTTCTACTCAATTAAACTTACTATGCAAATAATAAAGATAAATAACAAGAGTAAGGTTGAGAGAAATTTGCACAGATGACTTTTATACTGGTTCGGATCTTACCAATCCTATGTCTAGTCACTTATCTCAAACCAAGATAAACAGTTCACTAATCACAAAACAATTACAAATTACAATCACAAAGAAATTTATTTTAAGAGTTTAGAAATTATCTCCATTGATACCACAAGAGATGAATCTGCACCTCCTTTGAATCTTCACAAAGGATGAGACACCTCCTCCGAATACTTCACGAAGGATGAAACACCTCCTTTGAATACTTCACGAAGGATGATCCTCTTCCACACACCTCCTCAGAATCTCCAAGGATGAACCAGTTATTCCTCCGTCACTGTAGTAGCAATGTACCAACACCACATACAAGAGTTTCCTTAGTTGAGCCAGAGCATGCAATTCTCAAAGAGTTCTGAGTATTTTAGCACAAGGGAAGAGTTACTATTGATGGATAGAGGGAACCTATATATAGACTCAAGCAAATACTCTTCCATTTTTCGTAATTGGTCATTTAACGCTTTTAATCGATTAATACAAGTGTTAATCTATTAAAATGAATACAATAGCTAGTTTTCAAAAACCATAAAACTCCAACGGCTATCTTTAGTCGATTATTCTAAGAATTAATCGATTATCTAATCGATTAAAATAGTTAATAATCGATTATTTTCGTGCCAGTTGAGTTTTCAGCACCTGTAACGTTTTAATCGATTAATACTTGATTTAATTGATTAAAACCTTACGTTTTTTATTCTAAATAGCAAATACAAAGTACAAAGGTACAAGAATCAAGACCTACTACAAATCTAAGTCCTAAACATCAAACTAAAATTATTACAAAAGCTTTTTATAACAAAAACAAGTCTTCAAAGGAGCTTCATGAATCTTGATATATCTTGACTTGATTTGGACATCATCAAAACTTCATCTTCATCATTTTGCTAACAACATCATGTTCATATCTTAACATATAATAACATTCAAGTCAACAATATAAATATTTTAGTTCGATCCAACGGTTAATGAAGTGGAATTCTAAATTTTACCTAGCTGACTCAAAAGGAGAATTTACAGTGGGATTAAGTTATAAAAAAAAATATGAAATTAGTTTCTCTAAATATGTACATCCAATTTCAAATCTGAGCGGTCAAGGTAAATAAATACGTATTAGGAACTATATATTAAAATTTTAGATTAATCTAACGGTTAACTAGGTTGAAATTGAAGTTTTACCGAAGTAACATAAAACAAAATTGGAGTGATTTTCATATTTAACCAAAATGCGAAATTAATTACTCAAAGCACAACCATCCAATTAAGAATTTGAGCACTCAAAATGATTTTATACGTCTTATGAACCATATATAAGAATATCAGGTCAATTTAATGGTAAACAAAGCGGGGATTAATATTTTTACTGCAATAACTTAAAGACAAAAATATAGTGTTAATTAGGTTACTCAAAGATGAAAAATTTATTCCTCTAAGTACAGATCTCTTATTAAAAACCCGAACGGTCAAAAGGGAGTAAGATCTTTCAGAAATCATATATTAAAATTTCAGTTTAATCTAACAATAAATTAAGTGGGAATTAAAATTTTACTAAAGTAACTTTGTGACATTTTGAACAAGTTTTACTATGGTAACTCCAAAAATGGAAAACACGAAAAACACAGTCAATAATTCAACATCATCATTATGTAAGTTGATTTGTCCTTCATTTTGATATTTTATTTTTATTTTTATTATTTTATTTTAATTTATTTATTTTATAAAATTATATTTGGAAGAAATGTATCTTACTAAGTTTGAACCCATGTTCCAAGTGTTACAAGGTATTTACCATCTAAGATACTGTAAATTTTTGTTTAACTTACCACATAACTCAATTATATTTTCTACCCTTAAAATTATTACTACTAATAATAATATTTAAGAGAAAATTATTACATTTTATTAAGATGAATATTTTTTATGGGCTTTACAATTCGCCTTTCCCCAAAGCTTGCACTTTGCTATGTCCTTTCTCTTCAATCCTTCACTCACCTTTTACCCTCTTTTCAAACCATGCTTGTCTTTTAATTCATCATGAAAAAATTTACCAAATCCATCGATAAACAATTGAGCAGTGTAAGCTTTCTTCCACCTCTTCTTCTAGAGTCAAGCCTTGTGTTTCTTGTGTCTTTAGGTTTTAGGAAGTTTCTTGTAATTCCACTTCATTCCAATTTATGTCTCAACATGTTTGATGATTTAATGTTATCTTTAGATCATCAAATTGATAGTTTTTTAGGTGTAGTTGGATTGACTAGGTGCCAAAAACAGGAGTTGAAGAACTTGTTGTTTTATTTGAGGTAAGAAAAGTTATATTTACTTTTGGGTGTTTAAATTTCTTGTTACAGAGTGATTAAATTTCTGGATTTAGAATTGTTTCAATTTATTATTATTATCATTGTTAGATTCATGTGTAATATATTGAAATATGACCCATATATGTGTGTACATTTTTTTTATAATAATAAAAATGTGTTATTTTAGTTTTCATGTTTATTTTATCTTTTTATTGATATTTTTTGTTCAAGTTAATTTTAAATCTTTTTAGCTTTATATATATATATATATATATATATATATATATATATATAACAGTAAACAAATAAAGTAATTATTCTCTTTTTATTAAATCAAATTTCAAATGTGGTTTACATTCTAGTTAAAATATTGATAACAAAAAATGTGAAAGATACACTACTAAAAAATCGATCTTTTACCGCGCGCATTATGCCGCGATTCAATAGAAACCGAAGGATAATATTCTGCGGTGACATTTTTGAAATTATATCGACAGTATAGGCCGCGGTTTTAAGGAGAACCGCGACCTATTCCCCATGCAAAATTCTAACATTCTCCAAAAGCAGTTCTGAAAAATAATTTCAGGGGAATAGACCGCAGTTCCTCTCAGAACCAGGGTCTATTCCCCCTGCAAAATTCTGACATTCCCCAAAAGCAGTTCTGAAAAAAAATTGCAAGGGAATAGACCGCGGTTATGAGGGGAACTGCGGTCTATTTCTCCTGCAAAATTCTGACATTCTCCAAAAGCAGTTTTGAAAAAAAAAATTCAAGGGAATAGACCGCGGTTCTCAGGAGAACTGTGGTCTATTCCCCTGCAAAATTCTGACATTCCCCAAAAGCAGTTCTGAAAAAAAAATTGCAGGAAAATAGGCTGCGGTTCCAGCAGGTCTATTACCGCAACCTAAAATCCCAGACTTTTTACCTCGCCTGTATATGTCGCGGTTTTAATACCGCGACGTATAGTAAAAATAACCGCGGTCGTTTTCCTTCGCTGCACTAGTGATAAAAGATAAAATAAATTAAAAAGTATTTAAAAAATAGTTATAGAAATGATTTACTAATGTATATAATTGTCCTTTTTGGTAAAATATTTTTATTGGATAAATGTTTATACGAATTAGTGTCAGATTTGGACTTAGCAGTTATATAAAAATTATTATTTCTTGCATTTGCTTTATGGAATTAATAAATTTTTAAATTTTGCAAAAACAATATCAAAATCTCAAAAAATATGAAAGTTTTATTAATAAATAAAATTGTAATTTTTTTTAAAGAACTATAGTTAGTCTCTTTAAACCAAACACAAACGTTGTTTTCACCTCTGCAAACCGTTTTTCTCCAAAAAAAAAATCTTGATATTCTTTCTTTGAGAATTCTCCAAAATCTCATCCTCTTCTTTACCAGACATTTTTTTTTTATTTAAGAACTCTTCTAATTTAACCAATCAATCCTTTCATTCAAGTAAGTTCAAATTTCAGTCTCTTTGACAATCTAATCAATTTTTGCTTTGAATTTTATTGAGTTGCATGTGCTCCAAAATCCTTTGATTTCACTCTCTCCTAATTAATGTTTTATTTGGATCCTATTAATCATGTTTATGTTTGCTAGGTTAAGATAGAACTTTCGTGAGTTCAAAGAAAATTTTAGAGACTCTAGAGATTTTTGGCTATTCTTTGAAGTTGATGAAAACTAATTTCTTTACTTTTACATTTTGTTTTAAAGATTGAATTTGAATGTTGTAAACTTTTTTTTCTATTCTTTTAATCAATAAATATATATATATATATATATATATATATTATATTGTTATTATATAGTTAGTATAGTAACATAGTTATTATTGATATAAAAAAGTATGTTAAATAACTAAATTAAAAAATTTAAATTATTGAAATAAATTTAGAAGAGCCTAATAATAATAGTGTAGAGAAAAAAGTAGTAGAAAAACATTTTTAAAATCTAAAATTCAAAAGAAGTAGAAATGATAAATATAAAATACCGAAGTAGCAAAATTTTTTAGAGAATTCATCATTGATTTTTGCATAATCATCAATATTGAGTGAGCTTAATTTTTAAATGAAATTTATTTCAATAATAACATGATTTCTTTGAGATTTATATATGGTAAAAAAAATTAACAATCTAAACTTTGAATTAAATTCAAAAATAAAATTATGATGTTTTTTTATCAATAGTGACTATCATTTATAATAATAAAGAGAAAAACATCAATAAATAACTGAATATAAAACTTACTTAATGTAAATCTTTTACAACTTGTCATTGTATCATGACTTTGAATTTTATGTTAAATTTTTATGTAACAAATATAACTGAGGTTTTATAAATTCAAAAAGAGTTTGTGTAATGGTCAAACTATATAAAAAATTTACAATAAGCAAAAATGTTTTGTTGTCAACTGTAAAATGAAAAGAAAACAATTCACTATATAAAAAAAAATTATTAAATAACAATCAAATTTAGAGGAAAAAATAATTAGTCATTATTGAGTTAACTATCATTTTATACACTAAAAATTATTAAAATTTAAAATAGTTTTTATTATTAAGAAAAACTATAATTAGTTTGTGAATTAGAGTTTAAATTTATCTCTATCAATATTAACAAAATAATATTTTGATTATAAGTTAGATATTTGGAATCACATAGATTATACAAGTATACATAGCTATCCTATTTACTAGTATTGAAAATCATATTATGTAAACATTTTTGGTAAGGAAACAATTACAAATTGTAGCAAACTTTTTATCAAAGATAAATGTTAGAATATTCAACTTTCTATAGTACGTTGAGCATATTTTGTTCTACTTTTCATTTTTCTAGTTGCACTCTAAAAGTTGAGGAGGAACTCAAATGTAAGAAGAAGCTACAACAATGCAATGTCCTGCAACGTTATGTCATGAATGCTCTTCCTTTTTCTGTTGTTCTCTGGGGTGTTTTGACGAAGGAAGTATTTTTTGGTGGAAAACATGTAGGCTTCGTTTTACATCAAGAGGGGGGTGAATGGGTGAATTTTCAAAATCAGAGTCTTTTTTAAATCTTTAAAACAAAGTTGAAAACTTTACAAGTCTTTCTTAAATCGCAAGTAATGAAAATTGTATGCAGCGAAAAATCGTAGTTGACTATGCAGATAATATAGTCCACTGAATATAAAAGAGTAGAGATAGAGAAATCAAACACTGGTTTTTATACTGGTTCTGCCAACAATGCCTACATCGAGTGTCCTTCCAATCCAGGAAGCAAATGCACTATAATGGTCAAGGTTTTTACAACAAGGCTTTTATAGAAGACCTCCACGTCAAAAATATAAAACATCTCTCTAACCCTGTAACCAAAACATAGGCATACAACACAGCAAGACTTGCAGCAAGATGTCCTTTCTCCTGCAATCTGCAAAACACCACTTTGAATAATCCTCAAAGTGAACCAGACTCCACGAGTTTATCCCCTGTAGTCACAACACGTACACACAGCAACACCACGGATGCCAAACAAATTCTTGATCAAACCAGAAACACCTTCAATGTGCAGAATGTGATCAAGCAATGAGCGCACAAACAATCTCCCTTTGAATCTCCTTCAAGAATGATCACCACGGTCTTCTTGGAGAATTCTTGGAGCCCTATAAACCAGAGATATCAATCTGAAGCAGAATGTGAAAATGTTAGATCATCAAAAGTCTCTGAACAACTTCATGTTCTGTCAATTTATAGATTTCTGTTTAACAGACATTCTCTGAGTCCAATAAGCTACTAATACAGTCGACTATGTTATGACAATTATAACAACTCAGTCAAACTGGTAGCATTTAGTCAAACAAATTAAAAACTCATTTAATACAGTTGACCTACTATTCAATGCTCAACTAACTTTTGAAATACTGACAGAATTTCAAATCAAACAACTAATACAGTCGAATATGTGGCGCACATAGTCGACTTCGACATGTAACAACATTTTGAAATTCTTTTCTACTCAAAATCTCACACAACAATGATTCTCAAAATCTGTACAAAGATTTTAGTATAGTCGATTCAATTAATAATGGAGTCGACTTTACTACAACTTTGTCACACAATTATAAATTCACAAAAGTGCTTACGGTTTTCATGCATTAAAACATGTGCAATGCATCCAGAAATGATGTAACTAGTACAAGCTTAATATGTATGCATTCACATAGCAATATAGCACATAAACATGTTCAACAGATATATCAATCAATCAGCATAAGAACATGTAACACAACAACAACATAAGTGTGTTATTAAGCAATGTGTTGTCATCATAAAAAACCAGAGTGATATATATATATTGTGTTGTCAACAATCTCAACATTTTTGAGCATGACTTGCAATTTGGGTTGGAGTTTTTGAGGGGACAAAATTATTTGAAACTTCTTTCCAGTTTTCTTGATATTTGGCATGTCCGAGGACAAATAACCTTTTAGATAAGAGTCAAAACAAACAACAAAACATCTTGTTAAGCATGATATCTAAAGATCAAAACATGGAAAAAAAGGAAATATAAAATCTTAAAAAGTTCATTAAAAAGTACTTGTGTTCATCTTCGGTCCAATGCTTCCATTTCTTGCGAGGAACTACGACAATTAAATTATTGCAACTTTCCATGTCATTTGCACAGTTCAACACATCATCTTTGAATGATGTTTCGTCCAACGACATTATATAAGCAAGAAGAGCATGTTTAGAAGGCTCAATAGAAACCTGATGAAAACAAGAAATCTAAAACTTAAAAACATATATATCTACTTTAATTAAAGTTAATTCATAAAAAGATAGCTACTAAATTTTTTTATCCACCTTTATATATACACACATGCATGTATGTATATATATATATATATATATATATATATATATATATATATATATATATATATATATATATATATATATATATAATTTGTATGTAATATAATCATGTACACAATTCAAAATATTTAAGAAAAATCAAATGCCAAAATTTTATTGAAATGCACCTGTGTTCATCGTTTGTCCATCGCTCATATCGTTTGTTATGTGACTTCAATTTTTAAGAATATAAGTGATTTGAGTTGTTGGACATTTGAACCCAATCAAACCCAACATGATTGGATAAAGTAATGTTATGAGGGGAAGGAAGCTGAGTATTATTAGTGGCAAGAACAACACTGGAAGGAGTTGGAGCATGACTATGAGCAAAAGCAGCACCTTGATCATGAACACCAACAAAAAGTCTTCACCAGAACTTTCAATATTATTTGTAACTAATGTCAGTGGATCTGGTGAAAGATCTAGTGAAGGATTCATACTCACATGAACCTTCATTCAAAAAATTAAGATCATTAAAGTCCTCAAATCATAAATATAAAAATATGTAATAAACAGTATAATAATTTATAGTATTAGAAAAGTGTAAAATTAATATAATTTTATAATTAAGGAATTACATTCAAAATTAATAACCTAAAAATGTTTTAAATATTGTAGAATGGAAAAATATTATAATATGTACATCCTATTATGTATATAAAAAACCTTTATTATTAATAAAAAAGTATAACTAATTTATAAATTAAAGTTTAAATTGATATCTGTTATTAACTACTAAAATTTTAATATTAACTACTAAAATTTTAATACTTACTACGTTACTTCTAAATTAGTTATCTATAATCACATATTGAAAATGATAAGAAAGTGTACATTAAACAAAATACATCAAGTGTTAGAACTATGTATCGTAACTCTGTATACTCCAAGTACATTAAATTCATTATACGAATTATAATTCAACTCGTTTATCACGTGTTGTGCTAGAATTTAAATAGGATGATTATGTCATAATAAATGTTAGACAATCTAAATAAAAGAAAAGAAAAGCGGTTTGATTTGAGTTGTGCAAGTGATTTATATAATTCAACACATCAAGGCAGTAAAAAGTTAACATTATTAAAATAAAATTAGAAGATGATAATAATATAGTGGAATAAAAAATATGGTTGAAACCTAAAATCAAAAGTAGGGAGAAATGATGAATATAAAATACATAAGTTGGTGAAAGTTTGGATAATTCATGATAAACTTTTCCTAAAATATCACCTACACTCCATGGATCTTCTTCTTCGGTCAACGTGTTTTCTATCATCTTCATCCACTCCTCTGAATTTAACTCATGCATGTTGTTGTTGTCTTCATTAACCATGATATTAGACATTGTATTTTTCTCTCTTCCTGAATCAATGATTTTTTTAACTATGACCACTATTAAGTAACTCTAATTCCATTTATAAGAACCTATAACCATTTGAATATAAAACTAAAAATATTATAAAAGATCTTAAAATAAAATCACATTTTAAAAATTTATATTAAAATATGTAGATGATCAATAAAAATAATAATATACTTTTTAAATATTTAGATAATAAATAATGGTTAAGATAATAAAAAATATTAAGATGATAACTCTAGATACTATAATTTCTAAAATAAATCAAATATTTGAATTTTAGCTTTTTTAGTAAGCTGATAAAAATTAAAACAGAAGAGGACGTGCTACTAATTATATAAAAGTTATTCATGCATTGACGTGCTACTAATTTAGTATCATATTTGTCTTTAGGAATCCTAAAATGAACTCCAAATAAGAAGGAAATGAGGAAGAAAATGAGGAAAAACAATATCATGTTATTCACAAAATTCATTACTAATTATTTGTGCTAAAATTTATTGATAATTATTTGTTAATAATTATTAATAAATTTTTCTCATTCATTTGTTAAATTTATTACAAATATTTTATCAACAAATTTTAAGTCATAGATAATTTTATTTTATCAAAAAATTTTCATTATTATTATCATAGAATTTTACTCGTGGTTAATATTAATTTTTTTTCTTATAATATTTCGTACTTTTATATCACACAAGTGTAAAAGGAAATTTTTATATGACACAAGTGTAAAACGAATCAATAGATGGTTAATGATATACTAAAGATTAATTATGCCAAATTTAAAGATTGTGGTGGGCTCTTCAGTTCCATAACAAACAATATTTTGCATGAGCTTTAACTCTTTATATTTGTTGAGATGTTTAGGAAGTTTTGAGTTGGGTTTTATTCATATATTCTTTTTGTTATGGTTGAATGACAAATAAATGTGTTTATCCTTTATTCTGTTCGGTTGTACTGGGAGGTTACCTACATAAGGTATTTTTATGTCAAAATCAGCAAAGATTCAACAATCAAGCAATAAATGCGTACGGTTAAATGTAACCAACCTACTGCAATACCTCAAATTTATATTTATAGATTTTCAGATGGGCTTCTCATTATCATCGACCTATTTATGGCTCAATTGGTAATGATTGTGTTTTAGCTTAAGTTAATCATCCTCAATCTTAATTCATGTTTAAGGTTGACCGCTCGGTTCATGCTAATCGACCGACCGTTTCGCTAGGTGTTCCTGACTGATAGGACCTCCTGATCCTAGGTTGACCAAATGATCATATAGTACACAAGTCCTCTGATAACAGTTGAAAATACTGTTATCTGTGATGTGATTTTGATACAAAATGCACCCTTTTCTGCTTAGAAACTTGCTTGAAATCATGATTTTCTAATAAGTTGTGTGAATAAGAGAGTTGAGGTTGAATTTGATGATTTTAAGACTAATTTCCCTTGTTTTGGCAGGAAATGAGATAATACTGAAAGTAGAGGTGAAGTTTCAAGGAGACGGAGCTCAGAAAGGCCTGGAAAAGCACTAGAAAGGAGGAATGCTCGAAGCTTGGGCGCCCTTTTAGGGGGCTTAAGCGCGGAAGAGTGCCGCTCACCGTCTGGGCGCCCCTTTGGGGCGCTTGAGCGTCGAAAGCACGAAACTTGGGTGTCATTCTGGAGGCTTAAGCGTCAAGGACTGCCGCTCACCGTCCGTACGCCCTAAGTGGGGCGCTTGAGCGCCAACATATGGGTTGAACTTTGTTTTGTGTTCTGTTTCGCTCTATTTAAAGGACACAAACGTCCTAGGTTTTGAATTTTTGGCAGAGGAAGCGCAGTAGCACACTCTTTCACTCTCTAGAGGCAGATTTGGATGCGGGAGCTTCCATTCCCAATTTTTAGGGTTTTTCTATCTCATTCTTCTCCATTGTTCATCTAGTTTCTCCATGTCTATGGGGAACTAAACTCTCTTTGTTGTTGAGGGATGATGTAACCTTGTGAACTCTTATGTATTTGAATTGATTCTTAATAATATATGTTTTTTCATTAATTTTTAGAGTAATTCTTCTATTTCAACACTTGTTGTGTTTAACTCATTCATTAGCATGATTTATGAATTGCATGAGTGCTGAGAGGTTCCTTACAATTCAGGTTCTTGTTGAATTACTCCCAAGAGTAGTATTTCTCAGGGATGAGGGTATGAGTCTTGGTCGTCTTAAAGCTCTTAATCTTCACAATTAATCACTAGGAATTCTAGGAATTGCATGAACTAGGGTTAAGGACATGCTTATTCGCCGAGGGATCAGGTTTAGGTGATTTAGTGAGTGACATTAACATTAATGCATAAAGAAGAATTCTTACATACATGAGAGGGAACTTGGTGAAATCTAACCCCAACAACATACTCGTCTCACAGTAATCAACATTTGTTCATCATTGTGGTACTCTGCTATCGATCAACTGCATTCATATTTAATTTTCTGTTTTTGCATCTGAAACCAATGATCTCGTTTTCTGTAGGTCTTAATTAATCGAGTTATCACACGACTGTTTAGTGTCGAGAGTCTCTTGGGACACGATACTTGGTCTTACCATTTTATATTACTTGTGCGATTCGGTACACTTGTCGATCCATCAACATGTTTGTAGCGCCGTTGTCGGGGATCAAAGATTTTGTTGAACAAGATTTTGGCGTCGTTGCTTGGGACTCACGGTTTAAGCTATTCTATTTGTGTGATTCTTGATCAACTTTGACTTTATTTTTATTTTTCTTATTTTTATTTTTTATTTTTATTTTTATTTTATTTTTAATTTGAGTTTTGTGTCGTTTATTTTTGCTTTTGTGCTAACAGTGTTTTCTAGGGTTTTGTGTTTAGTTTATGTAGGATACAGTCAGGACTAGGAGTAATAAAAGTTCTGAACCTCTTCTTGAAGGACTTGAGACTACTAAAAGGTGAAAAGAGATAGATTATCTAGAGAACCTTCTCTAGAGAAAATTTCATAGGCCTTACAATCTGATCAGAAGAACATGGACAACAATGGTGGTATACGCACTTTGGCAGATTATGCAACAGTTGTTGGCCCTCACCATTTCAACAGCATTGCAAAGCCGAAGGTCAATGCCACCAGTATGGAGATGAAGCCTGCATTGATCCATCTAGTAAAGAGCAACCAATTCAATGAATTGTCACATGAAAGTCCATATGAACATCTGACCACTTTCAATGAGATCTGTAATACTATGAAGCTGAATGGAGTGCCAGATGATGCTATTAGACTAAACTTGTTTCCTTTCTCACTGGGAGGCAATGCTAAATTGTGGTTGAACTCTTTTCCTGAAAATAGCTTGATTGAGTGAGAAGATGTGGTTGCTAAATTCTTGAACAAATACTTACCATAATCTAAGATCAACAAAAGAAAGCAGGAAATCGCTTCTTTTAGAGAAGGCATGGAGGAGACCTTGGGACAAGCATGAGATAGGCACAAGAGCTAGCTGAGAAAGACGCCTACTCATGGTTTTGATGAAGCAATTGTAGTCATTCTTTTTCTTGGTGGTCTTGGTTCACAGACAAAATTAATTTTAAATGCCTCAGCTGGAGGCTATATCAAGTGCAAGACCCCAGATGAAGATATGAATTAATAGAAAATATGGCTACCAATGACAATGAGATGCACAGTGAAAGAGGAGCTCCATCACAACCTAAGGGAGTTCTATAATTACAATCTTATGATGCCTTGCTTGCTTAAAACAAGATCATTACTCAATAATTGGAGGTCTTAACAAAGAAGCTTCCTCAGCCACAAAAGGAATTCCAGAATGTTTCACAGGTTCAACAGCAACTTTGTGAACTATGTGGTGGTGACCATATTAATGGTCAATGTCCAGTCCCCGAGAATCTCAATGAAGACGTCAACTACATGAGCAACCAGTTTCGTCCCAACAATTACAATAAAGGGTGGAAATCTCATCCAAGCACTAAGCAAGGTCAATTTGGGCAAACTAGTGGACAATTCAATAGACCACCACAACAACAACAACAACAGTGGCAATAACAACCCTCTCTAGCTAACAGAACTACAAAGCTTGAGGAGACTCTCCAACAATTCATCCAGGCAACCCTCTCCAATCAGAAAAGCACTGACGCTGCTATAAGGAATTTGGAGATGCAGGTTGGTCAAATAGCCAAGAAGTTGGAGGAGATACCTATCAGAAGTTTTGGGGCTAATACTGATGTTAACCCTAAGGAAGAATGCAAGGCTATTGTAAGTGTGAATAATGAGAGGGAAAAAGAGAGAGGAGAAGAGAGAAAAGAAAAAGTTGAGTTGAGGGAGAAAGAGGAAAAAGAAGAGAGAAAACACTGGTGCAGAAACGGGCTATAACGTCACGCGGTCAACGTCTCACCACCCAATTCGCAACGTTGAAAATGACCAGTGGCATTACCGTAAATAAATTCAATCGCTCCACGTCCTCTCTTGAAATTGTTTGCCGACTAATATTTTTTAACTACAAACAAAAATCATATAGACATAATCTAAAATGTGCTAATGTCAAATAAGGGCCAGAACGACGTAAAACAATGACCTTAGAAACACTTAACATCATTTTGAGAAACAACTGACGTTCAATTTAAAATAAAAAATAAAGCAATAATGGTTTGCTTTCAGCAGTATCACTCTACCCACATTTGACGTCCACCATGCTAAATATTCGACGTTTTATATGGCAGAGAGTGAATCCGTTTTTTATTCTTTATTTCTTTTTTCTTTTAAACCAGACAGAACGTCGCCAACTTTATGGTTTCGACGTTTATACCAATGTAGAACGTCGAACAATTTGGGCTATGACGTTATCGTCCTTGGTGTACGAAACCTAGGTAATCACATAACTTCAGTTAAGGAATCAATTGACGTTCAATACAAAATAAATAAATACAAAATTTTGTTTTAAATAATATGATGTCACAATAACAAAAGATGGGCGTTGTATATTACAACTAGTAGTTATTCTTTTATTTTTCTTTTAAATCAACCAATAAAACGTCAATTTAAACTGGCTTTGACGTCAACAGTAATTATTTTAAGTAGACATCCATTCATAAAATTTCTCCTATGAACTCCATCTTTTAATTTTTTTCTTTGTGTTTTCTGTTATCTCCTTCAGCGAGTAGTTATTATTTTATTTTTCTTTTAAATCAACACATATAACGCGATTTTATACTGGCTATGACGTTTTATTATTTAGTTCCTTTTTTATTATTTTCTCTTTTTCTTTCAAAACAATTATATAACGTTGAATTCTTCTATGCTTCGACGTCTACTAAGTTGTGTTTTAGTGTAGTTTTGCGCGTGTTTTTCGGTAGCCTGGTACCACCTTCTTCCTTTGCTAGTTTCCTCATAAGAAAAGCTTGCGTCTTTTGCATCTCTAATGGCATTTCAACCCAAAACCGAACCTGGGTCGTTGCCTAGAAGTCATGCAAACCGCCAATGAAAAAGAATACGGTGACATGAGAACTAGGCAAGGACCCAGGTTCAGTTTTGGTTGAAATACCATTAGAGATGCAAAAGACGCAAGCTTTTCTTATGAAGAAACTACTTAAGGGAGAAGGTACTAATACGCTACCAAAAGACACGAGCAAAACTGCACCAAAACACAACGAAAACTCATTTTAATCGGTTCAAATGGAAGATAATCCATCAAAGACTAATTTAATCGGAGTAAAAGTAAGTTTAAACGATTCAAAAGAGATAAAATGCACATGGAAATGCAATGCCGCGTAGAAAAAGGAGAGGAGGAAGACGGTGAAATGAGCGTAGAGTTGTATGAGTTAAGCATTATATTTATAGAGTCAATATTAATGCTCATAACAACCACTGTGGTAACAACACAAAATTAATGCTCACACCACACCAATGCCTTTCACGTCGAAGCCCCCTAGAATAGACGATCTATGGGAATTTAAAAAGTAAAAAGAAAAAAAGAGAGAGCGACCAATACCTCTGATGCTCAAGAAATTCGACGTTTATTGTTGGATTATAAGAAGAAAAAAATTAAAGAGAAAAGGCACTTTGGAAGTCTGGAGAAATTGACGTCAGCCTCTTCGTTTCTAGCATCAAACTGCATTTTCCGATATATCATTTAAGTAGACTGCCTTTTATTATTGAAGCCCATATCAGGCCCATATCAGGCCTTTCCCAACAGTAATAATTTAAGTAGACATCCATTTATCAAATTTCTTGTAACAACTCAAGGTTTCTTTGTGTTAACGTTTTCTCTTTGTGTTACTAGTAGCTCCTTCTAGGTTAGAAAAAGGAGTCATTTCTTTGTGGTTTGATTCTGTCATGTTCAAAAGCTTGAAGTAATATTAGTAACACAAAGAAAAAGGTTGATACATTTGGATTTCGGACCCTTTCAAAACGCTACATCTTCCATTCATAAAATTTCTCCTGTGAACTCCATTTGTTAATTTTTTTTCTTATATTTTCTGTTATCTCCTTCAAAGAGATAAAAAAGCTTGAAGGAGTATAGAAAACAAAAGAAAAAGGTTGATAGATTTTGGATTTCGAATATACATGGACGTTATACATTTGGATTTCGGACCCTTTCAAAACGCTACATCTTCCATTCATAAAATTTCTCCTATGAACTCCATCTGTTATTTTTTTTTCTTCTGTTTTCTGTTATCTCCTTCAAGGACATAAAAAAGCTTGAAGGAGTACAGAAAATAGAAGAAAAAGGTTGATATATTTTGGATTTCGAATTTACAGATGACGTCGTATATTTTAATATTTGACGTGTTATTGTAGGTTAAAAAGAAAAAAGAAAAAAAGATAAGAAGTAAAAAAGGAGCTCTTTGGCTTTTGGATGAACAATAAAACGTCATGTCAATAGTATTTTGACGTAATATTAATACAGTAGACATTAATATCATGTCAAGTGGCTTTAGCAAACGACGTATTATTTTTGTTTTAAAAAAAAAGAGCTATGGTATATTGAGCAATAACTGTTATCCCATATTGAGTATACTGATGCAATGTAACCATGTAACATTAAAATGGACATTTGCAATCATAAAAGTGATTTTATCAGATTTAAGCAATTATACAATTCAATCACCATTAACTAATGTTTGCTAAAAGAGAATTTCATTAATATTCAAAAGATGATTACAAACCAATACAAAAAGATGGCTTAAGAAGCCACTTATTACAAAATTAAAATCAAACCACGAATTTCCATATTCTTCTGTTGCAGAATTATTGATGATCCCTTCTTGTTGTTCACATCACCTTTCTTACCATTTTGAGCGGTGATTTTTTCAATCCTTAGATTGTTTTGTCAATGACTGTGTCAACTTTATATTTACCAGAGTCCCAAGAATCTTGTATGCGACACTTTCAGTTTACCAAAGCCCTAAGAATCTTATGTTCCAGTCAGGTTTTAATTTAGAATCTGGAAATGCAAAAAAAACAAATTTGACAAAATCTGAAGTAAATGAGTGGGTTAAATGGTATGAGGTGAAAATATATATGAAATGTCAGAATCGCTAAAAAGATTCCTTGGGTTCAGGTAAATTGAAACCTGACTGCAACACAAGATTCTTGGGGCTCTGGTAAAATGAAAGTGCTCGCATACAAGATTCTTGGGGCTCTGGTAAATTGAAAGTTGACACAGTCATTGAAAAAAGACTCTAAGGATTGAAAATATCACCGCTCAAAATGGAAAGAAAGTTATCTCTGAATCTACTTCCTTATAGTTTGACATTCATATTTTTCTTTTGCAATGCTGATAATAATACGTCAGATAGCTTATGCGATCGATGTACTATTGGTGGTTTTTATATTGAAACGTCCAAGTATTACAACTCTTCGTTTATTGTTGGATTAAAGAGGGATTAACTCTTCATTTATTGTTGCATTAAAAATAAAAAAGGAAATAAAAAGGGAGAAACTCTTTGGCTTCTGGTTGAAACTCTTCGTTTATTGTTGGATTAAATAGGGAGAAACTCTTCGTTTATTGTTGGATTAAAAAGTGAGTAACTCTTCATTTAATGTTGCATTAAAAATAAAAGGAATTAAAAAGGGAGAAACACTTTGGCTTCTGGCTGACAAATAATATGTCCATCCCCGTAGAATTTAATGTAGTCTTGGTGGTTTGAAAGAAAAAAGAAAAAAAGAATTAAAAAGGGTAACTCTTTTTTTCTTCTGGCTAACAATAATACGTCGATTGGCTTTAGAAAACGACATACTATTGGTGTATTAAAAGAAAAAATAAAGAATAAAAGAGTGGCACCCTGAACTATTTACTGCCAATGAACGTCTGAACTAATATTGAAACTGAAACCTTCCCCTAAATCTCTAATCCTATTCTCAAATGGCTTCTTCATCAAATACCTTAGTAGTCAGATTAAGTCAACAATAAAGAATAGCCATTGACACTCTCATTGATTTAAAAGGGAAAACTGATTTCATTACATATTCATAATGATTATAATCAGATAGAAGCAAAATGATGTGGCATATAATGCCGATAGCAAAACAAACACAAAACAAATAATAAACCAAAACAGACACAAAACAAAAACACAAAACAGTCTCCATACTAAAATTCTAAGCCTCTATTCTGATTCAGAAAATTTCCATGGAATCGTCCTCACTAGACTCTTCTTCAATTGAATCTTTAATTGAAGAATCATTGTTATTCTTTTTCTGATCCATAGCGTCTATCTTCTATTCGATTCTGTTGAGTTTTTCCAAAACGAATCTTTTAAAATTGTTTCCAGAACTTTGAAGCATATTCTCTTCATCCTTGAAGCAATGATAACGGTCTAAAAACCGTTATTTTCATGCTTGAATTTGATATCAAAACACACCCTTTGTGGTTTAGAATGAGCTTAGAATCAAGTAAAAACACTTAGTTGAGTCACATGAGAGTCAAAAGTTGTTTTTAGAGATATTATACTTGTTTTGAGGGTTTTGATGAGAATTGAAGATGGAAGTGAAGGAGAAAAAGGAGAAAAAGGAAGAAAAGAAGAGTTTATGCACCGCTCAGCGTCAAAAGCCACCGCTGAGCGCTAGTATTCGAGGGAGAGCCACTGTCTGGCACCAGGGGGTGAAGCTGAGCGTCCAGAGCAACTAGAGGGAAATCGCTCAGCGGTGCGATTTACCACTCAGCGGTGGCGCGGCTAGAGGGAAACCGCTTAGTGGTAAAATTGGACGCTGATCGGTTTTCTGTTGGGCTTGGGCTTAAATTCTGTTACTTTTATGCTCTATAAATAGCCCCAGTGCGATTCAAATTGTATTCTTTTGGCAGAAGAAGACGTCCAGAACTGTTATACACACCTTGGAGGAGGTTCCTTGGATGCTTAGGCTCCAATCTACCAAATTTAGGGTTTATTCTTCCATTCTTTCATTGTATTTCATCTAGTTTCACCATGTCTATGGTGAACTAAACCCTTTGTTGTTGGGGAACAATGTAATCTTTTGAAACTTTCTTTTATTGAAATTCTTATTATATTTATATGCTTGCATATGCTTAAATTATCAATTGTTGGGTTTCTTTTCTATGCTCAAAGCTTTTATCGTTTAACTCATTCGATATAAAGATGTTTGCCTTTGTCGATACGGGAACGTACGGGGAAGTCATGAACTGATAGGGAATTCCTTGATTAAGAAATACCACCTAGGAATAGTGGTAAGACGATCAATTGTATTTTGCTTCTGTGACACATGCATTGCTAATTGCTAGGGGAGACTAGGAATAATAAATCATTAATTAGTAGTAGGCTCTTCTCGCCAAGGAATCGGGTTTGCATGACAATTAGATAATAAAGCTAATTAATAAGAAGTGTAGATAAAAGAGAGTGGTTAAGATGAAATTGTAAACCCCAACAACTCCATTCATCCATATCTTTTTCTAGCCAATTGAATCACTTGCATTTGCATGTTTATTTTCGTTCTTGCATTCACCCACAAGATTTATATCTTTTCAAGTCTTATAATATCAATTTACATGAAAGTTAAGGCCTAAGAGTCCTTTGGGAAAAACGATAGTCGGACTTACCCGTTTTATATTACTTGATAACGATCTGGTACACTTGCCAGGGACTTAACAAGTTTTTGGCGCCGTTGCTGGGGGCTCGTGGTTTAAGTTTTCTAGTAGTGTAAATTGATTGAATTTGACTTGTTTGTATATATTGTGTTTTTGTTTTACTTTTATTTTTATTTTTGTTATAAAAAGTGCTTCTAGGGTATTTGTTTCTTATGTATGCAGGAAGTTATACATACTAGGAGTAAGAAAAGCCATCAACCGCTTCTTGAAGGAATCTCAGACAGGAGAGGAAGGAGAGTTAGACGCCCATCTAGGGAACTATTTCCTTATCCTGAAAGATTGTTGCAACCCTCACCAGAAGCTCATACAGAAAATTATGAAGAGATGGCACTTGAGCAACCTCCTCCCAGACGCACTCTTGGAGATGCTTCTAATGTTGTGGGCCCATTCCACTTCACCAGTATAGCCATGCCCACAGACAATACAACCAACATGGTGATGAATCCTGCACTAATCCATCTTGTGTAGGGAAATCAATTTCACGGCTTGTCAAATGAGAACCCATATGATCATTTGACAACGTTTAGTGAAATTTGTAGTGTTGTCAAGATGAATGGTGTTTCGGATGAACGAGTAAAGCTTAGTCTGTTTCCTTTTTCATTGGGAGGCAGTGCTAAGACATGGTTGAACTCCTTTCCAGAGGGAACATTTACTACGTGGGAGACTATGGCAGCAAAGTTTGTGAACAAATATTTTCCGCAGTCTAAAGTCACCTAGGGACGGTTGGAAATTTCATCCTTTAAACAAGGCATGGAGGAGACTCTCGGTCAAGCCTTGGAAAGATTCAAAGGCTTATTGAGGAAGACACCAGTCCATGGTTTTGACAAGATCACTCTAGTTCTTGCATACCTTGGAGGATTAAACACTCAGTCTAAAATGATGTTGGATGCCTTAGCTGAAGGTGATATCAAGAGGAAGACTGAAGATGAAGCTTACGACTTGATTGAGAGTATGGCGACCAATGAACATGAGACATTTAGTGAGAGGGGCGCACCTGTTCAGAAGAGGGGATTTTCGCATTTGCTTGCAGATGATGCCATGCTAGCTCAGAATCATCTTCTGACTCAAAAGCTAGATAATTTGACAAAGATCCTTTCTTAGCTTCCTAAGGAGATTAGGAATGTCTCCAATGCACAACAGCTTTGGGATTTCTGTGGTGGTGACCATATCAATGGTCAATGTGTTGTGCCAGAAAATATGCAACAGGAGGCTAATTATATGGGGAACCAGTTCCAATATAGGCAAGGGAACTTCAACCAAGGCAATCCTAGCCAAGGTTGGAAAAACCATCCTAGTATTGGACAATCGCAGAGTAACCCATCTGGGAAATCAGGAGGCTTCCTTAATAACAGGCCACGACAACCCTCACCCTTATGGCAGCAAGTGAATCATTTGACAGAGACTGTTAGAGACTTAAACGATAGATTTGACAAATTTTTGAAGGTTTATGAGTCTTAACAAGCAGCTGACCAAGCCAGTTTCAGATCCTTTGAGATGCAAATTGGTCAATTATCAAAAAGGGTGGAGACCACAGAAAAGAACCACTTTAGGGCTAATACAGATGTTAACCCTAAAGAAGAGTGCAAAGTTGTCATATCCAGGAGTAAAAGGAAAGTTGAAAAGGAAGTTATTGAAATTGAGAGTAGTGAAGGGAAGAAGAAAACGAGATTATTGAGCTGAGTAGCAGTGAGGGTGAAGAAGAAAAGCAGGAAATTTCTATCCAACCAAAGAAGAGTACTCATCCGCCAAAAATGAAGGATCCAGGGTGTTTAACTTTGCCTTGTGTTGTTAATGATGTTGATGTAGACGGAGCTATGCTAGATTCTGGATCGAGTATTAATATGATGCCCTTGCGTTAGTTGAACAAAATTGGAGGGCTAGTATTAAAACCATCTGAACTTACTCTGACAGTGGCGAATGGTTCAACTAAGAAACCATATGGTATGGTGAAGGATGCAATTGTTCGTATTGAGCAGCTGGAGTTCTTAATTGATTTTGGGGTTGTGGATCTAGAGAAGGATGAAAAGATTCCAGTGATTCTGGGAAGACCTTTTATGGTAACTTCAAAATTGCTTTTTAGTGTCTATACTAGGAGGATCATTCTAAGAGATCAAGAACAGGGATTGTTGTATGATAGCTATAAAGAGGATAATGGGAGAACAAAGAAGAGAGCCATACATAAAAAGCTAAGAAGAGAGGTTGCATCTGAAGAGAGCACAGGTACTAAAACTGACAGTTGTAATGTTTTGCAGGTACCTGTGAGTGAAGAAAAACAGACAATCCATCATGAAGCAATAGAAGACCCATTCCGACCGGGTATAAAGGTGAAGTACAAGAAGAAGGAGTGGGTGGTAAAAGAGCTGAAAGAGAAAGGAATGGTGAAGATTGAAGCACCATACTTCAGACGTACCAAGAAGGTGGATAGAAGAAAGTTGAGGATTTGGTGTACTAGAGACACCAACACAAAAGAGAAGACGTGATTTGCTGGAAGAATGAATTGTGTTGTAAAACATTTTTTTTATTCTTTTAGTATTATGGACACGTAATTTTTGGATTTTTAAACAATTTTTGGGTAGCATCTATTGAGGGATGCTAATTTTTATGTATCTACTGAAGGATACAGGTAAGCACAGCTATTGAAGGGTGTTGGGAAGCACTTATTGATGAGTGTTAGACAGGTTTGGGTCAGGCTCGTGACGTTAAACAAGCGCTACCTCGGAGGCAACCCAGTTGAATATTTCTTTTTTTAACTCTGTTCTAAGTGCATTAGATGTTTGAATGTTGCATTTGAGAGGGCAAAGACATGAAATTGAAAAATTGAAGGTTGAAAACAGGTGCTACAGGATTGAATCACGCAAAAGCAAGCCAAAAAGAGGAAGTGATCTTTCACGCCCACCGTTGAGTGGTGCATTTTACCGCTGAGCGTGGCGGCGCAGACCACGCTTGGGCTTTTAAAAGCTCAGATTTTTTGGTGGTTCTGCACATTTGAAACTCCTCTTTGAAGCTTGCCCAAACGTTCTCTGTGAAATCTAGCACCCAATTTTCAATTTCAAAGGTTTTCCAAAGAGATTTCCCCACTTTTTCTCATCACCCATTCACAAAAACCCTATTTTATACCATTCTCTTGTCAAATGTTTGGGGTTTTTGGTGAGAGCTTTGCATCGGGAGGCATTCATCATCAATTGGAAACAAATTTTGCAAGCATCTAGTATCTCCACTCAAGTAAGTTGTGCAATTTCATTCCTAGGGTTTCTAAATTTGAAATTTGATGAAGAACATGTGTAGGACCATGATAAATTAGGGTTTTTGATTTCTATACATGATTTGATGAAATAGAAACTGTTTGAACCGATTTAATTGCATGGATTTGGTCTGGAATGATGGAATTTGTGTTAGAGTGGAGATTAGGCTGTTTTAAAAACGGTTTTTGAAAAACCCTTGTCGTCGCCACTGAGTGGTCTACTTGGACGCACAACGGTGGCGCGGCTTGAGGGAAACCGCTGAGCGGTATTCTTGGACGCTGGGCGGTTTTGCTGCAGTTTTGCCTGAATGCTCGATTTTTGATGCAGGGACGCTGAAGGGCCCTGTTTTTCCTCAGTGTTAGCCTGTGCTTGGTTTGGAATTTGATTGATGTTGTGCTAACCTCTAATGATGAATTCATGTGGTCTTTTTGAACTTTATTCTATGCAGGAATGTCATCATCATCAAGAAGGGTGAAAACTCCTAGCAACAAGAGGAAGGAGCCTAAGAGGCCACATAGATTCTATTCTCCTAGGTTCCTCTCTAGGAAGCATGAGGAACACTATGTGACTGTGTAGGAGAGGAGATTACTGATGGAGAGGAAGGCAACTTTTATTCCAGATCTGGCTCTTGAGTTTGGGATAGAAATCATGAGGAGAGACTGTGAGAGGCTGGCCATATATCCTGCACCAGCCAACATTGAACTAGTAAAGGAGTTCTATACGATCGCCTTGACTAGAGGAGGAGGGTCAGTTGGGAGGAACATGAGCTATGTCAGGGGACAGACCATCCGATATGACCCTGACACCATCAACAACTTTCTAGGCACTGAGTGGCCAGGTGAGCAGTGCCAGTATGCAGCCCACGTAGGGGGGTACAAAGACATTGCAGATATTGAGAGGGTTATGTGCCTTCTTGGAAAGCATTTTCAGAACAACCCTAATGGAGTGTCTGTCAACATCAAAAGGACAAATTTGACCCTTTGGCGAAATACTGGATGGCATTCACTCATGCCAACATCCAACCATGCCCCCATGTTTTCGACATCACCATGCATAGGATCATCTTCATCTACTGCATGCTGAGGCAGATGGATGTGAATGTCGGGAAGTTCATTGCTGACGAGATCCAGAGTTGTGCTACCAATGTGAGTAGCAGGACACCGTTGGGACATCCATCCCTGATTACCTTTTTGTGTCAGCAGGCTGGGGTGGACACTGCAGTTCCACCGTATGAGAGGCCTAGGAAGTCCATAGACGCTTCCTATTATCAGCAATTATGTGCACAGGACGAGCCAATCGGAGCAGCACCTAGGAGACGTCCTAGGAGAGCAGCAGCCCAGCAGGAGGATGCACCTGTAGATGCACCTGTACAGCACGCCGAGCCATTCCAGATGAGGGACATGTACATGTCCATGATGGAGGCTAGGATGAAGTCTCTGCGCAAAGGGCAGATAGCTACTGCCGAGATGATAGTTGGGTTGTATGATCAGCCACCAGTGCACAGGTGGACTATGGACGTGTTCCATAGTGCTATGGCTTGGCCTTAGGAGCAGACACATGGTAACGGGTTTGGAGCAGCTGGAGCACCAGGCAGAGATGAGGATGACCAGGAGGATGATTTTGAAGATGCAGTAGCTGGTGATGAGGATGACTCAAATGAGGATATGGACTGAGAAGGCATCTACTGATGGATGCCAAAGCTTAGGACAGGGATTTTTCTTTTTCTTTTATACATTTGATTCTTTTAGAATAGGTTGAATTTTGATTGTTAGTGTCTATGCTTGGCTTGTACACTGTTTCTGATGATTGTTTGACTGAATGAAATACATGATGAGTTACGTGATGATGATTGGATGTTGATGATGATTGAGTTGTGTTGCATGATGATATCTAGGTGAATGGTTCACTAGCTATGTGAACAGATGTGTGATGATTTATGATTGTGGTTATGATGCTAAGCAAGGTGTATGAATGATGTGTGAGAAAGCATGATGTGTGAGGTTTTGAGCTCTAGAGTATTCATTGATATATGTGCTGTTTATATGGAAACATGAATGATATTGCATGAGTCTTTATGATTGATTGAATTGCATGTGTATGTCATATGATCAAGGCCATGTTTGGAAGCCCTTACTTAGCCAAATTTTCGCCCAAAATGATTAGAACCATGTGTTCTACCCTTTTTGAACCTTGGCCTTAAACAGGATGAAAACCCTTGATTGAAAAATATTTACCTTGAGTTGGGTTGAGAATAATTATATGATGTTGAAAAGGTTCAAGTTTGGGGTTGTTTGGAGGAAAATTGAAAAGCAAAGGAAAGGCATTGAGCTCAAGTGTTGAAAGAAAAATTGCATGATAAAAAGAAAAAGAAGAAAAGAAAAAGCATGAAAGATGAGCTTAATGTAAAAATAAAAGAAAAGGGAAGAAGTTGGGAATGAGTGAGATTGGTGAAAAAGAGAGTTTGTACTTGAACTTTGAATGTTAAAATAACTCTCTTGACTCAAGGATTTTGTGATCTAGAAAAACCAATTTTTCTTGTTAGCCCAGCCTCATTATAAGCCTTGGAAAAGTCCTTGTGATGGCATTTACATGTGAGAATGTTGATTGTATTAGATGAAGGGCAATTTTGTTTCATATGACATGTGAACAGTAGAGAGTTGGAGTGTCCTCTTAAACACTTGAGTGATTGAGTGAAACACTTGCTTGGAAAGAATTGATAAATCTCATGTTTACATCTATGCTTAGTTGATTGATCATTCATAAAGTATAACATCTGTTGGGAAATATGTGATCATGTGAACTAAATTGAATTGAAAGCATGCATGCATCTTGATTAGATTCCACTGAAAATCTGAATTGAGTAGTTCTTGTCATAAAAAAATGAATTTTTGGATTGTTGAACTATTTTGATGAAAAGTGGAAGGCCAAGTTTTGTCTTGTTTGTTTGAGGACAAGCAAAGTTCTAAGTTTGGGGTTGTGATAACGGTCTAAAAACCGTTATATTCATGCTTGAATTTGATATCAAAACACACCCTTTGTGGCTTAGAATGAGCTTAGAATCAAGTAAAACACTTAGTTAAGTCACATGAGAGTCAAAAGTTGTTTTTAGAGATATTATGCTTGTTTTGCATTGTTTTGCAGGGTTTTGATGAGAATTGAAGATGGAAGTGAAGTAGGAAGGTCTTAGACTCAAGAAAGAAGAAGAAAAAGGAAGAAAAGAAGAGTCTATGCACCGCTCAGCGTCAAAAGCCACCACTGAGCGCCAGGATTCGAGGGAGAGCCACTGTCTGGTGCCAGGGGTGAAGCTGAGCGTTCAGAGCAACTAGAGGCAAACCGCTCAGCGGTGCGATTTACCGCTTAGCGGTGGCGCGGCTAGAGGGAAACCGCTCAACGGTGAAATTGGACGCTGAGCGGTTGTCTGATGGGCTTGGGCTTAAATTTTGTTACTTTTATGCTCTATAAATAGCCCCAGTGCGATTCAAATTGTATTCTTTTGGCAGAAGAAGATGTCCATAGTTGTTCTACACACCTTGGAGAAGGTTCCTTGGAGGCTTAGGCTCCAATCTACCAAATTTAGGGTTTATTCTTCCATTCTTTCATTGTATTTCATCTAGTTTCACCATGTCTATGGTGAACTAAACCCTTTGCTATTGGGGAACAATGTAATCTTTTGAAACTCTCTTTTATTGAAATTCTTATTATATTTATATGCTTGCATATGCTTAAATTATCAATTGTTGGGTTTCTTATCTATGCGCAAAGCTTTTATCGTTTAACTCATTCGATATAAAGATGTTTGCCTTTGTCGATATAAGAACGTACGAGGAAGTCATGAACTGATAGGGAATTCCTTGATTAAGCAATACCACCTAGGAATAGGGGTAGGACGATCAATTGTATTTTTCTTCTGTGACACATGCATTGCTAATTGCTTGGGGAGACTAGGCATAGTTAGCCAGTAATTAGTAGTAGGCTTTTCTCGCCGAGGAATCGGGTTTAGGGTAGCCTAAGAAAGTTTGCATGACAATTAGATAATAAAGCTAAGTAATAAGAAGAGTGGATAAAAGAGAGTGGATAAGATGAAATTGTAAACCCCAACAACTCCATTCATGCATATCTTTTTCTAGCCAATTGAATCACTGGCATTTGCATGTTTATTTTCGTTCTTGCATTCACCCACAAGATTTATATCTTTTCAAGTCTTATAATATCAATTTACATGAAAGTTAAGGCCTAAGAGTCCTTTGGGAAAAACGATACTCGGACTTACTCCTTTTATATTACTTGATAACGATTTGGAACACTTGCGAGGGACTTAACAAGCACCATCCCTTTGTGGTCTTCACAAGGCTAAGGGAAGTCAAGGTATTTCGATTTATCACATTTGAGCAATCACAAGAGAATTTCTTTTCATCACTAACGTCCACACCTTGAAGGTTCAGGCTTTTGCTGATAAACACAGCATAGGGTAGATGTCGTGTGTGTTTGATTCTTGCATCAATCATATGGTTTTTTATTACTGCCACCCAATTGGTAGGAACATCATTCTTCATGGCATACAGTAGAAAAACATCTTCAGTTGTCATTCTGTCATGTAGAAATCTAGTAGGTAAAATCACCCGACCAAGAATGTGTGTTGTTATCCTTTCTTCTTTATTCAGTCCCTCATGCACGTATAATCTTTCAATTGGGTGTCTCCCAGGAAACCTTAACCAGTTACTGTACACCTCCTTTTTCTTCAGCCCTTTGTTTTTTCCTGAGTACCGTAAGTGAGAGAATAAACCTTCAGCTTTTAATCCTGCAACTTGAAACCATACATCGTTGTCAATGTGAACATTTACTCCTTTTACTCGAGAATGAAGGACACCATCTATGTTCTCATATTGTTGTAGAAGACCCTTACTAAGTCAGGGTACCAATCACCCTTCATCTGGACAAGTGTAGAGAGACCTTGAGTTTCAATGCATTCCTGGAAGTGAAATCCCTCTTGTTCGAACAAGTCGAGGTTCAGATATTTCTGAGGAACAATATGTTTAAACCTCATCCACGTCATAAACTTTTTACGACTCTTCTCATCACTGATCCACCCGGAGAGATCATCATTTCTTGCAGCCTCAAGAGCCTTTGCTCTGTCTCTTGAAGGATGTGATGAAGAAGCCATTTAAATTTGGACACTAGATAATTTTCCTCAATACAATGGTTTAGTATCTTTGTACTTACAGAACAATGAATCGGGGTTTAGAAACAACTTAGTGTGCATAAGATTTTCAAATTCAGTATATATAAGGGTGGATCAACGTCGAGTGGTACCAATATTTGACGTGGATCTCATTGTTTAAAATATTTCGTCAAGTGACTTTAGAATCGACGTAATATTGGTTCTTTAAAATAAAAAAAATAAATAAAAGAATGGCGCGGTTGTTTATATTGAAACTAAATCTATTACTGAAGTTATATTGAAATCGTATGCTTTCTGTAAATCTCTAAATCCTGTTCTCAAATGGCTTCTTCATCATTTTCAACAATGGCTGGTCTTTCAAAATGGTTTCTTTTCATCCAATGATCTCAATATTCGACTTCAACTGTGTGAATAACTATGAAATCTAACGGTAGAAAACAAATCGAAGACAATTTAAAAGAAGAATCATGATTTTTTTTCATTAATAACACAAATTACTTTTTTAATTTCTCATATAGCATATTGTTTGTTTTTCTAGAAAACCGAATTTTGAATATCTTTCAAAATGTTTTTATAAAAATTAAAATTCGAAACTCATTTATCACAAAAACGAACTCTATGAAAGGTTTGCATTTTTAACTCACAGCCCCATTTTCTTCTTCTTTTGTTGAGTTCTTTTTCTTCTCCGTTCTTGTGGCACTTCATCACCGCAAATCCCAGATGCTATTACAGTTTTGATTATATTTGCATATTTAGATTTTACATGTGAGAAAAATAGTGATGCATTGATTTGGAAAAGCATGGAAGGGAAAAACAGTGAAGCTTATTTTTAGCCAATGCCCGTTGAATGGGTTTGGAAAACCATGGAAGGTTTCAATGGTTTTTGAAACCCGGTGAAATTAAAAAAGTAATCTGTGTTATTAATGAAAAAAAAATCGAAGAATCATACATTGCAAAATATATTTCAGTTCTCAATTGTTTCAGCATTAAAGATATTGTGAACCATATTTCTTTTTCCTAAGGACTTCCCTTTCAGTAAGATAACTAAACCATTACTGTACTGTAAAAATCATTTTGTTGACTTGAATTTGAAATGCCGCCTTCATATGAATTGAGGCCTGAATGCGGAATTTTCAAATTCAAGTCAGCAAATTGCAATTTGAAGAACAGAGATGATTCAAAATCTAAGGAAAGAAAAGTTCTCAGGAGATAAAAAAACATGAATATTAATATGTTCAATACCGAAACAGGATGGATGGCGTTACAAGAAAAGCACATCTATATTTATATATGAACCGATGACGGACATTAGATCGTGTAATTATGGTCAGTAACTTGTATTAACGTTAATTCCCATCCGATATGACGTTCAAACATCATTCAATATTAAAGTAAAATATCTCAAAAATATCTTTGAGTACTCATAATGAAAACTACGAACAAAAAATAATAAAAAATGGAACGACGTTCATTCAGTGAAAAAGTTAAAAATATCTTTGGATATTGATAATAATTGTAAAATATCTCTTTTGATACTGATAATAATTGTAAAAAATCTCTTTTGATACTGATATTTGACGAAAACTACGTAACAGAACCATGGGACTAAGAAGTTCAAGTGAGTGTTTAAAAGAAAATAGAAAAAAGAAAAAAATAATAAAAATTTGAGCGCCTTTGGCTTCTGGTAAAAACACCCAATTAATGCTCCCAACCACTCCAATGCCCTTCACGTTGATTCCCGTAACGTCTATTCCCCTAGAGGCCTCGACGTTTAATTGAAAGAAAAATGAAATATAAAGGAAGTTACCGAAGAAATAAGTTAAACAGATTTTGATTTAATTTGAAGTTGTAGAATTTGAAAACCTACCCTACATACCTTCCCTAACCAAATTCATGTTAAACGATGAAGTTAAAGAAATTTTTTTTATATAATTATTTTAGTTCTCAAAATTGTTT
The DNA here is from genome assembly GCA_027742785.1 of Vigna reflexopilosa. Taxonomy (NCBI): domain Eukaryota; kingdom Viridiplantae; phylum Streptophyta; class Magnoliopsida; order Fabales; family Fabaceae; genus Vigna; species Vigna reflexopilosa. The sequence continues at coordinate 12,530,855 of CM050930.1, read as the reverse complement.
CAGCATTAAACATATTGTGAAATAAAAAAAAAAACGAATCGTAATATGGAAACAGGAGGCAAAAGGGATTATGTGAAATGCAAGTTATATGTATAGATGAACCGATGACGTACATCGTGTAATAATGCAGAGTAAAGGCAAAAGGAGAGAGGAAAGAAATATAAGGTTGGAAATGTTGTTGTTGAATCTAATAAAAAAAATTATTTACTTTGTACATTATGTTAACTTTTTTATATGAAAAAAGTTAGTTCGGACGTTAAATAACATTCATTTCAAATAACTTATAATAATATAGTAATATTCAAAATGATTTTAATTATTCTGAAGTATAACTACAACTAAATTCTCATAATTATTAATATTATTATTATTATTTTCCATATGAAATTAAACTAATATTTTAAAGAAATAAAATTTTACTCTTTAAATTTCACCGATATATCTTTCTTATATTTAATAATATGTAAATATTACAAGATAAATTTACATAAATTAATAATATAAAAATAAAAAAATGTAAATCTTATCTTAAAATATAATGATAACGGGAGGTTATGGGAGATTTTATAAAGGCAAAAGGAAAGAAGAAAACGTCGAACAACGGCAGAATGTGACGTATGCTTTGTCTTCTGTATAAAAATCACAATTAATTAGTATCAATATTTGAATCACTCAATACGCAAAGTTAACTGTTTAAAAATAATTTGTATTGAAGTTGTTTCAAACAATTCAACGTTATATTTAATGATTAGAAAAAGAAATAATATCAAAAGGGCACCAAATTTGGCTTCTGGTTGAAGACACATCGAAGACCCGAACAGATTGATGTAATATTAATTTGTTACAGAGTCGAGGGAGTTGTTATCCATGAAGGCATGGGGAAAAACCATAGATGTTAACACTTATGAATTTCAAATTGTTTCGCATTAAATGCTTCAAAATCTGAGGAAAAGAAAATACAAAGGAAATATTATTATTGCTAATATGTTCAATAGGGAGGCAAGGGATTACGTAAAATGCAAGCTATATTTATGGATCAACCGATGACGTACACCGTGTAATTCGACGTTCAAGCATCAATAAGAGAAAAAGTAATAATTCTCGTTTGATTCATATAAGAACAAATTGACTTGCCATCCCAAAGAAATTGTTTACTTTTCAGTCACCCGCGAAGAAGGTGAGATTAGGATGGATCAAAGTTAAAAAGTTTGATGTGCACCCTCTATATACATATAATTCCACTTTCAATTTTGCTATGTTAATATAATTGATTCTATGTAATAAAGAATCGATTCAAAGCGTTATAAATTAAGAAATGCAAATGAGCTTTTAATGATTATTTATGGTGATATTAATTACAACGTTGGTTGATACTCATCACATGCTTGTTAAAATACTAAAAAACAAAGAAATTATGCATGAGGAAGTCAAATTCGTTTTTCTCACAAGGTTAATCATAGTATTTTTTAAAGCTTAATCATTTAGAGTAATTAATTAATATTAACTATTAAATTCATTCCATCCACGTCAGTGGTATCAATATTGGACGTGGTCTCTCACAAATTCTTGGATCTGGAATTATTCAGAAGTGAAGGGTTTCTTTTTCGAGAATGGCTGGTTTTGCAAAATGGTATCTTTTGCATCCAATATCTCAATATTCGACGTCATGTGTATAAATAGATTCAAAATTTAAAATTTCTTGAAGTTCTTTACCCATAAGAAATCAGACAGCTCTGAAATCTAATGGGAGAAAAAAATCCAAGACAATTTAAAAAAGAAGCATACATTTCCTAACCATAAAAAACATTTTGTTCACTTGAATTTCAAAGGCAACCTTCATATGAACTGAGGCCTGAATGCGGCACTTTCAAATTCAAGTGAGCAAATTGCATATTAAAGAACATATATGTTACGAAATCGAAGGACAATGACAAAGAGATAAAAATCATGATGTCTAATATGTTCAATACGGAAATAGGAAGCAAGACATTACATAGTTAAATAGGCCAAGTTCTGACCTAACAAAAACTTATTAATAGCCAAATACATAAGACAGGACAAGACATGAGTGTCTGAAACGCTGAGAATAGGCCATATTTTCATTGTTCTAACCTAACAAAAAGTAAAGCTAAACCAACCTATTTGTCTATTTAAATATGAATAAAAACACAGACCGTTATTACACTTGAGAGCCTTTTGTTATAGATGGAGTTCCACCATCAGGATTCTCAGTAGCTTCAGCGTTCACCATTTTTGTTTTCCTTCTTTTTGATTTTATTTGATTTATCATCAATTCAATTCCTTCTTCAATTGTAGCTCTCCGTCCTTTTTCTTTGTTCCAAATCTCTCTTACAATGAACCTCCCACCATAATTGTATTCATTCATTTCGATGAGAGCTGCCACCGCTGCTTTATATGCTCTATAACCCAATTCCTCTTTCAATCTTCTGAGATCTCCATCTTCCTCATCTAAAATTTCCTGAAACAACCAAGTAATACTCATCATATTCATTATCTGTGTTAAGGGAATTTGTCAAAAATCAATGTGAAAACAAGTTGCACCTTTGATTTTTCATCACTTGTTATTATTCTGAATGGATACCAATGGGAATCCTCCACATTCTTGTGCCGAAATGAACACATTTTCAAAGCTGCAGCGAAATGCAAGCTATATTTATAGATGAACCACTTACTTGAATCGAATTCCTGTAGACTTCGACGTTCAAACATCATTCAGTGAAAATGTGAAAAAGTAAAAAATCTTTTTGGATACTGAAAACAATTGCTTCTGATGAACAATACGTCGAAGATCTATGAGTCTTTGACTTTAAAGTGAGAGTTTAAAATAAAAAAGAAAAAATAATAAAAAAATGAGCAACCGTTTGCTTCTGGATGAAGATTAAAATGTCACAGCCCCTACATACCTTCCCTAACCAATTCAATATTTTAGTGCAGTTTTGTTCCTCTCTTGGGGTAACGTAGTACCACATTCTGCCTTTGCTAGCTACCTCCCAAAAAAGTGGCGTCTTTTGGATTTCTTGGTGTTTCGACCCAACAACGACCCTAGGTCGTTGCCTAGTTATCGTTTCACCGTAATTTTTCCCTCTTGCGGTTGAAAATGGAACTAGGCAAGAATCCAGGTTCGGTTTTGGGTTGAAATGTCATGAGAAATTCAAAAGACGCAAGCTTTTTTTTTGGGGAAACTAGCAAAGACAGAGTGTGCTACTAGGCTATCCAAAGACAGGAGCAAAATTGCACTAAAACACAACGAATGTGTTAGACGTCGGTTAATGCATACACCGACGTCTATAGTGACATTAGACGTCGGTTAGTTACATGTTCGAAGTCTTTATGTGCTCTTAGACGTCGGTTAGTGATTAGTCCGACATCTATATAGTGCCCTTAGACGTTGGTTTAGGCCTACATCGACGTTTATTGATGTCGGACAAGGCACTGACTGACGTCTATATAGACGTTTGTTATACTGAAGTTCGACGTCCCATTGACGTCACCCGTAATGATGTCGGTTGTGAAAAAGACGTTAAAAGCCCAAAATAACAGACGTCTAAAGCCCTCTTGCACTAGTGAGAGAGATGTCTACAAAGGGTGGCTAAGATATTCTGATGACAATTCAAGGTTATCCGAGTTTCTTGAAAAAAAATTCGCTCATGAAGGACTAAGGATGGAAGAAAGAATAATGGCTTATATACTTGCCTTTGTGATTCTACCTAGAAGAATCGTTGAATAAAAAATGACAGTTGAAGATATCTACTTGTTGTATGCTCATAAGAATAATATTCCAATCAATTGGGTGGATGTGCTAAAAGAACATATGATTGAAACTGCTCTGAAGAAGTGTTATCTTCTACCCTATGCAGTATTAGTCAGCAGAATTCTTGAAAATCAAGGTGTGAACACTAATGGTGAAAGGAGGTTTCCATGCAACTACACAAATGAGATTAACCAAAATACTCTGATCTCATTTGGATTAATAAGGACTTTAAGAGGATGGTGTTTTAAAGGAGAAGAAAATCTATTATATCTTTATGGAAGCACCTCTGTCACAACTGAGCAAAGAAAGATCGCATATTCTGACAGCAACTGCATAGATCTTGCCACGAATCATCTTCAGAACATTGCTGACAAGCTCAATCTGCTTGAAATTAAAATTGATCTCATTATACATCACTACATTGAAGAAGATATGTCTGAAGATGACTATGTGGATTCACATGTATAAGAATAGGGATCTAGTAGCCTCATAAGTGTGTGATTTGAGTCTTGTTAGCTATCTGTCTTCTGTAGATGTTTTCATAAATTATTATTATAATTAATTTTAATATGAAATTAAAATAATATTAAAGAAAAAATATTAATTTTAATAATTAATTTCACCAACAAATCTTTTTATATTTTATTTTCATGTAATTATTACAAGATTAATTAACACACCTTGATATTATATTTTAAAATAATATTTTATATCTCTTTAAAAATAAAACGTCGAATATTCTTAATATTCGACGTCATACTAGAACATTAAAACTCGATTATACTTAATATTCGACGTAATATTCTATGATCAAATTTCAGTACAATGCTAACTTAATGTGAATAAGGAATAACTCCAGGTCATTGCATCGAGGGTACTCAACATTAGACGTCAACTTTGCAAATAGATTCTGAATTTAAGTGGCTCATTGCGAGAGTGATAATGGGAACTCCATGAACTCAAGACGCTCCTAAGAAACACCTTCGATGAATATGAGCTTGAGAGCTTCTTATAGAAGATTCCGGTTTTTTAATCTGTGGCATATGTGGTTGAGGTAGAGAGAATCTTATACCACAGATTCAAATACCGGAAGCTTCTAAAAGAATCTCTCAAGTTCATCTTCAGCCAAGGTGTTTCTTACGAGCGTCTTGAGTTCATCGGAGTCTCCATTATCAGTCTCGCAATCAGCAACTACATTTTTTTCGTATACCTCAATCTCGATCCTGGCCCTCTGTCTATCCTCCGTGCCGCCAACATCAGTACCGAGAAGTTGGCACGCGTTGTCGTTCGGTCTCCACGTCTTCGTCCGCCACCACGCTCAGCCCTCCACTGCTAACTTGATGTCAATAATGAATAACTTCAGGTCATTGCATCGAGGGTACTCAACATTACACGTCAACTTTGTAAATAGATTATGAATTTAAGTGGCTCATTGCAAGACTGATAATGGGGACTCCGATGAACTCAAGAAGCATTACCTCCCAATGAAAAAGGAAACAAGCTAAGTTTTACCCGATCATCAGATACTCCAGTCATTTTTACAGTGTTGCAAATTTCACTGAACGCTGTCAAATGATCATAAGGATTCTCATTTGACAACCCACGAAATTGGTTGCTTTGTACCAGGTGAATTAATGCAGGGTTCATCACCATATTATTTGTGTTATCCCTTGGCATGGCTATACTTTTATAGTGAAACGGGCCCACAACATTTGATGCATCAGCCAGTGTACGTCTGGGAGGAGGTTGCTCGGCGGCCATCTCCTCTGAATCTTGTGTACGAGCCTCTGGTGAAAATTGTAGAAGCCTTTCAGGAGAGGGAAATAGTTCACGTGATGGCTTTCTTACTTTCCTCCCAGTCCTGTCACTCAATCCTTTGAGTAGAGGTCGATTTTTCTTGCTCCTGGTTTGAATTGTATCCTGCATACACAAGAAACAAAAAACCTAAAAGCACTTTTATAGAAAAATAAAAATAAAAATAAAAACTAAAATAAAATATATACAAAGTCAAATTTAATCAAAATCACACTACTAATAAAGTTTAACCACGAGTCCCCAGCAACGACGCCAAAAACTTGCTAAGCCCCTGGCAAGTGTACCAGATCGTTATCAAGTAATATAAACGGTAAGACCGAGTATCGTTCTCCCAAAGGACTCAATGGCCTAAACGTTCGTGTGATTTGATTGCATAAGACTTGAAAGAAGAATAAATTGTACTGTTGATGCAAAAACAGAATTTAAACATGCAGATGCAAATTTAAATCAATTGACAAAGAAAAGACTATGAATTAATGGAGTTGTTGGGGTTTACAATTTCACCTTTCTCCACTCTCTTATATCTATTATTCTTTGTAAATTCGCTTTATTATCAATGTCATGCAGTTATCTAATCTATTCAAAACCCGATTCCTCGGTGAAGAGAGCCTATTATCAATTACTAGTTTACCATTCCTAGTCTCCCTAAGTAACCAATAACGCATGAAAAAGAGAAGTTTAAAGCAATTGGTCGTCCTACTCCTATTCCTAGGTAGTATTGCTTAACCAAGATAATTCCTATCAGTTCGAGACTTCCTCGTACGTTCCCATATCGACAAAATCAAGGATCAATACACCGAATGAGTTAAACGATGCAAGCATGATAATCGGATAAGAAAACTCAACTATTGATAATACAAGCATATGCAAGCATATGAATAAAACAAGAATTTCAATATAGGAGAGTTTCAAAAGATTACATTGTTCCCCAACAACAAAGGGTTTCATTCATCATGGACATGGTGAAACTAGATGAAATAAATGATAAACCCTAGAATTGGTGACTCAAAGCTCCCGCATCCAAAAATCGCCTCCAAGGAGTGAAAAAGAGCTTTGAACGTCTCTGATTGTCAAAAGATTACTTCTGAAATCGCACTGGGTCTATTTATAGGCCAAAAAAGTAACAAAATTTCGGACCAGGCACATTCATTTAGACGCTCAGCCCTAGCCAACGCTCAGTGGTGGCAACACTCAGCAATCTGCGTCTTGGACGCCCAGCGTTAGGTTAACGCTGGGCGGTGGTTGCGACACCTCTTTTTCATCTTTTCTTGCCCTTTTTCTATTCCAAGTCCTTCCTTCTTCATCTTCATCATTCAATTCACGTAAATTCCTGCCAAAACAATGTAAAACCAAGCATAATATCTCTAAAACCACTTTTGGCTCTCATGTTCACTAACTTAAACAAAATGCATGATTTCAAGCTAATTCTAGGTCATAAAGGTTGTGTTTTGATATCAAATTAATGTATAAAAATAACGGTTTTTAGACCGTTGTCATCTCCATTATCAGTTTCGCAATCAACAACTACATTTTTCTCGTTTACCCCAACCTCGATCATGGCCGCCTATCTATCCTTCGTGCCGCCAACATCAGTATCGAGAAGCTGGCATGCGTTGTCGTTCGGTCTCCAAGTCTTCGTCCGCCATCACGCTCAGCCCCTCATGGACCAGGTCGAGCGTTTTGTCGAGGCAGTTGCCTTGGAGAATCCTTCCGTTGTTTCGCATGGTATGGGCTGCAGGGATGGAAAGAATTTTTCTGTTATAGGCCGATTTAGGGGTTTTTCTAGGTGGCGCGATTCTGGGTGGTGCGATTCTAGGTTTTCTTTTTTCAGGTTGTGAGAAGGACCAAGCTTCCATGGTTGTGCGAGATTGATGACGGAGGTGCGGCGTCCATATAGTTTGGTTTGGAATTAGGTTTTAAGATTGTTGGAGATGATGATGATGACGTGCCAAGGTGGTGATGTTGCAGCATGTCATTGGCTCAAATGTTTTTTCTCCCTAAAATGTTTTTTGTTTTTTAATTTTATGTTCAAGTATGTATTGTTATAGCACCTGACTATTTAATTTCGCAATGTAAAAGAGAATGATGCTTTCAACACTTAATTTTAGGTTTAATTTCCAACTTTGCCCTTACTTAAACATCAGTTTTCACCCTGTATACTTCATTTGTTGATATAAGTAACCAAATTAATTTCTTTAAGCTATCCTTCAACCGTATAGTCCCATACCTATACAGTCTCTACTCATTCCGGTGTATGTTTGATACTTCCATGTACCTCTTCCACTGGAAGCTTGCTAAGAGCCTCTCTTTGTCCGTGCCTCTTGCACCAGCGACATGTTTGCTAAAATACTAAAAAGCAAGGAAATAATGCATGAGAGGGATGTTTTTTCTAATAATTGTTAATCATAGTATTTTTTAAAGCTTAATAATTTATACTAATTATTTATTGTAACTATTAAATTTTTAAAGTAATTTATTGGCGAATGAAATAAAACGTCCAAGCCCCATCGAATTTGATGTTTTATTAAGCACACAATTAATGCTCCTAACCACTTCATTTCCCTTCACGTCCCAGCCCCGCAGCCTTGGACGTTCTATGGGAGGGGTTAAAAGAAAAGAGATAAAAAAGTACGTACTTTCTGATATTGGTGGCTAATTAAGAGAAAACGTCGAATTTCCTCATACGTCAAATTTCCTCATATTCGACGTTCTATTGGCACGAATATTGTAAGAGAAATCGTCATCTAGTTTGGTGTTCGACGTTATATTTAAGTATAACGTCATATTTTTATTGTATTCGACGTGGAATATATATATTGAATTAAAAACTTAACACAATCTCACTGTTTGTTCGCGCTTCCATTTCTGCTTGAACTTTCTTCTTCGCGGACAACTATGATAAAGAAAGAAGGTCATTTTTAAGTAGTTGTTGTCTTTGTAATGTCATTTCATTCACATTTCTAAGGTTTACCGATTGTTTTCGTTTATCTTTAGGCTGTTTTTCGTACGTGGTCAGCGAACTTCATCATCTTCTCCAGGGACACCATTTCAAGTATGTTTTTTTTTCCTTCAATATCTCTTACCTATGATAGATATTTATTTTTGGTTCTCTACATCTACGTAAGTTATTTTTTATTTTTTTTCTTTAGATTCTTTCCTTTTAGAGTACTAGAGTGTGGATCGAAGCTAGATTCATCAGCGTCATATTAGTGAAGAGTATGACCGAGGGGTTTCTGAGTTCATACTATATGTACAAACCCACACAAAACTAGTGAACGGGGCATATTTTTGCCCTTATGTTCGTTGGACTTGGCATGGCGAAGTATTATATAAGCCAACAACTTTAAGAGGTTCGGATTATGTCGAAGAATTGATGAGTGATCATTTAGACGAAATGGTACGTGACGTTGACGAAGAAAATTTTGGAAGAGCTCATTTATACGATAGTCTTAAGAACAATTCAGAGCAAGAGTTGTATCCAGGATGCATCAATTTTACAAGGTTATCGGGTACTTTGAAATTTTTTTATTTGAAAGAAAGAAACGAATGGACTGATAAAAGTTTCACGAAATTGTTGGAGTTACTGAAGGAGATGCTTCCAAAAAATAACACGTTACCTATACGTAATTACGACGCGAAGAAAATTCTATGTCCAATGGGTTTGGAATACCAAAAGATACACACATGTCCCAATGAATGTGTATTGTATAGAGATCAGTATGCTTCAATCAAGGTGTGTCCGACGTGTGGTTCGTCACGATTTAAGAAGAAACTTGATGGAAATAATGTTGAACAGAATGAAGGTCCACCGGCTAAGGTCGTGTGGTATTTACCTATAGTACCGAGGTTGAAACGATTGTTTTCTGTTAAAGAAGATGCGAAGAATCTTAGGTGTCACGTCGATGGAAGAAAATGTGATAATCTTCTTCGACACCCAGCTGATTCCCCACAATGGAAGAACATTGATGCCACATTTCCTGAATTTAGTGCAGAGTCAAGAAACTTAAGACTTGAACTTGCTACCGATGGTATGAATCCTTATGGCAACTTAAGTAGCAAACATAGTTCATGGCCAGTTATTTTGATGATATACAATCTATCTCCTATGTTGTGCATGAAGAGAAAATACATGATGTTGTCGATGATGATATATGGTCCTAGACAACCTGGAAATGACATTGATGTTTATCTAAAACCCTTAATTGACGATTTAAAAATGTTTTGGGAAGAGGGCGTCGAGGTCTTCGATTCATATTCAAAAGAAAACTTTCATTTACGTGCAATGTTGTTTTGCACCATAAATGATTTCCCAGCCTATGGGAACTTGAGTGGTTACAGTGTTAAAGGTCATTTTGCATGTCTGATTTGTGAAGAAAATACTAGTTATCTTCAACTGAAGCATGGGTAGAAAATTGTGTACACAAGACACCGAAGATTCCTTTCTCGAAATCACCTTTACCATAGATTGAAAAAAGTGTTTAATGGAAGTCCTGAAGATGATGTAGTGTGCAGACCACATAATGGGGAAGAAGTATACAACCAGGTGAGGAACATTGACGTTGTCTTTGGAAAACATAAAAAAACGACCCTTCACAAAAACATTTGGAAAAGGCGATCAATACTCTTTAATCTTCCATATTGGTGTAAACTTGACGTGCGACATTGCATAGACGTGATGCATGTTGAAAAAAAATGTATGTGATAGTGTTGTTGGGACTTTATTAAACGTTAAAGGAAAAACAAAAGATGGAGTGAAAGCACGACAAGACTTGGTTGACATGGGAATTCGTTCTGAGTTACATCCGCAATCCATAGGATGATGCACATATCTTCCTCCAGCTTGTCACATTCTTTCAAAAACTGAAAAACAATATTTTTGTCAATGTTTACATAGTTTGAAGGTTCGACAAGGTTATTCGTCGAATATTAGTAGCCTTGTTTCTCTGAAATATTTAAAGTTAGTTGGTTTAAAGTCTCACGATTGTCATGTCTTAATGCAACAAGTTTTACCAGTAGCTATTCGAGCCATATTACCTATCTCTGTTAGAGGTATTCTCACACGTTTGAGTTTGTTTTTCAATGCCATTTGCAAGAAAGTTGTTGATCCTCGACAGTTAGATGATTTACAAAATGAGGCGATCAGACTTTTGTGCCAAATGGAAATGTATTTCCCACCCTCATTTTTTGACATCATGGTTCATTTGATTGTCTATCTAGTGAGAGAAATTCGAATATGTGGGCCGGTTTTCTTGAGGTGGATGTACCCGGTTAAAAGATACATGAAGATCTTAAAGGGATATGTTAAGAATCAATTCAGACCGGAGGCTTCGATTATAGGGCGGTACATCGTAGAGGAAGCCATTGAATTTTGCTCAAGATATATGCCAAGTTGTGAAGCAATAGGACTTCCAAAGAAAACAGTACATGAACACAGACGTGAAGGAAAGGGAGTTCGAGGAGTAAGGATTGAAAGTGTTAGTGGAAAAGAAGTTAATCAATCTCATTTGTACATTTTAAACAACATAGAGGATGTTATTCCTTACATTTCACAGCACATTGATGAAATTAAGTCAGCACATCCATGTATGAGTGAAAAGTGGACACTTAATGAACATAACAAATCCTTTTTAGCTTGGTTTAAGAAAAAGATTTATGCCACTTCGAATGTTTCTGAAAATCTATTAAGACTAGCTCGTGGACCTAACACTGATGTGATCACTTTCGGCGGCTATTACATAAACAATTACTTGTTCTATTCAAAGGAGGAAGGCGATAAAAGTATAGTTCAAAATAGTGTAGTTACCCTACAAGCTGAGGCTGTACACTTTTCCAGTTCCAAGGATAAGAATCAAATTACAGCATCAATCAGTTATTTTGGAATAATACAAGAAATTTGGGAAATTGATTATGTCACTTTTAGAGTTCCAGTTTTAAAGTGTAAATGGGTTGATAGTAAATCTGGTGTCGTGACAGAAGACCTTGTATTCACTTTGGTCGATCTTAATAAAATAAGTTACACAGATGAACCATTTATTATGGCTAGTCAAGCAAGACAAATATTCTATGTCACTGACCTAATGAATCATAAATGGTCAATGGTATTGGAAGGTAGAGCCATGCACACAACTGATGATGAAGACTCTCTAGATATACTTGAGACAAGCTCCTTCTCATCGAGAACCATTGAAAATAAGGTTATGTACCCGATGAAATACATGCAACTCGATGTGATCACAACGAAGGAATGTGAGAGAAATAGGTAAGTATTACATTCATTCTTATCAATTCATTATGACATTAATATATTAACTTATGTTTCTAATGTTTCAAATTTGATTTTGCAGCAATTCAACACAACCTCTGCATTGTCCAATGAAGTAATAAAGACGATAAGAGAGGAATGGGCAGGATATTTTAGGTTTTTCCTTTCATGATAGTAGCATTTGCTTACTTCTGCAGCTTTTTAACTATGAATACATGTATACTGTGAATAGATTATTGAGAATAGAATAATACTGTGAATAGATGAATACTGTGAATATATGAATTAAAAAGTGGGTTCTTTTAAGTTTTGATGATAGCATGAGCGTCTTTTACTTTTACTATTTAATTGCAATTGATGAATTGATGATAGCATGGTTTAAATTAATTCATTTTGTGCATTTAGGAATTGGAAAACTAGTTTCTATATTTCAGGTTTGGTTAAATGAGCTAAAACGAACGAAATTAATAAAAAAACACTGAAGGTAACGTCAAATTATACACAGTCCGACCTCAATATATGTATCTTAACGTCCATTGGATAGTAACGTCAACTGTAAACATGTTCGACGTCAACCTTACATCGTTCACCTTATAACTGACGTCAAATATTCCTTTAAATATAAATATATAATCAAAAATTGACGTCCAATTTGCACTTCGACGTGAATATTACGTCAACAATCTTCTACTCGACGTCAAGATTATGTCAGTTCCCCCGACCATCTGACAAAAAATCTTTCTTTAAAAATAAATATTTATTCAAATATTTGACATCAAACTCTATTTTGTACGACGTACCTTAACGTCGATCTACAAAATAGATGTTAACTTTACGTCAATTGTTTGTGCATTCGATGTAAACGAGTTCGATTAACGTCACCCGTTATTATTCGACGTAAATTTACATCGCTAGCAAATGCGTCGTTAAAGGCCAAAAATAAACGACGTAATAGGCTGTTTTTGCACTAGTAAAAAGTGAGATTGAGAAAAAAGAAAAAGAGAAAATAGAAAAAGAAGAGGTTGAGAGAAAAAAAGAAAAAAGTGAAAAAAAAATGAGAAAAGTCTTCACCACCCTGAGGAGTGTCCCACAAAATAAAAAAACATGCAATCAGGGTGCTTTGATGAAATCTTCAAGAAATTAGGAATAAAAATCCCTGTGACTGAAGTATTGCAACAGATTCCTTAATATACCAAGTTCTTGAAGAAACTCCTCAAAAGAAAGAAATATCTAGAGGAGGACACCATTGATGTACAGGGTGATTGCAGTGTGATCTTGGAAAAGGCACGTCCTCCAAAGGTTAAAGATCCAGGAAGTTTCACTATTCCTTGCACCATTGGGAGCCATAAAATAGGGAAAGCCCTAATTGATTTAGGGTCCAGTATCAACTTGGTGCCCTTAACTATTCTTGAAAAGATTGGTGGTCTTGAAGTCAAGCCTGCAAGGATGACTCTATTCATGGCGGATGGATCCACCAAAAAGGCTTATGGTCTTGTGGAAGATGTGATGGTTCAAACTGACAACCTTAGATTCCTGGTGGACTTTGTGGTATTGGAGATGGGGGAAAATTTTGAGATCCCAATTATTCTTGGAAGGCCATTCATGAAGACGGCCAAGGTGATCATTAATGTTGATGATGGAACAATAGCACTTAAAGACCAAGAAGAAGAGGTGATTTTCAATGTCTTCAAAGCTGAGCAGCAGGTCCAAGTGAGGAAGAAGAATAGTCCTGAAGTTGCATGTAAGGATGCACCAAGGACTAGTACAAAAGCTGTCAAGCCAGGCAAGAAAGGTAAAAATTGTTTTCTGTCACAGGTAAAGGAGGAAGAAAAATATAGCAAAGGAGAAGGTGTTCACCAATATTTGCTGGAAAAACATGAAAAATTTGGACCAGGCATACCTGTGAAATTCAATAGAAACCTTTGGGTTGTGAAAGAACTCAGAGTTGATGGATTGATAGAGATTGAATCTCCAATTTCAAGGAGAGTGAAACAGGTGAACAGGAAGTTGCTGAAGATTAGTTGGTGAGGAAAAGATGATTGGGTCAAGCTAGTGACGTTAAAGAAGCACTTGCTGGGAGGCAACCCAGTGTTTAAAAAATTTTCATTTTTCATTTATTTATTGTTTCTTTATTTTATGTTTTTGTTATTTGAATTTTGTTTCTGTTTATTTTGTGTTTGCTTGATTCCAATGTGCATAGTGTGCAATAACTGAATGTTTGAGGGGTGGTGAGAGATTAATTGTTTGATCTGAGTGTTATTGTGTGAGCTAGGAAGAGAAAATTGAAAATTTTGAGTTGAATCTGAGAACCCATGGCCAGGAATACCCAAAACAAGTTGTTGGAAAAAGAATGGGCTAGTTTCAACACCAAGAGGGGGGTGAATTGGTGAGGTTCAAAAATTAGAGTCTTTTTCAAATCTTTTTCGCAAAGTATAAACCTTTCAAAAGTTTCTTGAATCACAAGGAAAAAGATAAATCAGTGCAGCGAAAAAATAAAGTTGACTACGCAGAAAGTAACAGTTTGTAAAGCATATAACAGGTATATGTCCTCCCCATTTAGCAGTGATTGATCATCTTCCCTTGGAAGAAATATCTAGGTGATCACATATGCACACAGACATTCATCCATTCTCAGGTTCTTAATACCAAAGGATTCATATCTTCCAACCGGATCAGGATTCTTCAAGAAGTTGTTGTATAACTCGTTTTTATAAAAACCAAGAATTCCTTGATGAGCCATTAGTCCTTCTTGTTGAAGACCTGCAACATATTTCCAGATGCAATATTCTATGCTGATATCTACACCTTTCACTCTAGACTTAAGATTGTTTCCTTCTTTTCTCAGATTAGAATAGAAAACCTTTACTAGGTTTGGATAACAGTCCCCTTGAAATTCAACAAACTTTGTCAAACCAGTCTTATCCAACCATTCTTGAAACGTGAAGCCTTCATTACGGAAGAAAAGAATGCTTATACATTTACGTCGGATTACTTCTTTGAAGCCCCATTTGCATATAAAGTGAGTTCTTTGCTCATCATCGTTGAACCATCCAAACGGATTTGCTTCCCTGGTCGTGATGAAGAGGCGGCCATTTTCAATATTTGTGAATAGTGTAGAGACTTCTTCACTAGAATAAGGGTTTTGCTTACATCGTGCATGAATCAGAGACATACTATGCACCCATATATAAAGGCGCGAACCAAGATTTAACTCAAACAGGCCCATTTTAAATTTTCAAATTTGGAAAGCTCAAAAGGAGAGAAACAAAGTCGATTTTAATAAGACTAAAGTTGACTACTGTATCACAGAGAATATATAAAGGCACAAACCAAGATTTAACTCAAACAGGCCCATTTTAAATTTTCAAATTTGGAAAGCCCAAAAGGAGAGAAACAAAGTCAATTTTAATAAGACTAAAGTTGACGTATGATAGAGGGTTTTCAAAAACAGACACAAACATATAGAGACATACATTCGACTGTGCTCAAAATCAAGTCGATTAATATTCAAAAAGAATGATTTTCACATAAAACAATCAAACAATCAATCAGACAATCATTCAAACAAGCAAACATCATCAATCAAACAATTTTTTATGCATGATGCAGTAAGATGATATTTGTTACCAGTTGTAGAAACTCAAGAAGGTTTATATAATCATGTTAGTTCATCCTTGAGCTCTCACTGCACATCATTGCATCTGTTGCTAACTTGCAAAACAATTCAGATTTTTCGATGCAAGTACCCATTTGAATTTGGGTCCTTGATTGTTAGTAGCAACTAGATGTTCCTTAGGAATCCATACGTATAAGCCTTTAGGAACACCAACCTTTCTGTAATAACAGTTTGTAACTGTATGACCAATACTATTGCAATAAAAGCAAGCATGCTTAACAGGTTTGCTTAAATCAGTAAATTTCTTTGTATTGGTTTTATTAGATTGAGCTTTATATCCAATTCCTTGCCTATAAATTGCACTTCATGAAGACTTTAAAATAACATTCAAATTATCTATACCCTGTGTGAATTTAGCTAACGTGCTAGTCAAGTAATCTATTTGTTCCACATGAGTAGGACATTTTTCATAAGTCGATTGTATTTTCTTATCACCATGGACATCAGTTCGTTGTTGTCCATTTCAGCATCTGGATCATCCTCTGATTGTGCAATCTTTGAGGCTTTCTTGCTTGTGACTTTCAATGATATGGACTTCTTCTCTTCAATCTCTTCCTCATCTTTCAATCTTCCAAGTTCTAGCTCATGTTCCCTTAGCTTCCGAACAAGGTAGCCATGTTCATGCTTATGAGGTCCTTGGATTCAGAGATTGTTGTGACTTTGGGTTGCCAGCTTCTGTTCAGGCTTTTAAGAATTTTGATATTGATCTCTTCTTTGTCAAAAACTTTTCCAAGAGCCATTAAATGGTTGACAATGTGAGTGAACCTTTTTTGAACTTCATATATTGTTTCACCAGTCGTCATTCTGAAAAGTTCATACTCTTGAATCAAGGAATTCTTTCTAGCTCTCTTGACTTCATAAGTGCCTTCATGTGTAACTTCCAAGACACCCCACATTTCCTTGGTAGATTTGCATTGAGATATCTTGGAAAATTCATCAATTGTTAGTGCAGAGGCAATGATATTTCTAGCTTTGACATCATACTGTGCTTTTCTATTTTCATCTTGAGACCACTCAGAAAAATTTTTCAAAACAGTTTTTCCATTGACAATGTGAGTTGGCTCAAAAGGACCATTTACTGTTACATCCCAAATACCTCTATCCACGGATTCAAGAAAAATTTGCATTCGAATTTTTCAAAAAGGATAATTTTTACCTGCAAACAGTGGTGGTCTGTTTGTAGATGCACCTTCACTAAAGGTTTGAAAACTAGAAGCCATTTCCAGGAAAATAGTCGATTCAAAGAAAATAGAAGTCGACCAGTTTTTCAAATATCTTATGAAAACCAGCTCTTGTGCCAATTGTTGGAAAAAGAATGACTTAGTTTCAAAACCAAGAGGGGAGGTGAATTGGTGAGGTTCAAAAATCAGAGTCTTTTTTCAAATCTTTGTCGCAAAGTATAAACCTTTCAAAAGTTTCTTAGATCTCAAGGAAAAGTGCAACAGAAAAATAAAGTTGACTAGGCAGAAAGTAAAGTCGACTTAAAGTAAAGAGTTAAGGGATAAAGAAAATCAAACACAGTTTTTATACTGGTTTGGCCAAACTGCCTACATCCAGTGTCCTTCCTGTACCCAGAAGCAAATGCACTATAATGGTCAAGGTTTTACAACAAGGTTTTTATAGAGACCTCCACATCAAAATATAAAACATCTTTCTGACCCTCTAGCCAAAATATAGGCATATAACACCCCAAGAAAGCCGCAAGATATCCTCTCTCCTGCAGTCTTTGTCAACTTTGAACAATCCTCAAAGTTATCCCAGAATGCAGCACGTCCTCTTCCTGTAGTCACAACAGGGCAACCACAATCTTCCAAAGATTGAGAGAAGTAGAATAAGAAGGAAATGTCAATCAATCAAAATCCTAAAAGCACTTTTATATAAAAATTAAAACAAAAATCAAGTCAAATTCAATCAATAATCATACTACTAGAATAGTTAAACTAATGAGTCCCCGACAACGGCGCCAAAAACTTGTTAACACCCTGGCAAGTGTACCAGATCGTATCAAGTAATAAATAAACAGTAAGTCTGAGTATTGTCTCCCAAAGGACTCTTAGGCCTAAATGTTCATTGAGATTAATGGAAATCATAAGACTTGAATAAACAATAAGTTGAGGTTTAAATGCAAAACAAGAAATAAACATGTATGCAAAGATGTGATCAGTTGGTAGTAAAAGATATGGATAAATGGTGTTGTTGGGGTTTACGGTTTCATCCTAATCCACTCTCAAATATCTATTATTCTTATTAGATTCAATTTTGTTATCAATGTTTATGCCACTTTCTATTTTACTCTAAACTCGATCTCTCGGTGAAAAGAGCCTAATCAGAATTACTAGTTTATTATCTCTAGTCTCCCTAGCAATTATTCATGCATTGATGTGAACAGAAGCTTAAGGCAATTGACTTTCCTATTCCTATCTCTAGGTAATATTCATCATCAAGAGAAATTTTCAAATGAACTATTATGAAGGAACTGTCTTTGTAATTTTTTAATGAATATATAAAATAACATATAATTAAAATAAAAATGTATAAGTTAAATATATTAATTGAAAGCAACGTAGTTTTGTCTTAAGCATGTTTTAATATATATTATTTGTTCACAGCGCTTTCATATTTTTTCGAATTTTAGTATCTTTTCTCTCTATCAATTTAAAAATTTCTTAAAAAACTAGTAAAACAAAGTATGACATACAACTATTAGTAAAGATCATATCTATAATTATTTTTTTAAACAATTTTTTATTTATTTTATCTGTAATGTTTTTACATTCTAAATTATCTATATTTTATCTAGAATGTAAATGGCATGTGAAGTTTGAGTTAATAAGAAGAGAATAACTACTTTGTTTGTTTACTATTTGATAAATAAATAGATAAAATACAATAATGAAAAATTTTAAACTAACTTATTTTTTTATACAAATAACTAGAAAACAGTAAAAAAACATGAAAACTTATATAAATTATTTTTATTGTTATAAAAAAATGTAAACACAAACATGCGTCATGCATATTACTCTAATCATAAAAAAAACAATTATAGTAGAACTATATTAATGTAGAACTATATTAATTAAAGTTTTATTTTACAACAAATAGTTTTACTGATTTTCTACGGCTACATATAATTATATATATCGTATTTATTTTTATGCTCTAAATTTTATATAAATTAGAAAATAATAATGAAAGTAATTTTTTATACAAATAGTTTAAAATAAAATCAATACTACAATATTTGTGTATCTGTTTATAAGAATTTGAAAATGAAATCAGAAAAAATGTGTAATAAAATATTTTTCATTAGACAAAATAGTTTTGAATAAAGTAATTTTTAAATAAATTCATCAAACTACTTTTAGTTTAAAAGAAAATTGAAAGTTAAAAAATGAAAACTCAAAAATAAATTTTATTTTTATTTAAAACTATAGTTTTAACGTTAATTAAAAAGTAGATTGTAAATTAAAATAAAGTTGTGAATTGACTTTCCTATTCTTATATCTAATTAATATAATTTAAAAAATTACTTTTTAAATAATTTTATTTAAAATAAAAAAATAGTCATATGTATCAACAAATGCCTAAATATATAAAAAAATTATTGAATATTTAGTTTCGTGGATCACCTACAAATAACAAGAATTTTCTTTTTTCTTTTTTTTGAAACAGCGTAAGTACCAGGTACTAGCCGCTACCCATCTCAGCCCATTGTAAACAGATAATTTATTATTTGTTTTGGAGAAATAATGCAATGAAACTTTAATAGTGACTTTTGAAACGACTTGACTTGGTAGGAAGTGATTCACCTCATATATGATAAAATAATAAGCACTACACTCCATTCATTAGGTTAATAATTTATCATACCAAACAACAACCTATAAAAAGAATAATACACTTACACACAGCTAAGAATAGAAACTATAAAAAATAATATGAAGAAATTTTGTCAGAACTTTTTCATTTAATATTGTCATTAATTCCCTCCAATCTCAAAAAATTATTACCATCACAAGTTTTTTACTTTTAGTTCCTGAAATTTAAAATAAATACTACAATGTTAAAAAATGATTTAACTCCATCAACCAAAATCCATGTTCATTAATGTATCAACAGTTAAAACAGAGGTAGACAACATTAAATTTAATAAAACAAAAGAAGACGCAGATTGTAAAGTTTGAACAAGGAATGGTACAACTCATTCTTCGCGTGGCAGATAAAAAATGTAGAAGTCAGTTACGGTGAGTATCAACATGCAATTTATAAAAGAGAAAACCACAAATTGATATTTATTACTAAAGCAGCCTTGTCAATTTTTCTTCAACTCTCTTTCCTCGAAAATTTCGAAAGCCTCTATATTTGAATATTTTTAAAACAATAAGTGATTAAAATAAAATTATCTGACCAGAAATATTAGTTTTGAAGAATTGTTCAAAATATATTTTTTAAAATATTTATTTCTTTTATTTAGCTGTGTGAAATTGATGTTTTATGCTTTATTACCTGACTTATTTAAATTGATTTCTTTTTAAATTAAATTTATTCACACTAATATTTTATTATGTGCTTCTCGAGATCACCAACTTGTGCCAAAATTCTTTCTTTATAAAGTTTCTCAAACTTGCGCGATATCATTTTCGTTCCATAAAAACAAGTGGAATGAGTGATAGCATAGTGTCTTTCGGAATGAGCGATGACATAGTGTCTAAGTATCATATCATATATATTCTTAAAATAAATCTTTGAATAAAAAGGAAAATGCATTTTCAACAAAATAAAATGAGACTTATAAATTCAAACTTTCTTATCGTTTGAAAGGGTGACGAAGACTTGAGATCAACGTAAAATCATTCACTTCTCTTCAAATCCGTTGAATCAAACATGGATGCTTAGGTTTGCAGACACTGATAGCTTGTCTTCACATGTTGGCTTTAGCAATTTGCTTCGTCATCAGCAGGTTGTTGTAAATTGCAACGTTGTGCCAAAATTCTTTCCTTATACAGTTTCTCAAATTTGCCCAATATCATTTTTATTATATTATTATATAAAAACAAGTGGAGTTGGAACCCTCACCTCTATATATATTATTATTCCTCAACTCCACTGCATGGATCAAATCGACCAAGAATTTATAGTGATAAAGATGAAACCCTACCTTTTTGCGTTCCTGTTATTGTTCCTTCTACTTCTCCACCAATCCCATTTCGCAAAGGCTGCTGTTAGGCCTTCTTTTCTCTCTAAGATCAATTCTGCTGGGAGAATTAACAAAGACCTACAAAAGGAAATAGAATACTTGAAGAATTCGAAAAAATTCATCGACGCTGCGAAAGAATACTTGGAGTATTTGAAAAAAAAAGAAAAAAAGAATCCAAATCCTACACCACCAAACCTGCCACTGAATGAGGAAAGAAGACTGAATAAGGAAAGAAAAGTCTTCGCTCCACTCAAAGAATACCTTTCTAACTTTGGCTACCTTCCATCCTCCGACTCATTCAACAACACTGTCGACCAACAAACATTATCAGCCATCAAGAAATTCCAGGAATCTTTCAATCTCCCAGTTACTGCCGACATCCTTAAACTGATCTCGCTACCACGATGTGTTGTCCCCGACATGAATTTCAACTACGGCTTCTCCCAAAATGTGTCGTGGCCCAAAGCCCGTCATCGGTGGTTCCGAAAGACAAACCTCACATACGGTTTTCTTCCGGAGAGTGAAGTCGAACCCAACGCCATCAAAGTCTTCAAAAGTGCATTCACGCGGTGGGCGGATGCCACAGGGTTTTTGAACCTGACGGAGACAGCCTACGACGACGCGGACATTAAGGTTGGATTCTACAATTTCTCTGATGTCCTTGTCGGCGACTTGTATGGCTTCAGCTTAATAACGCAGAACCCTCAGTCTAACGTGAAGACAGCTGTAATAAAACTCAACGACATTCTGTTTTGGGCGCTGCCCAGTGAAAAAGGTGACTTGTCGGCGAAGGATGGAGTTCTGGACTTGGAGAGTGCGGCCATGCATCAGATAGGGCATTTGCTTGGATTTGATCACTCTTTCATGCATGACTCTATTATGTACCCTTACATTTTGCCATCGCAGGAACGAAAGGTAGAACTCTCCAATTCTGACAAGAACAACATTAAGAAACACTATGCCAACCGTTGACTCTGGCGACGGTGGTTGTTTTGGAGTGCCTTCAATCATCACTTTGTTGTCTCTGCAGCTGGGATTTACTTCCATTCTTCTTACGTATAGCACTTGCAA
Organism: Vigna reflexopilosa; assembly: GCA_027742785.1. NCBI lineage: Eukaryota > Viridiplantae > Streptophyta > Magnoliopsida > Fabales > Fabaceae > Vigna > Vigna reflexopilosa. Next base: position 12,509,059 of record CM050930.1, on the reverse strand, counting down.
CTTTGATTTTGTTCTTGAATTATATCATAGGGAATAGTTTCCTTTCCAAGAAGATTGAGGAATATGTTTCATTCCCCAAAATGTCTTTCATTTGAGTGTTGTAATTGTTTCTAATTGGCCTCTTGTCCGAATATGGAAATAAAAGATGTTTATATGTTTAATTCTGTATATGTTTTTTCACAACGTAATATTGTAATTAAGGTTTTAGTTAATGTGTAATATAATAGATAGTGAATCAAATTACAATTATATGGGATGTGACTACCAACCCAAATACCTTATTTAAATATATTTATTTGTTATGTGAAAAAAAGGAAAAGGACAACTATATATACAAAGATATATATATATATATATATATATATATATATATATATATATTTTAATGCTGTTTGGTATGTAAAGATGAATTTGAAGGATAAAAATTGAATCTCATTCTCCCATAAGTGAAGGATTAGAACGGAAAGATAGCGACAACTTAATATAGATTATTTTACTCAAATGTTATTTACTTTTTTCTTTTACTTTTAACTATGTATGGTGGCAGATGTCCATGCATGCTCTTTACTTTTAATTAAATTAATAATAATTATAATTATTATAATAATAATAATAATTGTACTAAGAGTAATATTCATAATAATAATAATAATAATAATAATAATAATAATAATAACGTTTTATTTTATAATACTTTTGACCATAAGTGCAAAATTATAATTTAACAATTTTTTTATTAATTTTTCTTATCTATCACCTTCATTAAATCATATTCAAATGTTTACAAATTTCATTTTCAAATATTTTCACTTTCATCTTTTCATCCCTTAAAACAAACAAAATCACAATCATCTCATATTCTCAAAATCCCTTCAAATTCATCCATTTTCTTTTTCTCAAATCCATCATTTGAAACAAAAAGTTAATTCTCCTTTTCAAAACATATAATCAAAAGATTATAAAAGCTATTTATTGATAGACCTCCGTACAACCATTTCTCTCTAAGAAATTACTTAATAATAGATGAAATTTTATCTATAAAAAAAGTTATCAATAAAATATATTTTATTACTGAATTTTAGATTTTTTAATATCAACATATATTTAAAATTTATTGATAATTTTGAATTAAACTTATCCACGAATATTTGTGTTGATAAAGGATCTTTCATTAATAAATCCATCAAAAAATTTCGTTGATAAATTGGATGTCAAAGTCAACAATAAAAATTGTGAATAATTTTTTTTCTTTTTTTTTATATGTTTGTAATAGAATTTTTAGAAAATTGATGAGTGATTAAATTGTTTTTAAAATTTCTTGGAAAATACATATTTATTTGTATAAAAAAATAAGTTAGTTTAAAATTTTTTATTATTGTATTTTATCTATTTATTTATCAAATAGAAAACAAACAAAGTAGTTATTCTCTTCTTGTTAACTCAAACTTCACATGCCATTTACATTCTAGATAAAATATAGATAATTTAGAATGTAAAAAAATAATTATAGATATGATCTTTACTAATAGCTTTATGTCATAGTTTACTAGTTTTTTTTAAAAAAATTAAATTGGTAGAGAGAAAAGATACCAAAATCCGAAAAATTATGAAAGCGCTGTGAACAAATAATATATTTTAGTTTTACAAAAGTATGATTACTTAAAAATACCTCACGTTTAAATAGTATTAATATATATTAAAGCATGCTAGAGACAAAACTACGTTGCTTTCAATTAATATATTTAACTAATGAATTTTTTTTAACTATATGTTATTTTATATATTCATTTAAAAATTACAAAGACATTTCCTTCATAATAGTTTATTTGAAAATTTAGTATACTATAACAAAATTATTACAATTAGATATCAGAACAGCTCGATTGAGACAAATATGAGAAGAATCTATTTATAATCCGTTTTTATTATTTTTTAAATATTCTTAACAAAATATTAATAGATATTTTGATTTATCTTTTGTTTTAGTTTTAAAAAAATAATTATAAACAAATATTTAAAATATAACTTTAAATAAAAAATAATTTAAAGTATAATTTAAATCATATTACTTTTTAAAATATTAATACAATAGAAATTTGAAAGAGTTGTACTAAATATAAATTTTAAAAAATAATTTTTTTAAAACAATTCAATTTTATTGACCTAAATAAAAGATAAAAATACATGAAGTTAAGTTTTAAACAATTTTTCAATAATTAATATTTTTTTTCACTAGTAATTTTATATTGGGCACTTGATTTTGAGAAAAGTTTTAAAATTAAATTTATTGATAATTATTATTCAGGAAAATTAATAAGAAATAAAATATTTAAAAGCGAGTAAAGAATATTTGGAGAACAAATATTATGATACTTATATATGCCTCATTAACAAATGAAACACTCTACTTTTACCAGTGGATACCTATTTAGAATATGTTTTTTTATTACCATGACATATTTTATCTGAAAATATACTAAGGTAGAAATTTTTTTGTCATCTCTAATTATAATATTTATATTATTAATGGAGTTAGTTCCAATTAATAACACATTAAATTATTAAAAAATTTAAATAATTATTAAATTATTCCATCTACATATTCATGCATATGGAAAAAAAATCTTCATTAAATAAAATAACAAAAGTTAAATAAAAACTAACAATTATTAAAAATACAAAATTTTAAGACTCGAATTCTTTTCGAAAATATAATTTTAGATGGATAATATAATGAATCTAATTAACAATACATTACTGCTAATTTAATCATTACATTAGCAAATTTTACTCATCAAACATACAAGTATATAAATATATAAGATTATTTTAAAAAAATACTTTATTCAAAATTATTTTGTCCAATGAAAAATACTTTGTTAAAAAAATTTCTAATTTTGTTAATAACTTAAAATGTTTTCAAAGAAAGACATGGAAATACACACTACAATACTTCCTTCTTTCTTAGAAATTCGTGTAATATCCTATTATCTCACATTTATAATTTATAGTGGATATATATATTGTAGCGTTATACAACCATTTTTAAGGAATATAAAGGATTTCATACATAATACATATTTTAAACTCAGATTTCAACTACAACACTCATAATTATAACTCAAACTCTTCTCATTTATTTTTCTGTCTCTTTCTTCACTTGCACTGGGTCGGACGACATCCTAAAATAAAACAAACACAAACAAGTAAGGAGAGCTAACATATGACAGATAATTCATCCAACATGCATAAATATTTTACACATAATAATAACATATTATCATGCAATAATTATACTAAACTTATTCATCACACCATACAAATAATCATACTAGACTAAATCATAACATCTTATAATAATCATGCTAAGCACAACCATCTCATCATACAACAATCATACCAAACACACTCATCCGGATGAAAAGCGACCACGGGAGGTTGTGCACTTGTGGTGGTCTCCACTGCTCTTTACAAATATACTTCCAATACAACACTCCATGTCACCCACAAGGTTAATCCGTTAACACCTGTGCCAAAAATTGGCACATAGACTAGGACCTTCTACCCCTCTCACCACATAACTCGTCCTTCTCTACTTGAGAATGGATGATTATTAAAGTATCAGGATAACCTCCAACAACAAGACCCTCAACACCAACCTATACACTAATTAATTACAACCACAAAGTCTCTCCGCGAGACCCTTGACCAAATCTCACATCATGTTCATATTTTAACATATAATAACATTCAAGTCAACAATGCAATCATACTTATCAATCAATAAATACAATTACTCAAAATTTCACCCAACATAATCAAATTATTAACAATTTAAACAGTTATAGTATTACGTAGGATTATTATTCTCATTACAACCTCTAATGAAAGATTTGACCAATCAAAATAAATAATAACTTGTTTAGAACCTATTGTAAAATTTTTAGTTCGATCCAACGGTTAATGAAGTGAAATTCTTAATTTTACCTAGCTGACTCAAAAGGAGAATTTAAACTGGGATTAAGTTATCAAAAAAAATATCTGAAATTAGTTTCTCTAAATATGTACATCCAATTTCAAATCCGAGCGGTTAAGGTGAATAAATATGTATTAGAAACTATATATTAAAATTTTAGATTAATCTAACGGTTAACTAGGTTGAAATTGAAGTTTTACCGAAGTAACTTAAAACAAAATTTGAGTGATTTTCATATTTAACCGAAATGTGAAATTAATTAATCAAAGCACAACCATCCATTTAAAAATCTAATCACTCAAAATGATTTTATACGTCTTATGAACCACATATAAAAATATCAGGTCAATCTAATGGTAAACAAAGCGGGGATTAATATTTTTACTACAGTGACTTAAAGACAAAAATAGTGTTAATCAGGTTACTTAATGATGAAAAATTTATTCCTCTAAGTACAGATCTCTAATCAAAAATCTAAACGGTCAAAAGGGAGTAAGATCTTTCAGAAATCATATATAAAAATTTTATTTTAATCTAACGGTAAATTAAGTGGGAATTAAAATTTTATTGAAGTAACTTTGTAACAAAAATAAGTGGTGGTTAAATTAATCAAGATTGTGAAATTCATTTCTTTAATTACAGACCATAATTTAAAATTATGAACAAGTTTTACTGTGGTAAGTCCAAAAATGAAAAACACGAAAAACACAATAAATAATTCAACTATTTTAATTTATTTATTTTATAAAATTATATTTGGAAGAAATGTATCCTTAAACACATGTCCCAAATTTTACAAGGTATTTACCATCTAAGCTCCTGCAAAATTTTGTTTAACTTACCACATAACTCAATTATATTTTCTATCCTTAAAACTATTACTACTAATAATAATATTTAAGAGAAAACTATTACATTTTATTAAGATGAATATTTTTATGAGCTTTACAATTTGTCTTTTCCCAAAGCTTGCACTTTGGTATGTCCTCTCTCTTAAATCATTCGCTCACCTTTTACCCTCTTTTCAAACAATGCTTGTCTTTTAATTCAACATGAAAAACTTTACCAAATCCATCGATAAACAATTGAGCAGTGTAAGTTTTCTTCCACCTCTTCTTTTAGAGTCAAGTCTTGTGTTTCTTGTGCTTTTGGATTTTAGGAAGTTTCCTTTAATTCCACTTTGTTCCAATTTATGTCTCAACATGTTTGATGATTTAATGTTGTCTTTAGATCATCAAGTGGAAAGTTTTTTAGGTGTAGTTGGATTGACTAGGTGCCAAAAACCACGGAAAGGAGTTGAAGATAAAAGATAAAATAAATTAAAAAGTGTTTAAAAATTAATTATAGAAATGATTTACTAATGTATATAATTGTCCTACTATTCCTTTGTTGGTAAAATATTTTTATTTGATAATTTTTTATACGAATTAGTTTCTGATTCGAACTGAGCAGTTGTATAAAAATTATTATTTCTTGCATTTGTTTTATGGAATTAATAAATTTTTAAATTTTGCAAAAAAATATCAAAATCTCAAAAAATATGAAAGTTGTATTAATAAATAAAATTGTAAATTTTTTTTAAAGAACTATAGTTAGTCTCTTTAAACCAAACACAAACGTTGTTTTCACATCTGCAAACCATTTTTCTCCAAAAAAAATCTTCATATTCTTTCTTTGAGAATTTTCCAAAATCTCATCCTCTTCTTTACCATACCTTTTTTTTAATTAAGAACTCTTCTAATTTAACTAATCAATTCTTTCATTCAAGTAAGTTGAAATTTCAGTCTCTTTGACAATCTAATCAATTTTTGCTTTGAATTTTATTGAGTTGCATGTGCTCCAAAATCCTCTGATTTCACTCTCTCCTAATCAATGTTTTATTTGGATCTGGTTAATCATGTTTATGTTTGCTAGGTTAAGATAGAACTTTCGTGAGTTCAAAGAAAATTTTAGAGACTCCTAGATATTTTTTGCTATTCTTGGAAGTTATGAAAACTAATTTCTTTACTTTTACATTTTATTTTAAAGATTGAATTTGAATGTTGTAAACTTTTTTTTCTATTCTTTTAATGAGTCAATAAATAAATAAATATATATATATATATATATATATATATATATATATATATATATATATATATATATATTGTTATTATATAGTTAGTATAGTAACATCGTTATTATTGATATAAAAATTATATTAAATAACTAAATTAAAAAGTTTAAATTATTGAAATAAAATTAGAAGAGCCTAATAATAATAGTGTAGAGAAAAAAAGTAATAGAAAAACATTTTTAAAATCTAAAATTCAAAAGATGGAGAAATGATAAATATAAAATACCGAAGTAGCAAAATTTTTTAGAGAATTCATCATTGATTTTTGCATAATCATCAATATTGAGTGAATTTAATTTTTAAATGAAATTTATTTCAATAATAACATATTTTCTTTGAGATTTATATATGGTAAAAAAAAATTAACAATCTAAACTTTAAATTAAATTCAAAAATAAAATTATGATGATTTTTTTTTATCAATAGTGACTATCATTTATAATAATAAAGAGAAAAACATCAATAAATAACTAATAAGATTATATCTTGAAGATAAAACTTACTTAATGTAAATCTTTTACGACTTGTCATTGTATCATGACTTTGAATTTTTTGTTAAATTTTTCATGTAACAAATATAACTAAGGTTTTATAAATCAAAAAGAGTTTGTGTAATGGTCAAACTATATAAAAAATTTACAATAAGCAAAAATGTTTTAGTGTCAACTGTAAAATGAAAAGAAAACAATTCACTATATGAAAAAAAAATTATTAAATAACAATCAAATTTAGAGGAAAAAATAATTAGTCATTATTGAGTTAACTATCATTTTATACACTAAAAATTATTAAAATTTAAAATAGTTTTTATTATTAAGAAAAACTATAATTAGTTTGTGAATTAGAGTTTAAATTTATCTCTATCAATATTAACAAAATAATATTTTGGTTATAAGTTAGATATTTAGAATCACATAGATTATACAAGTATACATAGCTATCCTATTTACGAGTATTGAAAATCATATTATGTAAACATTTTTGGTAAGGAAACAATTACAAATTGTAGCAAACTTTCTATCAAAGATAAATGTTAGAATATTAAACTTTCTATAGTAAGTTGAGCATATTTTATTCTACTTTTCTTTTTTCTGGTTGCACTCTAAAAGTTGAGGAGGAACTCAAATGTAAGAAGAAGCTACAACAATGCAATGTCCTGCAACGTTATGTCATGAATGCTCTTCTTTTTTCTGTTGTTCTCTGGAGTGTTTTGACGAAGGAAGTATTTTTGAGCATGACTTGCAATTTGGGTTGGAGCTTTTGAGGGGCAAAATTTTTTGAAACTTCTTTCCAGTTTTCTTGATATTTGGCATGTCCGAAGACAAATAACCTGTTAGATAAGAGTCAAAACAAACAACAAAACATCTTGTTAAGCATGATATTTAAAGATCAAAACATGGAAAAAAGGAAATATAAAATCTTAAAAAGTTCATTGAAAAATACTTGTGTTCAACTTCAGTCCAATGCTTCCATTTCTTGCGAGGAACTGCGACAATTGAATTATTGCAGTTTTCGATGTGATTTGCATAGTTCAACACATCATACATCATCTTTGGATGATGTTTCGTCCAACGACATGATATAAGCAGGAAGAGCATGTTTAGAAGGCTCAATAAAAACCTGATGAAAACAAGAAATGTAAAATTTAAAAACATATACATCTACTTTAATTAATAAAGATATTTTTTTCCTAATATTTTTTTAGTTTAACTGGTTTTCCTATTATGAGCACATGAGTTTATTATTTAGATAAAAATTAATGCTTTTAATAATAAGTATAATTAAATAGAAAACACATATTTATTTATATATAAAATAGTTCAAAAAATAATAACTTAACTAGTGTACAATAACATGCATTATTACAAAAAGTTGTCTTATTAATTGATGATGTCTTTTAGATTACCTCGTGAATACTTTTTCTCTTCTTATTTTTCGTTGAGGCCTTTTGATGAATCTTGTATTTTTGAGCATGACTTGCTACTTGAGATGGAGACTTTGATACAACGTATAATTTTGAAATGCCTTTCTAATCTCCTTCCCCACAAGCTATAAGTCCAAGAAGAAATAGTCTGTAGAAGAAATAAAGTTAATTCATAAAAAGATATCTACTAAATTTTTTTATCCACCTTTATATACACACACATGTGTGTGTATATATATATATATATATATATATATATATAATTTGTATGTAATATAATCATGTACACAATTCAAAATATATAAGAAAAATGAAATGCCAAAATTTTATTGAAATGCACTTGTGTTCATCTTCTGTCCAACGCTCATATCGTTTGTTATGTGACTTCAATTTGTAAGAATATAAGTGATTTGAGCAAAAGCAACACCTTGATCATGAACACCAACAAAAAGGTCTCCACCAGAAATTTGAATATTATTTGTAACTAATGTCAGTGGATCTGGTGAAAGATCTAGTGAAGGATTCATACTCATAGGAGCCTTCATTCAAAAAATTAAGATCATTAAAGTCCTCAAATCGTAAATATAAAAATATGTAATAAACAGTATAATAATTTATAGTATTAGAAAACTATAAAATTAATATAATTTTATAATTAAGGAATTGCATTCAAAATTAATAACCTAAAAATGTTTTAAATATTGTAGAATGGAAAAATATTATAATATGTACATCCTATTATGTATATAAGAAACCTTTATTATTAATAAAAAAAGTATAATTAATTTATAAATTAAAGTTTAAATTGATATATGGTATTAACTACTAAAATTTTAATTACTTACTACATTACTTCTAAATTAGTTATCTATAATCATATATTGAAAATGATAAGAAAGTGTACATTAAACAAAATACATCAAGTGTTAGAGCTATATATCGTAACTCTGTATACTAACGTACATTAAATTCATTATACAAATTATAATTCAAGTAGTTTATCACGTGTTGTGCTAGAATTTAAATAGGATGATTATGTCATAATAAATGTTAGACAATCTAAATAAAAGAAAAGAAAAGTGGTTTGATTTGAGTTGTGCAAGTGATTTGCATAATTCAACACATAAAAAGTTAAAATTATTGAAATAAAATTAGAAGATGATAATAATATAGTGGAATAAAAAATATGGTTGAAACCTAAAATCCAAAGTAGGGAGAAATGATGAATATAAAATACCTGTAGCTGAAAGTTTGGATAATTTATGATAAATTTTTCCTAAAATATCATCTACACTCAATGGATTCTTCATTCAGTGTGTTTTCTATCATCTTCATCCACTTTGAGTTTAACTCATGCATGTTGTTGTCATCTTCATTAACCATGATATTAGACATTGTATTTTTTTCTCTTCCTTAATGAATGATCTCTCTTCCAAAGATTTTTTTAATTATGACCACTATTAACTAACTCTTGTTTTTTAATTATGACCACTATTAAGTAACTCTTGTTCCATTTATAAGAATCTATAACCATTTGAATATAAAACTAAAAATATTTTAAAAGATCTTAAAATAAAATCACATTTTAAAAATTTATATTAAAATATCTAGATAATCAATAAAAATAATAAAATACTTTTTAAATATTTAGATAATAAATAATGGTTAAGATGATAAAAAATATTAAGATGATATAGATACTATAATTTCTAAAATAAATCAAATATTTGAATTTTAGCTTTTTTAGTAAGCTAGTTTTTTTAAAAACACAATCCTAACTTTTAAAATTTACTTATAGATATATATTATTTATTACAATATTTCAAAAACTTCAAATTCACTTAAATTTAAATTATACGCATTTTTATCTTATTTTAAAATTTCAAACACTTCATTCTATATTTTATATAAGCTTTTTTTATCATACATTACATGCATATTTGGACAACTTTATTTTAATTTACAATCTACTTTTTAACTAACGTTAAAACTATAGTTTTAAATAAAAAAAAATTATTTTTCAGTTTTAATTTCTTAACTTCAAATTTTCTTTTGAACTAAAAGTAGTTTGATGAATTTATTTAAAAAATTACTTTATTCAAAACTATTTTTTCTAATGAAAAATATTTTGTTAAACATTTTTCTGATTTCATTTTCAAATTCTTATAAACAGATACACAAATATTTTATTATTGATTTTATTTTAAACTATTTGTATAACAAAATTACTTTCATTATTATTTTCTAATATATATAAAATTTAGAACATAAAAGTAAATACGATATATATAATTATCTGTAGCCGTAGAAAATCAATAAAACCATTTGTTGTAAAATAAAACTTTAATTAATATAGTTCTACTATAATTGTGTTATGCATGATGCATGTTTGTGTTTACATTTTTTTTATAACAATAAACATAATTTATATAAGTTTTCATGTTTTTTTTACTGTTTTTTAGTTATTTGTATAAAAAAATAAGTTAGTTAAAATTTTTTATTATTGTATTTTATCTATTTATTTATCAAATAGTAAACAAACAAAATTTTTTATTATTCTCTTCTTATTAACTCAAACTTCACATGCAGTTTACATTCTAGATAAAATATAGATAATTTAGTATGTAAAAACATTACAGATAAAATAAATTAAAAAATGTTTAGAAAAATAATTATAGAAATGATCTTTACTAATAGTTGTATGTAATACTTTGTCTTAGTTTTTTAAGAAATTTTTAAATTGGTAGAGAGAAAAGATACCAAAATCCGAACAAATATAATCCGAAAAAATATAAATGCGCTGTAAATAAATAATATATTTTAGTTTTACAAAAGTATGATTACTTAAAAATACGTCACTTTTAAATAGTATTATTATATATTAAAACATGCTTCAGACAAAACTACATTGCTTTCAATTAATATATTTAACTTATACATTTTTATTTTAATTATATGTTATTTTATATATTCATTTTAAAAAATACAAAGACACTTCCTTCATAATAGTTTATTTGAAAATTTAATATAATATAACAAAAATATTATAATTAGATATCAGATCGATTGAGACAAATACGAAACGAATCTATTCATAATCCGTTTTCAACTATTATTTCTTAAATATTCTTAACAAAATATTAGTAGATATTTTTTATTTATCTTTTGTTTTAGTTTTAATAAAATAATTAAAAACAAATATTTAAAATATAACTTTAAATAAAAAATAATTTAAAGTATAATATAAATTAAATTACTTTTTAAAATATTAATAAAAATAGAAATTTGAAAGAGTTGTACCAAATATAAATTTTAAAAAATTAATCCTTTTAAAAATAATTCAATTTTATAGACCTAAATAAAAAAATAAAAATACATGAATTAAGTTTTAAACAATTTTTCAATAATTAATATTTTTTTTCACTAGTAATTTTATATTGGGCACTTGATTTTGAGAAAAATTTTAAAATTAAATTTATTGATAATTATTATTACAGAAAAATTAATAAAAATTAAAATATTTACAAGCGAGTAAAGAATACTTGGAGAATAAATATTATGATACTTATATCTGCCTCATTAGCAAATGAAGCACTCTACCTATTACTAGTAATACCTATTTAGAATATGTTTTTTATTACTGATGGAGGACCATCTAAGCTAAACATAGGACCTCTAACAAGAGCCATGTCTAGAAGAATCCAAGAAGAAGAGGAGCACTCACTACTTTACTCTTATCGAGTATTACTTATTAAATCCTTCTTCTCTTTACTAAATACATTTACATTGTTTTGTAGGACATTAATAAAGGTTGGAAAGCATGTCTATGCATCTTAGGAAAGATGCCAAGCAAGGAGAGCAAAAGAGCAAAGAAAAATGCAAGTGGAGCAACTGGCACTCAAGTGCCCTCCAACTACCGCCCGAGCGCCAACGAACCAGTCTTCTTCCTCATACAACGAGCTGCTGAGCTGGCATCTGTAGCTTGCACCCCAAGCTTCCCAAGCTGTGTAGCTTCTCCAGCACGCTTCTTTTACACCTTTAGTAGCTTGCTAGACACGTTTTAGAGTCCTCTCTTCATCTATAAAAGGGAGACTCATACCATTATAAATTCAACTTGATTTTGAGTAATGAAATGTTGTTGAATTGTCAGCCATTCTCTCAAGTTCACCTCTGTGCCTTGTTATCTTGCACCTCCTTTAGCTCCTTTCCCTTTTGGAAGGCTGTCTGAGCTAGAAATCTACCAAAACATTCGTCCAAACACCTCTAAACATTTTCACAAACACCTTGAGTGCATTTCGGACATCCTTCATCATCTTCCATTCGCTGCCACTTCTTTGCGTTTGAAGCATCCTTCTACGTGTCATGGAGTTGCTTCCATCATTTGGTAGTCAGAGCCAGCACATCCACACGGTTCTACATAACTAAGTCATTCATTCAGTTTTTTTTTTCTCTACCATGTTGTTCTATCATGTGTATTACTGTTCCATTGTTGTTTGCTTAGCATTTTTGTGTTTTGAGTGAATTCTTCTGTTCATTCACTGTTCTATAGTGTGTCATTCTCATTTTAATAGGTGCACTTTGTGTAATTGAGTTCAATTCCAGCCTCATTTTAATTTCCGTTTCTGTCAGTCATGTGCAACGGTGTTGCAAATTTTGTTTCTCTGTTTTACGTCTTTGATTCTGTCCAGCATGTATTTTTTGTGTTGCTGTGTGTTTACTGTATTGCCTAACTCAATTTGATCATACAAAGCAAGGACGCATTGCCTAGCTTTAATCAAATCACTTTTGAGCTTTGACCGAGCCTATCTTTGCATCAAACGGTGCTTTCTGGTTTGAAGTGGTAAATTCAGTAGCGAACCAGATTTTTGTGTTTTCAGTCCTTGTTTAAGTTTGTTTGATGTGTTGGAACATGTTGAACATGATTGTGATTCATTTCCATCACAGATTTTCAAATTGCGTTGTGAGTTCATGATCATTGTTGTTTGCTTCTATTGACACGTATTGCATTCAGTGTTGCTTGATTCTTGCATAACTGCAGTTGTGCACATGTTTGATTGAAGCATTTATGCACATCACAAGTGATATCAATTACAATTCACTGCTAAATCTCAAAATCAGTGTTTGAGTTGACCAATACTCTGTTTCGGTTCTGCTGTCACGATTTCTGGTTTTCTTTTACTTTCCAAAGGCTTTTGCACCGTGCCTATTTTCCTTAATGTGTTTTAGGTCATTTAGCATCTACTAGCTCATATATTCTAGCTAGATCTAGTTCCTAGGACTTTTCCTATCAGCTTAATTGATCTATCCACCTTTGCATCCACATTTGTTTCTCATTCCCGCTACTGTTGCTCCTATTTTGCTGCATAATCAGAAACTCACTATTTGATTTTGATTGCTTCTGTGCATATTAGCTGTTTGAACATGTTTCTTTGAGCATTTAAAACTTGTTTGCACTGTCTAATTACTCTTTTCGAGGCCAATGTATCATTTCACATCTTGAACCATCATTTTGCTTGAAATATGCAAGTGCACACCTCATATTGAGATCATGTTTGTTTTGGATCTGTTTCATTGCTTAGGAAGTCATTTTTGGTGAATTGAAAGTGGTTTGTTACTGTTCATATGGTAAATTTTGAGCCAAATTGATATTGACTTGCTGCATCACCAAATTTTACTCATTTTTAGGAAGTCCACTTGTCATATTCTGCTGTAGTCACTTTCTTTGCTGCCTAAGTGTTTGTACACATCCATTATGATGATATAAAGTTTCTTGAAGTGTCATTGAACTATTTAACTCGCTGCCATTCAAAATTGATAAGCTGTCGTTGGAGTATTAAATTAATACTACTTTTCAAGGCAACTTCAGTATTGCCAAGTAGTATTCAAGAAAATAGATAGGGCTAAAGTAACCCTAAGTCGTCTCCTAACGAACACGGAATTGCTTTCGAATATCTGACTCTTATGAATGCTATGCAATGCTTATGAATAAAAGTGAGAATGTTTAAAGAATGTTGTAGAACAAAGAAGAAACTTAAAAACAATTATGAAGAAACAGACTAATTCTACTGCTTTTCCAAAATGGATTCATCATCGGTTATTCACAGATCATTGTTCAATTGATTATTGTTTAAGTTTCAAATTAATTAAAGTACATTCTTAATTAATTTGAGGGCGGTCATGCAGTTAATCAAAGTACATTCTCAATCAAATGCAAGACCTTTCTAGATTATTCACAATAAATTCAACCAAAGTACATTCTCAATCAATTTTATTGTGTTTAATCATGTCTATTCTTAAATCTCTTAACCAAATTAAAAGCTAATCAATCAAATTAAATTCTCAATTGATTATAGTTGAAATTATTACTACCAACCAAAGTACATTCTCAACTGATAGTAAAAACCATTTAATCATATAAAAGTTCCTAAATTCAATCAAAGTAGATTCTCAATTAAACCTAGAAACCCTAAAACTCATATAATTAATATGCATGTAGATTAAAACACATTATGATGTAAACATCTTTGCTTTTAATATGGTAGAGAGATGAAAGACATAGAGAGAGAGAACAACTTAAATCAATAATCAAAATAAAAAATTGCATTAATTCACTTAACCTCAGAATCCATAATGAAATTACAGCAGAATAGCCCTAAATGCTTAGCTCTCCATGAATGAAGTTGAATACATGATGAAATAAGAGAGAGAGGAGTGGTGAATGAATGAATGAAGATGTCCTTTCTGTCTCCCCTAGGTCTCTTTATATAGGCTTGATTGTGCTTGGACTCTGAATATTCAGTTGATATAATCTTTTATCTTATATATTCCAAATAACTAAGAGATTTAGATAATTATACCATTATCTGGAAGATATTTTCTGTTGATATTCCAAAATTAAATTAATTCAACAACTGAATTTTATCTTTTAGCTTTTCTGACTTTCCAAAATTGCACAAATGCCCTTAATTTCCTCTATCTCCACTTTAGCCCCTTCAGAATTCTTCAAAATTGTAAAAAAGCCCCTTAGTTGACCAGACTTTGACTGTTTGACCAGCTTTGACTCATATAGACATGACCAATGAGAGCCTGCCATGTGTCCGACTTTTCCAACCCAGAATTAGGGTTTTTCAATTCGGGGTAAAGGGATTTGGAAGGCTCATTCTGCCTGCGCCGCAAAGTGGAATTGTAGAATGCTGGAGGCTGCCACGGTGGTTCCCGTTTCTGCTTTTGGGTTTGGTTTTTGCAGCTGCGAGATGCAATGGTGATGGAGGTGCGAGATGGCGGTTCTGTGAGGATGGTGTCAATGTGCTTCGCAAAAGAGAAGGTGGCGGTGCGATGGTGATGTCTAGGTTGCGTGTGACGGAGGCAACATGGCTTGCGTTGGAGAGGATCGAACCTGCGAGGCACGATGGCGCGACGAGAATGGTTGAGGCGAGACCGTGATGGTTGTGTGATTCTGGTTTGCTTGCAGGTGCGAGATGCGAAGAAGAAGCTTTCACGGTGGCGGCTTGGTGGTAGCAGTGGCCATGGATGCGTGTTGCAACTGAGTTGCAGATGTGTTTAGGCGGAGAAGATGAAGATGGTGGCTCTGTGATTTGCGCAAGAACACTGATGGAGATTCTGATTCCGCCGTCGAGTATGGTCGTCTTGCGATTTGGTTTGGGTTGGACGCGAAGACGATGGTGTTGTGCGACGACGGCTTTGGGGTTTGATTGCCACCGGCGTCGTGGTGGTGACTGGTTGAGACGTTGTGGTGGCCGGATTTGGGTTCTAGCGAGGATGGTGGCGGCGACCATGGGTGGCTAGGGTTTGGATTTAGGAATTAGGGTTTCTGTTGGAGATGGTGATGACGTGGCAAGAGGGGCTAGGTGGCATGTTCTGAGTGGTCTATTTGGTGTGCAGTAGGATCAGTGACGTGGCATCATCTAGGTAGTTGGATCTATACCATGTGGTAAAATCTGATGAAATCTGGCTTAATTAGTGGTAGGAGGGGTGTGTATAGGAAACTTAGGGGGTGCAAGAGTAAAGTCTAACTGTTTAGCTCATCTGTGCATTATTTTCTAAACAAAACCTGATTTTGGGCCTCAAATTGCAATTTGGACTAATAAAACTCTAATTTCAGCTGCACAAATAAATATTAGAACATCCAAGAATAATTTATGCACTAAATCTCACTTTTTACGCCTCTTTAATTCCTAAACCCAATAATTCCAATCATCCCAAATTCACTCAAAATCAACCATTTAAGCACAAATATCCCATAAAAAATTTGAATTTTAAAGCATAAATGAGAGCATAAATATGCACTCATCACATCCCCATACTTATCCTTTTGCACTCCTAGGCAAAATTGATTAATTCCAAAACTTTGTTTTGGGTCAATTTATTCCATATTTGCATTTGGATCAAAAGAATGAACATCACCAGACATAGATCAAACATCTAAACATCACTTTGTCATGGACATGCAAATGAAATCACTTTATTCTTCACACATGAGTTAAACTTTTTGACTTCCTAAGAAAATCAAATATGAAAGATAACACTCAAGTCAAAATGTATCTATTTCTCTCCAAATCTCTCAAGTGTTTTTGGCTTGTGTTTACACTCAAAATACCATGTAAAGTAGACACCCTTGGTATTTAGCAAGACCCTAACATTCACATATTTTTAGAAAACATGCAATTATTGATCATGAGGGCTTTTTTAAGGTTATATTGAGGTCAAGGCAAGGTAGGAGTTTTCTTTTGGAATTTGAGTTTTTGAAATTGATATAGAAAGAGTAATGACACTTTATTTCAAAAACAACCTTATTTCTTGCTCTTTTTAGGATGATTTTTTTTCCTCTTTTTTTCTCATCATTTTTTTTTTCAAAACTTCACCTTTTCGTCTTCCTTTTTGCCTTCCTTTTTTTTTATTTTGTGGTGAGACACTCACCCACACACTTTATTCATCACTTACTTATAACACAATCCATTACTCCTTCTTTCCTAAGGTGAGGAACATATGATTTTCCTTCATTTGTTTTCATTTGACAATTGCTGGAAACAAGAAAAATAGTCTTAAGGCTCAAAGGGTTTCCAATGGATTAATGTTAAGGTAAGTTTATTTGGCCAAGTAGCTAAAACAAGAAAGGCCTCAATCATATCAAATCATGCATATTCACCTCAATTGCGCAACACAGAATCAAGCTAAATATTAGAGTATCATCAAAACATGGGCAAATCACTCAAGAAAACTAGGTATGGCACATGATGGTCCATCCTTATTATTAGGCTCAAAATACACATGGTTCAAATTTCATTCACAAAAGATTTAATTAGGGAATTCTTAAGTCAACTCAATCAGTAAATCATAAAAGCAGTCCATTCATATCAACATGACTTTTTTTTATATATGATCATCCCAGTTACTGATTCAAACTCTCAAATCCATTGCAAATATTTATTAAAGAAATAAAAGAAAAAGAAAAAAAAATGAAACAGGGAACAAATCAAATTGTTTCCCCACACCCCCACACTTAAACTATGCATATTGCTCAATGTATGCCTTAAATATAGAATGGACAGAAAAAGTATGAGGGAACTTACCTCCTTCACGGTGGAAGGAATGCTAGCAGGACTTCATCGGAAAAGTCATCCTGGATGTTAACTCTTCCCTTTTCAATCCTACTAAGATGGTCAACTACAAAATTTAGTGCCCTACTTCTGTCTTGAATAGGATTCAACTTGTCCTTTTCGTTCTTGACCATTGTGATTCCATCTTTCTTGGGAACCACATGTATAGGGCCTACCCAAATGTTGTCAGAATTGTGGTATGTAATACCTGTTTATAGCAGCTTGGTGTCCCTTTTCTTTACAACCCCGTCAGTTGAGAATTTAGTCTTCCTTGAGGTTGTCTCACTGGTTTAGCATCCTCCTCCAAAAGTATTCTATGCATGCAACAAGAAGGGCTAATGTCAAGAATATTTGCTGAAGTCCAGCCTATTGCTTCCTTATGATCTATGATAACCTGTAATAGTTATTTTTCCTGCTCATCAGTAAGCAGTGCAGATATAACAGTAGGAAGTTTCCCATCCTTCTCAACATAAGCATATTTCAAATGGGATGATAAAAGTTTCAATTCCAAAACGGTTGGTTGTACCACAGATGGCAATATCTTACTGCCTAAGGTAATCTCAGCCACTTCAACATCACACTCGGACGCCACAGAGGTATCATCTATTAACACCGCGTCCTCAGTATCACCTATTTTACAATTTCCTTTTTCGTCCAAAATTAGGCACGACATATTTGAAAAAGAAAAGTCAAAAGTTGGAAAAATGTCTGAGAAACTAAAAGAAACATCGTTTACAACATCACTTGATAAGTCAATACAAAACAAAGAATGATCTTTAATCGGATGTTTCCCAGATTCCAACACATTGAAGCGCACTTTCTCGTCTCCTATCTCCATTGTCAATGATCCTGCATGCACATCTATCTTGGTTCGTGTTGTCATCATGAAGGGTTTTCCCAAGATAATAGTTGTTGGACTGATTCCTTCTTCATCCTTCATGTCCAAGATATAGAAATCTGCAGGAAAAATTAACTTGTCTACTCGGACAAGCACGTCCTCAAGCACATCTGCAGGGTTAACTGTGCTACGGTTGGCCAGTTGAATGACCACAACAGTAGTCTTAAGAGGTCCCAGAGATAGAGAAGTAAACACTGATAAAGGCACTACATTAATGGAAGCCCCTAAATCTAGCATGGCATTGTCAAACTTTGAATTTCCAATTACACAAGGAATAGAAAACATACCTGGATCCTTGCATGTTTGCGGTATTTCAATATGTTTCTTAATCAAGCTTGACACATTTCTTCCCAAATTCACAACCTCATTATCCCTAAAACGCCTTCTATTTGTGCAAATTTCTTTCAAAAACTTGGCGTATTTAGTGATTTACTTAACAGCATCTAGCAAGGGAATGTTGATCTCCACCGTTTTGAAAGTATTCAAGATTTCTTGGTCTAATTCCTCCATTTTTTTGTTTCTCGGCTTCAACCGATTGGGATATGGAGGAGGTGGAGAATAAGATGAAGAAGAATTTTGAAAAGAAGAATCAGAGGATACTAACCTGGATTTTTTAGTTGTAGTCTCAGGTGATGGTTCCTCCATTGTCATCAATTTATGCTTCTTCTTTCTCCTTATTTTCATCCTTTTGCAGGGCCTTCTACTTGCTTACCCGTTATTAAAGTAATAGCACTTACATTTTGCGGATTGATCACTGTTTGTGCAGGCAGTTTACTCGACTCCTTGGCCTCTAACTTTTCCACCCTTTGAGTCAAATCTACAATTGATTTCTTGATTTCTGAATTTTGCTCAAGCATTATTTTCATGAAATCTTGCAGTGACATTTCGGGTTGAGGTTGATGCCTTTGTTGAGGTGGAAAGGTTGCAAGTTTTGCTGATACTTATTTGAGGATGAATCATGATAATTCTGATATGGTCTGTTTCCTCCAAACGTGTTCACAACCAAAGCATAAGATGAGTTTTCCATAGTAGTTTCCATCAAGCTAGGGCATTCATCAGTGTAATGATCAGTTGAAATGCAAATTCCACATTTCTTAGCAATTTCTGGAGTGGAGGTTTTAAACAAACTTTCAATCTTGTCGAGTTTGCTTTCTAACTTATTCAATCTTTCATCTATCCTCCTTCCATCAACTACACCATTTTCAATTTCATGTACTCCTTTCAACAAAGTCACTGAATTTTCTCTGGTTCCATATTGTTGATTGTCTACTGCCTTTCGTTTTATTAGATCTATCCCATCTTCTGGTGACCTGTCTAAGAAAGATCCTCCGCTTGCAGCATCTGCCCATGACCTATCAGTTGGACTTAAGCCTTCATAAAAGATTAGAATGAAGTTTGTCATTTGGAGCTGAGGGCATGAAGCAAATAGTTTGTTGAATCTTTCCCAATATTCACTAAGATTCTCTCTATCTCTCTGTCTTATATCTTGTATTTCTCTACGGATGGCAGATAATATGGATGCAGGGAAATACTTTTCAAGAAAAAGTCTTTCAATTGTTTCCCAATTTGTAATTCGTGTAGAGAGATAATACCACCAATCTTGAGATGCTCCTTGAAGAGTAAAAGGAAAAGCTCACATCTTAAGGCTCTCTATTGTGATCCTGGGAGATCTGAAATTTTTGCACAACATGTGGAATTGTCTCAAGTGTTTGTGTGGATTCTCCCTTGATAACCCATTGAACTTCGGTAAGGCATTTACTAGGTCAGGTCTCAACTCCCACTCTGCATTAGGGTATTCAATGTTACTTCGGGTAACTGTATTGCGGGAGGTGGCTAGCTGTCTAATGGTTCTCTGTGCCATTCTGTTTGGGTTAGGATCAGGTAAGGGATTAGGTGGTATGTTTGTGACTGGGGATATTAAAGGTGGTATGACTTCAGATGTAGCCAGTGTTCCCTCAATAGAACACACAAATTTCAAACTTCTTTGCACCTTACGCAAACTCCTTTCAACTTCTAGGTTAATTTGATAGAATTCTCCTAGGTTAGCTCTGGTCATGCACTAAGAGTCTGCTTGAAACTGTTTCTTTGTTTTTGATTTCTTTTATTCTTTTTTTTTTCTTTTGTTCTTGCTTTAGAGAAAGATTTCAAATAAGAGATAAGAGAGGTTTTGTTTGGGTCCACTCCCAGGAAAGAGAGGTGTGTCACAATGGACAACTTAAGTACTAAGTCTTTCCTAGCCAGAGTATATTCAAACTAGCCTCAAGTATTTCTCAAGAGAAATTTTTAATTTAAGCAAGAACAAAGATTTTACTAAAAAAAGAATAACTAAAAGCTACAAAATAACTCAAACTATATTAAATTCATATGCGTTAGAAAAAAAAATAAAAACAAATGAAAATTAAAAAAAAAATAAAAATGAGAATCAAAATATTCAAAATACTTACCGTAGTTCCCCGGCAACGGCGCCAAATTTGATAAGGTGTCGTTAGAGCTATCAAATTAAGACTACTTTTCAATGCAAATTCAGTATTGCCAAGTAGTATTCAAGAAAATAGATAGGGCTAAAGTAACCCTGAGTCATCTCCCAACGAACACGAAATTGCTTTCGAATATTTGACTCTTATGAATTCTATGCAATGCTTATGAATAAAAGTCAGAATGTTTAAAGAATGTTGTAGAACAAAGAAGAAACTTAAAAACAATTATGAAGAAACAGGCTAATTCCACTGCTTTTCCAAAATAGATTCATCATCGGTTATTCACAGATCATTGTTCAATTGATTATTGTTTAAGTTTCAAATTAATTAAAGTACATTCTTAATTAATTTGAGGGCGGTCATGCAGTTAATCAAAGTACATTCTCAATCAAATGCAAGACCTTTATAGATTATTCACAATAAATTCAACCAAAGTACATTCTCAATCAATTTTATTGTGTTTAATAATGTCTATTCTTAAATCTTTTAACCAAATTAAAAGCTAATCAATCAAAGTAAATTCTCAATTGATTATAGTTGAAATTATTACTACCAACCAAAGTACACTCTCAATTGATAATAAAAATCATTTAATCATATGAAAGTTCCTAAATTCAATCAAAGTAGATTCTCAATTAAACCTAGAAACCGTAAAACTCATATAATTAATATGCATGTAGATTCAAACACATTATGATATAAAAATATTTTCTTTTAATATGGTAGATAGATGAAAGACATAGAGAGAGAACAACTTAAATCAATAATCAAAATAAAAAATTGCATTAATTCACTTAACCTCAGAATCCATAATGCAATTACAGCAGAATAGCCCTAAATGCTTAGCTCTCCATGAATGGAGTTGAATACATGATGAAATAAGAGAGAGAGGAGTGGTGAATGAATGAGTGAAGATGTCCTTTCTGTCTCCCCTGGGTCTCTTTATATAGGCTTGATTGGCTTGGACTCTGAATATTCAGTTGATAGAATCTTTTATCTTATATCTTCCAAATAACTAAGAGATTTAGATAATTATAACATTATTTTGAAGATATTTTCTGTTGATATTCCCAAATTAAATTAATTCAACAACTGAATTTTATCTTTTAGCTTTTCTAACTTTCCAAAATTGTACAAATGCCCTTAATTTCCTCTATCTGCACTTTAGCCCCTTCAGAATTCTTCAAAATTGTAAAAGAGCCCCTTAGTTGACCAGACTTTGACTGTTTGACCAGCTTTGACTCATATAGACGTGGCCAATGAGAGGCCGCCATGTGTCCGATATTTCCCACCCAGAATTGGTGTTTTGTAATTAGGGGTAAACGGATTTGGAAGGCTCATTCTACCTACGCCGCGAAGTGGAATTGTAGAATGCTGGAGGCTGCCACGGTGGTTCCCGTTTCTGCTTTTGGGTTTGTTTTCTGCAGGTGCGAGATGCGACGGTGATGGAGGTACGAGATGGTGGTTCTGTGAGGATGGTGTCAATGTGTTGCGCGAAAGAGAAGGTGGCGGTGCGATGGTGATGTCTAGGTTACGTGTGACGGAGGCAAGGTGGCTTGCGTTGGAGAGGATCGAACCTGCGAGGCACGATGGCGTGACGAGAATGGTTGAGGCGAGACCGTGATGGTTGTGTGATTCTGGTTTGCTTGTAGGTGCGAGATGCGAAGAAGAAGCTTTCACAGTGGCGGCTTGGTGGTAGCAGTGGCCATGGATGCGTGTTGCAACTGAGTTGCAGATATGTTCATGGCGGAGAGGATGAAGATGATGGCTCTGTGATTTGCGTGGGAACACTGATGGAGATTCTGATTCCGTCGTCGAGTATGGTCGTCTTGCGATTTGGTTTGGGTTGGACGCGAAGACGATGGTTTTGTGCGACGACGGCTTTGGGGTTTGATGGCCACCGGCGTCATGGTGGTGATTGGTTCAGACGTTGTGATGGCCGGATTTGGGTTCTGGCGAGGATGGTGGCGGCGGCCATGGGTGGCTAGGGTTTGGATTTGGGAATTAGGGTTTCTGTTGGAGATGGTGATGACGTGGCAAGAGGGTCTAGGTGGCATGTTCTGAGTGGTCTATTTGGTGTGCAGTAGGATCAATGACGTGGCATCATCTGGGTAGTTGGATCTATTAGTGGTGGACTACCATGTGGTAAAATCTGATGAAATCTGGCTTAATTAGTGGTAGGAGGGTTGTGTATAGGAAACTTAGGGGGTGCAAGGGTAAAGTCTGATCGTTTAGCCCATCTGTGCATTATTTTCTAAACAAAACCTGATTTTGGGTCTTAAATTGCAATTTGGACTAATAAAACTCTAATTTCAGCTGCACAAATAAATATTAGAACATCCAAGAATAATTTATGCGCTAAATCTCACTTTTTACGCCTCTTTAGTTCCTAAACCCAACAATTCCAATCATCCCAAATTCACTCAAAATCAACCATTTAAGCACAAATATCCCATCAAAAATTTGAATTTTAAAGCATAAATGCGAGCATAAATATGCACTCATAAAAAATCACCATTGTTGTTTCACTTTTTCAGCCACTTTTTCACGCTACAACTGGTATCATGTCATCCACCATTTCTGGTTCAAATTATAAATTGGATTGGCAAAAGCTGGGGATCTTGTTCCAAACAGATTTAAATCCATATACAAGTGTAAACCAATCCGAAAAAAGAAATTAAAACCCCTGCCATCCAGTTTTACAACTCCAAAATCTGAAAATACAAATTCTGCAGCTCATTGTGGCATTTCATCAAACAATTTTAATTTTTCATCAAACACTTGCATTGCACAGAATTCAATCAATGTTTTGAGTTTTTCTTGCTTTTCTAATCTGTTCTAGAACCTATCCTAGGTTCCTTTTGAGTGCTAGCTTTTATTCCAGCCCCAAGGTGCTTATAATTCACTTTTATTGGCTTCATTCAGCTGTTGTCACGTTATTTCTGCCTTGACTTTACTGCAGCTTGGTTTTACTCACTCACGGTGTTGTGATTTTATCTACTAGAGCATTATAGTTTGGTGGAATTTTAGCACAGCTGGACCTTATCAAAGGGGTGGCATCTTAAGGAGTGGAGGTCTTGCTAACTTGGCTTCAAGTGGAATTCAAGAGGAACTCATATTAGCTGTCCAACACTTCCTTGCAGCAGAAAAACACCATTCCAAAGTTCCATTTCAGCATTTATTTTGCTTTTGCAGCCACACTTGGCTTTGCTTACATAGTTCTATATTTCATTGTACTATTTGGCCTTTTATCACAGAACCTTTGTAGTAAATTGCTTTTTGCTTTTGAAACTTGAGTTACATGGGAAAATGCTTATCAAGCAATTCCAAGTGCTCCATTAAACATTGTAATAGTCTAGTTGCGCATCTTAGAGTGGAAGTGTGTCAAGTGGCTCCAAGTGTCATTTGCACTTTCACATAGGGTCGTTGTCTTTTCCATTCATTTCATATTTCCTTTAATTTTGCTTGTTGATTATTTGTGTTCTACGTCTCTGTGATAGCTAGGTGCGCTACCATATAGACAAACCTTCATTTGGTTTACTAGGTGCATCTCATACTTACATTCAAAAGGTTTTGAAAGACTTCTATCTAGAAACTTGGGTAAGAAACGTCAGTAGACACTCGTGCTAAGGAAGGACAAGGTTTCTAACCTTGTCCATTGTGACTCACCTATCCTTCCTAGGAGCTATTCGGTTTCTTCACTTCTAGAATCTTTATAGAAGTCATTCACCACAAACAAACAAATCTTCTTTTCAAAAGTTTTGATTCATACTTGTGCAAGGCTTTCAAATATTTGTGAAAACATTTTCTCTACTTTACAAGCATGAGTTTCAAAAGATTACATTGTTCCCCAACAACTAAGGGTTTAGTTCACCATAATCATGGTGAAACTAGATGAACTAAATCGAAGAATGGAAAAAGCAAACCCTAGAATTGATAAAGTGGAGCCTAAGCATCCAAGAAATCTCCTCCAAAGGTGTAGAGCTGCTGTGGACTTGTTCTCTGCCGAAAGAATTACATTTGGATTCATACTAGGGCTATATATAAGCCAAAAAGATAACAGAAAAGATCTCAGAATCCAAAATATAAAAACAGACAACCGCCCAGACGCCTAAATTGGCCGCTCAGCGGTTTGCCTCAACACACACCACCGCCCAGGCGCCTAAAATGACCGCTCAGCGGTTTGCCTCTTATCGCTCTGGACGCTCAGCGTCACCGCCTGGGCGCCAGACAACAACTTTTCCTTGCACTAGGACGCTCAGCGGTGGAATTTACAGCTGAGCGGTTCACAAACTCTTCTTTTCTTCCTTTTTCTCCTTCATTCTTGAGTCTATGACCTTCCTACTTCATTGCCATCTTCAATTTTCATCAAAAACCATGCAAAATAATGCAAAACAGGCATAGTATCTCTAAAAACAACTTTTGACTCTCATGTAACACAACTTAAGAGTTTTACTTGATTCTAAGCTCACTTTAAGCTACAAAAGGTGTGATTTAATATCAAATTTATGCATGAAAATAACGGTTTTGAGACCCTTATCAGGGATCACTCTCATAGGCAAAATCATGATCATGATGATCATTCCCAACATAGTGATCACCATAGTTACCAACCTTATGATCACTATCAACGTCCTCCTAGGCGTCATCATAACCATAGAGACCATCATGTGGAACCTAATCTTGACCTTCCCCCTTTCTATGGTAGAGATAATGTTGAAGAATACTTTGAGTGGGAGATGAAGGTTGAACAGATTTTTGAGTGCTACCACATTGATGATAGGAGGAGAGTGACCTTAACCACCTTAACCTTTCAAGGTGCAGCCCTCTATTGGTGGACATCCATCATGAGAGACCAAAAGATGCATGGCGACTACACCATCCAATACTGGAACGAGTTGAAAACAGCCTTACACAGAAGACATGTCCCGACCTACTATGCTAGAGAAGTCATGGACAAGCTCCATCGACTTCAACAAAGAAACATGTGTGTTGAGGAATACCGACAAAATTGGAGTTACTCATATTGAGAGTTGGGATCAAAGAAGAGGAAAGATTCACCATAGCTAGATTTCAGAGTGGATTAAACTATGAGATTAGAGATAAGGTAGAACTCTTACCTTACCTAGATCTAAATGACTTTGTCCAGCTATGTGTGAGAGTGCAAGAACAAAACAGGAGAAAAGCTTCCACCAAGAGAGCCTACCCTACAACATCCTCATATAGGAGAGAACTTAAGAGGGAGGGTAGTTTTCCAAGATATGAAGAATCAAAGGAGAGAGAGCGAGAACGAACACAGGATAAGATCAAAAGAAAAGATAAAGAGCTAAGAAGAGACAAAGAAAGCTCTAAAGGAAAGGAACAAAGGACTCCAAGAGAGCAAACTAGGGATACCAAGGGTAGGGAGACTAGATGTTTCAAATGTGGAGCCAGAGGACACTATTTAACTGAGTGTCACTTCAAAAAGTGCACCTATATCCTTGAACATAAGAGTCATAGTGAGGAGTCATCCTCTAGTACGTCTGAGTTGTCCTCTTCTGAAGAGGAACATGAAGCTCCACCTTGTGATGGAGATCTTCTCATGGTTAGGAGACTCCTAGAGGCAAAGCATGTTGAGTTAAAACAAACTCAACGAGAAAACCTATTCCACACATGCTGCAAAGTTCTTGATAAAACTTGTTCTATGATTGTGGATAGTGGTTCTTGTTGTAATTGTTGTAGCTCTAGAATGGTTGAAAAGCTAGGCTTAACTCCTACTCCTCATCCTAACCCTTACAAACTTCAATGGATAAAAGAGGGTGAAGGAATAGTTGTAAAGGAACAAGTAAGTGTACCCATTTCTATAGGCAAGTATGAAGATCAAATCATTTGTGATATTGTTCCAATGGAAGCGGGCCACATTTTACTCGGGCGACCTTGGCAATTTGACAAACAAGCTTTGCATGATGGAGTCACCAACAAGAACACCATTCAACACAAAGGCAAAAAGATTATCTTGAGCCCTCTTACACCATCACAAGTGCGAGAAGATCAAATAATACTTAAGAAACAGTTGGATGGTGAGAAAAAGATAAAAAATAACAAAGTTTCCAAAGAGAAGAAGTTGATGATTTATTGGGAAAAGGGTGGATACAAAAAAGCCTTAGCCCTTGTGCAGTGCCAGTGTTGTTAGTACCTAAGAAAGATGGTTCTTGGCGCATGTGTACAGATTGTAGGGTTATCAACAACATTACAGTCAAGTATAGGCACCTTATTCCTAGATTGAACGATATATTAGATGAATTACATGGAGCAAACATGTTCACCAAGATTGATCTTAAAAGTGGATATCATCAAATCAGAATTAAAGAAGGAGATGAATGGAAAATCGCTTTTAAGACCAAATTTGGCCTTTATGAATGGTTAGTCATGCCTTTTGGCTTAACCAATGCTCCTAGTACCTTCATGCGACTAATGAAGCATGTCCTTCAAGAATACATAGGCAGCTTTGTTCTAGTCTACTTTGATGATATTCTAATCTATAGCAAAGGTCTTAAAGAGCATCTTCACCATGTGAGGAAAGTCTTGATTTTGCTTAGACAACACCATTTATTGGCCAACTTTGACAAATGTACTTTTTGTCAAGAGAGTTTTATTTTTCTGGGCTTTAAAGTTGGGAAAGAAGGTGTACATGTTGATCCTAGGAAGTAAGAAGTTTTCTAGGTCTAGCAGGTTTCTATAGACGTTTTGTAGAAAATTTCTCTACTATTGCTGCTCCCCTCAATGAACTTTTAAAGAAGGATGTGCCATTCAAATGGGATGAAATGTTGAGATTGTTGACAACACAAACTCAAACTCTATATCAAACTAGTTTTTTATGATGACAACACAATGCTTAATAACAGTACACATGTTACAATATTACATTTTCTTGTTCTGAATTATTTGTCATATCTGCTGAACATGTTTTGATGAACTGCAATGTATGTTCCTATGATTGATTGTGTGATATATTTGTGGAACATGATTGTATGAATATGTGAAATATTAATTGATTGATTGAAAACATTTTATTTCACATTTCTGGATGAAAAAGATCACAAGCACCTTTATGAACTTATATTTGTTGTGACAAAGTTCTAGTCCAGTCGAATACACCTATAATGGATTCGACTATGCTAAAATCTTTGTACAGATTTTGTGAACCTGTGCTATGTGAGATTTTGAGTTGAAAAGAATTTCAAAGTGTTTTTACATGTGTCAGTCGACATTGTATATTGCATATTCAACTATGTTACTGATCTGTTTGGAATTATGTTAAGCCTACACGCTCCAACGTCTATATTTTTCAAAAGTTAGTTGAGCTTGTATGACTTGGTCAACTGTAATAAATGTGTGTTGATTTTTGTTGA
Organism: Vigna reflexopilosa; assembly: GCA_027742785.1. NCBI lineage: Eukaryota > Viridiplantae > Streptophyta > Magnoliopsida > Fabales > Fabaceae > Vigna > Vigna reflexopilosa. Next base: position 12,480,660 of record CM050930.1, on the reverse strand, counting down.
CTGAGAGCCTCTGTGTTGATTGTCTGTTATAACTGTTTTAATACAGTCGATTGAATTAGTAGGCTATTTGACTGAGAAGCAATATGATCTAACAAAAAACTATAAATAGACAGAACATGAGTTGTTTTGGGACTTTTGATGATCTGACATTTTCATTTTCCTGTTTCAGATTGACTTCTCTGTTTTAGACGCTCCAAGAATTATCCAAGAAGACGGTGGTGATCTTTCTTGAGAGAGATTTGAAGGGAGGAGTCAATTGCGCTCACTGCTTGATCATAATCTGCACAAAGAAGGTGCTTCTTGTTTGATCTTGAAGGCTTGGCATCCTGTGAAGACTGTTGCGTTTGATTGAAGGCTTGGCAACCTGTGAAGTTTGCTATGATAGGCTTGGCATCTTGTGAAGAGTGTTGGTTACACGTTGAGGATTGTTTGACGTGGGTTCAGATTGCAGAAGAGGGGATTCTTGCTGCAATTCTGGTTTTTTGTGCAGCTATATTTTGGTTTTGGGTTAGAGAGGAGATTTATATTTTTGTGTGGTTCTTCTATAAATTCCTGTTTGTACCAGGAATGGTATGGTTTGAAGAGTAAAACGCAGCAGAATAAAACTTAGAGTAAGCGAAAAGCGTGTTCGGTCACCTTTTTAAAATCAATTTAGTCCTTTTTTAGAAAATCAATTTTCTTTTAGAAAATTTGTCGAACAGTTGATATACGTAAAAGATAAAGAGTGTAGGGAATAAAAAATCACACGAGTAATTTTTATACTGGTTCGATTCAACAAAATCTACGTCCAGTCGTTAATCATTATAAAAGTGATTAACAGTTCCACTAAAAATTTGTTTCACAAATTAAAATTATAATGAATAACAACTGATAAAATAAACCTTCCTTCGACGAACGAACCAGAAGAAGAACACTCTGCCAACTCGAAGAGAACCGCTCCGGCAATCGACCAACGATTCGCGAGCTTCTCCTATTCACGAGACCAGGCAGAGCACCTTGCTAACTCGAAGAGAGCTTGCTCCGACTATCGACACACGAAACGCGAGCCTCTCCTGTTCACGAGACCAAGCAAGGGAAGTTTGAACAAGCTTCTGAGAACTTCCTCTGACAAACAGTATTCTGCAAAGCCTCGGTTCAAAAAACGTTTTGTTGAATTTCTCATAATCCCTACATATAGCCATCTACTCTGAATATCAAAGGTCAAGTCCCAACTGCCACGAATAATCGATTATTGTAAGTGATAATCGATTATTCAAGTCTGTTACAGGTTTTTCAAAAAGTGATAATCGATTATATGAGGTGATAATCGATTATTCAAGTCCGTTACAGGTTTTTCAAAAAGTGATAATCGATTATATGAGGTGATAATCGATTATTCCTGAATGACTTATGATAATCGATTATTGCTTCTTGATAATCGATTATTGCAGTTCAAAATGTGAATTTTACACAGTTTATAAGACTTTCCTACTACATTTAATTTCTACAAGTTGCTTTTAAATAATTTTTAGACTCTTTTTCAACTAAGTCTTCTTGCAGCATCATCAAAATAAATGTCTTCAAGATTTACCAATATTCCTTATTGGTAACAATTCCTTGTTGTAAAAACCACAACCATTATAGTGCATTTGCTTCCTGGGTTGGAAGGACACTGGATGTAGGCATTGTTGGCCGAACCAGTATAAAAACCAGTGTTTGATTTTCTCTATCCCTGCACTCTTTATTTCCAGTCGACTTTATCTGTTTAGCAGTCAACTGCGTTTTTCCGCTGCATAAGAATTTCATTGCTTGCATTTCAAGAAAGATAAAAGAGCTTTATACTTTTGTATAAAGATTGCGAAAAGATTTTGTTTTTGAACCAACGCCAATTCACCCCCCTCTTGGTGTAAAACGAAGCCTACCTGTTTCCTAACATGATAAACAAAGTCTAGCCTTTAAGACCTTAAAGCATAAGTTAACACATGCACCCATTCTACATTTACCTGATTTTTCCAAAGCTTTTCAAGTAGAATGTGATGCTTCTAGGGTAGGAATAAGAGTTTTTCTGATACAAGAAGGTCACCCGATAACTTATTTTAGTGAAAAACGTAAGGGACCTGCATTAAACTATCCTACCTATGACAAAGAACTGTATGCCCTTATTCGAGCATTAAAAACTTGGGAGCATTACTTGGTGTCTAGAGAGTTTATTATCAACACTGACCATGAATCTCTCCAATATATTAAAGGGAAAGGAAAGCTGAACAAAAGACATGCCAAGTGGATTGAATACCTCGAGCAGTTTCAATATGTCATCAAACATAAAAAAGGGAGTACTAATGTTTTTGCGGATGCTCTATCTAGACGTCATGCATTGATAGTTACTCTAGGATCACAAATACTAGGTTTTGATGACATTAAACAACTTTATGAAACTGACCCTACATTTGCATCCACTTATGCATCTTGTCTTAAGAAGCCATTCGATGGATTCTATATTTCTGAGGGGTATCTTTTTAATAAAAGAAAACTATGCATACCCCAAGGATCCATTTGAAAGCTTCTTATCAAGGAAAGTCATGGAGGAGGACTCATGGGCCATCATGGAGTTGATAAAACTCTTCATACTTTAAAAAGCAAATTTTATTGGCCACACATAAGAATAGATGTCCAAAAGCATTGTTCTAGTTGCATAGCTTGTTTACAAGCTAAGTCTAAAGTCATGCCTCATGGACTCTATCTTCCTCTTCCAATAGCTAGCGCCCCTTGGGAAGACATTAGTATGGATTTTGTCCTAGGTCTACCAAGAACTCAAAAGGGGTTTGATTCAATCTTTGTGGTTGTTGATAGATTTAGTAAAAGGGCTCATTTCATACCTTGCCACAAAATAAATGATGCTAGCTATTGTTAAGCCCTTAGCAAGTGTACCAGATCGTTATCAAGTAATATATAAACAGTAAGTCCGAGTATCGTCTCCCAAAGGACTCTTAGGCCTTATCTTTCATGTAAATTAATCTTATAAGACTTGAAAAGAAATAATTTTGTGGTTTGAATGCAAAAAACGAAAATAAACATGCAAATGCAAGTGATTCAATTGGCAAAGAAAAGATATGGATGAATGGAGTTGTTGGGGTTTACAATTTCATCTTATCCACTCTCTTATATCTACTTTTCTTATTAAATTCTCTTTATTATCTAATTGCCATGCAAACTTTCTTAGTCTACCCTAAACCCGATCCCTTGGCGAAAAGAGCATATTACTAACCACTAGTTTACTATCCCTAGTCTCCCTAAGTAATTAACAAATCATTATATCACAAAGCAAAATACAATTGATCGTCCTACCCCTATCTCTAGGCAGTATTGCTTAATCAAGGAATTTCCTATCAGTTCATGACTTCCCCGTACGTCCCCGTAGCGACAAAGGCAAATATCTTTATATCGAATGAGATAAATGATAAAAGCATTAAGCATAGATAAGAAACCCAACAATTGATAATATAAGCATATGCAAGCATATGAATAAAACAAGAATTTCAATATAAGAGAGTTTCAAAAGATTACATTGTTCCCCAACAACAAAGGGTTTAGTTCACCATGGACATGGTGAAACTAGATGGAATTAAATGAAAGAATGAAAGAGTAAACCCTAGATTTGATAAATTGGAGCCTAAGAATCCAAGAAACTGTCTCTAAGGAGTGTAGCAGAGCTCTGGACTTCTCTGCTTGCCAAAAGAATACAAACCCTAGGGTGTCCAAGTCTTTAAATAGGACATAAAAATAACATAAAACAAGTCGAAGACCAAACAGAACATAAAAATCGCAGAAAACAGGTCCAAGCCCGCGTTCCTGGCGCTCAGCGCTAAAAAACGACGCTTAGCGGTTTCCCTCTAATCGTAGGATGCTGAACGGTCAATTCTGGCGCTCAGCGCCACCGCTCAGCGCTCACTGCAGCAGAAAACAGCGCTCTGGTCAACTTTTCAGCATTCTGGTCAACTAGTTGACTTTTATGGTTGACTGGTTGACTTTTTTGGTTGACTGGTTGACTTTTCTGCATTCTGGTTGACGTTTCTGCACTGCAACCATTTGATCTTCAACCTTTCTTTCAATTCATTCCAAAAACCTACAAAATCTAGGGTAACCAATCATAAAACCAGGAAAACCAACTTTGACTCTCTTATTCTCTAACTTAAGAAAAATGCATGATTTCAAGCTAATTCTAAGCCATAAAGGGTGTGATTTAATATCAAAATTAAGTATGAAAATAACGGTTTTTCAACCGTTATCAGCTATATAGCAAGACTCTTTTTCAAAGAAGTAGTGAAATTACATGGCTTACCCAAAACTATAGTTTCTGATAGAGATGTTAAGTTCCTTAGCTATATTTGGAAAACACTTTGGGCCAAGCTAGGAACTAAGCTACTATTTTCAACTACCTGTCACCCACAAACAGATGGGCAAACATAAGTAGTAAATAGATCTTTATCCATTCTATTAAGGGTCATGTTAAAAGGGAATATGAAAAATTGGGATGATCATTTACCTCACATAGAATTTTCTTATAATAGAGTAGTCCACAAGACTATTAATCTTTCTCCTTTTGAGGTTGTCTATGGTTTTAATCCACTCACACCTATTGATCTACTACCTCTTCCAGACTCATCTTCTTTTCTTCATAAAGAAGGTCTTTCTAAAGCAGAGTTTATCAAGAAGTTACATGAAAAGGTTAAAAAACATATTGAAAAGCAAACTCAAAAATATGTTGACTACAACAACAAAAGGAGAAAACAAGTGATTCTTAAGGAAGGTGACCTAGTTTGGCTTCATTTGAGAAAGGATAGATTTCCATCTCAACGCAAGTCCAAACTTAGTCCAAGAGGTGATGGTCCTTTCAAAGTGGTCAAGAAAATAAATGACAATGCATATATGTTAGACCTTCCCGAAAGTTATGGTGTTAGTCCTACTTTTAACATCTGCGACTTAATTCCTTTCACAGGAGATGCCCAACAGGACTGAGTAGATCTGAGGACAGATCATTTTCAAGAGGAAGGGACTGATGGAGGACCATCTAAGCTAAACATAGGGCCTCTAGCTCCTTTCCCTTTTGGAAGGTTGTCTGAGCTAGAAATCTACCAAAACATCCATCCAAACACCTCTAAACATTTTCACAAACACCTTGAGTGCATTTCGGACATCCTTCATCATCTTCCATCCGCTGCCACTTCTCTGTGTTTGAAGCATCCTTCTACGTGTCATGGAGTTGCTTCCATCAATTACCATGACATATTTTATCTGAAGATATACGAAGGTAGAAATGTTTTTGTCATCCCTAATTATAACATTTATATTATTAATGAAGTTAGTTCCAATTAATAACACATTAAATGTTATCTACATATCCATGCATATGGAAAAAAAATTATAAAATAAAATAACAAAAGCTAAATAAAAACTAACAATTATTAAAAATATAAAATTTTAAGACTCGAATTCTTTTCGAAAATATAATTTTAGATGGATAATATAATGAATCTAATTGACAATACATTAATGCTAATTTAATCATTACATAAACAGTAGCAAATTTTACTCATCAAACATACAAGTATATAAATATATAAGATTATTTTAAAAAAATACTTTATTCAAAATTATTTTGTCCAATGAAAAATACTTTGTTAAAAAATTTTGTAATTTCTTTTTCAAATTATTATAAAATGGTACAAAAATATAGTATTAATTTTGTGAAGAGCTTAAAATGTTTTCAAAAAAAGACATGGAAACACACTCTACAATAGTTCCTTCTTTCTTAGAAATTCGTGAAATATCCTATTATCTCACATTTGATAATTTATAGTGGATATATATATTGTAGCATTATACAACCATTCATAAGAAATATAAATGATTTCACACATAATACATATTTTAAACTCAGATTTCAATACAACACTCATAATTATAACTCAAACTCTTCTCATTTATTTTTTGTCTCTCTCTTCACTTGCACTGGGTCGGACGACATTCCCTCATCTACTCCTGTATAACAAACATGTTATATGATCATCCTAAAATAAAATAAACACAAACAAGTAGGGAGAGCTAACATATGACAGATAATTCATCAAACATGCAAAAATATTTTACACATAATAATAACATATTATCATGCAATAATTATACTAAACTTATTCATCATACCATACAAATAATCATACTAGACTAAATCATAACATCTTATAATGATCATGCTAGGCGCAACCATCTCATCATACAACAATCATACCAAACACACTCATCCGGATGAAACGCGACCACAGGAGGTTGTGCACATGTGGTGGTCTCCACTGCTCTTTACAAATATACTTCCAATACAACACTCCATGTCACCTACAAGGTTAGTCCATTAACACCTGTGCCCAAAATTGGCACATAGACTAGGACCTTCTGCCCCTCTCACCACATAACTCGTCCTTCTCTACTTGAGAATGGATGATTATTAAAGTATCAGGATAACCTCCAACAACAAGACCCTCAACACCAACCTGTACACTAATTAATTACAACCATAGAGTCTCTCTACGAGACCCTTGACCAAATCTCACATCATGTTCATATCTTAACATATAATAACATTCAAGTCAACAATGCAATCATATCAATCAATAAATACAATTACTCAAAATTTCACCCAACATAATCAAATTATTAACAATTTAAATAGTTATAGTATTACATAGGATTATTATTCTCATTACAACATCTAATGAAAGATCTGACCAATCAAAATAAATAATAACTTGTTTAGAACCTACTGTAAAAATTTTAGTTCGATCCAACAGTTAATGAAGTGAAATTCTTAATTTTACCTAACTAACTCAAAAGGAGAATTTAAACTGGGATTAAGTTATCAAAAAAAAAATCCGAAATTAGTTTCTCTAAATATGTACATCCAATTTCAAATCTGAGCAGTCAAGGTGAATAAATATGTATTAGAAACTATATATTAAAATTTTAGATTAATCTAACGGTTAACTAGGTTAAAATTGAAGTTTTACCGAAGTAACTTAAAACAAAATTTGAGTGATTTTCATATTTAACCGAAATGCGAATTTAATTAATCAAAGCACAGCCATCCATTTAAGAATCTAAGCACTCAAAATGATTCTATACATCTTATGAACCATATATAAAAATATCAGGTCAATCTAATAGTAAACAAAGCGGGGATTAATATTTTTACTACGGTGACTTAAAGACAAAAATATAGTTTTAATAAGGTTACTCAAAGATGCAAAATTTATTCCTCTAGGTATAGATCTCTAATCAAAAATCCGAACTGTCAAAAGGGAGTATGATCTTTCAGAAATCATATATAAATTTCAACTATTTTAATTTATTTATTTTATAAAATTAAATTTGGTAGAAATGTATGCTACTAAGTTTGAACGCGTGTCCCAAATGTTACAAGGTATTTACCATCTGAGCTACTACAAATTTTGGTTTAACTTACCACATAACTCAATTATATTTTCTACCCTTAAAACTATTACTAATAATAATATTTAAGAGAAAATTACTACATTTTATTAAGATGAATATTTTTATGGGCTTTACAATTCGCCTTTCCCCAAAGCATGCACTTTGCTATGTCCTCTCTCTTAAATCCTTTAGTCACCTTTTACCCTCTTTTCAAACCATGCTTGTCTTTTAATTCATCATGAAAAACTTTACCAAATCCATAGATAAACAATTGAGAAGTGTAAGTTTTCTTCCACCTCTTCTTCTAGAGTCAAGTGTTGTGTTTCTTGTGATTTTGCGTTTTAAGAAGTTTCTTGTAATTCCACTTTATTCCAATTTATGTCTCAACATGTTTGATGATTTAATGTTGTCTTTAGATCATCGGGTTGAAAGTTTTTAGGTGTAGTTGGATTGACTAGGTGCCAAAAACCATAGAAAGGAGTTGAAGAACTTATTGTTTTATTTGAGGTAAGAGAGATTATATTTACTTTGGGTGTTTAAATTTCTTGTTACAGAGTGATTAAATTTCTGGATTTAGAATTTTTCAATTTGTTATTATTATCACTGTTAGATTCACGTGTAATAGTGAGATATGACCCATATATGTGTCTAAATTTTTTTATAATAATAAAAATTTGTTATTTTAGTTTTCATGTTTATTTTATCTTTTTATTGATATTTTTTGTTTAAGTTAATTTTAAATCTTTTTAGTTTTTTATGTATATTTAAAAAATAGTAAACAAATAAAGTAATTATTCTCTTTTTATTAAATCAAATTTCAAATGTGGTTTACATTTTAGTTAAAATATTGATAAGGAAAAAGGTGAAAGATAAAAGATAAAATAAATTAAAAAGTGTTTAAAAATTAGTTATAGAAATGATTTACTAATGTATATAATTGTCCTACTATTCCTTTGTTGGTAAAGTATTTTTATTTGATAAATTTGTATACGAATTAGTGTTTGATTTGAACTGAACAGTTGTATAAAAATTATTATTTCTTGCATTTTTTTGATGGAATTAATAAATTTTTAAATTTTTCAAAAACAAATATCAAAATCTCAAAAAAAATATGAAAGTGTTATTATTAAATAAAATTGTAATTTTTTTTAAGAACTATAGTTAGTCTCTTTTAAACCAAACACAAACATTGTTTTCATCTCTCCAAACAGTTTTTCTCCGCAAACAATCCTCGTATTCTTTCTTTCAGAATTTTCCAAAATATCATCCTCTTCTTTATCATAGACTTTTTTGCAATCAAGAACTCTTCAAATTTAGCCAATCAATTCTTTCATTCAAGTAAGTTGAAATTTCAGTTTCTTTGACAATCTAATCAAAAGTTTCAAATAAGGTTGGTTTGCCTCAGCCAAGAGATTGTAAAACCTCTGAGTGCTTTCATTTGGAGACTCTTCATCAGAACTATCGTCTGCTTCATGTTCAGCATGTCGACGAAGAGCATTGTCTACTATCTCTTGCATGTAGGTAAATTGATCTTCATATGTATGTACGAAAGTATTTGAACCTGATGCAGGCCGTTTTTCATGAGTAGTGGAGGTAGAAGGCATTTCTTCACTATGAAATTTCCAAACCTTGTAATTTGGCATGAACCCTTTTTGGTATAGGTGAACTTTGACGACTTCATCTTTCAAAATCCTTGTACATTCATACTTGATGCATGGGCATCAAATCCCTCCATCAAGAGCATAATATTCATATCGTCGAGCCGTCTCCACAAACTCATCAACTCCAAGTACAAAAGCTTCTTTTAAACCTTTGCTTCCGCTATAACAACGGTCGTACATCCATCCACGATGATTTGGAAAATGGGCCATGTTCTGTGACAAGCCAAACAAACAAAAAAAAAACAGCAACACTCCATGTGACATAAGTAATAAACCTATTACTACTTAAGTCGAACATGAAAGGCAATTTGAATATTATTACTATAGTGAAGTTCTATTTTATAGAGTACTTACACATTGACTACTGTCATAGGCATGCAACAAAGGTCATGTTGAGTATTGTTACTGTAGTGAAGTCCTCTTTTGTAGAGTACTTACACACTGACTACTATCATAGACATGCAATAAGGGTCATGCTGAGTATTATTACTGTAGTGAAGTCCTCTTTTATAGAGTACTTACAAATACTTACACGTGTAAGTACTACCAAAGGATTTGACATCAACACTACATATTCTTAGCCTACAAGTCTCCACCTATGTCTTGTTCAGTTTCAAGATAAAATAAAGCATCTAAAAACAAGTGGTGGATGACGCCTTGAGGAAGATGACCGATTCGCGACGCGAGCTCGATCCAGAGGTTACTCAAAGCGATTCCAGACGATGAACGCAGCGGAATAACAAGATAATGAAGAAAAGATGTTAGAAACCCTAATTAAAACAAGATAAATGAAACAATCAGTGAAATACCTAATCTGACACAAGAAAACCCTAAAAAAAGGAAAAACACCAAAATAGACCGATTAATCAGTTCAAAATACAGATTGAAGGGTGGAAAAGCTAGATTGTTCGGTGGAAAGCAGATTAAACAGTAGAAAAGGGAAAATAATCAGTGGAAATCGAAGGAAATGGTGAAGAGAGGATCTGAACCCTAGAAGAAGACGTGTTTGGGTGATGAGCGTCGAGAAATTACCTTAGAAGATGACTCGAGTGTGGATCTGTGAAGAGAAATGGAGTAGAGGCGCTGTGAAGCGAAACCCTAGCAGAGGAGGATTCTTGCGAGAGTGAAATGGTGAGAGTGTTTCGGATGCGCGAAAGGAAAAGTGAGGCGCGACTGTGCTGGTAGGAGAAATGAAGACGTGTGAAAGCTGACGCGTACTGAGACTGAGCACTGATGACGCGTCTGATGAGAATTGGAGGAAAAATGGTGAGGCTGTAAGGATGAGAGAGAAGCACGAGAAATGGAAAATGGAAAATGAAGGTAGTGTGCTGGAAGGTGGCTAGAGGAGGTCTCTTGGACTCTCTAACCTGACTTTCAAGAGAGAATTATTTTCTAGTTCAGAAAACCTAATTCTCATTATTCTCAAAAGTAAGGAATACAAGTGAGGAGCTGGGTATTTATAGTGACTCGTGCTCCTTGCAAGCTACACTACAAATACAATGAAATGTAAAAATACGACTAAGAGGATTGTGTCAGGAAGGATTCCATCATACCCTCCCTCTCAAAAAAAGATTTGTCCTCAAATCTGGCAATCGCCTTATGTAGAGGCTCCACATAGTCTTGGGAGCATGGCCATCTTGAAGTGGCCTTATTCTTTGAGATCCACTTTTCTTCCTCCTGGATCAAACACCAATCTGCAATATGCATCAAATATATCTTCAATTAATATCAATCCAAGGAAGAAATTTTCTATAAACACAAGAGAAGACTTCTAAAACCTGGATTTGACCATTGCCAAGCAGAGGGCCGATAGCAAAACTAAAACCTGGATTTGACCATTGCCTAGTAGAGGGTCAAAATCGTGGAAGAAGACAACTTGGATTCAACACTTTTGAAAAAAAGGTAAATGATGAGGGAAACATGAATATTTTCGAACAATTTTCCTTGCTTTTCTTGAGATGAGATGTATGATGTGATGTCATGCAGGTGCTTGAATGCATAGACATACAAGACCTTTACTTCATTTGCTTCCTTTGTTCTCTCTTTTTCATTTTTTTGCTTTTTCCTTTTTTTTTCTTTTCCTTTTTTTTTGAAAATTCCATGTTCGGAATTCTTTGTCAATATTGTCGTCAAACTTGATGTACATTCAAAATACCTTCATTGAAAAAAGTGTCAACAGACAATGAGTCTTTTAATGAGAAGGAAAAGAGTGTAACCATGAGTTTAAATTCTTTGTAGCGCTTCATGCAATTCAGGCTAACTTGAACCCGAGAAAATGTGGGAAATGGGTATGAAAAGCATATGGTTGAATGATTGTTTGTGAGCGACATTAACGTTTGTGTGTCTCTCACCTAGGGGAAATGTTGTTAACATACTAGGCTCACCAGACTGCCCCAATTTTGCACAGTAAGTAGGCTTTGGAGAGGTGGAAAGGTTAAGGTAGGAAGGATTGCCCCAGTTTGACGATTCTCTCTTGACGGGGAGACTTCATATCTTTTTATCTTTTCTTTTTCGATTTTTTTTTCTTTTTTTTTTCAAGTGATTGTGTCATTCACCACATCCTTTCGTTCCAGAGTTAAATTCATGGGAAAGATCAGGACGAACGTTCTTCAGTCGGTGTGAACTTTAATTGGCTTGTATCGTAGCTAAATGGTAAAGGGTTATGAAAGAAATGGATAATGAAGGCCCAAGTAAATGCTTAAGGGTTAAATCATTTTGACAAGAATCATTTGCAAGGTGTCGAGTCAACTACCTTTAGGAGTTTGGAACCTCGAACATTCTTTTATTTTTCATTGTGTGTTTTTTCTTTTCTTCTTCTTTCCCTTTTGGGTCGTTTGCTTCGTTGCCCCTAGTATGGATCTCTTTGAAACTTTATTTTCCATTTCTTTTTCTTTTTACGAATTTTCTCCTTGATTTTGAATACACTTGATGTACCCTATAGGTTGACCTCGATATGCTAATGATTCTTGTCAAGGGTGATACAAACAATTATAATTTATGGCTCAAAAAGGGGCGCAATTGGATAAACTCTTTTGTCGTTTGGATAAAGAAAAAAGGCCACATGTTACTCTGAAGCTTGCTTGCCTTACTTTCTCACGACCTTAACCCTGAGACGGAACTCTATAGTGGTTGACACATCAACTTTATTTTTTTTCTCTCCCTTTTCTTTCTTTTTTTTTTCTTCTTTTTATTTTTATTTCTATTTATCTTTTTCTTTTTGTATCTCCTCGATCAACAAATCATTAGGCACGAGTACCATGATGAAAATTGCCCTAGTATTATATCCACGACAATCCCCGTGATGCTTTTATTAACACACGTTTAATTATTTTCGTTTTCGTTTTCCTTTATTTACCTGATGGATCAGCGCGACATGCAATATTTCAAATTGAATGCAAACAACCAAAATATGAAATCATGTGGACTTTATTGAGTGAAATAACACAGAATACAATAAGCTTTAAAGGCAACATCGATATCCCTTACAACATCCCTATCACGGAATCATCAAGCGTAAAACTTTTTTACCACATCAGAATTAACCAGCAATGATAATTCCTCTCCATCCATTCTTGTGAGAATTAGTGCCCCACCAGAAAATGCTTTCTTCACTACAAATGGCCCTTCATAATTTGGAGTCCATTTGCCCCTATGATCTTTTTGTATAGGCAAAATCTTCTTCAACACCAGCTCGCCTTCATGAAACTCTCTTGGGTGTACGCTTTTGTCAAATGTCTTCTTCATTCTTCTTTGGTACAATTGTCCATGGCACGTTGTTGTTAACCTTTTTCCTCAATGAGATTGAGTTGGTCGAAACGAGCTTGAACCCATTCAGCTTCTTCTAATTGGGTTTCCATTAAGACTCATAAGGATGGAATTTCCACTTCAAACGGAAGTACTACCTCCATTCCATACACAAGCGAGAAAGGTGTGGCCCCAGTTGATGTTCGTACCGATGTTCGGTATCCATGTAAAGCGAAAGGAAGCATTTCGTGCCAATCTTTGTAAGTGACCACCATCTTTTGCACAATTTTCTTGATATACTTATTAGCAACCTCTACTACCTGATTCATCTTTGGACGATAAGGAGAAGAATTATGATGATGAATTTTGAACTCCTCACATAACTCTGCCATCATCTGGTTGTTCAAGTTGGTGACGTTATCAGTGATGATCTTTTTGGGTATCTACAGATTAACTCCTTTTTTATGAATCTAGTCACCACCTTTCTAGTCACATTGGCATAAGAAGCAGCCTCAACCCACTTGGTGAAATAATCTATTGCGACTAGTATGAAACGGTTTCCATTTGATGCTTTTGGCTCTATAGCTCCAATGACATCTATTCCCCACATTGAAAACGGCCACGGTGCAGACAACACGCTTAGGGTCGTAGGTGGCACATTGATATTATCTGCATACATTTGACATTTCTCGCATTTTGTCACGTGTGTACAACAATAATTTTCCATGGTCAGCCAAAAAACACTGGCCCTCAAGATCTTCCTGGCCATTGAATGCCCATTCATGTGCGTGCCAAATGTACCCTCGTGCACTTCTTTCAATATCAGCTCGGCTTCTTTTGCATCCCCGCATCTGAGGAGAATCATGTCATGATTCTTCTTGTATAAAATATCCCCATTCAAGATAAAACCGCTAGCCAGTCTTCTTAGTGATCTCTTATCGTTTTCAGACGCATTCTCAGGATATTCTCGGGTCTTAAGATAATGCTTGATATCAAAATATCAAGGTTTACCATCTACCTCCTCCTCGATGAAATTGCAACATATTGGCTCGACGTGACTCTTCATTTCAATCATTGGTAATTCTGCATCCTGGTCAACTTCAAACATCGATGACAAAGTAGACAACGCGTCTACTAATTGATTATCTTCTCGCGAAATATGATTAAATGTGATGGAGTCAAAATACTCCATTAATCCCATGATGTAAGCTTGGTAGGGAATTAATTTTGTATCCCTAGTCTCCCATTCTCCCTTCAATTGATGGATGACCAAAGCTGAATCTCCATATACATCCAGAATTTTGGCCTTAGACTCAATTGTCGCTCGAATACCCATAGCACAGGCTTCATATTCTGTGATATTATTCGTGATATTAAAACACAGCCTTGTTGTCATTGGTATGTACTGATGCTCTGGAGAGATAAGCAATGCCCCTATTCCATGCCCCATCACATTCGAGGCTCCATCGAATAATATTGTCCATGCTTTTTCATTTCTGTCTTCTTTATTCTCAGCAAATAAAGCCATGATATCTTCATCGGGAAATTTAGGTTGCATTGGCTGATAATCACTAATGGGTTGATGAGCTAGATACTCCGCTAGAGCACTACCCTTAATGGATTTCTAAGTGACATATACGATGTCATACTCTAACAATAGCATTTTCCACCGAGCTATCCTTCCAGTGAGAGCAGGTTTTTCAAAAATATACTTGATAGGATCCATTTTGGATATCAGCCAAGTAGAGTGACTCAGCATATACTGCCTCAAGCGATGAGCAGCCCACGCCAATGCACAACAAGTTCGTTCTAACGACGAATATCGTTGTTCGTAATCTGTGAATTTCTTACTCAAGTAATATATAACATGCTCTCTTTTCCCCGCTTCATCGTGCTGACCCAATACACAACCCATTGATTTGTCCAACACAGTCAAATACAAAATGAGTGGTCTTCCTGGCTCAGGTGGACGCAGCACAAGAGGATCTTGCAGGTGTTGTTTGACCTTTTCGAAGGCAACCTGACAATCTTCATTCCACACCACAGCCTGATTCTTCCGTAACAACTTGAACATTGGTTCACAAGTAGTGGTTAATTGGGAGATGAATCTAGCAATGTAATTCAATCTACCCAGGAAACCTCGAACCTCTTTTTTCGTTCTAGGCGTAGGCATTTCCATTATCGCTCGCACTTTATCAGGATCAACTTCTATTCCCTTTTGGCTGACAATAAAACCTAGCAATTTCCTAGATTTTACTCCAAATGTGCATTTGGCGGGGTTAACCTGAGTTTATACTTTCTCAATCTCTCGAATAACTTCCTCAAGTTGAGAATATGCTCTTCTTCCGATTCAGACTTTGCAATCATGTCATCCACATAGACCTCAATCTCCTTGTGCATCATATCATGAAAGAGTGTCACCATCGCTCTTTGATAGGTTGCCCCATCATTCTTTAGCCCAAAAGACATCACATTATAGCAAAAAGTTCCCCATAACGTGATAAAGGTCGTCTTCTCCATATCTTTCGGTGCCATTTTGATATGATTATATCCCGAGAATCCATCCATGAATGAAAATAACGAAAACTTGGTCGTATTATCAACTAGAGTGTTGATGTGTGGTAAAGGGAAATTATCCTTTGGACTTGCACAATTCAAATCGCGATAGTCAACGCACATTCAAACTTTACCATCTTTCTTAGGCACTGGTACAATATTTGCTACCCATTGTGGGTATCTCGCCACAACTAAGAATCCTGCATCGAATTGTTTCTGCACCTCTTCCTTGATCTTCAAGGACATTTATGGTTTCATTCTTCTTAGTTTTTTTTTTTACTAGAGGACAATCAGGCTTAAGTGGGAGCTTATGCTGCACAATATCGGTATCCAGACCTGGCATGTCATTGTAAGACCACGCGAACACATCTTTAAACTCCTTCAATAGGGCACACAACCTTTCTCTCACTTATGTTTTCATGCTTGTACCAACTTTCACTTCTTTTATTTCATTATCCCCTCCCAAGTTAAGAATTTCCACATCTTCCTGATGGGGTTTTATCTCCTTAGATTCTTGTTCCACTAATCTCAACAGTTCTGGAGAGGGTTCCGAGTCATCTTCAAAATCATCTTCCATATTATTGATAGGGTGCTCAAAATTAGGAATATCGACATCGTTATTTTCAAAACAATCATTGTCATATCTGCATTATTTAAATTTATGAAAACGGATAAATAAACAAGAAAAACGAATGAATGATGCCAAATGATGATAAAAAGCAATTCTATTATCACGTTGAGTATAAAGTAAAAAGTCAACCCGCAAAACAAGAGTTCTAAAGCCCCAGGTGAAGCTATAGGCTTAATTAAAACTATTACATTTTATTCATATTAAGCATAACAGGTAAATCCAGTATTTCCCAATTGTTGAGCTGGGTATCTAGGGAGCAGGCCCACACGAAACTCGAGCTTTGAGGCTTGTCTTCATCCTCCATGGCTGCTACTTGGCCAATGTTGATCCACCCAACACTACAGAAGCTTTCTTTGATGTCACAAATGCGAATTCCGCACTCTCTGGGTTCTCGTCTTTCCGCCCGAGCTAGACTGCGCTCTCTTCTTTCTTCAATCAACCTTTTCTTGTCTTCCATGGTAGGTTTGTATCCCAGGCCATATCTATTCTTGTTTTCAACAACCTCTAGAAGGAATGTACGCCCTTGCCCATGTTTACCCAAACCTTTTCCATACATATAGCCCTCTTTCAGCATAACCTTGGCCATCATAATAGAAGCACATGATAGGTGAGGATTTACTGGGAATGGCTCCACGCAAGCATTTCCCACAATCTCCAAAGATTGAAAGGTTGTCTCGAGAGCTTCCTCGGCTGCCTCAATGTAGCGCGTGGATGATGGCCCACTCACAAGGAGATCCTTCTCTCCTAATACTATCACCAGTTTGTCTCCCATAACATATTTCAGCTTCTGGTGCAGTGTAGAAGGCACAACACCTGCCGAATGGATCCATGGGCGACCTAATAGACAATTATAGGCCGGAAGGATATCCATGACCTGGAAAGTTACTTGAAAGACGCATGGGCCCACTTTAACTAGCAGTTTCACTTCTCCTATTACTTCTCTTTTGCTACCATCAAACACCCTCACAATCATAGAGCTCGACTTCATATGCATTCCTTCGCAAGGTAGCTTTTCCAATGTTTCTTTTGGCATGACATTCAAAGAGGAGCCATTATCCACCAATACACGCGCTATAACATGATCCAGGCAATTCACAGAGACGTGAAGAGCCTTGTTATGCCCTCTCCCCTCAGCATGTATCTCCTCATCAGTGAAGGTGAGGTAATTATTTGCAACGATGTTGCCAACAATACCCTCGAATTTATTCAGTGAAATACCTTGCTCTACGTGAGCCTCGCTGAGTATCTTCATTAACAACTTTCTATGTGATGTAGAATGCAGGAGCAAGTCCAACAAGGATATCCGAGCAGGCATGCGGTTTAACTGTTCCACCACTTTATACTCACTTTGCTGTATGAATTTTAAAAATTCGCAAGCCTCCTCTTCGAACACTTCTTTCTTCTCTTCCTTGTCGGGGATCTACTTTATCGGTACATTCTTCCCCTTTAAGAACTTTTTTGCCTTTGCGGCCATTATTGTTTCCTTATCATTATATGCTTCTCTTGCCAGCACCGGCGGTGTGAAGATTCGACCACTTCTCGTCATTCCACCTATGCTTGATATATTTTCAATAGCAGGGTCAGTACCTTGCTCTTCGTCTAACGCATGCGTCTCGTATCTCCATGGGACGACTTTTTCGTTTTTGTAAGGAAAAGGGGCAGGTACACGAATAACAACGGGTGGCCTTCCTTGAGTTGCTGGTGTAGAGGTAGTCCTAGTGAAACGAATCACCAATGGTTCTGGTAAAATTACACTGGATTCTCCACCAGTTTGTGCAAAAACTTCCTCCTCCTTACCCCTATTTCATAATTGCATCAGACTTTGGTCTAGCACGTCGTATAAAATCTCTTCAAACTCAACACACTCCTCAAAAGAGTGCTCAGCATTTGGGTGAAGCATGCATGTTATACCCTCATCATAATCGCCTTTCAAGATACCCACTTTCAGCAACGCCTCCAAAATGAACCTCCTGGACCTCTGGATTTCTCTCACATTTCTTATTAACTCATGCTCTTTCACCTCGATAGCATTCGTCGAAGCACTTCCATGCCCGGATAATGGATTGGCCTCGATGCTAGGCTTATCTTCTTGAAACTTTAGCCACCCAGAATCGATTAGAGTTTGCACTTTATGTTTGAAAGCCAAACACCTCCCAGTGGAGTGACCAACGCCTCCTCCATGATAACTACATTTGGCATCTGCATCATAACCTCTTAGGTATGGAGGTTGCATAGGTTTCATCGAACAGATAGCAACCAAACCCTTTTTGACGAGATGGGGTAACAATTCCGTGTA
This sequence comes from Vigna reflexopilosa, assembly GCA_027742785.1. Classification (NCBI taxonomy): domain Eukaryota; kingdom Viridiplantae; phylum Streptophyta; class Magnoliopsida; order Fabales; family Fabaceae; genus Vigna; species Vigna reflexopilosa. The sequence goes on along the minus strand of CM050930.1, from coordinate 12,462,311 downwards.
GGTTGTAGGGATTGGGGTTAAATTAACATAATTTCTTTCTTGGTTCCTTCTTGGATAAGTGTTTGGACCCACATTCATATTGGGACCTACATTTGCCTCTCCCCTCCAATTATTAGTCGGGATGTACCGTGGTTGATAGTACCTCTGTTGTTGTTGAGGCCTAATCTGATGACCAAATGACGTGTTAGCTGCATATGGAGGTTGGCTCAAGTACGGTCTATAATTATGAGTGGGAGTTTGACCTCTCCACACAGGTGTTGCCGATGTTGCATGCACATCACCTTCCTTCCTTTTTCCTGGGTTGAAACTGGGTATTTTAGAGTTTGCAACCACTGACGGGCCATATGCAATCTTCCCATTTTTCATCCCAATTTCTATCCTTTCACCAATTATGATAATATTAGCGAAATTTGAAGACACATTCCCAACCATGTGTTCATAAAATGGTGGTTGGAGCGTATTTACGAACATTGCCACAATTTCTCTATCATACAAAGGTGGCTCAACTTGTGCAGACAACTCCCTTCATCGTTGGGCATATTCCTTAAAGGTCTCATTGTCCTTTTTTGCCATGTTTTGCAACAGTAGATGGTCTGGTGCAACATGTGTATTGTACACATACTGCTTCACAAAGGTGTCAGCCAAATCCGCCCAACAACGAATTCAAGATGGCTCCAGGTGGGTATACCAATTCAATGCCACTCCAGCCAAACTATCCTGAAAAACGTGGATGAGTAACTGCTCATCATAAGCATATGCAGTCATCTTTCTACAATACATGGTCAGATGGCTCTTAGGGCATGTATTTCCCTTATACTTCTTAAACTCTGGCGCCTTGAACTTATGTGGTATTTTTACGCCAGGAACCAAACTTAATCTTGTGACATCTCCAAACCCATAACTTTCCACTCCTTCGATAGCCCTTAATCTCTCCTCCAAGATCTCTAGCCTACTTTTGGTTCCAATGAGACTACTGATTCCCCCAACCACTATGGTGTGCAGTGGGCCCTAGCTGAAAAGTTCTCCTTAGCAACTTCATGCGGCATCACGGTTACACGCGTCCCTTCAATCGCGCTTGTCTCATTTATCCCCATACTCACCATGGGCGCCGACATTACAACAGGCCCTTGAGTACCGACTGGCGGTACATCAACCATTGTAGGAAAGGAGAACGAGGCGTGCTCTGCCTCTCTGATGAGTCAATATTTTCTCGACTTCACTTAGTTTATTGTGCTAAAATTAATCAAAGAATTGTGTTTAAATGTCCGAAATTTTTCCGTTTTTGCTAATTGTACTTAATTTGATCAGAAATTCTTATTTCAATTAATTTGAATGATTTGATGCTAATTATTTGCATTATTAATTGTAGAAAAATTGTTGGATAATATTTTGGAACATTTGAGGATTGGGGAACGTTTTTGAGGAATGAGAAAGAAAGCTCGTTGTTTGAAGGGATGAAATGGAGAATACATGTTTTTCTTTTCTTTTAGCACATGAAAAACGTTGAATTATTGTTGTTTCAGTCCAGCAATGCCACGGTCTAGGATGGATTTATTTTGAAGAAGCATTTAATTTCTTTTGGGAGAAGATGGGTACACGTTCTTATGATTAAATTAGGTGACGCTCATTTACTTTGTGGGAGGCACACGCGGATGCATCTATTTCCATTGAAGCAGCATAGGATTTCGTTTTCTCCAATAGGCCACAGCCCACAATGGAAAGGGGTGTTACGGCCTGGTTTGGAAGCACACAGCAGCACATTAGAAGTGGTCCAGCAGCTTGGGTAATTACGTCCAACAGCCTCCACACACACAAGCTTCTAGATTGCACTTGGAGAAAAAGAAAAAAAAAAGCACGGCCTAGACATGCTGCAGCTGCTGACTTCATTGGGCTTGAAGGGAGGTGCACGTCCACGAAGTTGGCAGCAACCTCCACATAGGCTTCAACAATCCAGCAGCTTGGGCCAACATCACGGTTGAAGAAAGAAAGAGCTACCACGGTGCAGCATACTGCAGCAACTTCAGAAGAGCTCCAAAGGAGTGCCACGACCCATCCAACCTTCACGTGTCCAAGAAATTCAACAGCTCTTCACGGTTTCATTCCACATCTCCACGAAGCCCACATCTACAAGCTTCACGCAACATATCACGGCCCATCAGTAGCATAATTAGGTCCAACTTTGGAGAGTCCACCAACACGGACAACAGCTGGCCTCATCTTGGAAGGAGGTGCAGTAGCAAGTCACGAGCTGCACTCAACATCTTCACACAGCCTGGCATCAGCAAACAACATCACGGCCCAAGTGGAAGCAAGCAGCCCATGGTACAGCCTGGAAGAGAAGCATCCAGCAGCTCCAGCAGCAGGTCATCACTCTGTGTGCTCTCCAACGGGAGGAGTGTAACCTCGGGGTAAGTCGTACATCGGAAAAGGGACAGATTGGCCTACAACATTGAACATTGGAGGACAATAGTGAGCATTCCCCTCAACTTGAGCAGACGAAGATTCTCTAGTAGTCTTGAGGGATTCGAGAGCTGCTAAGATTTGGCCGACCTAATCTTTCTATTGACTGACATCAGCTTTAATGGATTCATGTGATTGCTCCCAGTTCTCCATGGCTTTTCAGTTGGCTCGAGTCCTATAAGGATGTCGCAGAAAATTGGTCGTTGTTCTCCTCACATATACTGTTTTATTATTTCGATTAATTTAAATTAGATGAGAATGAAATATGCAAAACACAAGAAAACAAGATGCATGCTAATGGTTAGTGGAAATCACGGGATCACGATGACATTACTGATGAAAAATTAACATAAGCCGATACCAAACGAACATCCCGCATCTTTCATTTAAAGAAAATTCAACACATTACATTACCTAAGGAACAAAATAAGTATCTCATATATACATCATTCTCGAGCTCGGGCAATGAAAGATTTCATTTCTCCTACCAACCATTTACAATGATCAATAAACAATTCTATCACTTTTGGCGGGCTACAAAAATGAGTACTTGCTTCGGCATCCAACAACATTTTGGGGATATCTTCAATTGCTCCATTTGCCAAAGCAGCCAACTGGAAGAAACTTTCTTTCCAATGTTTCACATATTTTTCTTGTTCTGCAATGTGGTCCTCCATTCGCCTCACCAAGGCCTGATGCCTTTCTTCAAAATCCATCGACCTCCATCGATCTTCTTGTTCCTCAATATAACTCTCCATTTGTTGCATCATGGCCCGATGACTATTTTCTGCTTCTGCTAGCTTCTAGCGCTCACGATTCATATCTGCCTCAAACGATGTAGCCATTTCCTTCATCTGGTGCCCCACTTTCTCTACTTGAACTTGTGCTTCTCGTAGTCTTGTTAGGGCCTCCCGCTTATCTCTCTTGGCTTCTTCGTATAGGTGTTTCCACTGTTTTATTTCTTCCAACGCTGCATTTTTCTCTTTTACTCTCATAGCTAGCTCTTTACTTGCGGCCTCAAGATCTTGCTTCAACCGGAATGTATAATCTCTTTCGGCCTTTTGACTTCTAAGAATTTCTTCATAGGCCCGGGACCTTTCCTCTTTAGCATTCCTTACATCGACAAAATCATTGCACGCACTTTGTAGTTCTTTCTCCAACCTAACATTTTTCTCCCTCAGCCTTTCCATCTCCGCCTTCAATTGTTTCATCTCTTCACTCTCTTGGTCTTGGGAGGGTCCTACATTAGTAGGTTGATCGCTGATTGGCTTGAAAGGGAGTTTAACTTCCTTTACCCTTTCTAGGATCCATGTGTGATAAGTAACTTTGTTGTTCACCACTTCCAACCTTTGATCTTTTTCTGTCTGCACAATGTTTTCCCAAGCGCTTCTAACCTTACTCAACATTTCAATGAAATGTCCATCTTCATAGTAAATGAATAGGGCAGCAAGATAATCCGGCGAAGGTGCCCCTTTCATGGGATGCCCGAATTGTCTTTGCACCAAAAAGGGGTTATAATTGATACAATACTGGGCACCTATGAGAAGTCATTGGGAAAGCCGCCACAATGTTGGATAAAGGGTTTAATTCCAAGCCAAGGAAGGCGCCACTTCACATTTCTTGCGCTCAAACCAGCAAAGAATTGGGCCCACTCATTGCCTCCTTTGTCTCTAAGCCCTTGGTGTGATGGATCTTCAGACGGACTTCTAACATCAACTGCCCCTTTAAATACGCGTGCAGTCATCCATGCATATAGCGTTGGTAAACAACAAAGAATCTTCTTTTCCTTCCTTTCGTGACAGAAACTCATGGTCCCATAAATATATGCAAGGACTGTCGTCACAGGATTCTCCGACCTTGTCTTTCTTGGCACAAAGACATATATTGCGGTATAATCCACAAAGTCTTCTATTTTGGGAATAAAATAATACCATACACGGTGAGAGCTAACACATCCATGAAAGTCTCCCACTCCTCCTTATCAGTCAGATGTTGCAAGTACTGTTCCAAATATCATTGATTCAGTTCACGCATCTGATGCCTTGTTACCAGCCGGTCTTCCAATTCTTTGGGTTGTAGTTTCATTATGGCGGCAATGGTGGCGATAGAGTCATGATGCTCCAAGTGCTGATACGGCTTTGTACCCTCTAGTGGCAAGCCCAAGATGTGTTCAAATTCTTCTATGGTCGGCGCCAACTGAAAATCTTGAAAGGTGAAACATCTTAGCGGAGAGTCATAATATTGGGAAAGGGTTGTGATAGTGGGCAACTGTACTTCCACCTCCATTAGACTCAACAAATTTCCATATTTCTTCTTGAAGGTCTATCTCTTTATGGTCTTGAGTCTTCTGCCTAAATTTATTAGTCCAGTCAAATTTCCTCCATGGATCCTTAGGCGAGGTTTCTTTCTTAAAACGACAGAGTCAGTATGCTGTGTAGCACCAGATCTTGTATCAACATCCATCTCGTATGAAATCAAGTGAATACCTGTGTTTCCCCTAAAACCAACATGTTACTAAATGATATATGAATATGATGCATGATAATATAACAAAGTAAAAACATCATGACTAACAAAAATACATGCATGGTATGAAAATGTAATGTCATTATTTTCAAAGAGAACAAAAAGTGTGAGGATTACAAGAATACGCATTTCTCCCTTTGTGCCCTAATAAAGGTTACTGATTCGATTTCAAGGTCGAGTATATGCAATCTCACAAGGATGGTTCCCTGAACCTAAAGGTCAATGGTCACTAGAGCTATGGCCCTCTTCACAACATCTCCACAACAGTCGAGTAATCAACTAGATGCAGAGAGACAAATGAAGAGAACAAACTCTAGCTGGGGTTCTCACGATAGCCAAACAGGAAGTATGTCCCAAATGGCATCGCTACACAAACCCTCTATTTCTAAGCTACACTCAGACCCGGGTATAGGGCCCCACTCAAAGGATGCACAAAGTGTGTGTGATGGGAGAATGCAATACACCCAAACCCTCACCTGCAAAACAACCAGAAAATTTTCCAGGCAGATACAAGCATGTCATCTAACCTAGGATTCAATATACAACAATTATTGCAATTATTTCAAACATAGATAAAGAAAAAAGGGAAGGAAAAACATAAAGCAAAACCACATTAAATTTGCGTATTTAATTAAATGGTTTGACTCTCGTGGTTTATCCCCAATGGAGTCGCCATTTGCCGCAACCGAAATCGCGAAGAGACGACGATCCAAAAAAGAAAACGATTTTTAGAAAAAGAGATTTGGAGTCGCCACCAAAGTTTATTCTGAAAAACTACGGAAAAACCATAAAAAGATAAGGCATGGTCTACTAAAACTAGATTCTGGGTACGGGAGTCGGTTACGTGTAGAGGAGGTGTTAGCACCCTACAACGCCTGCCCGAAGGCAGTACCTTTAATTAAATGCGCGAAAGTGATGTGGTTTTTAAAATGTTTAATTATCCCCGAAAAACGTTATAAAGAAACAAAAATATTTTTTTTTTTGTGCTCGACAAGGATTGGCCTTTCTCCTACGTATTCTCAAAATAAGAAATCAAGGCTGCGTAGTTCTAGCTAAATGTTTGGAAAATGTTTGAAAAATGATGTTTTGCATTTTAATATTTTTATGTAAGAAAGAAGAAAAGGTCTTCTAACACAAGGACAATGCGTGCGATCACACATTTGCAGAACCCTTAAAATAAAATTTTTATTTTAATTTTTTAGAAAAAAGAAGAAAAGGTTTTTCTAGCACAAGGACGATGCGTGCGATCACACATGTGCTAGAACCCTTAAAATAAAATTTTTTAAATTAATTTTATAAAAAGAAAAGGGTTTTCTAGCACAAGGATGATGTGTGCGATCACACATGTGCTAGAACCCTTAAAATAAATTTTATAATTAATTTTATAAAAAGGAAAGGGTTTTCTAGCACAAGGACGATGCGTGCGATCACACATGTGCTAGAACCCTTAAAATAAATTTTTTATTTAATTTTATAAAAAGGAAAGGGTTTTCTAGCACAAGGACGATGTATGCGATCACACATGTGCTAGAACCCTTAAAATAAATTTTTTTATTTAATTTTATAAAAAGAAAAGGGTTTTCTAGCACAAGGACGATGCGTGCGATCACACATGTGCTAGAACCCTTAAAATAATTTTTTTTATTTAAATTTATAAAAAGGAAAGGGTTTTCTAGCACAAGGACGATGCGTGCGATCACACATGTGCTAGAACCCTTAAGATAAATTTTTTTATTTAATTTTATAAAAAGAAAAGGGTTTTCTAGCACAAGGACGATGTGTGCGATCACACATGTGCTAGAACCCTTAAAATAAATTTTATTTATTTAATTTTATAAAAAAGGAAAGGGTTTTCTAGCACAAGGACGATGTGTGCGATCACACATGTGCTAGAACCTTTAAAATAAACTTTTTTATTTAATTTTCTCAAAAGGAAAGGGTTTTCTAGCACAAGGACGATGTGTGCGATCACAGATGTGCTTGAACCCTTAAAATAATTTTTTTTTATTTAATTTTATAAAAAGGAAAGGGTTTTCTAGCACAAGGACGATGCGTGCAATCACACATGTGCTAGAACCCTTAAAATAAATTTTTTATTTAATTTTATAAAAAGGAAAGGGTTGGTGAAAGTAAAAGCAAGGGCTGCAAGGAAGTAAAAGCTTCTTTTCTTATGTTTGGTCTGGCCCAAAATGGATCCAAAACATTACTGGCAGGGTGCTGAAAATGAAAAAATGGGGTGCAAAGGGAGTAACGTAAAAACTAACAGAGAGAAAAAAAAGAAAAAAAAAACAAACGTACTATTTATTTTTTACCACCTAGACAAAATTGGGTGTTGACAATAGGTGGTAGGTTTAAGTTTGGGTTAAAGAAAATTACCCTTATCTAAAAGTAATTTCGCCATTTCTAGGTTCAACATTGTGGCGAAAGTGGTGTTCTAATCAGTGGTTTCACCGTTGCCGTATAACGAAACGCGCCACCACCAAACCCTCAGGCCACCATGCCGCCGCCACCATCATCAACACAAATCTACGATTCGAAGCAGAGAAAAACAATAGAAAAACCAAAAATCAAACCCTAGCCACCATGAAACCCTAAACCGCGTCGCCAGTAATCAGGGCAAAATCTTCACCATGTGTTACGCCTCACCACCATTAAGCAAGAACCGAATCAAAATCCCTAACCTGCAAACCAGAAATTCCAACCCAAATATGAACAATAAAATCACAATCGTGACACCTAGAAACCCAATTCACACCTTCAACAAACCATAAACATACATAATCACTACCCAAATCGCAGAAACCCTAGTTCGCAAGTAGCATCCATGGGCACCAACCTGCAAATTGCACAAGCCAGAAATGCGGAAACAATGTGAAGGTGAAGCTCAATGTTTACGTTCAAGTGTTTATATGTAATGTTAAATTTAGTTTCCCCTTTGGTCAAAAAATATGCAATATGGTCCCCTTTTCAATTTAAAACTGTGTACTTTGGTCCCAAATGGATATCAACGAAAAACACATGATAGATATCTGACTTAGTTTCCACCATTAGTTTCCACCTCCAGTCCACCATCTTTGTCCACCTCTACTCCACCATGCACCTCCTCTCCACCATTGGTTTCCACCTCCAGTCCATCATCTTTGTCCACCTCCACTTCACCATGCACTTCCTCTCCACCATCACTTTCCACCTCCACTCCACCATCTATTTCTACCTCAAACCCTAACCCCCAAATCCAACAACAAGAACATAAGTAAGTAGGCTATGGTTAACAACACTTACCTCATGTACGTACGCTCTTCAAATTTGACCTTAAATGAATCACCACGCCATAGTGATTACAAGACCAGTTTCACCAGATTGTTAAACCCAAAAATTGCAATAGGCTTCTTAGGTAAGGATAATTTGATTTAACCCATTTCGTTAAACCTAGCTGACGTCATTATATATTTTTTTAAAATATTTACATAGTGTCATGTATTCATCAAACTGCACAGCTCACCCAGGTTTGGCCACGGTGGCATTTGCAGCGTTATGTTTTTAACAACGTCAGCGAAAAGGACCTTATTGAAAATTTTTTAACGAAATATGGGGTCTTACTAAACTTTTTTAAAAGGTATGATCATTTTGAACCAAACCCAAAAAAGGTGGGACCAAAATAGGTATTAAACCTTTTTCTTAATAGCACTTGAAATTATCTTAAGTTTTTTTTTTGAAGAAGAAAAAGAAGAAGAAGCTAAACAATAGAATAATGTCCATTTCTTTCACAAAACAGTTAATGCATATACTATTGGGCGAAGGAAGCATAGGAAGATTCATCATCAAGATGGTTTGAATGAGGAAAGATGGGAAGGGTCCAAGCCATATAAGACCAATTGGGTAATGCATCAATGCCATATGGGGAATGAAGAAGAGGAAAAGGATGGTTTTATTTTTTTTATAAAAAGAAACTGATTTATCGGCGGTTTTGGAAAACCCCCGATAATTACCAGGGTTTCCAAAACCGCCGGTAATTGTGCCAGTAATTACAACGCCATTTTTTCCAGTGGTTTTTGTAACCGCCGGAACTGTATTTAGGGGGGTTAAAACCCCCGCTAACGTAAAAAAAAAAAAAAAAAAAAAAAAAAAAAAAAAAAAACCTTTGTAAAATTGGGTTTTTTTGTAATGTACCCTCACTAGATGTGAATCTGTTGATGATTGTTCCAAACAAAGATCAAGGAGCTCGTCACAATTGACCATACAAAAATACAAAATTCATTTCAGAGATTTGTACAAAGAGGAATGCAAATAAGCACATCTTGTTTCAGTGTGCTCGTACTTTAAAAGATTCAAAAGAAAGTCAAAGGAAAAAGACAGTATCACATAACAGCTCATTTATTTCTCTTTATTTCTCTATAACAGCTCATTTATCACAAGGCAAATTCCAATTCACTATAACAGCTCATTTATTTCTCTTTAAATCTACACTTATCTAATTAAAAAGAAAACACAATTTATGAATGCAGTAGAACAAGTTCACCGACCAGCTTAAGCAAACAGGTCAATTTGACCAAACAATAGCAACGTGCAAAATTGAATTCCTAATGCACTCGACCTACAATTAACCAAATGAATCTGAAACATACTCCATGATATGACAAAACAAAGAACAATTGAACTACTTTCACCCAACAGAAGTGCATCAACATCTCAAAACACTGCATGAAAGTAAGCACTTAGGTGACTAGTAAAGTTAACCTAATCACCTAGGTCAAATATTCAAGCAAAATTGAGTATAAAATTGGAAGTGCTACTACAAGAATATTAAAGTTCATTTTGAGGTGAATGAATGAACTAAAGCAAGAAAGATATGAGTGGATAATGCAATTTTAATCATTTTAATTTTGCTATTTAAGGTAAAATAACTCATTCACAAAAAGAATCCTTACATTTGTTTTTGTTCACTATGGAGATAACACTTTTCACAGTATTTCTGCAATAGAATATAGTTGAGGCCTTAGGTTCTTAAGTTCCTGAAATGATCACATATGAAGATTATATCAGTATTTATGCATGTTAAAACACTAATCACAACAACTAAAGAGAAACTAATCAAGCATTCCACTAGAAGAACACCTTCATGAAGTAAATAGAAGTTTGGAACATGCTTAATAACATCAAAAAAACTTGTCTCATGTTTTAGAAACAATAAATCTGGACAGAAACATATTACACATGATTAAACCAAAAATTACTTTTTATGTAGATTTTGTGCAAACAGATTCAAGTTTTGGCATGTTTAAGCTCATATCACCAAGGCTAGACATTGTCTCATTTCCTTATATGATAGGTTTTCAATATGAAAACCTAATCAAGCACTTTACACACACTCTCAACAGAGGAAAACAGAGAAAAGAAATGAATAGTTCGTATTATTCACAAAGAATGCAATAGGCAGCAAAGATACAAGAGGCTTAACCCTCCTCCACAGGACTTAACCTGTTAACCAAATAAGTGTTCAAAAGTAACTTAATGAACTAAACAACTTCCATTTATACTAATCATCTCCCCAAACCACTTAGTGTGTGATAGTTAAGTGCCACGCTCCCCCAACTAACCCTTCTAACTAACTCTCTTATTCTTCCTCTCATATACAATCCACCCATGTTTATCTTTAGGCCTATCAATACTCGCCTCCTGAAGCACAACCTTGTCCTCAAGGTTGAAGTCGGGATATTGCTCCCGAATGGTAACCTCATCTTCCCACGTTGCACCATCTGGACCTCCAACTTGCCACTCTATTAGCAACTGTGGTACCTCCACATCTCCTTGTTGTATTTGCCGCTGTCCCAACACCTTCACCGACCAAAATGATGGGCCCTCCCCTTGTAGCTCCTGCGGCAGCTCCTTTGCTACCCCTTGTGTGCCTACAGCCTTCTTTAACTATGAAACATGGAAGACGGGATGTATCCTCGCCGTTTCTGGAAGCTGCACCTTGTAGGCTGCCTCACCAACCTTCTGAATTATTTGAAAAGGGCCAAAATACCTTTCTGCTAGTTTGGAATGAAGCCTAGTGGGCATTGTCGACTGTCGATGGGGTCGTATTTTCCAAAAAACCCAATCTCCCACCTCCATATTTGCTGGTTTACGCCTCTTGTTTGCTTGTCGCACCATCACATCTTGGACCCTCTCCAAATGAAATCGTAATTGCCTGAACGCCTCATCACGGGTTTGAAGTTCTTGGCCCACTACTTCTACCAGCGTCTCACCTGGAATAAATCTATGTAGAGAAGGAGGTGGTCTTCCGTATACAGCTTCAAACGGAGTGCACCTTATAACCCCTTGAAAGCTGGTATTATACCAGTATTCCGCCCACGGCAAAACTGCCCTCCACCCTTTAGGTTGCTCAGAACAAAAGCACCTAAGATACCCCTCCAGTATACGATTCACCACTTCGATCTGCCCATCAGTTTCGTGGTGATACGCCTTACTCATCTTCAATTGAGTACCCTGTCCCTTGAACAACTTCTTCCAAAAAATGCTCAAAAACAACGGATCCCGATCACTCACGATGGATTGAGGTACCTCATGCAGCCTAACTACTTCCTGGACGAATACTTCTGCCACAGTTCTAGCGGAATACGGATGTTTGAGTGGGATGAAATGAGCATATTTGCTCAATCGGTCCACAACCACTAAAATAGCATCGAACCCCTGCAACTTCGGTAACCTCACAATGAAATCAATGCTCAATTCCTCCCATTCAGCATTTGGAATTGGCAAGGGTTGTAACAGTCCTTGAGGAGAAGAAGAGAGATATTTATGTTGTTGACAGACAACGCACCTGGCTACAAACTCTGTCACGTCCTTCTTCATCCTAGTACAGTATAGTGACTGTGCTACGCGTCTGTATGTTCTATAGACTCCCGAGTGTACCCCCGTCTGTGTCAAATGAAATTCTGCCATTAGTTTAGGAATCCACTTCGATTTCGCCGACAATACCAATCGGCCTTTATGGTGCAACCTCTCATGCTCGAGTGTATACGCGGGGTGCGTATTTGGGTCCTTCTTGATATCGTTGACCACCTTCTGCAAGAATTCATCACCCTCTACTTCTCGTACCACCTCCTCAAAATCCTGCCAGAAGGGTCTGACCATCATGCCCATCTCTTTCCCTTTTTCCTCTTCTCCTTCATACCTTCTGGATAGGGCATCGGCAGCTTTATTCGCAGCCCCCGATTTGTAAACAATATCGAAGTCATACCCCAACAACTTCACGATCCAGTCCTATTGGTTTTGGGTTGTAATTCGCTGCTCCAACAAGTGGTGGAGGCTCTTCTGGTCGGTGTGAACAATGAACTTCTATCCAACGAGATAAGGCCTCCAATGTTGTATGGCCAACACCAGGGCCATCAATTCCTTCTCATATATCGACTTGCTCAGCTTCCCCTCGGACAACGCTTTGCTGAAATAGGCGATCGGCCTTTTATCCTGCACCAGAACCGCTCCCACTCCTCGTCCGGACGCATCACACTCGACGTGAAAGGGTTGCCCAAAATCGGGCAGCGACAACACGGGTGCTGTTGTCATAGCCTTCTTCAACGCCCCCCAAGCTTCCTCGGCCTCTGCGTTCCAAGTGAAGCCTCCCTTCTTTAATAGCTCCGTCAACGGTTTGGCTATTTTTCCGTAATTCTTGACGAATCGCCGGTAGTACCCAGTCAGCCCCAAAAAACCCCTCAAGCTTTTTACTGTTCTCGGCCTTTCCCACTCGACTATGGCCTTAATTTTGTCTTCATCCATTTCCACGCCCTTGCTGGAGATTACGTGCCCCAAATATTTGACTTGGGTCTGTCCGAAGTCACTTTTCTTCCAATTAGCCACCCACCGTTCCCGTTGCAACGTCGACAATACGCTCTCTACATGCTCAAAGATATAAGAGGCTTAACCCTCCTCCACAAGACTTAACCTGTTAACCAAATAAGTGTTCAAAAGTAACTCAATGAACTAAACAACTTCCATTTATACTAATCATCTCCCCAAACCACTTAGTGTGTGACAGTTAAGTGCCACGCTCCCCCAACTAACCCTTCTAACTAACTCTCTTATTCTTCCTCTCATATACAATCCACCCATGTTTATCTTTAGGCCTATCATTATAGGTTAATATCTTGCTACGCAAGCACCTAAACATTTATTGAAAATGAAATTTGAAAGCTGGAACAGATTCACACAGTTGACAACAAAAGCAAAAACTGCATATGATGCACAAGACTTGACAAAACTAATAAGTGAAATTGAAAGTTGAAATTTGGAGGAAAACCTGGTTTCAAATAGTTGGAAACTGTTTGACCAGTTTTGAAGTGTTGGAGTTGGCACTCTAAGGTCTTCTTGTGTTTTAAATGGATGGTGCATGACTAAAAGTGAATTGTAGGTTGTTGAATTGTTAAATTGTTTCAAATATTTCAATTCCCTCCTAACCTTGCAACCAAGGCTTTCTTAAATTTTATAAGTCCTAAGGGCTTAACATTGGTACACAAGTATATCTAGAGCATATTAGCAGTCATTATTAAGCTCTAAAGTCCTTTGTAGTACTGTAGATACAAAGCTCTAAAGTCCTCTGTAGTACTCACAAGTTTTAATATCCTAATCTAGCTAATATGACCCAAAATCACCATGCTGCCCTGTCTCTCGGTTCACGCATTCATGGATTACCAGCACATCAATTCAGATACATTATTAGTCTAAACACCTATGCACTCCAACTAAGACAGTTACGCATATAATTTTTAAACCACTTGTATAAATTTATAATTCTAATTAGCCACTACAAATCTCATCTTCACTAAGTAAACAACACCAGAATTTGTTTGTCCAGAAAAATATACTACTTGTCGAACCCTCCCTCGACAATTTCATTTCAAAGAATGATACAACAAACTAATTGACTCAACAAACGCAAAATGAAAGAACTCAACATACAACTACAGCCAAGCTTGATTGATTCAATCAAAAGCACTCAGGGAAAGATCCCCATCACATAACTATGCAAAATTAATCAGGAAAGCTCCTCATGAGCTTGTTGCATCTGTTCCTAGAGCCTTTGTACACGAAAACTGAAAGAGCATCTATGAAGGCCTGATCTAGGCCTGAATCATGGAGATGGAAGAGTTGTTGTAAGGTAAGGATCAGATTCCAACATGTCAGGGTACTTATTGGACTGGGAAATTAACAAAGAGGACATATGCCTTATAAGGAATCTAACAAGCAAGTGAAAGAGACTAGAGATGAAAAGCATAATAGCTAGAATGACACAAATGAAAACAATTGCAGGACTTATTTTACTGCCAGATGAAGAAGATAGAGGAGGGACCAATTGCATGACTTTATTTCACCACTATGATATCTAATCAGATTTAAATCAGAATATGTTGTATATATTCTTATATATCTTTGACAGACACAAAAATTAGATTGTGTTCAATTATTGTGTGTTTCCTCTGCAACATATATTCATATATAAGTGCTAGAAGAATTACAAAAGTTACGCTTAAATTGGAAGCACTCTTGGTGGTATATTCATGAAGTCAGTCACAATCCACAGAGAACTATGAACTTTGATGAATTCAAGGAAGACAAATTGAAAGGGGACATTGGAGTAGCTGACAAAGTAAGGGAGCTCAAGGGGAATGGAAAAATATGCAATGGCAATGAAAAAGTCACTCAAATACTGCTAAACCAAGACGTTGGGGATGCTCCAAAGCCCTTCCGCATCACAATTGCAATGTCAATATTCCACTTCGATAACAAACATAGAGAGCACCATACGAACAAGTTTGTCTACTAATACCACTATTAATATAAGAATACATTTAATAATAATGGGGTGTATTATGAAAAATAATTTGGATAATTTCCTTGTGATAGGTTCGTAATGTTAAAACCCCTTTGAATTATCTTTTTTATAGTAAGAAATAGTAGGGTTCATCATTATAGCACTTCGAGAAAGAAAGAAAATAGGTGTTTCGTCCTTAATAAAACAAATATGGCTTATTCGTCAAAGCTCAGAACTGCACCAAACCTCCACCTTGTTGAACGGACCAGGGAGCCCTTCCTCAGCATTATCGTCTCCTTACGCCAACGTCGACAAACCACGAGGCCTCCACCAACCACTAAACCCTCGTCCCACCACGATTCAACTCTAATGGAGTCTCCCACCCACCACGTCGCGATTAAACCTAAAACAATTCTACAAGCCATTGGTCAGATTGGGGGAAAACACAAATTAAAAAAAGGGTCTAAGGCCGTCGGTAAATTGCCGCTAGTAATTAGCGTTTTTACTATAACGAAATTGTGATTGGGATTATTTTCTTTCATCAAATTATTGTGGTAACGGTGCTTGATGTAGTTACGATACTTGGTGTGATTGCGGTGATTCGTGTGGTTGTCGTGCTTCTTGTGATTTATGTGAAAAACGTCTTCAACATAATCGTTATTGGAAGAAACGGGTAAGAAGTTATTTTTTTTGTTTAGGGCTAATCAGAATTCACTTTCATGATTGTTTCGTGAGGGTATGTAGTTCGATGGTGCTCTAAGCTCTTTTAGTTTTGACTTTACAATGTACTGTGTTGGGTGAAGGAGGTACCTAACATGAAGCATTTCAGGGATGTGATGGATCAGTGCTACTGAACTCAACAACCAATCAGGCTGAAAAGAATGCTCCTCCCAATCTCACAGTCAGAGGCTTTGACTTCATTGACAGAATAAAGAGCCTTGTTGAGGCCGAATGCCCTGGCGTGGTCTCTTGTGCTGATATCCTAACTTTGGCAGCCAGAGACACCATTGTAGCCACAGTAGAGCTTAATCTTTATCAAAAAAGCTAAAGTATAACCACAGAAGACTTCTGCTTCGTCTTTATCTACACTTCCATTTTGATAACAAAAAATGACTCGTTATGGCTTTCAGGGTGGACCCTTTTCGAAAGTTTCAAACTTTGCTGCTAGATCTCTTCTAATAAGCAACAGAATTTAGAGGGGATTTATTGTGCTGCATGCACACAACAGAGTTAATGTATTTTTGTGTAGTTCTTTTTTTCATTATTACTGATGTACTTTTTCGCTGTTTTTGTTAATTAAATGCATTTTTTGTTTAATTGAAGATGATTGTTTATTTATTTATTCTTGGTTATGGATTAATTTATTGATTAATAACATTTATCATTTGGTGAATAAACTAACATGTTTTTTAAGCAAAAAGAAAAACAAACTTTGTCAAGCAAAAATCACTAAAGTTAAGATAAAAGGAAAATGGAGATGTGAACATTACTTTTATATTAAGATAATTTATTCTTATATTATAAATTGAAGTTTCTATTTAAAAACGTGAAGATATTTTAATATCTTTTTATACATTATTCATATTTTCAAAAAAATCCCACTTAATAATAAAGAACGTGGTATTCTGAATTATTTTAAGTCACGATTAATTAAAATAGTATTCAATATAATCAGCGTGTAAATAATATTTCTGTCAACAATCATTCATAGAATGTACGTTGAATGTAGTTTTTCATTTTTGGTTTAAACCTTTAAATCATCTTTATTTTTGGGGCTATTTCCCAATTTCGTCCCCCTTTTATTAAAACTCCCAATTTGGTCTTCAAAAGAGCTAATTTCAATCAAATTGACCCTTTCCGTTAAAAAAAGTTAACGCCGTGAAGTTTTTGGACAGCACAGTGGATGAGGTGTTAATGTATGCACAGGTGGCCTTTGTAGTGATGAAACGTGTCAATGATCTGATGAAACGTGAAATTTGACAAAAAGAATAATATTAGCATCTGAAATATACCATTTAGCTTAAAATGAAGTTAAATATGGGATTCATATTGGAATTTTCATTAAGTTGAGAGGAATTGGGGTTTCGAAAGGGGGAAATGCGAAAGCTGAAGAAGCAAAAAATAAGAGTGGGTTGTTCTGTGTTCGTTGTTGTTGAAGATTGGGAAGCTTGTGAATTTTCGAAAGAGGGAAGTGCGATAGCTGAAGAAGAAAAAATGTCCATGGGTCATTCTTGTTCCTCATCCACTTGCAATGAGTGTCGAAGAAAGCATTTGCGCTCTATGAGCTGTCGTGGAGATGGAGGCTGGAACAGGAATGATGGTTCGATCATATGCCATTGTGGAGAAAACTGTGTGCTGAGGACTGCTAAAACTCTTAAGAATCGAGGCAAACAATTTTGGGGTTGCCCTAGGTATAAGGTTGGAAGTGAAAATGGTGGATGCAACTACTTCAAATGGTGCACTGATTGGGAAATTGAAGAAAGTGTTAGCTGTAAGGTGTTGGAAGCAAATTATGAGAGGTTGGTGAAGAGTTTTGAAAATGAAAGGGATAAGAAGATAGCTTCTGTGCAGACAGCTGTGATGGGTGTTCAAAGTTGGATGAAAATTTTGGTTGGGGTTGTTAGTGTTGTATGTGTAATAAACATCGTTATCATTGCAATGTTGATGGGTAGGGCTTGATAAGTTAGTTGTGTTTTGGTTTTAGTTGTATAATTTTCAGATGTTTAATGAAGATGTATTAAGTTTTCCCTGTATCAGTTTGTATAAGTTTGCAATGTATCAGTTTGGTATGAAGATGTATCTTATGTTTAATGAAATGATAGTTTGGAAGAAATGAGTTTAATTGTTGTGTCTGTTAAAGATTATTTGAAAACCAAGAGTTAAATTTATTTGGTTTCATGAGTGGGACCTGAATAGCATAACATGATTTATTTTGAAACCATGACTTTAATTGTAAAACATGTGCGTATAAGTTGTAAAACAATGACTTTAATAAAGGCTCCATCAGTTGGACCTGAATAAACATACAGAAGGCAGGACCAATTTCATTCCCCAAATAAACAACTCAACTCCAATAAAGAAAGTGCAAATGTCAAAATCAACATTTGTATATAAAGCACTGATAAATAAAGCACATGTCTGTTACATAGTGAAACATAAACCGATAATTAAAGCACTGATCCATTGTTCACAAAAGTACCATTATATAGGAGACTTTGGTCTATTACATACTGAAACATAAACCGATAATTAAAGCACATGTCTGTAACATGATAAACATTTACTACAACTAAAACATATAATATTCTTCAGCTCTGAACTGGTTGTTCTCCATCTGGTTGATCCTCAGGCAATGAACTGGGTTGTTGTCCATCTTGTTGTGCTTGGTTTCTCTGGGGACAGTTTTTCTTGTTGTGACCAGGTTTCCTACACATGCCACATCTCTTGAGTAATCCTCCTTTTGACATTCTGGTGCTACTTTTCTGCAACTCCCATTGCTCTAACCTTCTTTTCTTCTTTGGACGACCAGGCATCTGTCTTTTTGATGGAGGCATAACATCTGGATATTCGGTTACCTCCCACAGATTGCTTCCATTAATGGGAAAAATAATAGAGGAATAAATTTCCTCATAGGCTGACTTTGTAAAGCATGCAGGTACGTATTGTTGTGCATCTATGTTGAGTAACCTCATTGCAGCCAATGCATGTACACAAGGTATTCCTGAGATGCTCCATTTCCTGCAGGAGCATGAATATTGATCTATATCCACCACAAAATTGTCCCCAGTTTGGGACACATGTCGGACTTCAAACAGTCTATGTGCAGACCAGCTGTGAAGATAAGGCAACATTAGTTATATAATAGCTTGTATCACATAACGAAAGAAATGCACTTAATTCTTGGATACCTGGGAATCCAATGCTTTGTTAGTAGTAACTCCTTTTGTAGTCAACTCAGTATTTTAGGGCAAATGGATGACTTAAATGAGGTTGCCCTTGTCCTATTAGTCGCCCATCTCTTCATCATGTATAGTCTGATTTCCTCCAACATTGTAATAATAGGTTTTGTCCCTGTATTGACTAGAACATTGTTGAATGCTTCTGACATATTATTTACCAAAGTATCACATTTAGCTGTGCTTGTGAACCTTGATCTAGACCAAAACCTGCAATAAACATGTATGACATATTATTTACTCAGTTCATTGCACTACACAAGTTAAAAACCTGTTACATAATGTACATGCACTACACAAGTTAAAAAAACTGGAATAAGGGAACCATTTACCTTGGAGGAAGAGCCATGAGGTGTCGAAAAGCATCTTCATTCACCTCTTTCATACTTGTCATGATATTCTCCCATTGTTGTGGGTGAGTTGCTAAAGCTGCCCTCCACATAAGCTTTTTCATATTCTTTCCAGGAAATTTCTTCCTGAAGTTGGCATATAAATGCCTTACACAAAACCTTTGTGCAACTCCAGGAACAACATCTTGTACAGCTTGTTTTAGACCCTGTCAATCAGTGAACAAAAGTTAGATGATGAAGTCATTTATATAATAGAATAGAAAAAAAATTTAATGGAAGGTACCTTCTGTTGATCTGACATGATTGTAAGTGAAGAACACACATCTGGACCACCTAAGTCTTCAATCAACAACTCCAGAAACCATGTCCAAGTGTCCTTGTTCTCAACTTCTACTATTGCATAGGCTAGTGGCAACATTTGGTCGTTTGCATCTCGACCCACAGCAGTTAGTAGCTCACCACGATGTCTACCTTTCAAAAGGCTCCATCAAGGCCAATGATTGGCCTGCATGAGACAAAGCTATCTTTACATGCCTTTAGGCATGCATAAAACCTCCTGAAGATTGATTTGCCATTATATGGATCAACTTTGACCTTGATTATGGACCCAGGGTTTCTTGTTAATAACTCATGAGCATAATCATAAATTCTACTATATTGCTTAATGAAGGACCCTGCCACTTCATCTGATGCATGGGCTTTGGCCCTGTATGCCATATTCTTGGATATTGCTATGTTCCATTTCCTAGTAAATTTATCTCTAATATCAACTCCCTTTACATTAGGATTCTCTCTTATTGTTTTTTCCAGTTTTCTACTAAGCCATTTTGCATTGAATAGCCGCAACTTGTGTTCCCTACTGCATGTATGGTTGTCAACCATAGTCCTTAGTTGCCATGACTTCACTGCATCCATGAAACCAAAATATGCCACCCACGGACATTCTCCTTTTGATCCCTTACATTTAACCCTTACTCTTTTTCTATCATTTTTAACAATTATTAAATTTTTTCCATTCTCTACTCCATAAGATTTGATAGCATCAAGAATGTCATTTTTATCCGCGAAATATGTTCCCACTTCCCAATTGAAATTAACCATTTCTTTTGGCATAGTAAAGGTAGAAAAATGACCATACCCCTCTTCATCTCCGCTTTCTTCATCACTTATTTGAGAAGAAGTCAAGTCCTCAGATTCTCATTCATCATTAAACCAACTCGAATCATCAATCTCATCTTCTTCACTATCTGACTCAGACGCAGGTAAAAAAGGTTCAACCACAACCTCCATCTCAAACTCATTATCAGGTAAATCACACTGCACATTTATGTCTACTAGTCCATCATCATTATTCATCTCACCATCATCACCATCATGTGATGTACTCCAATCACGGACTTCTACTTCTATATCCTCCAAGTCTTCTACTTCGAAGTCTTCTACTTCAGCATCACCTTCCTCAACCTGCACTTCAGCTGCTTCCTCAACCACAGCTTCCTCACCATTACCTTCCTACCATTACCTTCCTCTACCTGCACTTCAGCTGCTTCCTCAACCACAACTTCCTTACCATCACCTTCCTCAACCTGCACTTCAGCTGCTTCCTCAACCACAGCTGCTTCCTCAACCATAGCTTCCTCAGCTTCTATCATCTCACCCTCATTTTCAACTGCTCTTGTCATGTCACCCTCATACAATTGTTGTCTCAAACCATCATCCATACCCTCACCACACTCATTAATCTTAGGTGCAACTTCGTCACCTCCTTCATCAACGTTGTATTCAATCATTTGAATCACTTCAGCTTCAGACACATTATGCACAACATATAAATGAACTTGTCCATTTAAGTGAGCTAAATTCACCATGTGCATGGCACCTACGTCATCAGACAATGGTTCTAGCCTATCATCCAAAACAGGACCACATCCAACAAAAAACCACAATTCCTTAAAACCATCGTACCCTAAACTTTTTACTACACTCACTACAACAAAATATGACCACACGTCAGGATCAAAAAGCATTGTATGACTTTCTCCTTTATACTTGAGGCACCCCTCATTGACGAACTTACCCCCATGGTGAATAACAACCTCTATATCGCCCATCACACACAACAATATTCTACACCTACAAATAAGCCTAAAAAGACAAAAGACACTGCTTATAAAACTGATAATGACACAACAAAAGAAATGTAACTATGGGAGACATGGGGAGATGGGGGACCACAACACATTATCAAAACAACATATCTTCAGACAACCCCAACCCCACAATGTACAAACCATCCCCACATAACAAGATAAACATCACAATATTAAATCCGTACTAACCTTCCACCAACTTCCACTCGAACAACTCGAACCACTTGACGCAAACGTACTATCTGACTTCGCGATTGACTTCCAAACTCCAATGACGAAGCTTCAAAGCCCTAATGGAGTCTGTATCCTCTCTGCTAATGACTTCGCGCAAGCTTCCGATGCAATCTCCTCTCACAATTTCGCTCCAAATTGAATCCCAATTTCACTTTAATATGTAACCTTAAATCCCTAATCAGATTTAACAATCTATTTTAAGCTAAATGGTATATTTTAATCAAATTCCACGTTTCATCATATCATTGACACGTTTAATCACTACAAAGGCCACATGTGCATACATTAACACCTCATCCACTGTGTTGTCCAAAAACTTCACGGCGTTAACTTTTTTTAACGGAAAGGGTCAATTTGATTGAAATTGGCTCTTTTGAGGACCAAATTGGGAGTTTTAATAAAAGGGGGACGAAATTGGAAAAGAGTCCCAAAAATAGGGATGATTTAAGGGTTTAAACCTTTATTTTTCAAATTGAAGTATATCAGCATAAGTATAGTTACAAAATTATGGCTTTTCTTCAATGCACTTTGGACACCTGCATCTGAAACCATAATTAACTCATAATCTACAAAATTATGATTTAATTAGTTGAACATAAATCTTTATTATGTTTAATGTCACAAACAAAATTACAACAGAGGTAAGAAAAAATCTAACATGCCAATGATACGTCCATAGATTTCAGGAAGAATACTGGAAAGCGTCAAGGATGCCATTTAAAGCTAAAGTTTCACGAAGAAATAAGTGAAATTGTGTCACCGGGCATACACATAAAGAATAGATCACAAAATCAGTAAGGATACATGACTCACATTCCTTGTCAAATATGGCTGCCTTAAGAAGTTGTAGAGACTGAAACATCAAATTACCATGCATAAAATTAGTTATACGATAAGCATAAAATCACTGAATATATCATTTCCTACCATGCATTCAAATGCCAACTCTTTGATTTGCAGCCCAAATGATACTTCGTTAGAAGAATCCACATCATGCAAAGCAATGCTGATGGTAACCCCTTTAAGGTCTTCTCATTTAAAGGAGTATCAACTTCAACTAAGACTAAAGAAAGGGAAGTAGAATAAGGACTTAATCTTTTCTTTCTAAAGTCTTAGCATGTTTCTTTACTTAATAACATTTAATTTGCTTTGTAGGTTACCAATAAAGGTTGCATAAAATGCCTACACTTCCTAGGAAGCTTGCCAATCAAAGGAGCACAAAGGAAGCTAAGAAGTGTGTACTTTGCAAGACAACCATGCAGCTGATTTGAAGCACATACCAGCTGCCACGTTTTCCACATTTTCCATGTGAAAAATAGCCAGCCATGGCTTACACTCTTTGCAGCACATGTTCTCCATATTTCCCACGTGAAACATACAACCCATGTGGACTACACTTCTTCAGCACATGCATTTGAAATTCTGTAGCTTCCATAGCACATGCTTGTAAGTCTCAGTAGCTTCCCTAGCAAGATTCATAGCCTCTTCTCCTATAAAGAGAGAGCTTCATTCTTGTAAATTCAACTTGAATGAAATTAGTGTTATGCTGTCAAAATTCAGTCACTTCTTTCAAGTTCAAACTCTTTGCTAGCTTTAGCTTTGCATCCTCTAGTTTCTTTCCCCTTAGAAAACTTGTCTGAGCTAGACTTCATCACCACAATCCATCCAAAACACGTTCTCACCTTTTATCAAACACCTACCGTGCATAACCTTCAACCTTCAAGAACTTCATTCCGCTGCAACTTCTGATTGGGATTGCTGTTCGTGCTCGAAGTACGAAAGTTTTTCCTATCATTTGGCATCAAGAGCCAGCACGTCCACGCGTCTACACGAGAGCTAAGTCCAGCTTCCATTTCGTTTTCCAATTCTGTCATGTTTTGTTCTTACGATGTCACTGTTACATTGCTTTTGCTGTTTTGATTCATTCTGTTTGAGTGAATTTTGATTCGTTCACTATTCCATAGGTGTTTTTCCTTCATTTTAATCGGTGCAATTCATTCATTTTGGTTCAATTCAGCTTCCAATTTCATTTTCCAGTTTTGTTTCACGGTCATGTGCAACTCTCTGTTGCCGTTTTTAGTCTGTCACATTTTTGAATCTGTTCAGCGCATGCTTTTCGTTTTTCCATGTGTTCAATGCATTTTCTAGCTCTATTTTGATCATATAAAGCAATGAGGCATTGCCTAGCTTTGATCAAAGAAGTTTAGAGCATTGACCGAGAGTTTCCGTTTGCACATTCTGCATCAAAACTTAATTCTAGTTTGATCATGTGTACATCGTTTTTGTCCGGATTTCTTGATCCAATTGCTTGAGACAAACTTATTTGATGACCTTATACATGTTTCAAGTGCTAGAAATCTGTATTCATCACTGAATATAAAAAAGAGTGTTTGAGTTCATCAAAATCTGGTTTCAAAAATCTGCATTGAAAGTTAATTCTGGATTGAGCTGGTGCAATCTGTTTTGTTACGAATTTTTGTTCCTGAAGCTTGATAAAAGTTTGTTTAATGTTTCTGAACGTGTTTCAAGTTGTATCTCTTCATATTAACCACTGCAATGCAAAAAGCGTACTTGAGTTGATTCAAAATGTTCCAAAACTCTGGTTTCAAATGCTGTCACAGTTTCACTAAAGTTATGCACCGTGCTGCCTGTCCTAGCTTGGTTTTAGGCTTCAAAAATCTCCTAGCTATAATTCAGAAGCTAGATCTAGTGATTTAGGACTTCTTTGAGTCTTTAATTGAGCTATCCAGTTTTAAATTCTCTGCTGTCAAAATCTGGTGCAGTTTGGTGAAAAACATTCTGGAAAATTGGCAACTTACACGGTGTTTTTGAGTATTGTTGTGCTTCTGTGATGATTGAACGTCTGTACATGTATAATTGACCATTTCAAACTTGTTCTTACTGTTCATATGGTCATTTTTTTGACCTTTCTGAAAAACACACCAGCCACACCATTAAATTCTGTTAAAATTAGAAGTCAAGCACTGAAATTCTGATATGCAGTTTTGTTTGGCTGTTTAAGTGTTTGGACATATTCCATTTGCTGATGCAAACTTGTTTGAAGTGTCAATTATACATTTGAATCACTGCCATTGAGTTTGACCAGTGCAGTTTCCATTATTTTTGCCACATTTCTCAAGTCTGATGCAATATAGGTGCATTTTTCTGCCTGAGTGATCTACTGCTACTGTCCGTTAGTGAATTTGCCTGTTCTGGTGCTTTTTAAACATTGCTGCACATATATTCTACCATTTAAAAGCTTTGTGTACTGTTCCTTTAGTCAATTTTGAGCACTTATACCAAATCTGCACCCAAACCGTTCATTTTGCTTGAAATTGGGAAGTAGACCAGTGTTATTCTGTTGTGGGCAGTTTCTTGGCTGTTTGAGTGCTTGTACACCTTCAAATTGATGATAAAAACTTGCTTGCACCATCAATTAACCTTTCCAAACACTGCCACACAAATTTGAGTTTGAAAGCACCACTTTAAGTGTCATTTTTTTCTGATGCAGAAGTTCATTTTTGGTGCTGTTTGCAACTTTGCTTTATTCAAATATCAATTTTGGATTGGAAAAAGCTGGTTTACTGTTTCCAGATGAACTTACATGATCAAAAAAGTGTAACTAAATCATAAAAAGCGTTTAAAAACCAAGCAATCCAGTTTTGACCATCAAAACCGAAAATACCAATTTCTGCATCTCTTTGTGGCATTTTGTCAAACAGTTTGGCTTTTTCATCAAACACTTTCACTGCACTTGTTTTTTATCTTCGTTTTGAGTTTTTCTTGCTTGTTTAATCTGTTCTAGACCCTCTCCTAGGATCCTTTTGCGTGCCATCTTTGTTTTCCAGCCCAAGTTCATTAGAAATCACTTTTCTTGCAAATTCCACTTTGTTGTCACGTAATGTACTGGAAATTTCTGGTGCAGAATGCATTTTGGTGCTAACTCACGGTTTTCATGGTTTGTTTGGTTTATGGTGCTGCTGTGGTGGAGTTCTAGCATCCAGTTTGCTTCTCCAAAAGGGGTAGCATCTTAAGGAGTGGAAGCATTGTTAAAGTAAGCATAAGTTGGGACTTGAGAGCACCTAAAACACAACTGTCCAGCAACCTTTTTCAGTAGCAAAAGTTGCATTTCAGCACTGAATTTTCAGCAGCAGTTTCAGCAACCATAACACCTTTTGGCTCCTACTTTTTTGGCCCAGAACTTTGTGAATTGGCAGCCACACTTGGCATTTTCATTTGTAGACATTTTACTTGTACTTTTTGCTTCATATCATGGAACATTTGTGTTCAATTTCATTTACTTTTGCAATTTGAGTAGCTTGGGAAAATGCTTATCAAGCAATTCCAAGTACTCCATTAAACATTGTAATAGTTTAGTTGCGCATCTTAGTGCGAAAGTGTGTCAAGTGGCTCCAAATGTCATTTGCACTTTCACTTAGGGCCGTGTTTCTTTTTCCATTCACTTGACATTCTTTAAAATTTTGATTGTTGATATTTTTGTTTTAAGTCTCCGTGATATCTAGGAGCGCGTTTCATTTAGATAAACCTTCATTTGGTTTCTAGGTGCATTTCATCTTGCATTCAAAAAGTTTTTGAAAGACTTCTACATTGAAACTTGGGTAAGAAACGTCAGGAGAAACTCTGGCTAAGGAAGGACAAGGTTTTTAAGCCTGTCCATTGTGACTCACCTCTCCTTCCTGGGAGCTATTCAGTTTCTTCACCTTTAGAATCTTTATAGAAATCTTTCACAAAAATCTAAAAAGTTTTGATGTCTTTGTTATGATTCTTATAGGTCTTCTTCTTCATATAGATCCTCTAGGTCTTCTAGTCTTCATCAACCAATTAGTTTCAAAGAAATTAAAAGAAAACTTGATGAAGCTAGAAGAAGAATTTGTTCATTTTATGAATTTGAAAAGATTGAGGATGAGTTGTATAAACAAGCTAGGCACAATATTCCATTTTTTGGTGAGGACATTGGTGCATTGACATACCTAGCTTGGGAAAAAGACATTGATGACTTGCATTCATTCATTGCTAGAAAAAGTAAACATGAATCATATTTTCATTCTAGCAATAATACATCTCATGTCCTTAGTCTCTACACATCTAGATTTGAAATACATGCAAGAGAGTGGTGGGATGCAAGGCAATATCTTGTTAGGATAGGTAGAAAATCCCCCATCCATGATTGGAATGAACTCAAAGCTTGCATGAGAAGAGAGTTTGTGCCTTCAACCATTAAGAGAAACCTATAATCCCTAAGAGCTTACATTGAAGATGGGAAAACATTTCTTGAAAGCTTAAATGACAATGGTTTCCTTCATAGAGAACTAGAATTTGAAATTCGACTTAAAGAGTTAAAGGTTGAGACACTAGAGTTGAAAGTTAAGAGACTAGATGTTGAGAGACAACAAGAAGAAAAAAGAGAGAGAAGAAGAAGAGAAAAAAGAGAGAGAAGAAGAAGAGAGAAAGAAAAAAGAGCGAGAGCGAAGAGAAGAGGAAAAGAAGAAAGATGAGGAACATAAAGAGAAGGAGCCCTTGCTAAAGAAGGCAACTCCTACTCTCACCATCACCATAGAACCTAAAAGGGAAGGATTCTCATTCTTTACTTCTTTTCCAATTATTTTGCACTCTTCCCTTATTAATTTTTCTTGCCATTTCATATTCTCTGCAATCCTTTTCAAAACATGGCAATTCAAAACTTGAGTTCATGTTACCCTTGTGTACACAAGTAACTCAAGATAACAATCAAATAACTTGGGAATATGGAATTCTCCATTTTTCCAAGACTAATTTTCAGAAATTCTTTTTCAAAAATACAAGACTTTTATTTTGTCTTCTTATCTTTGCATCTCTCTTATTCATCATACTCATTTTTGCTATCTTTTGTAGATATATCTTTGACCCGGAAGGAAAATAAACACCAGAGTTGTGCTTCTTTATTTCTTCCCGATTTGAGGATAAATCGTTTTTAAAGAGGGAGGGAATGATGGTAACCCCTTTAGGGTCTTCCCATCCAAAGAAGTATCAACTTCAACTAAGACTAAAGAAAGGGAAGTAGAATAAGGACTTAATCTTTTCTTTCTAAAGTCTTAGCATGTTTCTTTACTTAATAACATTTACTTTGCTTTGTAGGTTACCAATAAAGGTTGCATAACATGCCTACACTTCCTAGGAAGCTTGCCAATCAAAGGAGCACAAAGGAAGCTAGGAAGTGTGTACTTTGCAAGACAACCATGCAGCTGATTTGAAGCACATACCAACTACCACGTTTTCCACATTTTCCATGTGAAAAATAGCCAATTGTGGCTTACACTCTTTGCAGCACATGTTCTCCATATTTCCCACGTGAAACATACAACCCATGTGGACTACACTTCTTCAGCACATGCATTTGAAATTTTGTAGCTTCCATAGCACATGCTTGTAAATCTCAGTAGCTTCCCAGCAAGATTCATAGCCTCTCTTCTCCTATAAAGAGAGAGCTTCATCTCTTGTAAATTCAACTTGAATGAAATTAGTGTTATGCTGTCAAAATTCAGCCACTTCTCTCAAGTTCAAACTCTTTGCTAGCTTTAGCTTTGCATCCTCTAGCTTCTTTCCCCTTAGGAAAGCTGTCTGAGCTAGACTTCATCACCACAATCCATCCAAAACACATTTGCACCTTTTATCAAACACCTACCGTGCATAACCTCCAACCTTCAAGAACTTCATTCCGCTGCAACTTCTGATCGGGATTGTTGTTCGTGCTCGAAGTACGAAAGTGTTTCCTATCAAATACACATGTCATACACAACATTTTCTCAAACCAATTCTTTTTCGCGTGCAACCAAATCCTTCATTATCAAATTTCATTTCACTACAACAATGATTTCAAAAATAAATTACCTACATGATCAAACTCTATATTCCTAATTCCTCCTCTATTTCCATGAAAACAAAAATCAACTTAGTTCCTGAAGAAGACCAACTCCAACCTTTTGCTCTTGAGGTTTCTTTTAAGGTTAAATGATTATTTCATCTTTCGCGAATTTCATAGATAACACATCTCTAATCTCAGATATTAAATTCGGTTGAAGTAAAGAAATCCCTAAATAACCCTAATCTAAGTTTCCATTGAAAAATAGGAAACTTTCTAATTTCAAAATTTTAATTTCTAAGTGTACACATGACATGAAACGTGACACACCATTAGTCAAATCACTCAAAAAGTAACATCATTGGTTTTTGAGGACTAAATCTAACTGTTTCAGTCAAAAAGAGAATGAAAATAAGAACTAAACCCAGAACCATTTGATAATTGAGAGACTAAAAATATATTTAATCTTAATAACAATTTATATTAATTCATGTATTACATCGTGAATTTTGTTCTTATTTATTTTGTTGTTGCCGATTTTAGATCAATGAACATTTTTATCTTATAACGTTGTTTAATTAATTAGCATTAGGTATATTTTTATTATTATTATTAATGTTAGCAGTTATATAAATTAAATTGTATGATTAATTATTTCTGTGATTAATTTAGTTTAATTACATTTTTTAAAGACCAAACATTAGTTATCTTTTTGATATATCATATATTAATTAGCAATATTTGATTCATTATTTAATATTAATTTTTGAATTATTAATTATTATTTCAAACTGAAATTATTAATATCGTACATATTTGCAGATATACAAATGAAATTGTATGATTAATTCTTTTTTAATCAATTAAACTTAATTACATTTTCTAGAAGTCAAACATTAATTATCTTTTTCATGTATTAATTGATAAAATTTGATTTATCATTTAATATTAATTGTTTAATTACTCATTATTGTTTAATACATCAATGTGAAATTATTAATTATTAATTTTATTATGTTTCAATACAATGATTATTTATATTTATTATTTAATTATTATTTTAAATAAAATATTTAATTATTTATTATATACAAATATTGTAATTGATTAATTGATTCTTTGATTTTTTTTTAGTTCTTTTATATAAAATAATAAGAATGAATTACTGTTCAAATTAATGTTATTATTAAAAAATTATAATTAACTTCAAATAAAATTTAAAACGTTAATTATAAGCTCAGTACAAATAAATTTGCTACAAGCATTTTATTTTTCAAACCATTCAACTGTGTTTTTTTCCAACAGTAACATTTTCTCAAAAAATTCTTTCTTTTTTATTTTTTTTTTCATAATAACAATTTTATATTACTTTCTATTGAAATTTAAAAAAAAACACTTTTAAGAATAAAAGGTTAAATTTAGAATAGAATACAAAATAGAATCAAATATACTTTGGATATTGTTTAAATGAAAAATAAAATAACATTGTTTGTAGATTAATATATTTTTCACTGCCCAAATCCTATCTTCTGTGTTCAATAAAAAAGTTTATACAAATTTACGAATTAAATTGTAATAAAAATTAATTTTATCAATATCCAATTATACACACTAAAGTGATTTGGTTATGCATTCACTACACTCTTTTTTCACAAATGTCCATAATAAAGGTCTAAAAATAGAAAAAGCCGTTTCATGATATATTAAAATTCTTGCCATTAACACTTTTTTCTCTTATAAATATTTACCAACAAACACTTTTATTCATATTATTTAGAAACATTTAATCATAAAAAAATTAATTAATGCAAGAGATACTATGAATTGAAATATATAAAAAAGAAATCAGTTCTTTTTAATTAAGACTGATCAATATGAACCGAAAGACTAAAAGTAATATGGATAACTTTAATACTCGTTAACTTGTTACTATGTGCGAGATAAGCTTATCAAATAATTTGAAATTTTTGAAGGCTTTACTTCTTGAACCCCTACAATTTCTTTTCGCACCTTTGATCATTTTCTAAGTGTAACTTCCCGAATATATGTTTCGAAAAAATTTCAAAATAAGTTTTCCAAAAATTTTTAGTATAGAATTTTCAGAACAAATAAAGTACATTTTGAAATAGGTTTTTTGGAATGAAAATATTATCTAAGTGTTTTCCGAGTTGCAATTTCTTTTCAAATTTTCTCTCTATTATTATAGGGGTGTAGTTAGTAATTTTGGGGTGTAGGAAGCATTTGTTAAGTGAGTAGAAGTCCATAACTACAAGCTGAATCCAATAGTAATAGCCCCATAATCAAATGGGAGGTTACTTTAAAAGTAAGTTTATTTATCTTGTATCTTGTATCATTTATCTCCCAACACACTGCTAAAAAAAACATTTTATTCTTTCACAAAACCAAATATCAATAATTGATAACTGTTTTTTTATTTTAAAATAGGCAGATTTACCTAAATTCAATATATAAAATATAATTTATTTTCTATACTAATAACATGAGTTTTTCTTACTAACTATTGCTCCAAAAAATACACTTAAATATAAGAATTAATATTAAACAGAAAAATTCCAAATATTTTGTTGAATATTATTTAATAAAATTATATCTTTGTTATTTTGTGTATGTGATAAAATATTAATAAAAAAGTTTGAGTATATTTTTAAAAATGATGTCGTGTGAAGGATTTAAAATTATCATTGAAGGTGGTAATAAATAATATATAACAGAATACTAAGTTTCCAAAATCCTTGAAGAGTCCGGTGAAACAGTAGGTAACCCGAAATTGGAGGGAAGCATGACAACACAAAAAGCAACATGAATCTTTGCAAACATGAAATGAAACTAACTACCTAAATTAATGCTAAGGAAGAATGTACGACTCATGAATGTTTTGCATTTGCCTGTTGCAGTCGTGTCACCGATTCTCCAAATTCAATTATTTTTTTTTTCTCTTCCATTTCAGAAGCGAACAACACAGACTCTCTGAACGCGTCGAGGCAATTTCGTTTCCCAGTTTCAAGGATTGGCGGGCCAAGAAGACTTCATCATCCTAATTCAATTAAATGCCATTTTCTAAAGAACAAGAACCCATGTTGTTGTTTTTGCTGCTCTTTCTGCTTTGATCGTCTGAAATGCAACCTCTGTTCTGAGAAACTGTTTCGTGTTATAATCTCATTGGTCCCATTGGCATTCCCACTTTTTGTTTTTTTGAATTTTCTTGCCATTTCTGAGTATCATCAAGTTCAGATTTAATAGAGAATCAGAAATGGCTAACGAATCCTCTTCAAATGGGTCGCCCATGTTGGATTCCATTACGGCTTCGCCTCCGCCACCGTCCTCGTCGCAGCAGTCATCGGACGACGCAGAGGCTCCGCCACCCTCGGAACCGCCGCCGCAGCCTTCACAGTCATCGCCTTTACCATCGCCGTCAACGTCACCACCACCCCCAGAAATCTCTTCTCCTCCACCTACCGTACCTCCGCCGACACCGGAGAATTCCCCTCCTCCACCAACGCCGGTTCATTCACCGCCACCACCAACTCCTTCTACTTCTCCACCACCTACCCCTTCTACTTCTCCACCTCCTCCCCTTTCTCCGTCGCCACCTCCGCCAGATCAATCTTCACCCCCGCCAAAACGTTCTCCGCCTCCTCCGTCACCAAGACATTCAGCTCCACCACCTTCTCCTACACCGCCGCCACGTTCACAACCACCGTCACCCTTACAACCGTCACCTTCACCGCCACCTCCACAATCGTCACTATCACCGCCACCTCCATCACCGCAATCTTACGCTCCTCCTCCACAGTTCCTTCGGCCTTCAACTCCAACTTCAATTCCACCTTCACCGGTTTCCCGTATTACCTCGCCTCCGCCGCCGCTGCAGACAGCTCCAGCGTCAACACCCCATTCACAACTGCGACATCCACCAGGATTACCACCGGCAATATTACCAGCATTACCTCCGATTTTCCATATGTCTCCTCCCCCGAAGAGCAACCTTCCGCCGGTGTCTCCAAGCTCCTCCGGTACTAATAGTACAGGACAAATTGTTGGTCTTGCTCTCGTCGGGGTTTTCATCATTGCCTTTGTTGCTATGGTTATTTTCTTTTTATTAAGGAATAAGAGAGGGAACAACTATTCCGCGCCCTCCCCTGGAAAATCTAACATAAGAGGAGCAGGTACACCAGGAGGTAAAGCATATATTTTCTGCAATCATCTTCGTTGTTATTGGTGTTCTAACCAGTTCCCTTCTGCTCAACCAAAATCGAAAGATGAACATCAAAACAAATAACAAGAAAAGTTCTTGTCTTTTACAATTACCACTTAAAAAATGATGTTTTATAATTTGTAGCAGTTCTTTAACTGTGTATATATATATATATATATATATATATATATATATATATATACACTAATTTTAACTTTTTCTTGGAGAAACTCATTCCATTCTTCTTAATTACTTTTTTTTTAGAAATCTTTACGGAGAAGAACCCAAACATACCTGTTGTTATCATGTCTAATGATTTTGGTGTGATAAAGTGCAGATGTGCATTACTTTGTAGAGGAGCCTGGTTTTGGGAATGGAGCACAACAAGGTGGCATGCATATAAGATCTCCTTCAGATCCGGCTCTGAGCGGTGGTCAGTTAGTTTTTACCTACGAAAAGATTGCGGAGATCACTAACGGGTTTTCCAGGGAAAACATCATAGGGGAGGGGGGATTTGGGTATGTTTACAAGGCTTCCATGCCTGATGGTAGAGTGGGGGCGCTTAAGATGTTGAAGGCTGGTAGTGGGCAGGGAGAAAGAGAGTTCAGGGCTGAGGTTGACATTATCAGCAGAATCCATCATCGACATTTGGTTTCACTGATTGGTTATTGCATATCAGAACAGCAAAGAGCGCTCATCTATGAGTTCGTTCCTAATGGGAATCTCAATCAGCACTTGCAGGGTGTGAGTTTCTGTTTTTTTTTTTTTAAGAAATGAATTTCTTGCTTTTCTATGTTTATGAAGTGATTCTCATGTCATAATTGGTCGTTTGTGCCCTGCTCCTCACAGGAAGTGAATTTCCAGTTTTGGATTGGTCCAAGAGGATGAAGATAGCAATTGGTGCTGCAAGGGGCCTGACATATCTTCATGATGGATGTAAGTTTATCTTGCATTTGTGCTATGAGATTATCTTTTCTAACATACAATACATTAAAGCAATTGATAGAAGCCATTTTCTCTAGAACATGGTGCCATTTTACTAGAACAATTGATAGGGAGTCCAATACAACTTAGATTCTAATGTGCATGGCGTTCAAAAGGTTGTGCAAAGGGCATAACTAAATTAGATATGCCTGTTATCATTGCCAATTCAGTCAAGATTTTCTTTTGGCCCAAGAAACTCCTTTTCTCAACTAAACTCTGGGGCTGAAAAATTATTGATTTTTACGTTGTTACCCTCCTTGTGCATTATATTTGACGAAATTTACTTAAAGGGTATAATAGAATTGGAGAAAAGTTTTCTATGGCAGAGAACTAGCTGAAAGCTCAGGAGATCTTAAAATATGATTTGATTTTAAATCTGTACATTACATTATGAAGTTCATACGAAACTTTAAGAATTTCCTGCATTTTTTTACTCTTGTCTCTATAAGGTTCATTAATCAAAAGATAAGAGGGATATTGACCATGCTAAATTTTTGTGTACGTTTCTTCAAGCCCACGTAACACTAAGTGATAACAAATCTTGTATAGTTTTGAAGAAAACTAAAGTATTTTATTTTTCCTAGGCAACCCAAAGATTATTCACAGAGATATTAAATCGGCAAACATTCTTTTGGATGATGCTTACGAGGCACAGGTTGCAGACTTTGGGCTTGCAAAGCTAACCGACGATGCTAATACTCATGTATCAACTAGGGTGATGGGGACCTTTGGGTAGGCTTTCTCTGTCTAAAACATAAAGAAGTACATTATAATATATGGACATTCATGAAGGTTCTCACTTGCTGTCAAAGTTGAAGCAACCTCTTTAGTTCTATTCTGAAAATACACAGAATTATTCTCAGCTGAAAATTGAAATTGTACTTTGTTCAATTATTGTTGTTTATCACTGTTATTTTGGAAGCCAAGTAGACATATCTCTTTGAACTGGCTTTTTTAGGAGGTTTGAGTACATAGTGGAAACGATATCAGAGAAAACCTTCAATAGTGCCAATTGCTGAACTGACATTCTAATGCTAGCTTCAATTTGCAGGTACATGGCTCCAGAGTATGCAACAAGTGGAAAATTAACGGATAGATCAGATGTTTTCTCTTTTGGAGTTGTTCTCCTTGAGCTTATAACTGGAAGGAAACCTGTTGACCCAATGCAGCCCTTAGGAGAGGAGAGTTTGGTTGAGTGGGTACGTCTGAACATTATTCTTAGTTTATGAAATGAAATACGCTCAAGTTTGAATTTGGTTAAATCAATCGTTTTTGACATGATCAATCGCCTTAGAAAACGTTCACCTCAAATGATGTTTTCCTCTCTCCACAGGCTCGTCCACTTCTCCTTCATGTACTTGAGACAGGAGAATTTGGTGAACTAGTAGACCCTAAGCTTCAACAACAATACAATGACAAAGAAATGTTGAAAATGATTGAGGCAGCAGCAGCATGTGTTCGCCACTCTGCTCTAAAGCGACCTCGTATGGTTCAGGTGATAACAGTACTAGACAATTTGAACTTACTTTTGGGTTCATGAAAACCTCCATCTACCTATTAATCTTTTTTTTTTATTTCTCAAAATTTTTACACAGTTATTTGCCTTTGTATCATTTCTATTTTAACTTGTTCAAATGGTTGTCCATTGGTTTTTATCAGGTGCTAAGATCCTTAGACAACGGTGATCAACTATACGATCTTTCAAATGGGGTGAAATATGGTCAGAGCACTGTTTATGATTCTAGTCAGTATAATGATGACATTGCAAGATTCAGAAAGATGGTTAATGGAAGCTTTGATGATTCCGAGTTTGATAATCTCAGCTCAGAATTCCGTTCAACTGTTTCAAGAGAAATGGTTGAACTCAACTCTGCAAGCATGTCACGTAGTGATTCACAATTTAAAGTTTTCCACCACCAAAGCAGCCATCCCCAGAACAGGTCTTAAGGGAACACATACTATGAGCATAGGCATAGTGGAGTTCAGAAGCTGCTGGTTTTAATCAAACTAATTTTTCCAAACTTAATCACTTGAAACCAAAACTAATTTCACCAAATTCCTCTTCGTTATGCCAGCATCATCTTCCAGAGAACCAGGCAAATTTTTCGCTTACAAAGATTGGAATCATGACCTTCCAAACTTCC
Organism: Vigna reflexopilosa; assembly: GCA_027742785.1. Taxonomy (NCBI): domain Eukaryota; kingdom Viridiplantae; phylum Streptophyta; class Magnoliopsida; order Fabales; family Fabaceae; genus Vigna; species Vigna reflexopilosa. The sequence goes on along the minus strand of CM050930.1, from coordinate 12,426,621 downwards.
CAATCCTTACCACCATGAAAGTTATGAAGAATATAAAGATTGTATTCGTTTGACCTGTGCCAATCAAAAACATTATTTCTTTTGTACATCTTCAGTTTTTTGTTTTCTTTCTCCCATTCTTTTTTTTTCCTATAGCGGGGGAGATTGAAAGCTTGTAAAGTATAAGTTTGTGGAGTTTACTTTTTAATATCTATTGTTGTAGATATCTATTAGGAAGAATGAGTTTCTCACTGCATTTATGTTTTACGGCAGTGACCAGTGAACTGTTGTGAGTTGTGAATATGGAGCAATTCTGAGAGATAGTTCAAGTCAAGGTGTACCATTCATGCTTATAGTCCATTTTTTTTTTCTCTCGAAGTTGTGAATTTGTAGAAAGCAAATGATATTTCAATTTAACAGAACGATGACTTTAGCTGTTTCATATGCATACAAGTTCTGTAAATCTTACTTGTAACGAAAATTTTCATGTGAGGGGTAGGAACATTGTAAAGTAGTGATTATTACTTGTTTCCTGCTCTATCCATGAGCTAAACTTCAAGGATGTTGGTTGGTTTAGGAGATATTTATTTTATGTTAGTTTGTTTCCAGTTTGTTAAAATAAGTTGGTTATCATGCAATCCTATTTTCTAGGATATGCAGATTAAATCTAGATCAGTTAACCACTCACGTAATTTTAGCATGTAAAATCGTGGGTGGATACAGTCCTTTCGGTCCTTCTTTTTTGGGTCAGTTATCTTTGTATTTTGGCTTTATAAGCCAACTTATGTTTTGTTAATCAAATAAGAAATTCTGCAGCACATACCTTAAGTGAGTATATTATTCTCAGTTAACAATTGGTATCAACAATTGGTTTCAAAGCTCCTATATGGGGGCCTGATCCTAAATCTCCTTGAGAGTGAAAGAAACAGTGGTGAGTGAGTGGAAAGAAACAACAAATTTGTTTCAGAAAGAGTGTGAAAACAAAATGGCAGAGAATGATAAGTATGTGCAACCTGCAATCCCAAAATTTGCTGATCATTATGATCATTGGGCAAAGTTGATGGAAAATTTCCTACGTTCCAAACAGTATTGGAATTTGGTAGATAGAGCATGGGATCACCAAAGTTGCAGATGGAGCAACACCTTCAGGGGAAGAAGTTAAATTGGTGGAGGAGCAGAAGTTAAAAGACTTGAAGATAAAGAATTACCTTTATCAAGCTATAGACCATGAAGTGTTGGATACAATACTTAATGATGACACGTCTAAAGACATTTGGGATTCAATGAAGCAAAAATTCCAAGGCTCTACTAGGGTGAAAAGAGCACAGTTGCAAGCATTACGCAAAGAGTTTGAAATTTTACAGATGAAAGAAGGAGAGACGGTCAATTCGTATTTTGCTCGTACTCTAAAGATTGCTAAACGTATGAAAGCGTGTGGTGAACATATGGGTGAGAGTCTTATCACTGTAAAAATACTAAGGTCCATGATCTCTAAATTTAACTACGTTGTTTTCTCAATTGAAGAATCAAACAATTTAGAGATTATGACAATTGATGAGTTACAAAGTAGTCTTCTTGTTCATGAGCAAAGAATGAACTGTCATGATGATGAAGAAAATGTGCTCCACATTACTAATGAAGATAAAGGAGGAGGAGGAAGAGGAAGAGGAAGGGGAAGACATTTCATTAGAGGCGGCCAAGGAAGAGGAAGAGGAAGACAACCCTTCAACAAAGCAAACATTGAGTGCTTTAAATGTCACAAGCTTGGACATTTTCAATATGAATGTCCCACTTAGCAAAATGTAAACTATGTTGAGGCTGAGGTACAAGATGAGATGAAAGAGGAAGATGAACTCTTACTAATGGCCTATTTGATCACAAACAAGGGAAGGAAGAAAACTGGTTTCTTGACTCTGGGTGCAGCAATCATATGAGTGGCAATAAGGAGTGGTTTTCAAACATGGATGAAAGCTTTAGGCACACTGTTAAGCTTGGTAATAATACTAGATTGAATGTAATGGGAAAAGGAAATGTCAGACTGAATTCAATGGACTTACAAATGTGATCTCAAATGTTTACTATGTTCCTGATCTTAAGAATAATCTTTTAAGCATAGGACAACTTCAAGAAAAGGGCTCACTATTGTGATTCAGAATGGGAAATGTGCAGTTCATCATCCTGGACGTGGGCAGATTATGGATGTTCAAATGAGTGGAAATAGGATGTTTTCTATGGCAGCCACTATGATGCCAGAAAATCCTGCATGTTTTCAGATGGAGTCAATAAATGAATCTCGTCTTTGGCACCATCGATTTGGTCATTTACATTACAATGGCTTGAAGTTACTTTCCTCTAAAGATATGGTTAATGGGCTACCCTCAATTATGACTCCACAAGATTTATGTACACACTGTTTAGTAGGACAGCAACATCGAAATTCGATCCCAAAGAAAGGTGTTTGGAGAGCATCAACCAAGCTTCAACTTGTGCATGCAGACATATGTGGGCCTATCAAACCCACCTCAATCAGTAACAAGAGGTATATCTTAAGTTTTATTGATGATTTTTCTCGAAAAACTTGGATTTACCTCCTCCATGAAAAATCTGAAACTTTTTCTATATTTAAGAGTTTCAAAGTCTTTGTTGAAAAAGAAGCTGGTGTTTGTATTACTTGCTTAAGGACAGATAGAGGTGGTGAATTTACCTCAAATTAATTTGGAGAATTTTGCAAAAATCAAGGCATAGGACGACAGTTAACAGCAGCTTACACTCCTCAACAAAATGGAGTGGCTGAGAGAAAAAACAGAACAATAATGCATATGGTGCGTACCATGTTGGCTGAAAAACAAGTTCCTAAAATATTCTGGGCAGAAGCTGCCAAATGGTGTGTGCATGTCCTCAACAGGTGTCCTACAGTAGTTGTACCAGAAAAAACTCCAGAAGATGCCTGGAGCGGTGTTAAACCCACAGTGAAATATTTTCGTGTCTTTGGCTGCATAGCTCACACTCACATACTAGATCGACAAAGATTCAAACTTGATAACAAAAGCAAAAGGTGTATCCTGTTAGGAGTAAGCGATGAATCAAAAGCCTATCGCTTGTTCGATCCAATCTCTAAGAAAGTTATTATCAGTAAAGATGTTATTTTCGAAGAACAAAAGAGATGGAATTGGGAGAAAACTGGAACAAAATGTGAGCAAGATATTTCAGATTCTGAAAAAGATGTGCAGATTGAGAATGAATCTGAGGAGTGGGAAGAAGAAAATAATGATACTGCTGGAGATTCCACAAGGGCTGGTGTACACTCTGATGAACCACAATCATATTCATGAAAATCCAATTGAAGGGAGGGTTAGACGAAATAGAAGAGAACCAGGTTGGATACTTGATTACGAAAGTGGAGAAGGTTTGTCAGATGAAGATGCTTTGATGATGGTAACCGAAAAAGACCCATTGTCATTTGAAGAAGCTGAATAAAATAAGAAATGGAGGAATGCAATGATGGAAGAGATGAAATCAATAGAGAAAAATAAGACTTGGGAGTTAGTTGATGCCCCAAGTGGAGTGAAGCTCATTGGAGTCAAGTGGATTTTCAAGACTAAGCTCAATGAGAATGGTGAAATAGACAAATTTAAAGCAAGATTAGTGGCAAAAGGATATGCTCAAGAATATGGAGTTGATTACACAGAGGTGTTTGCCCCGGTTGCCCGGCTTGACACCATTCGCATCATACTTGCATTAGCAGCTCATTATAGTTGGACAGTTTTTCAATTAGATGTGGAAAGTGCCTTCCTTCATGGTGAACTCAAGGAAGATATTTATGTGCAACAGCCTACTGGTTTTGTCAAGAAAGGGGAAGAAGACAAAGTTTACAAATTAAGAAAGGCATTGTATGGCCTTAAACAGGCCCCAAGAGCATGGTACAACAAGATAGAGAATTATTTTTCTCGTAAAGGCTTTGAAAGGTGCGACTGTGAACATACTCTGTTTACAAAATCAAAAGAGGGAGGTAAAATTTTAATTGTAAGCCTTTATGTTGATGATTTGATATATACTGGAAATGATTGGAGCATATGTGATGAATTTAAAAAGTCAATGATGTCAGAATTTGACATGTCTGATTTAGGAAGAATGAGGTATTTTCTTGGAATAGAGGTTGTGCAAAATTCAAATGGAATTTTTATTTGTCAAAGAAAATATACTCATGAGATACTAGCAAGGTTTGGCATGGAGAATAGCAATGCAGTAAAAAATCCTACTGTCCCAGGTACAAAACTGTCAAAGGATGTTGCAGGGACTAAAATTGATCCAACCATGTTTAAGCAAGTAGTTGGCAGTCTAATGTACTTGACTGCAACTCGTCCATATATTATGTATGTAGTAAGTTTAATTAGCAGATTCATGTCTTGTCCAACTGAATCACATTGGGTGGCAGCAAAACGCATATTAAGGTACTTAAAAGGTATCACTGAACTGGGCATTTTCTACAAGAAAGGTGGCAGCACAAATGTTGTGGCTTATTCTGACAGTGACTTTGCTGGAGACTTGGATGATCGTAGAAACACCTCTGGATCTGTGTTTTTACTTGGCTTTGGAGCAGTTTCATGGTCCTCTAAGAAACAACCTATAGTAACATTGTCTACTACTGAGGCTGAGTATATAGCAGCTGCCTCTTGTGTTTGTCAATGTGTTTGGATTAAAAGGATATTGGAGAAGCTTGGCCTTAAGGAACAGAACAGTACGTTAATTCTGTGTGATAACAATTCAACCATACAATTATCCAAGAATCCAGTGTTTCATGGGAAAAGCAAACACATTGATATAAGGTTTCATTTTTTGAGAGATTTGGTGAAGGATGGACTTGGATGATCGTAGAAGCACCTCTGGATCTGTGTTTTTACTTGGCTTTGGAGCAGTTTCATGATCCTCTAAGAAACAACCTATAGTAACATTGTCTACTACTGAGGCTGAGTATATAGCAGCTGCCTCTTGTGCTTGTCAATGTGTTTGGATTAAAAGGATATTGGAGAAGCTTGGCCTTAAGGAACAGAACAGTACGTTAATTCTGTGTGATAACAATTCAACCATACAATTATCCAAGAATCCAGTGTTTCATGGGAAAAGCAAACACATTGATATAAGGTTTCATTTTTTGAGAGATTTGGTGAAGGATGGACTTGGATGATCGTAGAAGCACCTCTGGATCTGTGTTTTTACTTGGCTTTGGAGCAGTTTCATGGTCCTCTAAGAAACAACCTATAGTAACATTGTCTACTACTGAGGCTGAGCATATAGCAGTTGCCTCTTGTGCTTGTCAATGTGTTTGGATTAAAAGGATATTGGAGAAGCTTGGCCTTAAGGAGCAGAACAGTACGTTAATTCTGTGTGATAACAATTCAACCATATAATTATCCAAGAATCCAGTGTTTCAAGGGAAAAGCAAACACATTGATATAAGGTTTCATTTTTTGAGAGATTTGGTGAAGGATGGAGTTGTCAGGATGAGCTATTGCAAATCACAGATTCAAATTGCAGACATTATGACCAAGCCTCTGAAACTGGATCAATTCTTAAAGCTTCGTAGTATGCTAGGCATGATTGAAATTTCAAAATTAAACTAGATGCCATAGCATATAGTTTAAGGGAGGGAATGTTGGTTGGTTTAGGAGATATTTATTTTATGTTAGTTTGTTTCCAGTTTGTTAAAATAAGTTGGTTATCATGCAATCCTATTTTCTAGGATATGCAGATTAAATCTAGATCAGTTAACCACTCACGTAATTTTAGCATGTAAAATCGTGGGTGGATACAGTCCTTTCGGTCCTTCTTTTTTGGGTCAGTTATCTTTGTATTTTGGCTTTATAAGCCAACTTATGTTTTGTTAATCAAATAAGAAATTCTGCAGCACATTCCTTAAGTGAGTATATTATTCTCAGTTAACAAAGGAATTAGATACTATGCTAAATAAAGAAGCAAATGAATTTTGTCTGTAATGACTTTGTTTCAATTGTTTGCGAATGGTAGGGAAATGATTTTTACATTATGGTCAGTTTAACAAGAGGAAAGTGTTCTTTCCTTTGTGAAAATCTCAATTCAAGAAAACCATTCCCTTTTAGAAAAAAAAGTCTAGTTTATCCTAAAACCTCAACAGAAGAAAACCATTTCTTTTTAGAAAAAATTAGTGTACAATGTAGCATGTTAAAACTTTTCTTTCGGCAGTAAAAGGAGAGATTACTTCATTTAAGGTTCAGACCAATAATAGAGAAATGAAACTATATTCCATTTATATTTATTTATTTATAATAGGGAATAAAACAGAGAATAAATGAGAGATTACTTCATTAATGGTTCAGACCAATAATAGAGAAATCAAACCTTATTCCATAAACATCTATATATAATAGGGAATAAAACTGAGGAGAAATGTACAATTTTGTCTGTTTGAAAAAAATTCAAAATTTTGGTGATCATAACAAATTTAGTATTTCAAATTGTAAAAATCTGTTTGTCTGACTAGGCTGGATAGACACTGATACAGTTACCAAAATATAAAATAAGTCGGGGGAACATGTTTGTCCATCCCCCTGATAATATTATTAGGTTTGCAGATTCAAGAGTGTCAGATGTTGTAGAGCCTTGAAAACATCTCCATCAAAAGGCCTATATCAACAAAGTTCTTGAAAGGTTTAGGATGGAAGATTGTTCAATTGTGGTGTCCATTAGGAAGAGTGATAAGTTTAATTTATATCAATTTGCTAACAATGAGTTCGAAAGGAAACAGATGAAGAACATTTCAAGTGCTTTCCTTGTGGGAAACTTCATGTATAATCAATTTTATAGAAGACCAGACATTACTTTACTTTTGTGGTTGAAATGTTTAGGAGATAACAAATCAATCTATGAATGGCAACGAGAAAACTACAAAGAAAGTGTTAAGATACCTTCAAGGAACCAAAGATTAAAAGCTTCTATACCATATTAGTTACTTAAACTCAGATTTTGCTAGTTGTATTGACTCTCCTAAGTAGGCATTTGGATAAAAAGATTCAAAAACATCATTATTTTTTATCCAATCAATCCATCATTAAACCGAGTTATTTCTATTTTTACACTCTTTTTACTTACACAAATCCATATTGCAGGGAGAACACAAGATTTTGTTTTCAAATATCAAAACAAGGTAATAAAAACAGTTGAGAAGATAATTATACATTTCATCTTGCAGTTGCAGATCTAATAAGAGACTGAAAAACAGAGAATATAAATAGAAACACAATGGTATAGAGAAGGAACAGTTCCCAGCAAGAAGATGGGTTTGTCTACATAATACTTAAGATAATTCCCTTCATGGACCTGGTCTTACTTTTCCTGGGTGACCAAGCTTCATTTCAAAGGTTTTCATGTCACCATGAGGAAGTGGCTTCATTCCTCTGCCTGCTCCATGTCCATTAGGCTTGGAAGCTGCAATTCTCTTGTCAAACCCGAATTCAATGTCCACTTCTTTTGGACGGAAGTTGGTGTGGTTCTGCTGCTGCTGCTGCTTTTGAGGTTTAGCATGTTTCTGGCTGTGGCTGTGGCTGTGGCTGCGGCTGCGGCGGTTGCAAAGCCTTCCAAGGCAGCAAGCAACTGCAGAAATGACTACTATTATAGCCAAAACAACAAACACTGAGCCAAAAGATCCGTTTGAATGGTGGGGTGGTGACTGGTATGTGACGCTGGTAGGGTAGACCTGAACAGGTTGCTGTTGCTGCTGCATCAGTGGCTGTGGCTGTGTCTGTGGCTGAACTTGTAAGGACATCTTCAATGAGAGAATTGAAAAGGAAGAGAATAGTTGTGTTGAGGGGTGTGAGAATTTTGGGGGATATCTGGATTTGGTATTAAAGCTGCTGCTCTTGTTCTTTGAGTGAAGACCAAGGTAGAGTAGTGTTAACTAACCAAGAACTTAAGGGGATTAGGTGTGAGAAGTGGTTATGTAAATAGCCTCTTCATTAAGTAGGAATTTTTAATTTAAAAAAGAAGAGGGGAACTTTCTTTAATAAAGAAGGCAACTAAAGATATTCTTTGTGCTCTTTAAACTTATTGGCTCCTATGATTGCTTTGTAAGGAGAGAAAGCAAGATCTTGCAGCATAAGGACACATTACCCTCTCAAGGCCCCATGAAAGTGCAGCTTTTGTTTACTGGGGCATTCCCACTCATAATCATTGAATCACACACTCTATGACTCTATGTAGCCAATACATGCCAAATAGTCATGAATCATGATATTTTGTTGATAAGTGAGCATTACTTTGATGAAGGACATTATGTAAAGCTAATTATGTTCAAAATACACCCATTTACACTAATTTTGATGTTTTATTATGCACTGCATTGGTGATGCTTTAGTTTCTAGGCCACAGAAAACTCTGTTGTCATAGACAGTACTATACGGTCAGTTTTACGTACGAAATACAGACCTTGGGTCTAAACAAAGTAATTGTCGTTAGGAGCAGGATGATGTTGTTCCAAACGTGATGCATAAAGGAACATCTGGTCAAGAATTTCTCCGAAAACTGTGAAAGGGGAGACACAGGGTGAGACTAGATTTGTTTTATTAATATTGGGATCTGTGCAAAAGTATCAAGCACTAACCATTCCAATAACAATCTTATAAGCTTAATGGGGTCATCCATGCCCTTTATTCCCCTTTGATATGAAGTGTTGAGTTGGTAGAGATATTAAATTTATATATACTAACTTTGTTATCATTATATCATACACTTGAGTTAGTTAAATCAGTGCCCAGATGATTCTTTTCTTAAGTCAAATTTTACACTTGAGTGTTAAGGAAAAAAGTAAAATTATTATCTTCCATTTAGAACTTGATACGATTGAAAGTACTTTTTGTTGTTCACTTTTTGTACATATGAGAGAAGTTTTTTGTTGAATGTGGAGAGTAATGTAGAAACAATTGAATGGGAATTTCATTCCTTTCTTAGCCATGGCACATAGCACATAGCACATAGGATAGCAATATGAAGCAGCAATGAATGAATGGATGATGAAACCCTGACATCTTTTCAATGGAGAAAGTCACCATTCAGTAAAGGGAATCGGTACATATGAAGCAAACACATTGAAAAATAGTTAGATAAATGGATGAAGGAAGCCAGCGAGGGTTGAAGAAAGGCGAATAATTCCACTTCCACGAAGCAGAATATAATTGTTCGTGCAGAGTTTCGGTTCTGTTTCTTCCAACGATGCCTCTGGTTGGCACCATGTGAGTTCTTGCAAGGGGAGTACTAAAAGAATACAACTTTAAGAGCTCTGCATGAAGAAAACTCTTGATTCTGTTGAAATTCTCATTTCAAATTGTTATCCATTCAAGTTAATTTTATTTTCATTGAGTGAAATAAGGACAATGCGAATTAGCCTATGATGAGTATTTTTTGAACTTGTAATTTTGCTAATCTAGACATATGATAAAGCCAAACATAAAACTACATGTTCAGAGATTCAGTCAAAACAAACAGCATCACCATCAACACCGTTTGTCAGCAATGGCATATTTGTCTGCAAAAGGAATTCATACTTGCTTGTCTTTGTGAGTGCAAGAAGTCAGAAATTTCAGTGTAACGTCCAAGCATAAAGCACTTTTTTGGGGACCCAAATGCTTCTATTTTTTTCTCACCTTTAACGGTAAGAGAATTCGTGATTAACATTTTTTTAATTTTAGAATTTTAAAAAATTAAAACTTAATCTCTGTCTTCTTTTTTATGAAAAAAAAAAAAAAGCTTTTTCATTTCTGGGCCACTTCATAATGATAACAGAGGCCCATATTGCTTACTGCACCTCCATGATTACTATCAAATACCTTTTACTACTGCACGCGCACCACCACTATCATGGCTTCCACCAACGCCACCGTTGCATCTCTGTTGCAAAGAAAGAAGAAAAGAGGGAGAACGCAGGAAGAAGATAAAAAATGTAGAAAACACTCACTTTGAAATTTATTTATTTTTCCTAATATTTCATGTGTTTTGAAAAACTCTTTCCATAATACATTTGATGCACGGGTATTCCGAACAACTTATTTCAGAAAGCATTGAGTTTAAGAATTTTATTTTATTTTTTGAAAAATTCTTTTCTAGAAAAATTTATTCTGAAACACATTTAATACGTTCCTGAAATTCTGTTATGGAAATTATATTCTAAACATTTCGTTTCAAAAATTCTGTTTCAAAATTATTATTTTTTTTTAAATATTATTCCAGAAATCCCAGAAAACTTTTTTCCGAAAAGCTTTCGAAATTCTATTCGGAAGTCACTTTTTCCAAAGAGTAAAATGTCATTTCAAAAGTATGAGGGGTGCGTCAAGAAACTGTGGGGTTCCGAAAGTAAAAGCCTAATGGGCGTCACCATGGTCCTAACATGGATCCACCGCGTTCAGAATGACATATAATTTCTATTTTCGAAACCGTTGTTTTGTTTCGCGCGCGAATTCCAGAGAGTTTTGATTCCGAATGGAGTTTTCTACGGTTCAGGAACTGTGCTTACATGTGAGTTTCTTCTATTTTTCTATGATTTTCTCTTTGTTTCGTTTATGTAAAGTATGTTCACATGGCATTCTAGTTTCGTGATTTGTTTGGTTATGTATGTAACGCGAATCTGCGATTATAGTTAATATCTTCAGCGTATCAAAGATGCCGATTATCGGAGCAGATTTGCAGACTCGCAATCATTCTCACTCGCTCTTCACCTTTGCATCCTTCTCTTCGAATTTCAAGTAGGAAAAGTGTTTGCTGGTATTTCGACACGATTTCTCTATCGGGCAATTTATTATTAGATAAATTTTACTCAGTTTCCAGAAAGTTTTCCGGTTAATGGAAAAAGAAAAATAAAATGAACCAAAGCAATGTCGATTAGCTCACTCCAGGGATTATAATTATCGGAAGAATTGTGCTAAAAATTAATAAATCTTGTTTGGCTAAGAGTGGTGAACTTTTTCTTTGTAACAATATTTGAATTTCTTGTGAGAAGTCTCCGATACTGGCATTGGGAGCTGCTTAGAGGAATTTCAAGACTTAAGGTTTTCTTCCACGGATTTTGCTGACAATTGGGGTAACAAAAATTCAGGATTACCGTCTTAGTTCAATGTATTTATCTATTTATTTATTTATTTATTTATTTTGCCTCTTGTAAAACAGATGGAATACTTTCTCTCAAAACCACCAGTAAGTGTAACGCTCTCCTCTAATGTTGGTTGTGATTTGATCTTACAGAAAATATAGATATTCCACGTGCACAAGATAACAATTATTGTATCCACGTCAACTGTATTGGTCTTGCTTTGATGTGGGGGGTAATATGCCAGGCCAACTATTTTGTCCAAGGGAAATGGTTTTAAGTTGTCCTCATATTATTTTAATAGGTATAGGTACTTTTGAATTTTGATATGAAATAATTTTATATTACTATTAGCTATATGGATATTTGTCAAATGTTTTATGTTTCCCAGGTGCTTGTGTATTTATACTACGTCAGTGCTCAAAAGTGAAGTCGACTATTGAATATACTCCCATGTTTAGTTTAGTTATGATATTATCACGATTCTTATTGTAATCTATGGAAATTGCAGGCGTTATGGATACCGAGATACATAGTTATCAGATAAACCTGAAAGAAAGGGGTTCCTCTAGAATAACAAGACTACCTTCAAACACAAAAAATGGGGCAAAATTCAGGTAAAAGAGCTATCTGAGCAACATTTTGAGATGAATTTGTTGGTCTAGTTCCTTTTATATACTTTTTTCACCGTATTACTTTGCAGTGGTAGTGAAGCTTATCTGTCTTGTTTTGTTAGCCGTGATCTCTTACTGTCTGATATCCATACCTTTATACAGAAGGTATGCCAATTTGTCCATTCTTTTTAGTTGTGAAAAAAATTACTCGGTATACCTTAAACGTTTACTAAGCTGATTTTTTTCACGATCAAAGAGCTTAATGATCACTGCCCTGGTCATGTGACTGTCTTTCCTAGAGTCATCGCAATCATCACATGTATTGTCATAAAATTTTAATCATGAACCAAGATCGAAACTGTTAGGCCATATTTTTTGGTGTGCATTTGGAAGTACGCTGATAAAGTTAAATGCTATTGAATAAAGTAATTCAAATCTACCTGTTTTCAACTAATATGGATCTGATAAGCAAACAATAACATAACAATAAAAAGTACTAAATAATTTCTTCAAATTTACAAGAATATGTGAGGAGGAATAACAACAACATTAATCACAAAACAAGAAACTGGTACATAACATGGAAGACCCTCTCAATGTGAGAACTAAAAATCATGAATACAAGTCATTCAATCACGTTCTACTAAGATCAAATATTAATACAAGAGAGTCAGATTAAAAGCACAAATAAGTGTTTACAACAAACCAATACATACACCAAAGCACACCAAAGCAATAATGCTCTCAAATAAAAAAAGTAAATAAAGAGAAACCTTGCATATAGCAACAGTGCGAAATCTGTGGTCAAAATTTTAGCCTGGTCCAATGATGATGAAGTTAGAATCATAATTTTACTAAGACGATTTGGTGAATATGTCAATCACTTTTTTCTCTTTTTTTTCTCTTCCAAAGATTGCAAAAATTACTCTCTTGACCTAAAATACCGTCAGAATCATAATTTTACGAAGACAACTTGGTGAATATGTCAACCAATTTTCTCTTTTTTGTTCTCTTCCAAAGACTGTGAAAATTACTCTCTCTTGACCTAAAATACCTCTCTCTACTTAGGTCAGGTGAGATCAAATGAGTTTAACTAGTTTCCACTTTTTAAACACAGTTGAGATTCCAACCCAACAGAGTTTGCTGAATATCACATGTTTCAATCCTTAGAAAGCACTGGCAACTCTAGACAAGTCCTAAGGCTCTACGTCAGAAGTTTGTGTCATTTTGCACTTCTCCACTGGGGCAAAGTCTAAAGCATTTTTGGTTTATCAGAACTTGTTATATCGAGAAATCAAAAGAGTGCTAGAGTGCTAGTGCTTCTATTTCTACAACCCCACACCAAAAACAGGAAAAATCTTCACCTGATATGAAACAAACAAAAACAAAGATAAAATTAAAAAATTAGCAAGCAGAAATATGGTATTTCTACCACGCCTGAATGTGCCAAGTTTGCTGCTGCTTTCTTCTTCAATGCATATCAAAATTGAGCCCAGATTATTTAATGATTTTGTTGAAGTTGTAATATCTGTTTATCAACAAAATACTCTGCTGTTTATACTCATTTTTCACACGTCATATTCTTTCTATTTATTTGTTGATTTTGCAGATGCAAATTTTAAAGGTTCCTGTAAGTTAAATTGACACAAGTGAAGAATTCTCAGCTGCATTAATTTCTTTCAAACAACTATAACTTGAAGCGTGTCAATATTGTTCCTGGAGACCATTCTCCTTCTATCTGATATGCCATCAACAGTCAATAATTCCACCAAATCAGATAGCCAAATGACACTTTCTTATCATTGACATTATTTAAAGCGTCATTACAAATTTAATTCAGCACCCTTGATTTGACACAGTTTTAATGGTTCTCTTTTTGTCCAGAATATTGCAATTCAATTGGTAGCAGAAGATTGCGATGTTCCTGAATCACGATATGAAAAGATTTTTCTTGCGAATGAGTGCAAGCAATTACCAATGTCGGCATCAAATCTAGAACTTCTTAAGTCGGGCATAGAAGACTATGTAGTTAAGCATGGAAATAATTTAAGTAACATGTGTAACTCTTGCTTCCCAAGTTGGTACATTCGTAATCTCAAATCAGCTTCCCATTTATCATTTAGAATCGTAATCTTATTTGTTCTAAACATGGTAAACTGATTACTTTTCTTCAGTTAAGTCTCTTGGGAGGATATATTTTCTACCTTGACATTCTCTTTCATCATGCGTAGGTGTCATCCTTAAAGTTCATAAGATGTGTTGATTATCTCTTGAATATTAAAATTCCCTCTTTACCATTTTTTGTACATAGGCAGTGAAATGGATAGTAGTTTTGAGTTCTTTGTATGTTATCATATTCAATTAGGTAGCAGAACCTTAAATCTATGATAGTTTCCAGACATTTTTTGGTTCCTAAATTGATGTGTGTCAGCTATTGGGCATGTGAACTGTAACAGCTTATTCTAAAAAAAAAATAAAAAAATCTTTTAACATTTTATTACTGATTGTGGTAGAAAAACATATCACGTATAGAAGCCCATGCAAGAACTTGGTTTGCATGGTTTTTTAAGCCTTCTCAAAATATTTACTTTCTTGGTGAATATGGGATGCTTCTAAAAAAAAGGGGCCTCTAGATCCTAAAACCATAGCAGTTATAGATTTGAAGTAATCTACTTTGTTTAACCTTTATTTAGGGAGCAGCTCAAAGTTGGAATTGGGGTAGCTTGCTGCACTGATAATCGTTTAAACACGGAACTGGTGATGGAGGCAGTCATATTAATGAGTAATATATCAATGCAGAATATTGCGTGCTTCCGGGAATATGACAATAGAACAGAGGTCCGTCATTAAGTCTCTTGAATTTTATGCTTTAGCTATCTTTTTATATTTTATATTTTATATTTTATCTATCCACTACTTAATCTGGATGATAAAAACTTTTAATGTCAGGTTTTGTATTTCAAGGACTTTTCACCTTGTACAATCTCCCGATCATCTATGAAGGCATTGCAAAGCATTGACTGGAAAACATATGGCTTAAATTTAAGGGGTACAGTAAAGCAAGATGGCGTTACATTACTAGAATGGGAAAACTTGCCTACAGATACACACATTGATATTGTGCTCCACGTATATCATAAACAATATCCAGCATTGGACAGATCCTTTTTATCTTTATCAGAGACAGTTAAAAGTGTTTTACATAGCTTTTTTTATAAATTTATTTTATACTTTTCTTTATGACGTTTCTTTGGATTTTGTTTATATTATTTATTTGTGGGTTAAGTGACGATCCAGTAGTTCTTATTCAGAAATTTTTCAGGATCTGAAGTATCATAAGCCGTTTGCCTTTACTAGATAGCCAACATCGTACAACCAAGTTACAAGTCTACATTTGAGTGTTAAAATTACATTTTATATACTTCTAGGGCATACACATATTTCCCCTATATGTTTATGAACATTTGCTTTGTGTATAATAATGTAAATCTTCTAAGTTTCTTAACTTTTATGTAATTTATATTTCCTTGACACATTGTTAAGACCATGATACCAGCTCCTAGGAAATTGTCTCCACTTGACAGAAACCTTGTTAAGAGAGCAGTTAAACTTTCACTAGATGACTTGAAGGCGAATCATTCCCAGGCTTTTTTAAGTTCACGTGCCCTTCAGGTGAATTATTCTATCAATCTCTTTCCCTCTCTAACACATGTGTGATCTGTTGGCTCAGTACTTTTACTGTTGAAAGTTTTCCCTCCAACTGAGATTTTGCATTAATATCTTAATTCTTAATTCAACACCTTGATTTCCCATTCAATAAGCTGAGTGTTTAGTGTAACTTTCTAGATTATCTCTTCTGGCTTTGTATTTAAAATTGTTTGACCAACTTTGTGGCGTAACGTTTTAAAATTCGGTTCTTTCACTTTCAGATTCGCGGTTATGCCCCTGATCTCGCAAAAACAATTGCTGGGCTGATATTGTCTTCCAGCGACTTGGATTTCCAGGGAGAATGCTTTTCTCTTCTTGGATTACAGTCTCAAGAAGTTGGAACTGAAATTGTGGAAAGCTGTATTGAAGAAAGGATTGTTTCAGTTATAGAGATGAACGACAAGAAGCCCAACAATTCTCAACAAGTCGCACCTTACCTTTTCGAAGAATTAGAAAACCCTGTCCAGGACTCAGAATTTCAAGAAAACGATTTCAGCCCCTTGGACTTTTAACTGTTGCAAGGTTTTCCTGCATCCTTAGTCCATCTTTCAAAATAGTAGTAGCTGATATAATGGCATATTCATAATTCATAGTATACGTATATTTGTAACAATGTGACGTCTGATATCGATGAAGCTTCAAACTCAGACATTTTTTGTGTATAGATCACTTAATTTAATCACGTGAACCATCTTTCAACCTTTATGCATCTTTATAAATTCTTACAATTTTAAGGAAAGCATTGTGGTACCTCTAACAAAGCCCACCGACCATAAAACAAGGGGGGAATGGGAAAAAAGAAAAGAAAACATTGATGGGATTAATATACCAAACTTTCAGCATGATTCTTTTAAAGCAGCATAGGGAGCAGGAATGAAGGAAATTCTGGGCTTAAGAATAGAAATCGAGACTGATGACTTCGAGAATGTCTTCTCTGAGAATAAATGTTTCATTGATTCTAAACAGAAAAGGCTAAGACCATGTATGTAAGGATAAAGAAAATCATTCATACTTAACAGACTAGACACATGTAATAATAAACTGTACAAGAAGAAAAAAATAACAACTTATAAACAAGATTAATTATCTGGTAATACCCTTCTCAAGCGGGACTACGAACATCTAATCGTCCCAGCTTGGAAATGCATTATGTGAAAATATTGGAATAAAGAACCTTAGTAAGCATATCAGTTGAGCAGAAGAAGGAATGAGTAGGAAATGAAGAAGACCCCTTTGAATTTTCTAACGAAGTACATGACAGTCAATTTCTACATATTTTGTGCATTAATGAAAAGTTGGAATGTGAGCCAAGTATATGGCGGAAACACTGAAATAGGAGCAGCAAGAGGAACTTGCAAATTAGTTAGCTAGAAATGGAGCATTGCAGTTCACAACTCAAAGCTGCAAGAGCTCTATATTCTAGAGGAAGATTGTTTACTTAGTTTTCCAAGAAATAAGAAAGAACCAAGAAAGAATTAATATCCAGTGATAAATTTTTGTGTTTCTATAAAGCTATCCCAATCAGAATCAGCAAAACTGGAAGGAATTAGAGATGAGCTTGCGGTAAAGTGAAAACATTTAGCAGGAGAACCTTTGATATAACAAAGAACTCTCATGATAGTTGATAGGATATGTAATGTATTAGACATTGTAGACAGTTTTTAGATAGTTTGGCAAAAATAAAACATAGAAGTTCGATGGAAAATCCCTTAGTCATGGTCAAGCAGTTTCAAGAGAGTGAAAGTCATCCTTGAAGATGATGTCAACTCTATCTTGTGGATCACCATTGGAACTATTATGAAGTATGGATTGAAAAGTAGTGTAGGAATTTAGGCCATGTAGTGTAGGTTTGTTTAAGGCTTGTATTAAGGCCTAAGTAGCATAGGATTTTCCTTAAAGTTAGACATCCAAACCAAGTGGAAAGTATGTGCCATGTGTCATGCTTCCATTGGAGAGTTTTTGCTTTTAGTAGTGGTCACATGACACTCTAGGATAGGAGTGGAGAGTTTTTGCTTTTAGTAGTGGTCACATGACACTCTAGGAATGGAGAGGATTGTGTTTTATGAGTGGTCACATGTCCTCCCATCATTGGAGAGGATTTGTGGACACTTGTCCACTGCTTAGAAGGCCTCATTTTTTTCCGATGAAAGCAAAGGTGGGGAGATCATGCTTTTAGGGTTAGAAGGAGACATCATTGGCCTATAAATAGAGGTGTCTCCACCCTTGTATTTCATCTTGGAATTAAGTAATGTTATGCTGCCAAAATATGACCATATTCTTCCTTGATCAAGACTAGAACAACCCTAGAGGCCCTTCTAGTCACCTTCCTCCTTGAGTTGGCCTAACCTCTCTTGGAGCCATCAAACAGTATACCACCACCACCATATCTCCTAGAGGCTTTGAGCTTTTACCCCATCCATACCTTAACTCATCATCCTTGAACCATTTACCACCACATTTTCGCACCATTCATCCAAGGAAACACCCCTCCATGCACATCTCCTAGCTTTGGCCCAACCTAGCCAAGGAGGTTGCCATCAAAGTTAGTATGAAGTGGATAAGGGTAGTTAGGAGGAGTTTAAAAAGCAGTTAGGGGAAATTTTAATTAGTAGTTAAGCAGTTTTTGTCTTTTAAGGAAGGGGGTGTTCTAGTTTTGGGGTGGAGTGTATTTTGTTTCAGGGCTTGTCTTGTGTAGAAGGGAATTTCTTTCCTTAGAAGTTGTTGGATGTTTTCAAGTATTATGTTTTTCAAAATTAGAGTGTTATTTACACTGTGTAGTAAGATTTGTGTGTTAATTTCTTAAACTGAATTATAAATCTGGTTTCTTATCTCCAAGAAACCTAACAAATTAGTCTGACCTACTAGACTAGTCAAACACCATGGAGAGTAGAGTAAGTACATTAGAGAGAGTTTTTTAAGAGAATAGAGAGGAAACTAGGGCCAACTTTCAAAGGTTCGTAGATATGATGGAGGATATCTTGCGAAGACTCAAGAACATGGAAAGAGAGTCAAATGGAAGTAGAGGTTCTGTGTATGGAGATAGAGTGGGAATAAGAGAAAAGGATATCAGTGAAGAGGAAGGTGGAGACCAAGACCGTGATGGGAATGTTGTGACTCTTGCTTCCTAGAATGAAGTTGCAAAAGTTGTTGATTTCAGTGGGGATAGTGTGATAGGTCTTAGTGAATATGTCAAAACAGTGAAGGAGGGTGAAGACAGAGGAAAGAATGCCGAATGTGGTGGGAACATTGTAACCATTACTTCTGGGAGTAAAGTAAAAGATGAGGCTTTAGAATGGTCAGCTGAAGACTGGGTGAATTTAAGGGTTAATAAAGTTGTGGTGAGCTTTGCATACCATTGTCTACTAATTTGTTTCAACCCATACAATGATTTTTTCAATTTACAGACTATTGAAATGAGAAACTGTCATACCAGGGAGCAAATGCATGTAAATCACCATGTAAAAAGGCATTATTAACGTTTAACTGTTCAAGGGACCAGCTTTTGACAGCAGTTATCGCAAGGATGACCTCATTGTTGTGAGTTTTGCAATGGGAAAGAATGTATCGAAATAATCTACTCATTCAAGTTATATATCCCTTAGCAATTAAGTGGGCTTTATGGCTCTCTATGCTACAATCAACATGGAATTTGATCTTATAAACCCACTTACAATCCACGGGATTTTTATTGGGAGGAAGATCAACTATCTCCCAAGTGTGGTTCTGTTCAAAAGCATTACTCTCATAATTCATGGCTTGTACCCAACAGTCCATTTTAGAAGCTTGAGTGAATATTTTTTGTTAAGTCAAGGAAGGTACAGAGTAATAGAAATTTCTATAATTGGGGGAGCATTTTAGAAAAGCAAATAAAGGATACTGTACAGCGGAAGAATGGTTACCAGATGAAAGATTGGAATGGGAAGCAGTAGAGAAATAGCAGTGGTAATCCCAAAAGTAGTGTGGACATCGCCTTTGTCTCATGAGTATCTACGAGGTTGTGAAACAGTAGGGTATGCTGTTGTATTAGTAATATGGATTGGAATTATCTACTCTAATTGGTTTGGAAAAGTTGTGAGATCAACTATATCCAAGGGTGCAATATTCTCACATATTGGTTTTAGCAAAGCTAGACTAGTTATGTCAGATTCGTTCTCTGATAAAGGAAAAGAAGTTTCATAAAAGACCACATTTCTTGAGACAAAAATTTCTCTAGATTGAGTATCATACAAAGAGTATCCTTTAGTTCCTTCTTTATACCTGATAGAAACAATTTTCCTCGTCCTTAGAGATAATTTGGTTCGACCATGTTTCAAAGTAGTAAAGTAGGCAAAACAACCAAAAGCTCTTAAGTGATTCAAGTCATTGTTGTTTATTAAGAATAGTATAAGGACATTGATTTTGCATGGGTAATCTATTGAAATGAACCCAGTGGCAGCATAAGACCAAATAGATTTTGGTAAATTAGTTTGAAACATTTATGCCCAAACAACTTTCATGATATGTTGATGTTTCCGTTCAGCTACATTATTTTGTTGAGGCTTTTCAATACATGTAGTTTGATGAAAAATTCCATTTGCAAGATAAAAATCTGCCATTAAAAATTCTGGTCCATTATCACTTAGGGTTATCTTAAGTTTTGTATGAAATTGTGTCTTTGTAATTAACAAAATTCTTTAAATGATTTCAGGTTTCACCTTTATGTTTCATTAATTTAATCCATGCAAATCAAGAAAAATCATTAATGATGGTTAAAAAATATCTATCAACTGAAATAGAGGTGGTGAAATATGATCCTATATTAACATACAAAAGATCAAAAGTTGTATTGATTTAGTTCTATTAGAAACAAAAAGGAAACTTCTTTTGTCTTGCAAATCGACATACCTCACAAGGATAGGAATTTTAGAAGATTAGCAATGGAAACTATGTAAACAATAAATTTAATTTTGAGCATGCGCATGACTAAGTCGTAGATGTCAAAGTCCAGGGATAGAAACTGTGTCCATAGTACGGATCTGCTGATGATAGAGAAGGAATAGTCATCTATAAGCTTGAACTTGTTCTTGGAAAAAAGGGTGAGCTTCATAGGTCTTGCCCATAAATGATAAGTTCATCCATTTATAAGGGTGGCGAAACTAATGCTTGTGATGGTCATTCGTTGGTGGATTTAAGGAAACGATGAGGTAATAACCGTAGGTGAACGTCCAGAGAAAGAAGAAACTGAGATATAAAGAAGAAACACAAAATATTTGTGTGATAGATTTGACCATTAGAATTCCTTTTAATATCATCTCAGAAGAATAAATGTTTCATTGATTCCATGGTGTTGTTTACAGCTAAGACCATATATGTAAGAATGAAAAAAACTATCCATATGTAATAACAAACTGTACAGGAAGGAAAAAGACAAAACCTTTACAACTTGTAATAAACAAGATTAATTATTTAGTAATATCTCCTCTTCTTCAACAAAGAATCTCGATCTAACAAATCTAGGAACTAGTCGTTCTAAACGTCTGATCACATCTTTTACATGTTCGCTTCCTTACAATAGATTTTTTTTAACATATATAGAATATCAGTACATGAATCAAAATATATAAAAGCTTATTCAGGTGGGTTAGTGGTAAGGCTGTCTGACAAGGTGCATGTGAAGTTATCTTAGTTCCAACAATCCTTGAAGAAGAGCAATAGATGTTCTGCTTTAAACAAATGTTGTAACCGCTAAGAGAAGGGGGTAACGAATTGGACTATTAATTAAAAACAATAGAATCATGCTTCCAACAGTGCTAAATTAAAGAATGCAATCCAATGAATCACTAGAAATAAAAGTATTCAGTAACCACCATATAGACAACCCCCAAATTTTCTACCCGTTTTAGAAACTCCTTTTATCATGAATGGTTGATAGTTTAGAGAGAGGAATCTCATAAAAGACCTTGGCCAAGAAAATATGATCAACAGGAACTGATAGACTTTGTAACTACCACTCATGTATAACCCGCTCAACAGAATAAACAAAAAACTTCAATCTCTTGCATTGAGATTCAGCTATATCGTTCAGGTATAGCAAGTTCTAAGCCCATTGCCCATCCACGAATCAAACATTATTACGTATGCCTAAGCCTAATCCCCAAAGAATACTTCAACAAACCAAAATTTAAGTATGGGTAATTACAAAACAATAAACAAAATCCCCATTTCATACTCAATATATGAAAGATACATAAACAAAATAAAACTATAAATCAGAACCTGGTGGCGCATTGAATTAGTATCTCCATTACAGTTATGGACATTTCATCCAAACCCAACAGAAAGCTCAGAGTATTACACATCCCAAGAAACAAATTCCTACTACATTTAGCACGAGATGTCCTAAACCACATTACATGAACACATTCGAGTTGTCTCGGAAGAGGACCAAGAAACAAAAGCTAGATAATGTTCACCCCTGCATCCAGAATACCAATCCGCAAGACTTCCAAAGGCATTAAGCCTGTGAAAGAAAAAAAAGGGAAAAATCAGCCAAGTCATTCAAGAAGTACATCTTTTAATTAATTTTTAAACGAACTAGGAATTTGAAAGGGTAAGAAAGAAGTATTTTAGTAGTGCCTATTTTAGAAAAAAAAACAACGAAAATATACCAGAGAGGCACAGTTTAGCTACCACCTCTAATGAACTAAACATTATTTTCAATTCACTACGCATTGTTTAAAATCCTTTTTCTTCCACAATAAACGAGGAAAAAATTATTAGCTACCTTATTGGCGATGTTGTTGGAAAGCCAGTCCAGACCTTCATAAAGGCCCTCTCCAGAGGTTGCACATGTGCTCTGAATGTACCTGGAAAAACATACGTGAGTTAGATCACAGTATGATACCTGTCAATACAAAACAAGGGCTTTGTTCCTAAAATCATATTTACCAGTGGCGCTGTCTGAGAGAGTGGAGACCCAACTTGTCGGTAATCTCAGCAGCATTCATTGCATTAGGAAGATCTTGTTTGTTGGCAAACACAAGCAATACTGCTTCTCTCAGTTCATCCTGAAAAGATTATTAAAACAAACATTTTAAATAATATAATTTCATCATGAGAATACATAAAACAGAAAGTAAAAGAAAAAGGAGACTAATAATTATAGCCCTGGATCATGATCTTTGTAAACAACGAAGTTGATACGGAAGTTTGTCCAATTAGAAGCACTGAATTTTCCAGGAGACTGACTAAAGAACTAGCCATTCAATTTCCAAAATATGCACAGTAACATCAATATACAATCGTTGTCAGAAATTACGGTCCAGCCAAAAATTATTTAACAGCAGTGATAAATGCTATTTCACTAGATAAGAGTTGTATAGATACAGCAAAGATATTTGCATTTCCTGCTTGAAACAAACATTAATGTCAGTCCTTCCCTCAAAACCCCAAATGAAGTCTCGGAACATTTTGAGACTACATTAAAGAATGTTATTTAGGGGTAAAAGATGATTCTAAAACCTTTCTACCTTGACTAATTTACAGGCCCTTTCTTTTGACTCCTATGTTATCCCAATCCTTATGTAGACGAATGAATTCCTCTCAATGGCAGGTTATCATCTAACGTTAACACACTTGAAAATGAAGACATAGAATGAAAGGCCAAACTAAATTAACTGAAGTACCTCATTCAACATCCTATGCAACTCATCTCTGGCCTCAACAACTCTGTCCCTATCGTTGCTGTCTACAACAAAAATAAGACCCTGAGTGTTCTGGAAGTAGTGCCTCCACAAGGGACGAATCTGCAAAGCAAAAACATAAGTATGTAGCCTCTGTCTACCAACATTCTTTTTCAAGTAATATTGTATTTTCAATGATGCATAAAAATCAAAATTTTCACCTTGTCCTGGCCTCCAACATCCCAAACAGTGAAGCTAATGTTCTTGTATTCTACAGTCTCAACATTGAACCCTGAAACAAAAAAGCGTCCATACAACATAATCATAACATTCCAGCTGTCTGACACACTGAACAGTAGAACGACATCCACACTATCACCAACACAATTTAAGATCTGCGTATTCAACTTTAAAGGTTTCCTCACAGATTAGAACCACGTTTATCACACTCCATCATCATCCACATGAATCACCTCGAAGTCACTCATTCTAAAAAAACGAGTATCTAACTAACAGTACAGAATATCTACGCAAGTACTATAGCAACAGAAATAGAACCAAGCGACGAAAAAAGAGAAATAGAAACTCACCAATGGTAGGAATTGTTGTAACGATCTCTCCGAGCTTGAGCTTGTAGAGGATAGTGGTCTTACCAGCAGCATCAAGACCAACCATCAGAATTCGCATTTCCTTCTTGGCGAAAAGCCGACTGAAAAGCTTCGTGAATGTCAGCCCCATTTCTCCTTCAGCTTATAGATCCCTAATTTCACCGTTGAAACAAATTTTCAATTTATAAAACAAAAGCAAATCTCCAAACCGAAAAAGAGCACCACATCAAACAGTACAGTTCCTTCCGCTAATCAATAGACAGTCACGTGAACAACACCAGATTCAACCAGATCTCAAACTAATCGAGAAAAAACAGCAGCATGCAAATCGAAACAGATCGCACAAAAACAATAATAGCATCAAAAACAGAAGGATCTGGAGAGACTGATACAGAAACTCTCGGATCAAAGCACAGAGATAACAACCGCAAAGGAAGAGGCGAAAGCGAAACGGAAAAAAGTTATTGCATCGGAAATTGAAGTGCGAATTGAAAATCGGATTCCGTTGGCATGAAGAGATAAAGAAAACGGAAATAAGAGGATGAGAGGTTTGAGATTGTTACCTTCGGAGATGAAACGTTGGTGTATGCAGAAATGGCTGAGAGAGAGAGAGAGAGAGAGAGAAACGAGGAATGCTTTGCAGCAACGCGAGATGGGGAGAGCAGCGTCAACGAGAATAGATCTTATAAGAGATTATTTCCATCTTTTTACTTAAAATAAATATAATAACAAAAGCGATTCTCTGGATTCTTAATTCTTTCGAACCTTCCGATCCCTATATTCACATCCAAATCAAAATATATATATATATATATATATATATATATATATATATATATACTGTTTTGCTTTTGAAAATAATAATTATTGATTTGTTTTTGTATAAAAATATGTTAGTGTCTAATCTTAATATAGGTTTAAATAATTAGAGCCTTTAAATATGTCATTAATTAGCTTATATCCAAGTTCAAGTGTGTGGTTATTTTAATGATACGTCTAACACTAAAAAAGTTTGTTTTCGTTTATTTTTTTTTTCTTACAATAAATATTAGTATTAGTGTGTACAACACACGTGATATATATTTACGTATATAATTAAGTTTAAATTAAATAAATATTTTTGACATAGAAGTAAATTTAAAATTTATAATAAATGTTTTAATTTTTTTTATATAATTAATTTTTATCATTGATAGTTTTTAAAATATTGAAATTGAGTTTAGAAATAAAGTTTAACATATTAAGAAAAAAAACTCTAAAATATTTTAAGTAAAGAAAAACTTTTAAAATATTTTTATTCAAAATAATTGTTTTAATTTATAAACAGAAAAATAATTAATAAAATGATTTTTCTAATTATTTGTGCTTTTTTAAGAGGCGTATATAAATGAAAAGGGAACAATGAATGAATTTTTTAAGTTAATATATAAAATCACTAGTTGATAATGCGATACTCACATTAAAATACATTTGTAATTAAATTAAATTAAAATATATAAGTAAGAACGAATGAAAAATAAAGCATACAATTAAATACTTTGGTACAACATAATGGTTTAAGTTGAATATCTTTTATTCAATACTTTTACTTTCAGTTAATATATTATAATTCTTGAAATGAAGTACTTTATTCTTATTCTTATTATATATATAATGTAATAATTATTTTATTTTAAAATATTAAATCAGTAGAAATTTAAAAAGTATTTAAATATTAGGCTTAATTATAATTATAATGTTTATATTTTACAAAAGAAAATCCATTTTTTTTATTTTTAAGTAAGGATCAAAATAAGGAAAAAAAATAAATTTAACAATTAAAATTTCGAACAATTAAAAAAAATGAAGAACTTGTATTGCCAAAAAAAAAATAGAGAACAAAATTACAGGAAACAAAATTACAATTATACCTCAATATTATTTTATATAAGATAAAAGAAGGGGAAAACATATACAAATTTATACTAAAATGTTTTCAATTAATGTTACATAACATTTAAATTCTTGGGAGTATGTAGTAGATTTGTTGAATGGAGGAGTATTAAGAAGATTTCACACTAATGAATTGAATTGTAAGTAAATCTATATAAAAACATCATAATATCATTTTTTATCTTACTCATTTTTAATTATTATATAGATTTCTAATTTTTTTCATGTGTACAATTTTTTCTAATTTATCTTTTAAATAATTAATTTTTATTAAAATATTGATTTTATCATTTCTATTCTTTTCGATTTATTTAAAATTAATGATTTTTTAAATTAAAATAATTATCTTTATCATTTTAATTTTTTAAAAATCTGTTTTATATATATGTAATCATTTTTAAATTAAATTAATTATCTATAATTAAAAAAAGGAATACACATACCGTAGAAGTATGTATTTGCCTAGTAATATATAAAGAGCCAAATAGAATGAATTGTATTGGCATTGAGAAAAGTTAGTAGCTGTCTAATCTACCATAAATAGTGTGAGTGGTATCCCTGCCAAGTGCAGAGTAGACAAATTTTAATTGGTTGCATTTGGGTAATTCTTGTCTATTTTTATATTACAAGTAGTATTTTTTGTGGTTTGTCAAACATTCCTTTTGGGATATGAAAAATGGTAAATCACTCTTATTTTTGTGATAATGTTATGTGGACCATCTCATATTGCTACACCCAATACCCATACTACATAAATGTCACCAAAAATTGACTCTAAGCATATTACACAATTATAACCACTTGCCACTATAGTTCCAAACATTTACATAAGACGAAGTGAGAACATAAAGCAACATCAAATACCCATTTTCAATTTCTGCTAAATGCTTTATATCATTTTTCTTCCTAAACTAGAGGACATTTCCTTACTATTCTCTCTACCTCTTCACCCATATTTTTTTCTATTTTAGGAACCTTCCACTTTTAAATTAAAAATCATTTTTAAGGAATATCATAATGCTCACAAATAAAAAATATAAAGTTCGTATAAAAAATTAAAATATTATTTTTAACTTCAAATTTTAAGATAATAGATTTGATGACCTTTTCTTCTTTATATTTGACTTCTATTATTTCTTTTATCTAAATTATTACAACTCAAATTTATCCATAAATTTTTAGGAAACATATACTTGTACATGTTATTTTTGCCTTCACCTGACTTTTGCACCCAAATATAAATACATAATATATATATATATATTAAAAGAAAATGAGGTGAAAATAATATTAAGCTAAAAGGGGTGAGCTTTTTATTAAAGAGAAAAATAGTTTGATAAAAGTATCAGAAAAGTTCAGTCCATTTCTTTCTTAAGAGCTTCTCTCTCTAGAACCCATCTCTTCTTAGTCCTCTGCCTTCTCTCTACCACTACTTCTCACTGAATCGGTGCATTTTCGTTTAGGTGGTGGTCACGCGTTCCCAGAGTCGAGAGCTTCGACTTGAACCGATTGGTTTCTCATTATTCAGCCGGTAACCTGTTCTTTCCTTTCCTCATGCTTCTAGGGCTTTGAGCATGCAAAAACTCTGTTGTGCATGTGATCTTTTAGTGTCTTTTTCCATCTTCTAGCTCAAATTAATTTAAGGGGTTGTTCTTCATTGCCAAAATGGTGATTTGTAGGTCTAGTTGAGTTCTTTATTGTTTGAGGTGCTATTAAAGCATTTTGTGAGCTGAATTGTGCTTTGAATCAAGGTAAAGGGAGCTAGTTATTTCCTATAAATTGATTTTATGATAGATATGTGTGATGGAGTTTGAACTTGTATGTTGTTTTGACTGCATGTTCGCTTTTAAATGTATTGAGTTGTATGTACTGTGTTATGGAACTTGTGAAACTGTAATGTAATGTCTATAAAGTGAATTGTATGTAATTAGTTGTTGTAATTGGACATATTGGAAGTGCTCGGGAGTATTTGGGGTATTAAATCTGTTATAGTTGAATTGGATAGAAGGTTAAGGGAAAATATAGTGTTTTGGGGTCTCTTGAGAGGAAGTGAGGTAGTGGTTTTGGGCTGTGGGCATTCTGGGTATAATTAGGCCATTGGAGCAGTCTTAGCAAGTGGATTGGGACTTGTTTGAGTCACCAAATTGGTCAAAATAGGTACAAAATGTTAGAATTGGGTTTGGGGTCCTCTAGTTATTGAGTTTGATGTTTTGGAGTGGAATGAGTTGGTTTAGTATATCTAATTCCTATCCAATGACCAATGCAATACTTTACTTTCATCTATAAACATGTTTCATATCAATATTAGTGTTACAAATTTTAAATTGATCATTTGGATATGTCTCAAATGCACCAAAACAAGAAAAATCAGTTTCATGTCAAACACTGATAAGAATATCGATTATCTCACTTGATAATCAATTATTCTAGTCAGAGAGTCGTATTTTCTTCGAAGCTCTCATAAATAATCAATTATTACATATGATAATCGATTATTGTCGTCGAAAAATCATCCAGGACAGTTTTGGGTGATTTTCGGGGTTTCGGGTATCATTTTTGGACGTTCTTTAGGTCGTTTTGGACCTTTCTAAAACTGTTGGTGATGGTTTCAAAGCCATTTTCTTTTTTAAGTATGAGTTACGGGGTTTTGTGTTGTTTAGTGGTTCTTCTGGGACTGTTATTGTCTGGTAATGTATATGGAATGATTTCATGCGATTTGGATGGCCTTTGTCTGAGGGTTCGCTATGCGAAAATCCCCTGGTCTCGCCATGCGACCTAGTGCGCTATGCGACCAGACCCAGTGAGTTTCACTATTTTCTTCTCCTTTTTAGGCTGGTTTGATGTTATTTGCTTGGTTGAGTGTCATGTCTGCTCATGTGTTAGACTTGTGTGATTTGTATGAATGTAATTGAGTATGAATTGGACATCTCAGGGTGAGATGATTGGAAATGGTTGTGGAGGATTTGTTGTTGTCTTGTATAATTGTATGGAGCTTTGAAATGGTATGTTTATCCCTACACTCTAAGCATCGTTCATACTCAAATAAAGAAGAACGGTGTAAGTGGTGAGAGTAGAGGGAGGTCCTCGTCTATAGACTTAGAGTTTAGCTATAAACTGGTATGAGGATTTACCTTGCATAGTGTTAGGGAGGGCCAACTAAACTATGCAAGTGCAAAGACGACCAATAGTTCGATAGTTATACAAATCCAGATGAGTCGTGTTGAGTACTTGATGCATGGTTTGAATTGTATGCCTTTGATTGTTCTCTTTATATGTATATTGCTTGTTTACCTAGCTCACCCTTGCTTCTGTGTTGTGTGTTGCTTGTGTATGTTTTTCCTTTGCGATGATCATCCACTTGGATGTGAGCAGATGTTGAAGAGGTGCCTTTGGAGCAAGTGTTGGAGGGAGGCGATATTGCAGCATAGTTCTTCTTAGGATCTCTCTAAGTATCTTATGCTATTTTGAAGTACTTTGTTATGAGTGAACGTTTTAAATTAGGACCATATTTGGGAGGACTGTAATCCTATATTTAAGTGCAAGTTTAACCTCTAACTGTTCTTCTTTATTATAATTGTGGACTACCATATTATATATACATGTTGTTATATATTTGGGATGTCACAGCTTTGGCTAGAAAGCATGTGGAATTCAAGTTCATTTAAAACAAGAGAACTAGAGGAAAACAAGAGTTTAAAAGTTATTGTATAATAGCATTGAAGTATGAGAACAAGATAGTTGATGAGCTTCTAATTCCTACCAAGGATGAAAGCACATCCTTTTTTTTGAGAATAAATGTTTTTAAAAGAAAAGTTTATTCACTTTCTTTCTCTTAGTAAGTTTAGTTTATGTTGACTTTTTTGTTTACTTAAGTTTAGTTGATTATTAAGTTGATTTAAGTTAATTTGTTGACTTTCTTATTTGGTTGTTTGTTTTGTAGGTGATGATAGGACTATCTTAGAAGAGGAGTAACACTTCTTGGAGTGGAGAAAAGGTTTGGCCTTGAGCCCACACACCCTTTAAGCACATAAATGGAGAAAATGGAGGAGCTTGGAATTACCTTCTTTTTAGAAGATTAAAGACATCACATAAGAGCTTTAGTGTGCAAGTTAGGTCACACCTCACTCGAAGTGTCTCATTTTTTAGTTATTCTAACTTTTAGAACCTTAATTTGTATTTTTACTTTAGTTTTCCTTAACTTTGTTTTTTTTAAAGAGAGTCATTCCATCATTTATAAAAGAGACTATCCTAGACTTATATAATGATTTAATATTTTGAAATTTAATATACTAGACCACCTTTGTTAGAATATCTTTTAAGAGTATTTCTTCTCTTAATCTTATCTTAAGCCTAGAGCTCAATTGACGACATCTCCACTAATCTAGATAAAAAATCTTAATGTTCTTTCTGAATCATCATCCCATTTCTAGTCTTTCATCCTTGTTCCATTTTCCTTCTCTTTGGTTACTTATATCCATGTTCACATTTGGTCCTTATCTTTTCATTTTTATCTTGTTTATGTTTTTTTGTTGATTAAATCCTCTCATTTCTAAAGCTCACAGAGGTAAACTTTTAAATTTAAATAACATTTTTTATTATCTTAATGTCTAGTGTAGATTGTTTTAACCTTTTTAATCACCTAAACATCATATTTATTATTTTCTTAACATGAAAATAGATCTTTATTGAGAACGGTAAAAGAACAACCAAAGAGAATGAGAGAAGCATATAAAGATGGATAATTTTGCCTCAGTTTATAATGTCCCATTTTTGGTGTGATGTAAGGTAACAAAAACATCAACAGGAACTTAATTAAAGTGAATTTAAATTCCCTTACTTTTCCTTTTTAAGTTCTTCACCACTCTTCGTCCAAACACAATTAAATTTATCTCCTTGAATAACCTTGTTGGTTTACCCTCAACAAACCATTTCATTATCTATTTAAAATTGATACCTCACCTCAACAAAGGCACAAAGTTTCTGATTTCTTTTATCAATTAATTCGATGCACTGATGTCCACTATTGATCCACTTTGCCAAATTCACCACAACTTTTACAATTATTTATAAATCTAAAATGGGTTATCCATACTTAAGCAGGGAAAATAAACAAAATTTCATAAAAACACATCCTATAGTGAAGCCCTCTTAAAAAGACGATGTCCTTTATTCCAAATAATAGGAAACGCAAATATCAACTGACCTATCATGCCAAAGGTGAGAAAGTGAATCGACCTTGTAGGCCAATGGGTTGATCTACCTAGCCTGCCAAGTAATTTTTCTTTTTCATACTTTAATTTTTTGCAAAACAACAAAAAAAGGAGTGTCACATGGAAGTTACAATTAATCAAATTTAACACCATTTTAAGTGAAGATTATAGCTGGATAACACGGATTTCATTCCATTCAGTAAAGTTAAAAACAAACCTCATTACTTTGGCAGAGATGGCGACAATCACTAGACAAACAAATTAGGTTAATAGACTAGATAGAAACGTTTGAAATAAAATAACAATAACCACGCAAGCTTGAAATAATGACATGAATTGTTAACCTTTTGAACGGACTTTGATGGGTCTGCAGGCAGTCTAGACTATATGTTCCCTAACACATCCATTTGTGGATCAACCCGTCCCACTCAAGGCAAGTTAAACCCAGGTTTACTAACTCTAAATGCAAGCTGGAATAACTAACACTACCACTCCATTTTAGAGATATCAAAATAAACTTGACCCATCTAGTCCAAGAAACTCGTAAAATAGACCAAACCAAACCAAAAAACTTGTAGCTTAAATTGAACCAGGCCATCTTTAACCCGACTTGATTAGTCTGCAACCTGAAACTTTAATAGACTTGGTCAAACCAACAGGTAATTATGCACCGGCCTGTTTTATAAAATAATAAGTGTATTTAAATAAACAAAGTGCTAAAATGTATTTCATTAAAACATATACTTGTATTACAATACATAACAAATCTGATAGGTTCGGGGAAAACGTTTATGTTAGAACTGTCTGTGTGGTTTTGTTGTGTCAGACTGTTATAAAAGTCTGTTTAGGAAGTGGTTTTTGGCAGCTTTTCATTGTTTTTGTAAATTATGAAAAGAATAGGAGTGGAGAGTCTGATTCTCTCGAATAAGCAGAAGTTGTATATGTGTTTGGTTTTTCCCACATTGAAGGAAACCTGGTGTACTGTTGGAATAAAGATCTGCAGTTTTTAAAGCTTATTTCGTTATAGGTCTGAATACCTATCTAAAATTAAAATTTATTTCATTAATATAACTTAAAAGTCAAATAGGAACTGACCAGACCAAAAAAAGTTAGTCTATTCAGAATATGAATCTAACCAGACCAACACAAATTTATGATGTGGCTCATCCAACCGAGTCGGGTTGACCTATTTGACACCTCTACTCCCAAATAGTTGCCAAACTTAAAATCTTGTCAAAATCATGACGTTCAAAGAAAAACTCCTTCAGTATGAATTCCCCACAAACCAAAATTGATAGTGTTAAAGTTAATACAGCATAAAACAAAAAGGCATAATTTAATTCATAAATCCCTCCATATTACCAACATCTAATATTAACCACGGATCATCCAGCACTATATTTTGATGTTGAAATAATCTGAGTCGAAGTGATGCAACCGTACATAACCATCTTCACCTCCACTTGAAAAACTACAAAAGAAAAAGTTTGTTTTACTAAGACCAGTAAACGAAAAAGCCAAACAGCCATTCAGAAAGGATTAACACTAAAGTGCAATGTCCAGTCACAACTACAAGATATTCTGAGACATAATGATAATTGAAGAAAGATGCCAACCAAGAATAAGCGGGGAGCTGCATTTGCATATGATTTGAAATTACAATACAATCACAACAAATGTGCTAACTTACAACATTGTTCAATCCCTAGAAAGCTAATTATGAAATGCAAAAAGGTGTGTCTTCAAACTCATTTTATGGCAATTACAGTTGAATATTACAGAAAACAAATACATATTGTAGCATAAATTTAAAAGTTCCTTCTAATTGTGTTAGCATATGTAATGTGTATGTTAGGAGGAAACATATAGAGAAGTAGTTGTTAGATGGGTGAGACTTTCTTTATATAGTTGGGGGATCTTTGTACGCAGGGACGTTTTGGATGTTTTAGAGAATTGTTGACAGGGTCATTGGCATCCTGTGTGAAGGGAACATTGTCCCTTGGATGCATTCAGACTGTACTTGTTGCATAGAATCAATAATAAGAGATCTATTCAGTGAGTTTAGGTTTTTGCAGTGGTTTTCATGGTTTCCTCCATCTAGGAACCTAACAAATTGTAAGGGCAAATAGTGATATTACTAGGCAAGAGACAACTGAATATAAGTATTTCATCAGTTTATGATCAATCACAAAATCAGAACCACTTCATGTGATCACCATATTATCCATTCTTCCTACATCTAAGACAATATATTATAACAACATCTAACGACATCAGAGCTCTTCCTACATCTAGCAATATCAGATTGTGTATTCTTCGTACATCTAATGACATCACCATAACTACTGTCCGAAATTTAGGCATCTTCATTCAAGGCTATATTTCATATAAAAATACTCATCTGCATAACCAAGTGTTCAAATTTAGACTTTATATCGTTATGAACAATTACACAAAATATGGGGCTTTGATTGATCAATGGAGTGGATACCCCATACAGGAACAGAGAAGTGTTTATTTTTAAACCATACATTCGACAATTATGCACATGGTAAACACCAGATACTGAGATTTTAAACAGTAATTTGATAAAGAGAGTGCATATCCATTTCACCAAGTAGTTTAACATAATCATGGTTGTCGGCTTCTCTAACATAACAACAAACGGTAGGTCTAAAGAATGAAAGGAAGTCATGATGCAATGCAAGAGGGAGTTGAAGGACACTGGATATACCTTTTTCCATCAGGGTTAAAGGCCAATGCATTAATTGGTCCAAAATGCCCTTTCACGCCCCCAATTTCTTCTTGAAGAATCTAATCAAATGAAAATACATATATTAAATAAAAAAGAAAAATGAGTAGAAATTATATATTGTTAGAGAACTAAATATAGTACACGAAGAAAGAAAAACACTTACCTTGTCATAGAATTTGGCTTCAAATTTTCCAGCACGATGATCAGTGGTTGTAACAGCTGATGCGTCCTGACCACCTCCAAGTACCACCTATATAGGGCATGGAATTCAGAAAATCATAAGAAAACCATAGGACCAAATAAATAACAGGAGGAAGCTAAAGCAAATAGAAGACGTACATTAGGTGATAGCAATGATGAAATATATTGGAATAACATTTAGACCATAAATTAGATACCAATGGTAATATACAAGAATCGGCCTTATGTGGATTGAGGAATAAATCTCTACCAAGAAAGCAAGGTAATGAAAATAAATTCAACCAAGTTCCAAAAATGATAGGACACTGATTTCACGGATAAAGACTTCAATCTAATAAAGCAGATGAAAAAATACTCGCATTGGTAAATGAAAAGAATATCACAACACAAGGTTAACTTATTTAAAATACACATATACATACATGATCAAGAAGTGGCGACATTGCAACTGCATTGACTGGCCGTTCTGTGACATAGGTCTTGATAAGAGTCAACGTTCTAGTATCCCAAAGCTAGTTAACCATTTAAACAAACAAAAAATGGTTAGGTGAAAATAAAATAAATTCTCAAAGAAAACAAAAACATGAGAATCAACAAGAAAAAGAAATCACGGAAACAAAAAAGTCAATACCCTAGCAGACTTGTCCAGAGAGCCTGTAAGGAAGTGTGAACCATCCGCAGACTTGACAAGTGATGTCACTGTCTTTTTATGGCCAGATTCCTTGTCTGACTCCTTAATCAATTTTCCCGTCTGCAAAGAAATGAGAGAAATCATGTAACAATGTTAACAAACTGTAGAGGAAAGAAGAGGGTCCGGTAAAATGGAAGTGAAGTCACCTCTGAATCCCAAATACGAATAACAGCATCTTCACCAGCACTAATGATGGTTCTGTTGAGTGGTCCCCAAATAGCTCTATTTATTCGTCCCTGAGGACCTTTAATGAGAAGCACAGACTCCCCCGTCTCTGAGAAAAACAAGCATTAGAATTAACACAGGCAATAGATATAGTAGCTGAGACCAAAGAAACTAAAGTCTCCATTGGTTAAATTCTAAACACACACTTACATGTGAAAAATAAGAAGCTGAACAAAAGTAAATTTTTCCACAGGTTAAAATTAAAGTGTGCATAAACCAATTCATAGAAATTTTCTCACACAACTCTTAAAAGCTGGTTTTAAATAATACATAATCTATTTAGGGTATGTTTGGACAAACTTCCTCACAAAGATTTGCAGAAAAGAAAAAAACAGTTTATACATAAGCTAATTCGTAAAACTCGTTCCTATAGTTTGTTTAATTTTTGTATTTTGTTAACTTGTGCACAAGTTGATCAACTCATTTTATTTTCTTCTTGATTTTCACTTCTATAAATCCTTTTGAAGAAATTCGTCCAAACAAACCCAAAGGACCTGTAAAAATGAAATTTTTCCGTAAGCACATCGAGGAGAAACAAACCTTAGAAGGGAAAATGAAATAAATTTCTCTATAATACTTAGTTTATGGATAAACTAATTTATAATAGTTTTCGGATAACTTCTCTAAAATCTAATTTTTAAGGTATGCATTAGCATAAGAAGAAAATTATTTCATTTTCTTGTCATTCTCTTTTTCCTAAAAGTGCGTATGAAAAAATTGTTTAAATATGCGCATGTTTTCTTTATTTTCTTCTTCTACACGAGTTTCTCAATAAATCAATCAAAACAGACAGTAGATCAGCAAGGGGAAAAAAATGTTACGTTCGGAGGGATCTTTTGCAATGCGCTTGACATGGATTGCAGAGGGCAATTCCATAAAAGGATCAGTGGTAATGACAGCGAGCTTATCCCCGACAGAAAAATCGACAGACCGGGCCGGAGAATCAAAATTGAAGGTGAACAACTGCTGACCAGACTGCACGTTCCATAGCTTCGCGGTCTGATCCGCACTCCCCGTTATGAGTCGACCAGAATCTCCTGCACCATATACAATCAGTGTGAGGAACAGTTTTGAAAAGCTGAATAGAAAGATAAAGTAATAGGGAACTTGCTTGAGACGTCGCAGCACCAAACGGCGCCGTTGTGGCCGCGGTAAGTGCCGAGGCGTTCACCGTTGTCGGCGAACCAGACCGTAGGGTTGTGGTCCTTGGCGCAGGAGAAGAGGAGATCGCCGTCCCTGTTGTACTTGAGAAACGTGAGTGGCCTCTCGTGGCCCTTCATCAAAATCGGCCTCATCTTCGATTAGGGTTTTACGGTGTCGCGGAATTTGAGAATGGTAAAAGGTGAAGCCTCTGGTGAAAGCGAAACCTAAAAGAGATGTTTGGGAGAGAGTATTGAGATTTGAGAAGCGAATAAGCAAAAGAAAGAGAAGCGCGACAGTGAAAGCCGCTACTCACTCGCATAACGCAGGCACGCACTAGGTAAGGGTATGCAAGTGTGTCTCGGGCCTTAGAGTTCCCTATTTCACTTACAAATCACAAGTAAATTAATTGAAAACTATTTGCACAATACATAAATAATGATGTATGTATTTTTGTTTATTTCTAACCATTAATTTGCTATTTGAGTCTTATAATTATACAAAAATTATATATTTACTCAGAAAAACATATTTGTAATTTTTATAAAATTATAGAATGGAAAGTAAGAAGGTAAAATAACACACTAGAAAAAAACAGTTAATTTTCTAGTATATAAAATTGATATTGTATATAAATTAAAATAAGGTATATTTTAGTGTATAAAACTTGGAAAACTATAGGTATTCGATGCATAATTAAACCTAATTTTAAAATATCAAAGGAATTAACATACTAGAAAATAAAGATATTTTTATTTATAGTGTTAATTTTTGGATAATATATTATTTTAAAAGTTTATCAAGTACCTTTTATTCATTATTTATCTTTACTATTATATTTATATCGAGAAGATTTTCCTTTTTTATATATACATTTTTTTACAATTTTGTCGTAATTGTTTTGAAAAATTAACTGTTTTTTTCCAATTTGACATTTTTTAAAATAAAATATATATATATATATATAACAAAAAATTATATATAATTATTCTTATAATAATAATAATTTTATTTTTCATCATAAAAAAGTCAACGAACGTGTAATTAAACTAACAATGGTGATTAGATTCTTCTAACTGATTTTTAATTTTATTTTTTAAAACATTTTTTGCCTTTTTATTTTGATATTTATTAACCTGAATTTTTGTTTTTTTTTCATCTAAACAAGTTACTCATAAAGATTAAAAACATTTATTGTAGAATTATAATAATCAATAAAAATTTCAACTTTTTATAGTGTTTTTGATACATTATTATTATTTTTTATGGAATATTACAAGAAATTTTATAATGTATTATAACATTATAAAAAATAATGAAATAAGTATTTGTATGCATACATTTCCTTTTGGTTTCAATATAAATTTTAATACTATTTTAACTAACTTTTTATTTTATTTAAATTTTTATTACTACGAAAACATAAATAATGTATCTATCGTGTCTTATTTTAATAGTTTTAAACATTATTATTATTATTATTATTATTATTATTATTATTATTATTATTATTATTATTATTATTGAAGCATCACATAATTAAAAAAAAAATAGTTAACATAAAGGAGACACTATAAATAATCATTATAATATTCACAATATAAATATAATTCATAATTTATATACAAGATGATCTAATCTAAAAATTATATATATATACCGAAAATACGAGTTGTTTAAAAGAAAACTACGATTTACAAATTGGAATTATTTTATTCTCTGTTCATATCTGTGCATTTATGTTCATATATTTTTATACTTATATTCTTTTTTTATATTGCTCTGAACAAGTATATATATCAATTGTACTCTCTCCTTATCATTCAATAAGAAATATAATATTTCATTCTTTATTCTTTTGTAACATGGTATCAGAAGCACATTCTTCTGCAACCAATTCTCTTACTACCAAAATATTCATCTTCTACCTCTCGTTCTTGGCTTTCCTACAATTTCTTTTCCTTCAATGGCTTCTGCAGTTGTTTCTTCTTCTAATCATTCTCAGGCGCAGTCACATTCCTCAACTTTGGGACTTTCTCAAGAGCAAATTCAAGGTCTATTGGCACTTCTTCCTCAATCTAATCCCACAGTCACACATTATACTGGTCTAGTGAGTTCTCATAATGTTTCCACTTCTTCTCAGGATCAAGGTAATATCTCTTCCCAATGGATTCTAGACACAGGTGTTACTGATCATATATCCAGTTCTTTGTCTCATTTTATTTATTATCATAAAATCTGACCAATTACAATTTCTCTACCCAACAAGAACTTTTCATTTGCTCATTTTTCTGGCACAGTTTCTCTTGCCCCACACCTTACCTTACATAATGTCTTGTTTGTTCCTAATTTTTCAGTCAATCTTATTTCAGTCACAAAGTTAACTAAATCTCTATCTTGTAAAATTATCATTTCTGAATTTTCATGTGAAATACAGGACAAGTCAACCCTATAGATGATTGGGAAAGCTGAAGAAAGAGATGGCTTGTATGTCATGATAGTTCCTGCATCCCCACCCCTTGCTTCACCAACTGCTATTTCTCCTGAGAATTCTATTGGTTGTTCTACAATAAGACCCGACTCTACAGATATTTGGCACTCTAGACTAGGGCATCCTTTTTCTTCTTGTTATACCAAATTACGCACAATGTATGCCACTTTACCTGATACAAAATTCACTCATTGTGATACTTGTCACTATTCTAAGCAAAGAAAATTGCCTTTTCAATTAAGTACTACTGTTTCAAAAGCTCCTTTTGATTTAATTCATGTTGATATTTGGGGGCCATATTGTACTTCTTCTGTTGATGGTTTCAAATATTTCTTAACTGTAGTGGATGATATGTCTAGATTCATATGGATTAAATTGATGGCAAGTAAGTCTGATACAAGATCACAGCTTATTGGCTTTGTTTCTTATATCAAAACTCAATTTGGCATTGATGTAAATGTTGTTAGATCAGATAATGGTAATAAGTTTGCAATGACAGATTTTTATAGACAAAAAGGGATACAACATCAATTATCTTGTGTTGAAACACCTTAACAAAATGGAGTTGTTGAGAGAAAACATCAACACATTCTCAATGTTGCTAGATCTTTAATGTTTCAATCCCATTTGCCAATACTTGCGAGTTTTTGGCTCACTTTGCTATGCTTCAACTCTTCAAGCACATAGAAAAAAATTTCAACCTCGTGCAAGAAAAT
Source organism: Vigna reflexopilosa (assembly GCA_027742785.1). Classification (NCBI taxonomy): domain Eukaryota; kingdom Viridiplantae; phylum Streptophyta; class Magnoliopsida; order Fabales; family Fabaceae; genus Vigna; species Vigna reflexopilosa. The sequence goes on along the minus strand of CM050930.1, from coordinate 12,387,583 downwards.
GTGTTTTACTTGGTTTTAAAACAGGAGTGAAATGCTACCTTTTGTTAGATTTCAACTCAAGGGAGATTCTATCAAGGAATGTAGTATTTTATGAAAACATATTTCCTTTTCTTACTAGTGACAAGCTCTCACCTATTGATACACAAAGTTTAAATTCATTGGATTTGGTCACCAAAATCAATTCATCTCCATCACCTCTTTTCTCAAAAGTTACTGATCAACCCTCTTTACCACCTACATCTCCTCCTTCTATTGTTCCAGACCCTGTTAGTTTTTCTCCTCAACCTATTTCTATTGAACCTGCCACTACTACTCCACAAAGGAAATCAATCAGGCCAACACATAAACCATCTTATTTGCAGGACTATCATTGCAACATGTTATCTACTTCTTCCGTCACTCATTCATCCACAGGTACCTTATATCCTATCTCTTCATATCTCTCATATGATGCATTATCATTTCTTCATAAATCATATGTCTTTAATCTTTCCCAAGTTAGTGAACCTAAAACCTATAACCAAGCCATCCAACATGATTGTTGGAGAAATGCCATGGATCAAGAAATTGCAGCTTTAGAAAATACCAAAACTTGGGTTTTGACTGATCTACCTTATGGAAAGCAACCTATCAGATGTAAATGGGTATACAAAATAAAGAGGCATGCTGATGGAAGTACTGAACGATATAAGGCAAGGTTAGTAGCCAAAGGCTACACACAACAGGAAGGCTTAGATTACTTTGAGACTTTTTCACCTGTTGTCAAACTCACAACAGTAAGATTGGTTCTGGCTTTAGCAGCTTCCAAACATTGGTATTTACATCAACTAGATGTAAATAATGCCTTTTTACATGGGGATCTAGATGAAGAGGTATACATGTCTCTTCCTCTTGGCTACAAAACAGAAAAACCAGGCCAAGTTTGCAAGTTGTTGAAGTCTTTATATGGACTCAAGCAGGCCTCTAGACAATGGAATTACAAGTTGACAACTACTTTAGTTTCTTTGGGCTACATACAATCAAAATCAGATTATTCACTTTTTGTCAAAAGTGATTCTGCTCATATCACCATCTTACTTGTTTATGTAGATGATATAGTTTTGGCAGGTGATGACATCCAGGAAATCCAAACTGTGAAGGCTCTATTGAATGCAAAGTTCAAAATTAAAGACCTAGGCCAACTCAAGTATTTTCTGGGCTTAGAAATTGCAAGATCTCAACAGGGCATTAATTTGTCACAAAGGAAGTATGCTCTAGAGTTACTAGAAGATGCAGGATTGTTGGGATGTCAACCTGTTTCTACTCCCATATTACCAGGCACAAAATTCTCCAAGACAGAAGGAAAACCCTATTCAGATGTGCAAGCCTATAGAAGACTTCTTGGCAGGTTATTATATTTAACCATCACAAGACCAGATTTATGTTTTGTTGTTAGTACTCTCAGTCAATTTCTTTCCAATCCTTTGAAAGATCACTATGCAGCAGCAATAAGGATCCTAAGATATATCAAGAAAAATCCAGGACAAGGATTATTCTTTCCCTCCAACACAGAACATTCTCTCAAGGCTTTTAGTGATTCTGATTGGGCTACTTGCCCTGATACTAGAAGTTATGTGATTGGTTTTAATATGTTCTATGGTGCATCCTTAATCAGCTAGAAATCCAAGAAGCAAGGTACTATATCTAGATCATCAACTAAAGCAGAATATATAGCCTTAGCTTCCACAACATGTGAAATTCAATGGCTTTTGTATCTGCTCCATGATTTGAAACAGCCTCTGCCACAACCAGTTCCTTTGTTTTGTGACAATCAATCTGATATACGAATTGCACAGAATCCAGCCATGCATGAGAGGACAAAGCACATTGAAATTGATTGTCATCTCATAAGGGATAAAGTTCAAGCTGGTGTAATTAAGCTCCTGCCTATTTCTACTTCATCACAACTTGCAGACATTCATACTAAAGCTTTGCATCCAGCACAATTTCAATCTTTGTTGTCCAAGCTGAGCATTAAGGATATATATACTGCAGCTTGAGGGGGGATATTGGAATTATTTTATTCTCTGTTCATATCTGTGCATTTATGTTCATATATTTTTATACTTATATTCCTTTTTATATTGCTCTGAACAATTATATATATCAATTGTACTCTCTCCTTATCATTCAATAAGAAATACAATATTTAATTCTTTCTTCTTTTGTAACAACTAAATTATCTATATGTCAGGACTCCCAATGTCCAACACTTGCTCCACAGAAACATCATCATCTTGACACACCAATCAGGTGATCATTGCAAAAGATAGACAAACAACATACAACCAAAACAAAAGGGTAGGTTAACTTATTAAAGAATCAATCATGTCAATCAAACAAGTCAGAATATCATAATTTAACACTCACATCAAGCAAAGCTTAAACATATAAATAAGATCTAGATTTGACCATCCCAATACATGTATTGATATTAGACTATGGCGAGTCATGCACTTATAGTGGTGAAACAGCTTGCCTACCCAAACTACTACACAAGGTTTGTCTACCACCTACGGTTAAAAAAAAATAAACCATAGACTAGGACATTTTCTACTTCTCACAACATAACTCATCCTTCTCTACTTGATATTAGTTAGTTATTGGAGTGTCAAGATAACCTCCAAAACTATATCAATACATACATTACTCGAATCATCCAGGAGAACTTTTCCTTGGAAATCTCTTCACATCATACATAACCTTGTTCACAATCCATATCATAAATAAATTCATACTTCGTAATAAGTATTAAAGCTTTAAGACAATTCATCTTAATAAAAATCAAAAGAAAAGTAAACAACTACTAAGACAAGAAATAAGATGCCCAAATTTTTTTTTAGGATAATCGATTATAACCCCTGATAATGATTATTCCATAGAAAATTCATGCAAAGATGACCTTCTAACTAAAATAATCGATTATCAAATAAGATAATCAATTATTCCAGAGAGTTTTGAAGAAAATGACATTTTGACTAAAATAATATATTATAGAGTAAATAATTGATTATTCTTGTAAGTTCTAATATTAACATATTTTTCTGGTTTGGTTGTATTAGAAAGTGGGTTTTTAAAGCCTAACTCAAACTCATAAACCGGCTTGTAAGGTAAGGTTTGCACCTCACTTATATATTATAATTTGGCCTTATCTTTAGTCGATGTGGGACTTCCAACACACCCCTTCACGCCGAGGTATAGACATCTCGTGCGTGATAGTAGAAATTGGGTGGTCCAATAGCGGCCCGACAACGGGTGAAATAGAAACAAAAATGCCCACTTAGAACTCGCTAGGATAGGCTTTTAACCATGGCTCTGATACCATATTAGAAAGTGGGCTTTTAAAGCCTAACTCAACCTCACAAACCGGCTTGTAAGGTAAGGTTTGCACCTCACTTATATATTATAATTTGGTCTTATCTCTAGTCGATGTGGGACTTTCAATAGGTTGCACCTAAGACTCGTCCAGATGACCAAAATATTGATACTAAAATTGATTTGAGAACATGTTTATACTCAAAAGAAGATACCATTTTTTATCCTTTTTGCCAAGATTTAGTTGCACCAACTCATACCAACCCTCCAAAAGCTAACATATCATATTTTGACACATTACCAAACATATTCCTGTGAACTAAGAGTCCAAACAAGTTTTAAATAGACTAAAAACATACCTAAAACTTTAGTCCCCTATCTCAAAGTCTTGCCAGTATGATCATTTAGGTATTTCTTTATCATCAAAGATATAACTCATGTGCTAAAAACTTAGAGAGAAGAGAAAATAAGTCTAGAGAAAAGGGTTATAAAAAGATAATAAATGTTTTAGATAATAAAACGCGTTTATAAAATTCTATTTATATTATCAAATTTTTAAAATAATATGGTCTCATTACATATCAAACATGTTATTCCACTCAAACGTAGATGAAAATAATTACTTTTTTTTTATGTCTAAATAATGTTAAAAGGGTTTAAATATATTTTCCGTCTTCAAAGTATTATAAAAGATTTTTTTTTTCTAAATTAAATTATAAAATATATAATTTTTATATTTTATAAAAATAGTGTAAAATATTATTTTTAATAAATGGTGTTAGAGGTGTTTTCTATATAATAATGAATTTGTATTGGAAATTAATGACTAATGAATTTACATGTTAGTAGTTGAAAATAATTAATGACTTTCTTAAAGGGTAAAAACAACATACTTTATAATTTAGTTTAGGGATGAAATATAATTTTTTTAATAGTTCGGAGACAAAAAATATATATATTTAACCTTAAATAAAAGTAATTTGTAAAACATTACCGTCTTTCTACAATTTTTTTTCTTGTAATTTTAATATTTCAAGTTAGTTTAGAGTTTATTTTAAGGTTAAATATGTTTTTAGTATTTGAATTATTTCATATTGAAATTTGTTTTTGTTTGAAAGTTTGATAAATTTTAAAAATAAATTTATATAGTATTTTTAACTTAATTACATTAATTTTTTGTCCATGTGTCAAATGTATTTCATGCTAATATTTGATTTATTTATATTGTTTGACACGTTTTCGCTTTAATGTTATTTAGAAAATACATTTGACATGTTAAAAAAGTTTAAAATGACTATATAAATTTATTTTTAAAATTTAAAGACAAAAATGTATCAAAATTTGATATATAAACGAATTATAATTATACATTAAAGTTTAAAGACTAAAAATATATTTAATAATTTATTTTAAGATGTGAGTTTGTCATAATGATGTTAATGCTAACTTGGAGTAAAAATGTCTTTCCATTGAGAATTGTGTTTATGCAAGGTTTATCTTTACCCGTATGTTTTTTTAATTGTTCGAATTTGAGTTTCTATGCTTTGAGAGATATGTATCCATTTGAGATTTAAGGAGGAGAGATGAATAATGATAATTTGATAATGTAGGGATATCTTTAGTTTGATTATCATGATTTTATTTTAAAAGGTTCGAACTTTTTGTACTAAAAACAATTGGAATTTAACTTGAAGTAATTTTACTTTCTAAAACATTCCTCCTTAATTACAACATACGAATCAATTATATATATAATTTGATCACAATATGCTTTCAGTTTTGTGCAATGTTTGTTGGACATTATTCATAGCATTATGAGCTTTGATACAACTAGTATGTGTGATGATGATTTTTTTTATTTGAGTTTTATTATATGTTTTGTATATTGTTAATGTTCATAATCAACATTAGTAGTTAGCGATATGTTGTACGAATGAAATCAAATTATTGAAAATGATGGAAATTGAAAAGTTGTAATGTTTATGTGAGTGAAATTTACATTATTTGTAATATAACATAATATGCTAGTAAAGAGATGAAAATGAGAATGGATATCTTACTTTTGCAAATAAAACTACAATACTAAGTCTTCAATGTCCGAGTATTTATAGATTTCGGAATGAGCTTCAGGTTATTGACGGTTTAATCATGGCCCAATTAGTATTAATTGTGTTTTGTTATAAGTTAATTAGAATTAAGTATAATCATTTCTAAAAGGTGATCGTTTGGCCTACAAATTGCAATAGTCCGATCTCGGGATGGTCATTATGTTTGGACTGTTTGGTCTTATATGTTGATCAGACAATCATACAATACAATACTTAAACTAAAAACATGTACTACTAAGATCATTTGAATCATCACAGTTTTTTAAGTTAGATTAAGTTAGTGAAATATGTTCTTTTTGTTAGATTATGAATCACAAATCAATAATTAATGAATAATAAACCTTTTTTTTATATATCAGTTCCCTATTTCCTTTAGAATAAAAAAGCGAAAACATAACTAAAGGATTAGACATTGGAAACAATGTAGAGTGGTATTTGATCTTCCATCTATAGAGTACTTTAGGTTCCTTTCCATTTTATATTCTAATGGGAATAAAGATAAATAAACATAAATGATGAACGTGCTCCTACATAGGGATCATGATCCCTTTATGTAACTTTTGTTGATTATTTTTTCTTAAGTTTCAATATTTTAATTTGTCTTATCAACAAATTAAATATTACTTATGGACATTACATAATAATCTTTTCTTAATACACGCTAGTACAAAAATCACGTACAATATCGAATATTTTGGGCTTTTAACGGCGAATTTGCGAACGACGTCATATTAGGAGACGTTAAATTGACGTCGAATTTTAAAAAATTCGACGTTAAATTAACATTGAATTTTGTCAATGTACGACGTTAACTTAACATCTACTTTATTCAATATATGATGTTAATCAATTTTTTTTTAATTAATTGTGATCCTTTTTTACAACTCTATGAAACCTGAAAAGTAGAAAAACAACAAATTTTAGTTTTTGGTATTTTATAAAGCATGAACTATGAATGTGTAGTATAGTATCAACAACAAACAAGTTCAATCAAACAACAACAACAAACAAGTTCAACCAAACAACAACAACAAACAAGTTCAATCAAACAACAACAATAAACAAGTTCAACAAAAAAAAAACAACAAACAAGTTCAACAAATAAATTCTTCAAAACGAAAACAAAAACTAACCTTCAAAAGGTGGGTTCATCGGAATAAAGTGTCGTCACCCGTGAGAGGGAAAACAGAATGCGCCTATGAAGGACAAGAGCACAAAAATAATCAATCAAAACAAACAAAAATCATATATAAAGTAGTTAATTACATGCATTTGTATCAAATGAAAAAAAGATTACATGTGATGTTCGTCAAACTTCGTTTGAGAAAAGTTTGAGAAGAGAAGATGGTCTCGCGCGCTAAGATAAAGTCAATGAATTTTCAATCTCTCGCTCAAATTTTTATTGAATTCACTAACCTTTTAACGTCAAACGTTGGGGCATTCGACGTTTTATATCCTTTTACGTCGAATCACAATTATAAACGACGTTTAATAATTGCATTTATTTACAAAAATGTCATAGGTCATTTTTATCGTTGGTTATTCAGTGGTTAGACGTTGAACGCGTGACGTTATACGTTGTTTTTGCACTAGTGACATATGCTCTTAACCACATTTATTTAATTAAATTACTTTATGAAGTTAGTTAATAAATTGTTAACATTTTAAAAATGTTTAGAAAAATAATTACTTAATTATACGTATTAAAAATGAACATGATCAATTTGACATGATCTATGTAATTTTGCATAACTTATAATACATAGTAAATCATTTTGTTCACCAAACAAAATTTATTTACATGAAACTTAATATGTTTAGCTGTTGGACCACCATTTTGTTTGTTGGATAAAATTTAATTTTAGAAAAACCGGAGCAAGCAAAATAATAGTTGAATTAGTTTAGAAGGTTAAATATGTTTTTTAATCTTAGATTATCAAGCGATTTTGGTTTTTGTCCCTCTCTAAAACTTTGATCAATTTTCATTCTTCTCCTTTTAAAAAGTCTCGGATTTAGTCATATATGATCAACAACCTGCCCTCCTTTTTCTCTTCATGCGCGAGACTATCTCCTAATGGATCCCCAACATCTTATCTTACTCTGGCACGTGGGTAGGCGTTGTTTGCTTCAACGGAGTCATCACGGGCCAACACCTATCCAACTTGGACCTCTCAAGAGTAATCGACGTCGATGCTTTGGCGGAGATTCGCGGCCTCAGAACCCTCAACTTCATCAACAACTCCTTCTTGGGGTCGTTCCTAGAGTTCAACAATTTGGGCTCAAACAAGTCCCTCCTTTTAACTCAAAATCGTTTCTCTAGACCAATCCCAATCGACTTTTTCTCCCCTATTGAACTTCCTTATGAAGCTCTAGCTCTCCGGAAACAACTTCATCGACCCTATCCCCCAATCCCTAACCACACTTGACCTCCTCAAAGAACTCCATCTCGAGTACAACTCTTTCTCGGGCTTAATCCCTAACTTCAGCCAACAATTAAAATCAATGGTATATGGTTTCAGATAACTAAAGCATGAAGGCTATTAGGATAAAGACCACTGAAACAGGAAGGATGAGGTACCTGTGTCCCGTGCCTTGCATATTCAATAGCGGCTTCAGGGAGGGCATAATCGGTTGATTATTTAAGTGTTTAAATTTAGGCATTAGTTTAGGGTTTTGGCTAACATGGTGATTTTGAATCAAGTATCGAGGCTACAAGCAGGAAAAAAGGAACAACTACCACTACCTAAGCTTTGGAAGGTAGCAATTTTTCTGGATCATTGAATTGTAGGAGTTAAGGGTTATGTGTTGTGCGAAACCTTGTGGGACATTTTTTCTTTCTGTCGATTTGATCTCATATGATTTATATGGATTTTTTATTTTGACTTGAGCATGATAAGGATTTTTGGTTTAATGGTGTTTTTACGTCTATACTCGATGGCAAGCAACGTAGGAGAGGAGGAGTACGGGAACAAATAAGGGAGGAAGGTGATCGTGGTGTTGGTGGTAGCGTTGTTGGCATCATTATTGTTTCTGTTTTTTTACGCAAAATCAACGGGTGGAGTTCACGACGGTGAGTAGGAGCAACAATGCGGAGGAGGCTTTGAAGGTGCAAGTGGCGAGCGTGAGTGACAGGAAGGAGAACAAGAAGGGGGACATAGTAATGGTGAAGGAGATAAGGGGAGTGTTTGGGTTGTAGGACATGATGAAGGCGACAACGGAGATGTTGGGGAACCTACAAAAAAGAAGGGATTTACCCACGACCAAAATCCTTCGGTAATGACAAAAAGTCGTCGGTAAAGTGTGTTTACCGACAACCTTCTGTCGATAATGGTAGGCGAAAATCGACGGATTTAGCGACGGCATGAAGTCGTCGGTAATGCATGGAGAATTTAGTGACGGCTAAAGGTCGTCGGTAACGCACTGTTTTTTTTCAATACAATTTGCTTCTTCATTATACCCAAAACCTGCAAATAAACAATCAATCATCTCAAACATCAATTCAGCCAGCCAATTCATCCAGGAAATTCAAATGCAATAATTCAACATTCATCAAGAAAACTTCAATCATTCTAAGTTTCAAAAGTTCCTAAATGCAAAACAAAGTTTTTAAAAAAGAAAACCTAACTTCAAATGTTTTCAAAAGTTCCTAAATATCTAATATGCATCATAATCATCAGGATCATCAGAATCATCATGATTTTCATCTTGCACATGTGTGGTCTGGGAAGGCTGCTAAGGTGGGCATGGCTACTGGGATGATGATGGGGCGGACTGTCCTTGCTAAGGTACCAATGTCCTAACCAGATTTTCCAGATTGTCTAATCTGGCTAGAAGTGAATCATAAGCGTCTTTACTAACGACATTGATGGGGTCAAATGTGCTAGAGGTAGATGGTTGATGTCTGAATATGCCTCCTCTTCCAGCACTGTAATGAGAGGCAAGTTGTCCTACCCCATACAGTCGTCCTTTCTTCTTCCCCCGGACGACATCAACCCAACATTGGGTCCTGATGATTTCTTCGTCTACATCTACTCTAGAGTTAGCATCAGGAGCATATCCCCCCTCTGATCTCGCTTGTGTCAATCTCGCAGAAAAATCTTCCTGTTAAATAAGATGGAAAACGTCAGTAACATGAATTTGAAAGTGTGAAACAATAAAAAAGAGTACAAAATTGAATGTTGTTGAAAAGTTTACTTACAATGGTCTTGCGAGACCTCTCATCAACATATTCGTCAGTCCCCTTGGGAATATGAGTCTGTGCAAACACCTCATCAATATGAACAGCCCGTCCAAGCTTCACTGCCTGTAATATTTTAAAACATACAAATGACACATATATTAATTTCAAAGTACATGATGTTATAGAGTTATTGATAAGAAAAGAATCAAGATTTTTACCATACGAATCACATGTTCATGTGTAGTGATTGATCCTCCAGTATGCAGTACACCACCTTTTTCTAAAGCCCTATTTTTTTGGGCGGTTGCACATTTAATGCGGTAATGTGGCGTATTCCAATGTGCCAGCAATGAATTCCATATGTGCTCCCCCACCCAATAAGGGCGTTGTCATGCAATCCTTACATCTCTAAACATTTCTGACAATCGGTGAGATGTTTTCATGTTAAAGTTTTTCTGAATTTGAGCTTCATGCTCAGCTGCCCACTGCACCTTTTGCTGTTACAATAGATAATTTTAAATAAAGCAAATGAAATTCTTATTTGAATATGGTGATGCAAGATGATTAAGTAACATGATGTTTTACCTTAAATCTCTCCTAGAATAGTTTTTTGTCGTCGTCAGGGATTACTCCCCACGATGCCCAGGGCTGAAGAAATTGTTACTTAATAGACCTAGTGATGGCCTGTAAAGCAACTCTAGAAGGAAGAAACCTGAAATATGAATGTAAGAAAGTTATGAATGTACAACCATAGTAAGACCTACAGTTTAATGCAAAATACAAGACTAAGAAGAAGATATGGTATTACCCTTTTCCACATGGCTCAATGAATGGTCGATAATAAGGAGCAGGATCACCTAAATCAGTAAGATCAGCAGATGGTTGGTGTACATCTAGAGATGGTATAGAAGATGGCGTGGGGATATGAGAGGGATGAATATATGGTGTGGGCCCTACAACTGAAGGAGTGGACACTACAGTAGGAGATGTGGGCCCTACAACTAAAGGAGTGAGCCCTATAATTGGAGGTGTGGGCCCGACAGAAGGTGTGGGCGCCGTAGAAGGGGGTGGTGGACGTGAGGAGCCAACATCATGGTTATAATCAATGACTTATGATGTGTTCATCAATTATCGTCGAGCTAAATTAAAAGTTTAACTCATACATTTAGAGAATAGACCTACACACAATTTAACTGAGAAAATGAAATTTTCATGGTTGTATAATTCACATGTAATTGAATGAATGACAGGTTGCTATAAACGCATTAATTGTCATTCATAGGACTTTGAGAGAGGGTGATCCTACCTTTAGAGAAGAGATCCTTAACTACTCACGCATGGGACATATTCTCCAAATATCCAATTTTAAAGATGATTCAAGCCCTCAAGGTAATTTAATCACTTATGCAGATAAAGTTTTATAATTAACTATTTTGAACATCTTGGCCTTTTTCGCTCTTATTCAACATTTACCCATTACATGACCAATTATTCAACTTATCCTTGTAGCTTGGGGCTGTTCTGCATGGGTTCGAACCTATGCACTATTTTTGGAAGAAAGACTTGAATGCTTTAGGGTGCTTAAATATGATATAGAATCAGAACGTTTGACAAAAGCATCACCAACTGCAACTAAAGTGTGTGTTTTTCCTTGTCTTAGTCACACTCAAGTTTATTTTTCAAGCATCATATTTCTGTGTCCAGAATGTTATATTGAGTTTTTCCACTTTAATAACAGGCACATAGTAGAACTCGATCACTCATTAGTGAGGAGCTGTTGGGGCAGTTACCTCAACCAAGATAAATTATCAGTTAGTCTTGTACCCATACACAAATTAAACCTGATTCCTGCAATTATAATCTTCTCATGCTATAGAATATTAGTAGATTACTATAGTTTGCCCAACTAAATGATGTCTTCTGCTAAGAAAGGGTTACTAAATGTGAAATGCTGGCAACCTATTTTCTAGGTTGTTGAAAATCAATTATCACGTTGTCAAGATAAAAAATATATCATAGTTTTATTTTGATTTATTATGGAATCTAAATTGGGCCAAAAGACTTCTATATTCCTTTTGATGTAAGTATGTGCCAATACCCACTCCTCGTTATCTTAACTAAACTTCAAGTTGAACGATTGATAAACCAGTGGGATATAGATATCTTTTATGACTTATTTGCTGCTTTTCTTCAGCAGAAAATATCTTATCTCATCATTGCTATCAGTCACAATGACTGAAGATCCTAATAAGATAAACTTAGAAATTACAAGGTTGATACTGTTTGATCTTATTATGTTAAATGTACTCTTTGATGGAAACATTTTTAGTATACCTCAATTTATTCACCTAATTATGCATATGAATTTATTAGAATGAATATCTTTCATGTAAGTACTTTCTGGTATTAGTTTTCTACATTAACATTTTTAGATTTCTTTTAAACTGAAGCATTTTAAAGTTATCTTCTTAACTTGTATAAAATAAACATTTGTTCTATACATTACATTGATTAAAATACTAGTAATAAATTAAGTTTCTATGACAGGGCAGTGCCTATGTAAATCATTTTTTATTGAATTGTAACTAGAACAAGAATATCATAGACAACCCACTTGAATTGGGCTAGTTGTATGCGGTTTAGATGCTTTGCATGCAGTCATGTATTCAAATATAATTCTTATCATAATACCAATAACACATGCATAGATTTCATCTCAATAAAACTTTGGCCTAATTCATGAAGGAAGAACTAATCTTGAATCTACCCTTCTCGCTTTGTACATAAAAGGAAATAAGCCAACATCACTTGTTGCATTTACTGAAACGTAGATGAAGGCAACAACAATGTATAGGCTTCAGAAATATGAACATGAGAATGTGAATGAAATTCTGTGGAACTTACCTCAACCAAGATAGCCCTTGACGAACACGACAGCGACAGAAGCCCACAACGACCCCTCCAACGAAGTCCCTCACCCTCGACACCACCTGCCCTCAACGTAGCAACCACCCCACGACGAACCCTAACCCAAGACTCCCCAAACCAGCATGCACCGTGAAGGAACCACGATCAACGAACCCTAGCCCAAGACCACCGTGAAGGACCACCACCAGTGACTAACCGAGAAAGTGAGGGAGCGTGAAGAAAAGGAGGGAAGTGCGTGAAGAAAGGGAGGGAAATGTGTGAAGAAAGGGACAAAATCGACGAAGCGTGAAGAAAATGAAATTGGGGAACGAAAACCCAGTTTGGAGGTTAAATCACCGAGAAACTTACTGACGGCTCAAAACCCTTCGCTAATCATCTCAATACCGACGACCTCAAGGCCTTCGGTAATATGCCGTCGATAAATCGCGCTTTTCTTGTATGGACTGAGGTTTGCGTATAAGGCAGCTTTGACGAACGAACTATGCTTGGTGGTAAAAAAGATGACGAAGATGAATAAGGAAGTGAGAGAAGCCTTCCGGCGTGAAGAGAGCATGGAGGAAGAAAGAATTGGCACGTTTAAAAAAAAAGTGACGTGACACATCATTAACCATCTAAGAAAAAAAACTAAATTCGTTGATTATGAAAGACTAAATCCGAGACTTTTTAAAAAGAAAAAAATAAAGAGAAAAAAAAACTAAAATCATTTATAATTTAAGAACTAAAAACATATTTAATCTTTAGTATAAATATATGTTTAATTTGCTAAATAAGCAAAACTACTAGTAAGCTAAGTTTGAGTTTTCTAAACTTTAAATATTATGTTTTTAAATGATTTTAAATGCTAAAATCATTTATATTTCACAAGAAAAAATATATTTTATTAAACTATTATATTTGAGTATTAGTATAGTGTGATGAAAGGTGAATTAACATTTATTTTTTTATCTATAGTTATGTTGGAATACATGTTTTTAAATCAATAATAGATATATCATAACTTCAGGAAGAGTTTAAATAGTATGGATTAAAACCTTACGTGGTTAAAAGTTGGAAGAGCGTTTATTGCACTCTTTGAAAAGGGTGTTGCTTCCTCCACCTCCCCATTTGCTCCTTCCACCTCCCCCTTCCTCTTTTACCCTTCACTCTATTTTTCTATTCCTATTTTATCCTTTAGTAAAAGTTTATATTAGGATTAAAATTTTATAATTTCTAGTTAGTCACCCCCATAGAACCTATTTATTCTCTTTTACGTTGATGCTTTCATTCTTACTTTTTCTTCCTGGAAATTCTTTCTAGTATCAGATTGCTCCAAAGTGTGGTGTAGTAAGTGAGAGATTGCTCGAAAGAATTGTCGTAGGAGTAACAAAGTTCAATTATATCTTTGTGTATGTTTACCGTGGTGCACTCTATCAGATCTTTAACAAGAAGGGGGTGTGAAAAAGTGGCGAGGCGAGGTACGTAGTCCTAAGTTGTGAAATCGCCTTAAACAAATATGGGCATCAGTCGACGGATGTCAACATCCGTTTAAGGTCAAACGGATGTCGACATTTGTTGTAGTGAAGAAGAGTGTTGGGATCAACCATTTGTTTGGAAGCGGGGAGGGTCTTGAAAAGCGTGTTATCGAGAGGGACGAGGTTTTTGTTCTGCATGAAGACGTAGTAAGGGTAGAGGTTAAGCATTAAGGGGGAATTGGTTTGGGAAAGGAAATGGAGGAGAGGAAGGATGAAGGTCTTGAGGGTTTGGTTGAAAAAGGCCTGGGAGGGCGGGAAAGGGTTGAGGATGATGGAGGCAGAGTGAGGAGTGGAAACCACCACGTCCTTGTGGAGGTTGGACTCCACGAGGGCGGCGTGGAGGGAGAGGAGTGCGAGGAGGAGGAGGGGAGGGTGGTGAGGACCTCGTCACCGACTGAGACAGCGGAGATGTGGGTGGCGGGGCGAAATGCGGCGATGTTTTTGCGGATCCAGGAGGAGGCAGTGGCGTTGGAGGAATCGATTGCGAGGAACTGGTTATTAGGGACGCTGATGGTGACATGGATGTCGGTGCCCGATAGGGCGCGAAGGAAGTCGGGGTTGGCGTCGTAGAGACGAATGTGAGTGATCTTTTGGTTTTCGAGAAAGTTCACGAGGTCTGGTGCGGGTAAGAGGTTGGAGATGTTTGTGTCGATGTTCACGCCCACGAATGGTGCGTTGGTTTGGTCGGAAAGAGCCACATGATGTTGGGTAAATGCTAGGATTAGTAACAGTGAGAATGAAAAGATGAGATCACTTGAGTTTATCATTGGAATCTTCAATTTTCCAATTGAGTTTGTCTTGCTCCTCAGCTTCGCTTTCTAGCACTGTCTTTTGAGAGGGCTCTTTGTTTCACCATTGGTGAGTAGGAAAGTAGCCAAGAAACTGTGTTGTGTTTAGATTTGGGAGTTTAAGTTAGTGTGTGCACGTTATTCTTGACTTTGGCTGTAGTGTTATGAAGAAGCCTTGTCGGCTCAAATTCAACGGATTTTCATATCCTTCCATCAATCTTAGCATCAGAAGTTCCTACATGCGGTATATATGTCTAGTCTAATTGTCTTTCTCGTTATAATTAGATTGAATATAAAAATTGCACTAAATAGGGTGGAAGTGTTAATTCTAACTAACACATTTTTACAGGATAAAGAATATAACATCACCTGAAAAAGAGCTTAAGGCCATTTATCAAAGAGCCAAAAATATTATTTATTGAAAATAATATAAAATAAATTAAAAATGACTTGTTTTGAAGTGGATAGAAAACAAGAAAATGTGGCGAAGGAATTTGACTTTCATGGTTGTAGCATAGGGATTCGAACAAAAGGGTGAAGTGATAAATAAAGAAAGTGATGGCTGCATTGTGTGTAGTATTAACAATGGCTTTACTTTCTTTTAACCAATTACGTTCATGGCACACTAATAGATGATTCTTAAATTTCAATACTACAACAGCCTGGCTTCTGCAGAGACACGTTACTTCTTCACTATTGCGTCCAAAAGCTTCTCTTCTTCTCTTGCTTTCAGCATCTCCCACGTTCTCTGATCAGATATAAACTTCATAAACAAATCTATATAATACCAGTATATAGTAATTCTACCATAAAAAATATTAACCTAATTAAACCACTTATTTAGACAATTTCTCCCAAAGAAACCGAACTTTATGACCCAAAAGCATTTTAACATTTATCTGTTGAACACATGTAAAGGTGTGTGCCATCCAAAAGCTTGTATAATATAAATGTTTGTTTTTTACTTTGTCATTTAGGTATACATTCATAACGAAAGAAAATTCAGTACTTACAACATGATGACCGCACCACGAACAGTAAGAACACATTGCACCACACCACCGCACCGTACTACCAAAACAGTGTGAAGGATGAAGGAGGTCGGAAGAAGAGAGAACAAAGTGATGAAGTGAGAGGAAGAAGCGGATCTCAAAAACATGTTTTGGGGGGTGGGCTATGAGTAGAGTAAAAGTGAATATTTAGGGTTTAATAAGTAACGTTAAAAATAAAAATGTAAAAAAGTTAAAAAGGTAAAACAAAAGGATATTTTTGTAATTGAAAAAAAATTGGAAAAAGTTGGAGAGGTGGAGAGAGCAAACGGGGAGGTGGAGGGAGCAACTCCCCTTTGAAAACCATGACTTATACATTTTGAATGTCTTAAATTTTGAATTCGTGGAGTTCAAATATGCTTAAGTGGTAAAGGTGGATCCTATAGAACACTCAATATGAATATTTCAAAATATACCTTTAAATATATTTTTAATAAATATTATATCTATTTGTGGGCAATATCAATGCGTGTGCAAATGCTTAATGTATGGACTAAATATGTATTCATGAAAATTTATGAATCACAAGTGAATCAATTATATATATACGTGTCCTTGTGGAGGATGAAATTTTAAAATATTAACTTGGATTGTGGTGTGATTTGATTTTGATGATCATGTCTTGATATAAGAGTAAATGTGGTTGTAAGTGAGAAGAAATCTTAATTATGTATATAAATTCCTTAAAAAATAATTTATTTTGAATTTAAAACATGGATGTATATAAATATTTTATAAGTATATGCATGTTTGATCCAATAAAAATTAATAAAAAGAATTGAAGAATGTTTGAAAAAAAAAACGAGGTTATCAAAATATCTCCTTAATACACTTAAAAGTGTTTAAGGTTAAAAGAGATTTAGATATTTTTTCGGGTATGGAGTGGATAATAACAATTAACACGCTTACACATTTTTTCTGTCAATCTTTTAACACCGTTTTAAATTTCCTTTACAAAGTTATTTATTTTTTTTTTAATCTTCTAACAATGTTTTAAGTCTCCAATAAAAAATTATCTTCCGTTTTTGTCCTTAAACTCCAAGCGGAGTGAGTAATTTGTTAGAGTACTCCGACGCTAAAGTGAGTTATATGTGTCTGATCGATTTCAATTAGAGATGACAAAAAAAATTCACACCCACGGATATCCGCGAATAAAATCTGCGACAGATAGTTAATATTTGCGAATATTTACTATCTGCTTTGTGGGTAGCGAGTATTTTAATACCCGCTCGTAAATGGATCGGGTGCGGATATTACACTATCCGACCCGCGAATACCTGTTACTCGCTAAAAAATTGAAATTATGATTTTATCCTTAGGTTTAAATTAAGTTTTATTCTCTTTACTTATCTGTTTACTTTATTTGGATATATGTTTTAAATATTATTTGTATTTTTTTTTTTTTGCAATTTAATTTGAATTTCATTTAAAAATTTATAAAATAATTTTTTTTAAATATTCGCAGGTTGAAAACGGGTATCCAAAGGGTATTCGCGAGTTGAAAAAAATTCGTGGATTTTTTTTTATACAGATATCCACGAAGTAACGAGTCGGATAATGAGTACAATTTTATCTGACAGTTCGGGTTGCAGGTAGGCACTATCCGTATCCGACCCGATCCATTGTCATTACTAATTTCAGTTATCACAATAAAAGTGTTAAATTCCAAATTAAATACAATAACCTACCTTTTATAGGTTTCCAAATTGAGTTTTTCCATCTATTATATTATTATTAAATAAATTTTAAACAACCCATCATGTTTTTAATGCACTTTTTTCTGATATAGCTTATACAATTGATTAATTTTTTTTTTAAATTATAAAATTGGACCAGTCTAGTTCTTTGTGTAATGAATATTACTTACCATATTTTAATTCTTAATAAGCTTTAATTAGAGAATATGGTTCTTTCTTATACTCCCCTATTATCCTATATACTCTTCACTGTTTACTAGAATTTATCTTAAAATCATAAAATTATGTAATCTTACTCTAACGAACATTGAGTCATAATTTGATTTTTTTAATAAACGTTAACTCATAATAAAAGAATATATATATATTAGTGTTTAATTCACATTTTTTTAACAATATTTTAAAAAATTAAAAAATTCTAGAACTATATTTTTTCAAATACATTTTTTTATTATTCAACAAAATTTACTAAGAATCACATAATAGGGCCAAAATGTAGATGTAATATCATTGTTTAACAATTAGTGTCGATTTTCCAGAGTCAAATTTAAAGTTTTTTCTTGTAATTGCTAATAAAATATTATATTAAATGCTAATCCTAATTTCTTAGATGAAATTCTTCAACAAGGAATCTAATATTATATTGCATATTCCAAATAGTTTTGCAGTTTTTAATAAGAATTATGACACGGATACTTATACATTTATTTAACATATAATATAAAAGGTAAATTATTATTAAAAAAAAGTAAAGTTTTGTATTTTTCTATTAAAAATAGAAAATGAAAAAAAAGCAAATAAATGTATTTATAAATATCAAAGTATCATTTTTCTTTTAATAAGCGCTCGGGTTAATGAATGTAACAGAGTGTGCAAGAGAGAATGTGTAAAAGCTTGTGAAAAAAATGGGTAATTTTTGGAGTGACCCTTCGCTTCTCTTTCTCTGTTCCTTAAAACCAACCCAATTCAGTTTCTTCTGTTTCAACTCAAACAAACAAACAAATCCAAAACATGTTCCTCATTTGACTTTGTCATTCTCACGCTCCCTTCAGTTCAACGGTTACGTGGTTAGCAACATTTCTTTCTTTAGTTCGTTCTTCTTCGTTTTCTTCAGTTCCTTCAGTTTTAACAATGCCAATGGAACAGTGCAGTTTCCTTGACATTATACTTTTTAACGAATCTTTCTTCTTTTACTTGGGTTCTTTAGTTTTATACCAATGGAACAGTGTGGTTTTCGTAGCCTTATTGTTTTGTCTGCCTCAAAGTTTTACTCTTTTACTAAAACACGAACATGGAGATTTATTTACTTCTCACTTTCTCTCTCTGATGTTGTGACAGTGCAATACAAAACTTGTTGGTGTAGAGTTCTCACTCATTACTTGGTTCTCAAGACATGGTATTTTTATGCACCCTCCTGAAGTTGACCATTCACTACTCATTCTATATCATACGCATGCAAGCTTTTCTTAACATCCGATGATTTAGTTGTTTTTCTGCCATTAACCTTGGATTTTTTAACACCTGCTCGTTGGGTTATTAATGACAAGTTTGGTAGTTAGAATATTGATTGATCTTTTAACACGCTTTCCTTTGTTATGGTTTTTTGTTTTTGGTTGAAAATTTTTTAGGACTCCGAAGGGAGTAGCTCTTCCAATCACCATATTGATTGGAACACTGATGACGAGATTGAGGTGTTTGGAGTACCTTCCTCTGATTCGACCAATTATAGTGAACCAAGTGAAGAGAGCCATGAACAAAGTGTGGCGGTAAATTCTGCATCCAATTACCTCAAAATGATTTTGCCAAAGTTTCAGGCTTTCATCACTCTAAAGTTCGAAACATATGCTTGTAATGATACAGAAGGGAAACAGGGCTTTTCGGGTTTAATCTTATGTATGATGGTTAACTCCAAACAGCATGTGTATAACCCTTTTGTTTTTTTAATAGGGGCCACCCTTTGTTTCACAAGAATGTTCCATGGGCAGTAAGAATGATTTGACGCTTACTGAGAGAAAAAGGAAAGTTTTTTAATATGATAGAAGTAGTGATAGAAAGAAACATAAGTGCTAATGAAATGTTTGGAGTATAAAAGTTTCCCACTAATCATTACTCAATTATCTGGGAGGAAACAGAGCGGAAAAAAAGTTTTTTTTTTTTTTAAAAAGAAAAACTCATTTTTTCTGTCCTTTTTATTTCTGTTTTCTTCAGAATCAAACAAAACAAATGCATTGTTGTTTATGTTTGAGAAAGTCTGAATCTTGTATTCCTTTTTCTAACGTTGAAGTATTCTGTGTTCTGTTTAGGAGAGTTCTGCAAGTGGCTCGAGTGCTAGACATGCCAAGATGATTCATCATTTTATGTGCATGGGATTTTCCAGAGAGACAGTAATCGAAGCTATTAATGAAAATGGTAAATATTTCTACTTTACAACCACTAGTAGAGTACTAATGTTCTTTAATGATAAGCTTTTGTTTCGTCCATGGCAGGAAGAGATAACGAGGAAGAAATTATGGAAACTCTTCTTGCACTTACTGCTGTGAGTATAGTAATAATCTGCGGACCATCAAATTGTTTTATCACACTACACACAATACTCGTTGTAAGAAGCGTTTTAGAAAGTAAAATTATCAAAGAAAAGATGCTTTCAGGCGAGTGAGTTAGTGAAATAGTACTTGACTTGGAAAGATTAGAGAATTAATGATTCTCATTAACTTAGAAGTTTACTCTTTTTACCAAAAAGTTTTTATCATTCTCATTACTTCTACTTTTAAGGCAGGGTTTTTACTCTGTTCCAACCCCTTAATATCATATCATATATTGAATACTGCACCAGCCAGATTATACTATTCATGCATACGTGTTAGTTATCTGAATTCTAGTAAGCATTTTACTCACATTGTGTATATAGATTCCATTTAACTGTTTCCATTCTCGCAGGAAAAACCCTCAACAGAAGAGAACGATGAGATATTGTCCATACTTGTCGATATGGGATTCACTTTTGAGGAGGCTTGCACAGCTATAGACAGATGTGGTGTGTTTAGTGTGTAATTGTTACTCCTATATATGTTATCAACACTTTTTAAGTTTCTTTTTTGTTTTTCTTTCTTCTCTCCAGTATCAGCAGTATTAAATGGTCTAAGATGGTCAATTAAATAATGAAAAGGGAGATTTGTCTCTGATGGTGGTTCTTAAATTTTTTATTTCTGAGCAACATTTGTCAGGTCCTAAAGCTGAGATCGGTGATCTGGCAGATTTCATTAGTGCTTCTCAGTTAGAAGATGAAATTGACTCGCTTCAAGATCTGCCTAAAAATAAACATGTTGCATCTGTTGATACACAAACAGAGGTGAGGTTTATAATCCTATGAAATTAGTTCTGCTTGTAATTAAAATATCAGTAAAGCAAGTAGTTTTTATCAAATTATGTTATGTATATCTTCTGCTCTTCCATCCAGCGAAGGGATTATTATCTTCATACATGTAAGAAAGTAAAACTCCAGGACAATAAAGGGAAATACAGAATGAGCTGGGCAAAATTGAAGGCAGCATCAGCAGTTGATATGAGAATGATACTTCATCCCCCAGGTCCAATGACAGGATTTGGTGTACACAATGAAGCCAGTAAAGTAATTTCAAGAGAGCTCCCAAGTGAAGTAGCAGGTAAACCATACTTCTATTTTGAAAATGTGGCAATTGCTCCTAAAGGAGTTTGGAATAATATATCACGTTTTCTCTATGAGATTGAGCCAGAATTTGTTGATTCCAAATACTTCTGTGCTGCAATGAGGAAAAGAGGATATATCCATAATCTTCCCATCTACAACCGCTTCCCTCTGCTTCCTATCCCACCACTAACTATACGAGAGGCCTTTCCTTCGACTGAAAAATGGTGGCCTTCCTGGGACAAAAGAACAAAGCTCAATTGTCTTCTAACTGGCATAGGTCCTGGCACAGTTACAGATAGAATAAGGAAAACCCTCGAACAATTTGATGATGAGCCTCCACAAAATGTTCAAGAAAATGTACTTTTAGAGATTAAAAAGTGGAACTTAGTGTGGGTTGGGAAAAACAAATTGGCACCTCTTGAACCTGATGAATATGAAATGTTGCTGGGATTCCCAAAGGATCACACCAGAGGTGGTGGAGTCACCCGGACAGAGAGATACCGGGCACTTGGCAATGCGTTTCAGGTTGTCATGCTATTGAGTTTTGCACTGCTTGTACTTTAAGTGTTTGTGTATCATTAGAAGAGTTTACAGTTATGATATTATAACTAAATGAAAATAAAAAATCAAACTTCTTTCTGTTATAGGACAACTCGGTTAAAATGATGATTTTAAAAGCTTGATTATGGACTTGATTATATGCCATAAAAACTTGTTAGAATATGCTAAAAAGAGCATATTTGAACAAAATATGGCAAGGGACTAATTGAAATAAGTTAAAAAGAAGTTACAAGAGTAATGGGGTTATAAATAAGCTCAAGCAAGCTTTCCATAAGCTCTTCAAAGACTCTGTTAGTTTCTTTTGAAAAGCTCTAACTGCAAGTGAATGGAATTGGTTTCAGGTTGATACAGTTGCCTACCATCTTTCAGTGTTGAAGGATCGTTTTCCAAATGGCATTAATGTGCTGTCTCTCTTTTCTGGCATTGGAGGTGCTGAGGTTGCTCTGCATCGAATTGGAATAATGCTTAAAAATGTGGTATCTGTGGAAATAGCTGAAGTGAACAGAAACATCATTCGCTGTTGGTGGGAGCAGACCAATCAAAAAGGAAACCTAATTGAGGTCGAAGATGTACAGAATGTCTCTTCAAATCAGCTGAGGCAGTGGATAACCAAGTTTGGTGGATTTGACCTCATCATTGGTGGGAGCCCCTGCAACAACTTTTCGGGCAGTAACAGAGTTAGCAGACATGGGCTAGAGGGAGAGCATTCCTCACTCTTTTACGAATACTACAGGATTCTTGAGGCAGTAATGGAAATGCAGAAAAATGACCCTCAGTGAAACAACAAAGTGCAATGGTGGGGTTTGCTATTTCACACTATTGTACGTAAGGTGTAACTGAAAATGAAGTACACAATTTGAGGAAAATCCAATAGACTCCCCAAAAAAATGCAATTTTGTCGTTCTCTCTGCTCGTTATACTTATGTTCTTTTGGTCTCACAAGGTTTTACTTACAACTATGTCGTCACTGAGATTATTTTCAGGAAAGAAGAAGGAAAGGAAAGGCTTAAACCGAGTGTTTCATATATGCTATCTGATGTCCACAGAAGTAGCGATTAATAACTAACATGCCAACAGAGTTCATAATATTCCTAATACCCTTTTATAGGATATTATTCTATTACAAAAAAAGTAGTTTGACCCATGGAAGATATTTCTAACATTTGTTAAATTGTAAACTTTAAGCTTTAATTTCATCTTATAAAATCAATTTGTCAAAATTATAAAATCTCTAATTAATATAACATTTTAAACAAAACCTAACAAATAACAATTTTCATTAAAATAGTCTAAAATTTATAGTTTTAATATTATATTAAAAAATACACTTTAAGTCTAAATTTTATAAAACTGACTTAAATGATATTTACATTTATTTACATACTATAAAATCGTTTTATTTCTCTAAATAATGTGAAATTCAACCATTCCAATCACAAGGAAATAGATAAAGAAAGAAGCTTATCGGTAATATAGTCAACAATCACACAAATAGGTTGGAGATGGTTGATCAAAATAATTGAGAAACAAAGCTAATCCTATTTTGTGAATATGAAATAGAAATAGGCACTTAAGATACAAATTCCATTTCATAATTTTATAGGCATCATTAAATTCCCAAAACTATCCGTTATTAACCATAGTAATATAAACATGTCATATTAATAATCATTAATCAAGTCAAGTTCCCTAAGAAAGATAACATATAATCCTTAGGCATAGTCAATTTTTATTATAGAGATAAATTACTTGGAGTTGAACATTAAGAACTTTAGGTAGATAAATCACACAAAGAAAACAGTGACTTATATCCCGTTCTTGTTTAAATAGTTACACTTTGTAAGTTAAGA
This sequence comes from Vigna reflexopilosa, assembly GCA_027742785.1. Classification (NCBI taxonomy): domain Eukaryota; kingdom Viridiplantae; phylum Streptophyta; class Magnoliopsida; order Fabales; family Fabaceae; genus Vigna; species Vigna reflexopilosa. The sequence goes on along the minus strand of CM050930.1, from coordinate 12,363,890 downwards.
CAGATACACCTCAACACTTGCAGTTTTTATCAATTGGCAAACGGGACAAACATTGATAAATCCATCACAATCCTTACACAAGCACAGGTGCCTACAAGGCATCAATAACATAGAAACTGCCTTTGCCTTGCAAGCTCTGCAAGTCAGATTTTCTGCATCTTGGTATCTCTTGTGAGTAAAGTTTATAGGCGCACCCTGTATGTTTAGGAAGTTATTAGGATCTATATACGAGGCATCATCATCAACTTCACTATCTCCAAACCCTTCCTTCCCTTGTTCAGCACCTTGTGAAATTGCCTGCTGTAGGTTGTTCCTTAATGCATTCACAACTGACTCATTATACTTTGCTCTGTAATGCCAGCTCTGTGCTTCAATAGCCACCTGCTTTATTCTTTCTGCCAGCTCCCTGTTTTTCCGGTTCATGTTTTCTATCTCCACATCTTTTTCCTTTAGCTTTGCACTAATACCTTTCTCAATGGAGGAGAGGAGAGCAGTCATGTGTTTTTGCTTCATGTCTCTCACCCCCTTTGACAACTGTTCCTTCTGTGAAAAAGTAATTGGAATAGCATTTCAGCAGACTGCGAACTAAGAATTAAATAACTGATAATTACATCATTAAAGTATAGCGTCTAGTTCATATATCTTTGTGCAATAGAAAAAACAATCATTCAAAACATTTTCATCACAATATCTTCATCACCCTTACTCAAATATTTAAGCATTTCGGATGAAGTGTTCAAAAAGTAATGGTTCTTCAAAAGAGCTACTCCTAATCAACTAGACAATGATTGGACAAACATTGCTGCCATTTCTACCCAAAAAGATTTAGTGGTGTACTTGTAGAAAAAACACCACACTAGGAGCAAATTGATAAAGGAAAACGTAAAAGCCTCTACTCATAAGATGAAATAATGTTCTTATTTCCCCTCTTTTCCTATTGAATTAAGCCACATGCCAGTCCTACATACCCTTCTGATCAACAGAAACATTTTGAACGTAAATCATTTGTACTGCCCACAAACATCACATAAAATGAAAAAGCAAATAGGTATCTTCATGTATTACCTGAAGTTTGATATAATGATCCAACTCTTCTTGCTGCCTATCAAGCTCAGTTCTGATATTATCACCAAGAGACAGTATGATAGACGGTGTGGCAGTCATGCTGCCACTAGCAGAAGTAACAGATGAGTTATGCTCATCATCGTCATATGAAAGCCTCAATCCTGTTGACACAGGGTTGGGATTTTGAATATTTGCTAATCGATCAGCATCCTTTTGATTGACATTGTAATTTAAGGAAATCTGAAGTCTTTGTTTTGACATATCATCCATTTCCTTGCTGCGTTTATTAGGCTGACTCATGGAGCTGACATGCTCATTTCCGAAATAATTAACTGGGTCAACACTACATCCGGCTTGTACTGCAAGAGATATTGCATGACTATCATTCAGTGGTAAGGCAAAAACTATGGATAAAATACTAAAGATATGAAAGAACATACAAATAATTTACATGGTAGTTTAAGGAACTGCATTAAATAATAAATTGAAACAAATATGTAATAATTTCTAAATTTACAACACAGAAAGGGAATTTCAGTGCTAGCAATGACAAGTATACTCAATCAGTAGCTTGCAGGTCAAACACAGTACAAGATAAGGAACTGCATTAAATGATATGAAAGGACATACAAATAATTTACGTGGTATTTTAAGGAACTGTATTAAATGATAAATTGAAACAAATATGCAATAATTTCTAAATTTACAACACAGAAAGGAAATTTCAGTGCTAGCAATGACAAGTATACTCAATCAGTAGCTTGCTGGTCAAACACAGTACAAGATAAGGAACTGCATTAAATGATATGAAAGGACATACATATAATTTACATGGTAGTTTAAGGAACTGCATTAAATGATAAATTGAAACAAACATGTAATAATTTCTAAATTTACAACACAGAAAGGGAATTTCAGTGCTAGCAACGACAAGTATACTCAATCAGTAGCTCGCTGGTCAAACACAGAACAAGGTAAGGAACTGCATTTAAATGATATGAAAGGACATACAGATAATTTACATGGTAGTTTAAGGAACTGCATTAAATGATAAATTGAAACAAATATGTAATAATTTCTAAATTTACAACACAGAAAGGGAATTTCAGTGCTAGCAATGACAAGTATACCCAATCAGTAGCTTGCTGGTCAAACACAGTACAAGATACAAGTAAAGAAAAGGTACCCCTAGTTCCCAGAAAAATAAGTTTCACGCCAACAACCATTACCATTTGTGCTTCAAAACCAAGACGTAAGAGAAAGAATGCAGGATAAGTAGGTACTCATATTGTCAGCATTGATTATGTCAGACAAAATTAGGTGTGAATGCAAGCAATTGAAACACACAAAACGTACATACAAGCAAAAACCAATACAAGTTCATAACCCAATCTATCACAGTAAAACAAAGGAAAGGATATGATATAAACGTGCCCATTAATAACAGCAACAAGAGGATTGTATTATTGAAGTACAAGAAGAAAGAAAGCAGCAATTGAGTAAAACTATTAAACCAGAAAAATATACTCATAAAAAACGTTAAGGTCATTAAAACGGAGCTACCCTGTTTAACAACCACATTCAAAAGATTCAGTGAAAAAGTTTAGTTACATGAGAAAAGGAAAGAGAACTTACAGTTTCCAAACAACTGTAGCTGATTTGATGCATTAGTTTGATGCTGAAATTGAGTCTCATCCAAGAAAACAGGAAGCAAGCGATTTCCATTGTTGCCTCCAAACATTATTGCCGGATATGTGCTTGCCTACCTCAAATATGTACCCTTGAAAGAATATTAATGAAGCTACCGATGATTATCTAGAAGAAAAGGGTAAAGGAAAAACTCAGCAACAACTTTGAATAAAAGTTAACATCAAATATATCAGCACAGAAAACCGCATCAGTTCAATACTTTGTGCTATTTGGCTTGTAAGGGTAGGAGAGTTTATGGTCTAATGAAGCATAATTATAAGTCGGTTTTGATATGATGATACTTGGTAAATACTTTCTATCTTCTACTTGTCAAGTAATTTAGTGAAAAAGAACAAAATCAATATACAAATGTATCTACATGTTCAAACAAAAACATTAAAATAGACAAATTTCATCTCAAGTTTTAGTTGCAAATATTTATAAACTAATGTTTGGGTAGAAACAAAAGTTAATTGTTCAGCATTTAGTGCACATGTGGCAAAATAAAATATTTGAAGATGATAAAATAAATATTGACTTTCAGTTATATCTAGGTGAAATCTTTTTGCAAATACAAAGGGCAAAATTAGTTAGAACACAAGCAATTCATAAAATTAATCATATACTTCTTAAGATTAAAATCTAAAGTTCCAAAGCAGTTGTTTGCAAGTTCAGTAATACCAAGTAAATTGATTTGTAGTAAAGATAAGTACAATTAATCATACACTACTCAAGCTTTTTTTTGGTGTTTCTTCTGCTAAGAAGCAGAAACTTTGCCAAACACAGTTTCAAAGTAGCTCAACAAATTTAGCTTGTTTAGCGAAGTAAAGACCAAACCATCAACTAAAAGAGTTCTGCTTTTAATAAGTTAAAAAAAGAGGAAAGGCTAAACACTCCCCTAGTGAAATATTGAGGAGCAATATGAAGGTTATATATCTTTCACTTTCATGCATTCAGTATGCATACTCTCGTAAGAATGCATACATTCCATGGAAGCAAATGTTGAGTTTCAAACAATAACAAGTTTTAGAGTTCAAAAAATTCATAAATTGAGTTTCAATAGCAATAGCCTTGTCCCACTAATAGAGGCTGGATACATGGATCAAAAAATATCATGGGGGCTTAGTTAAAAACTAAACTATCAAGTACGTTATTCACCATGAAATCCCTTTTAATTTGTCCAATGTCCTTTTTGATCTCTCTTTACTGCTCATGGGGCTAGAAATCATGTCATCTACTCTCCTCACCAATGCCTCGAGTGGACTTCTTTGCATACCGAATTTCTATCTTCTTTTCCTCAATAAGTTATGCTAATATCTCTTCGTAATCATTCATTCCTTATCTTGTCCTTCTTCAGTGGCCACAGATCCATCTTCACTCCACCTATGGTCTCATAAGCTAGACCCAAGCTCGAATAAAGGAGAACAGGTATGTTAAGCTCTCAACAGGAAGCTTAAAACTTGTTGAAACCCCAATCATGGATCACTCAAGGAAGACATATTCACTATCAATCATAAATAAAAACAGTTCAACAGTAGGTGTCTAACCTCCAACAACAATATCTCTGAACTGAGACCTAATATTCACTTAAATAATCACATAAAGCACCTACGGAAGCCATTCTTATGCAGAATCATATTTGAGAAAAGATTAAATGTCCAGCAATTGTTATATAACCAAATTATAATAATAAGAAAAAAAAGGATAGAAATACTACAATGTTATAATGCATCCCCAAAATATAATAATAATAATCAGTTGAGTAGTTTGGAAACCGGCAAAGAAAATATATATTATCCCCTAGGCATATATATTCTTCTTCCCATTTTTTCTGTACAATAAAGAAAAAATGACCTTGGTTCAGTTTCAACAAACGAAACCATGGACTTGTCAAATAAATCTGAAGGGTATTCATTATAATTTGATTGCATCAAACGAATTGGCAAGACAAAAGAGTAATCAAAACTGAATATCCAGTCAGCAGATAAGCCAAACAACCTAGACGAACATCATATTTATTAAGTGGTTTATAAATTTATAAACATGAAAGCACATCAACATTTCACTCAGATCAATAACAACTTAAAAAAAATCAATGGAAAACTAATTAAATGTTGACATACATAACAGAACACGACAACAAAAGATTATTATCTTTTGTTCAGAATATCTTTGTGTTGGTCAGAAGAGGGAAAATGGAAAGCTGCAACGCAACCCACCATCGACATAGCAAATCAGGCACTATAGTCTAGAAAGTCAAAAGCTTTGAGACATCAAAAGATGGTAGATCAATTCAAATAAAAACCCAGAACATACCTTGAGATGGGAACGTTTTACAAGAAAGAAAAACAAACAAAGATCAGGATGATACAGACACAAAAATAACGATGGAACAAAAGGGTAACAGAGAGGAAGAAGAAGAGGGTAAGAGATCTAAAATGAAAGATTAAGGAAAGTGGATGGATGAATGATGAGAGTTATGAATAGAATATAGAAAGGAGTGGGTGTTGCATAAGAAATGGAGACAACTATTATTAATTTGTGGGATTTTTTATGGTCTGAAAAAATATTAAAATATTTATATTCAATAAAGTATATTTAACATTTTTATGATGTATTTACGAACATACATTCATAAATCTTTACTTTACTACTTATTACGTTTTTGCTATTTATTTGGAATTAAATAATTTATTATCAGAAAGACATGAAAAGCGTTGGTACTTTAAACTGATTTACAATATTCATATTCAAAAAATTATATTTAACAATTTTATGATGTGTTCATGAATATACAATAAAAAAATATTCAATTTATCACTTCTTATGTTTTTTTTACTGTTTTATTATGTTTAATTTATTACTTATGTTTTTTTATTTATTTAGTTAAAAGTAACATCCTCTGGATTAATGTTTTATGATGAAATTTTTGTTTTCAAAACATTATTAAAAGTAAGATAACGACTTTGAAATAAAGGTAAAAAATAAATATGTATTTTATAAGTTTGGTTTTGGTGTTTAACCTTTATATAACAAGTCATTTCAACTATACACATTTTTATTATTCCAGTTTTCAGAAAATCAATTTTACTTTTATTATATAGTATATTATTTATAATTTTTCTATAGAAAATTATACTTTATTCATTTAATTGCTAAATAATAAGTTTATGTCCTTTGTTTATATTAATCTTTGCTAAAATTAAATAATAATAATATAATTAAATTATTGATATTTTAATATATTTTAAAATATATATTTTCCATTAGTTTTAATTTAAATAAATAAGATACAAAATAATTTTGCACTAATTTAAGATCACATATTTTATATATAATATATAATTTTAAATAATGTAAAATTATATAATTTTTATGTACACCTGTTTTATGTACATATGTATATGTTATTTTTTTAATGATAATAAAATGTAAAAATTTTAAAAATGGTATTTCATAAGTGTTAGTGATTTAAAAATAACAATTATTATTTTAATAATAAAAAGTTTTAATTTAATAATTTTGTGAAGAATGAATCTTATTATTTCAAAACACATCGTATTTCGAAAAATTACTTTTCTAAAGTTTTTTTATTTCTCTCTAAAGGTTCTTCTTCCATACTGGTCTGATTGAATAACCGAGACCATTGTTATAATATATTATAATTATTGCAAAAGAACGTAGGTTTGTAACGTTCATATTTTTTAATAGGCAAACAATAATATTTGTGTCAACGTTCAAATTTTTAAAGGTGAATTAATTTTCAACGTTAATAATTTATGATTTTTAATTTCCTTTATTTACTTTATTCTTTCCTAGCTATATAAATAGATATTTGTTCACTCATTCCAAAATACACCAAAAATCAGTCTTTCTCATTCTTCTCTCTTTTTAGTTTCATCCTCTTTTTCTCTTCTAAAATTATTATGTGTTATTCTTATACTTTGTTTAGAGTTCATTGCTAGTTTTGAGATCCTCAGAAATTTTGAGAAGTTCCTATTGTATCCTGGGAGACTTGTGCAACACACCGTGGATAAGTCCTTAAGGACAGTGAAACTACACGCCTCAGGAAATACTGTTTTGCCAGCCTTTTTCAACAATATTAAGGACTTATGGCTGACATCAACAACATGCCTTCAGAGAGCCAAACTATTGTTTCCGGAACCCAGACGACCTTCGCAAAATCACTTCCGGACGTGTCAAAAATCAAGGCTTTCTTTGGACAAAACTTCTGGTGTTGGTAAGAACTCGTTTCCACCCTTCTAGACATGTATGGAGTTGTTGTTGCTCCCAAAAGGTACGTACACAAATCTGATCACAAAAAGGAAAATAATTTTCTTAAATCTCGTCCATATGAATCTAAACCTACCTGGCGTAGAGTAAGAAACGACAATCCTCCTAGGACAAATATAGTCAAAGGAAATGACATTATTGCTGCAGTCGTTTCTCAAATAAATATAACGACCAATGTGAGCAAGTGGGTGGTAGACTTTGGTGCTACCAGGCATATCTGTGCAAAGAGAAGTGTCTTTACCTCTTACACTAGTGTAGGAGATGGAGAAGAACATGTCTACCTTGGGGATTCCAAGACCACTCCTGTTTTGGGAAAAAAGGAAAGTTCTTCTTAAGCTCACATCTGGAAAGACTCTGGCCTTGAGTGATGTGCTACTTGTGTCATCAATCAGAGTTAATTTAATCTTTGTAGTAGTATTGGGAGAGGTGGGGGATAAAGTGTCATTTGATCCTAGCAAGATCATCATGACAAAAACTAATGTTTTTGTGGGGAAAGGATATTATGATCAACGACTTATCATACTGAATGTTTCTCAAAATATAAATGAATCAAGTACTTCTGCTTATATTGTTGACTCGTATGATATATGGCATGCTAGATTGGGACATGTGAATTCCTTGTATGTTTTGAAATTACAATGACTATGATTGATTAATATGCATGATAAATAGAGTAGTAAGTGTGATATGTGTAGAATCTAAAATGACAAAGAAAACATATTTTTCTATAAAACACCAGACTGAATTGTTAGGGTTAATTCATACTGATCTAGTTGATTTAAAAAAAAAATCATGTCTAGAGGAGGTAAAAATTATTTTGTGACCTTTATAGATGATTATTCTATATACACCAAAGTTTATTTAATCAAACATAAAGATGAAGCATTTGATGTGTTTTTAACCTATAAAGCAGAAGTAAAAAATCAGTTGAATAACAAAATTAAAGGGATTAGATCAAATAGAGGTGGTGAGTATGTTTTGTTTAATGAATATTGTGTTAAAGAAGCGATTATCCATGAAGTGACCCCACCATATTCACCCGAGTCTAATGGCGTAGTTGAGAGAAAAAATAGAACCCTTAAGGAAATGATGAATGTTATGCTTGTTAGTTCTGGTGCACCTGATAACCTTTGGGGAGAAGTCTTGCTTACTACATGTTTTTTACAAAATAGAATACCCCATAAGAAAACTGGTAAAACTCCTTATGAGTTGTGGAAAGGTTACCAACCTAACCTTAAATATCTAAGAGTGTGGGGGTGCTTAGCTAAGGTGATGTTACCTGATCCTAAGAAAAGGAAAATAGGCTTTAAAACCTCTGATTGTATGTTCTTAGGTTATGCTGAACATAATTCTGCCTATAGGTTTCTAGTTGTTAAAAGTAACATACTTGAGAGAAATTCTATAATGGAGACGAAAAATGCTAAGTTTTTGAACATGTGTTTCCCTTAAAGGTTAGTGAAATGTCTCAACCTGTTGATGATAATAATAACAATGATACTATGAATGAGGATTTGAGAAGAAGTAAAAGATAGAGAAAGGAAACTTCCTTTGGAGATGACTTTTATACTTATCTTGTTGATAATGATCCAACAAGCTTTGTAGAAGTTATCAGTGCTCCTGATGCAAAACAGTGGGATAAGGCCATTAGGACTGAAATTGAATCCATTCAGAAAAACAATACTTGGACTTTAGTAGATTTTCCTAAAGGAGCAAAACAGATTGGTTGTAAGTGGATCTTTAAGAAGAAATATCACCTTGACGGGTCAATAGAAAAATATAAGGCAAGATTAGTAGCAAAAGGCTTTACTCAAAAACCCAACATAGATTACTTTGGTACTTTTGCTCCTGTGACTAGGATTTCCTCTATTCGAGTGTTGTTAGCTCTAGCAGCTATCCATAAACTAGTAATACATTAGATAAATGTTAAAACAACCTTTTTGAATGGTGATTTAGAGGAAGAAATTTATATGACTCAACCTAAAGGGTGTGTTGTACCTGGTCAAAAGGACAAAGTTTGTAAACTCTTAAAATCCTTGTATGGGTTGAAACAAGCACCAAAACAATGGCATGAAAAACTTGATAATATGTTGCTTTGTGACGGTTTTTCACCTAATGATGCTGATAAATGTGTGAACTCTAAATCTGAAAATGGTTATTGTGTCATTATATGCTTGTATGTGGATGACCTGTTAATTTTTGGTACATGCAATGAAATTGTTGCTAAAACTAAATTGTTTATAGGATCTAAATTTGAAATGAAAGACATGGGTGAAACCAATGTGATTTTAGGTATTAGAATCATAAGGAAGGGAGATAGTATATTATTATCTCAAGAACAATACATTGAAAAACTTCTTAAGAAGTTTGGGTTTTATGACTTAAAACCAGTGAGTACCCCTTATGATGCTAATTCTAAATTAATGAAAAATAGAGGAGAATCATTATCTCAACCTCAATATGCCCAGATAATTGGGAGCTTACTGCACTTGATGAGCTTTTCTAGACCAGATATTGCTTATGCAATAGGTAGACTAAGTAGGTACACTCTATGCCCAAATCAAGAACATTGGGATATACTTGCAAGGCTTATGAGATACATAAGAGGTTCAATGGATTATCCCATTGAATATAGTGGATTTCCTGCTGTATTAAAAGGGTACAGTGATGCACACTTAGGGGTGGTGCGATTGCATGGAGGTCAGCCAGACAAACAATTATTGCAAGATCAATAATGGAATCTGAGTTTGTTGCTCTTGAGATGGCTGGTAATGAGGCTGAGTGGTTGAAAAACTTCTCAGCGACCATTCCACTAGGAATGAAACCAACCACATCGGTATCAATACACTATGATTGCTAATCGACAATAGTTATAGCTAAAAACAATAATAACAATGGAAAGAATAGACATATACAATTGAGACACAATTTGGTGAAACAACTACTAAAGAGTGGAACTATTTCCATTGATTATGTAAAGTCAGAACGGAATCTAGCAGATCCTTTGACAAAACTCCTGGGAAGACAAATGATATTAGAACATCGAGGGGAATGTGATGGTAACCCAACCTTTGTGATTGGAGATCCAATGAATAAGGTTCATATGGGTAAATACAAGTCATTTGTTAGTTTAAACAAAGTTTTTAATGATTTTCATATCCCTTATGGGTGGTGTGTGATTTGCAACATACACTTGATGAAATCACCTATATGAGTGTCGAGTGTGGCCGTTTGAATGAGATATTGGCATGATCTCTAGAGCACTCATGAATACCAGGCACGCACATGGCCTAGTAAGCGCAACACAGCGATAACAACAAGGAATATGGGATGTATTGTGATTGATAAACCTCTAATACACGTCAAGTGTCTTTGGTTCGTATAGCTTGCTATACCAACTACACTGTGTGTTAAGTTTCTAAATCTAAGACTAGTTCATATAGCTTGTTATACCAGCTCTAATGCATTACATCCTTTGAGACCCAGAATAAAAGTTTCTTTTTTCTTTTAAGTTTGAACTATTTGAGTCAAAATTTTTTTTTTCAACTTCTTTTGCAATATGTGGGGGATTGTTATAATATATTATAATTATTACAAAAGAATGTAGGTTTGTAACGTTATTTTACAACGTTCATATTTTATAATTGGCAAACAATAATATTTGTGCCAAGATTCAAATTTTTAAAGGTGAATTAATTTTCAACGTTAATAATTTATGATTTTAATTTCCTTTATTTATTTGATTCTTTCCTAGCTCTATAAATAGAAAGTTGTTCCTTCATTCCAAAACACACCAAAAACCAGTCTTTCTCATTCTTCTCTCTTTTTAGTTTCATCATTTTTTTCTCTTCTAAAATTATTCTAGGTTATTTTATACTCTGTTTATAGTTCCTTGCTAGTTCTCATATCCTCAGAAATTTTGAGAAGTTCTTGTTGTATCCTGGGGGACTTGTGCAACACACCGCGGCTAAGTCCTTAAGGATAGTGAAACTACACGCCTCAGGAAATACTATTTTGTCAGCCTTTTACAACAACCATAAGATTGATTCTTGCGGCGAGATCTTTAATCTAGACCGATCAATTTCTTTATTTGAGTAAGTTGAGTTTTCAACCCTTCTCGTTTTTTCTTATATTTGTTGCATGTGGATCCCCTTAACTTGCATGTCTCTTTTGAGTCTTCAGTTTTAGTCTCTGTTGATCAATGATTTTAATGGTATACCATGATTATGTTTTTGTTGTACATAAGAGCAAATAGAGATCTTGAAACCGTATGAGGAATTCTAGAGTTCTTAGAACGGTCAAAGCGTCATCCAGGTAAGGGAAGTTATTTTATTTGATTTGGATTTGTTAGACATGTTATATTTGATTTTTGTATGATGATGTGATGATTGATTTGTGAAATTTAATTGAATTGTGAAATTTAGTATGTTTAGCTGCTTGAAAAAGTAGTGTGTTGAATTGAAATTTATGAATGTTGGTGTGTAATTGGTTTGCTGATGTGAAAGTTGTTTATTGATGAATTTGAGAATGTAGATTTGATAACTCTAAGTTGATGAATTGTTACAAAACTTTGATTTGGGCCATTTATGACTTAATTAGTATTTTATTTTTGCTAAAATCTGGTGGAAAGTGGCTGCTAATATGCACCTAGTGGTAAGCGTCTGGTGGTGGTAAGCGTCTCGTGGTAAATGTCTGGTGATAAGCGTCTGGTGATAAGCGTCTGGTGGTAAGCGTCTGGTGGTAAGCGTCTGGTGATAAGCGTCTAGTGATAAGCGTTTGGTGGTAAGCGTTTGGTGGTAAGCGTCTGGTGAAAAGTGTTTGGTGGTAAGCGTCTGGGTGAAGAGCGTTTGGTAGTGAGTGTCTAGTGATAACACTCTATTTTTGCATATTTTTCTTTGCTAAAAATATTTTCTTAGGGTTCTTTAGTTTTTAATTGCTTAGAATTAGAATAGTTTTAGGATATTTCTTTAAATTTATAGTTTTGTAATATTGTAGTTAAAATTAGATGTTTAAGAGTAATTTTTAATGTTTGTTCATAAATAAGAAATTAGTATTTTTTTTAGAATTGTTTCCTTTATTGTTGTTTAGATATTGGCTTTTATTTTCTTTAATTTCTGAAATGCTCTTTTTCTTTAATTGTTTAAAATTAGATAGTTTTAGGATATTTATGTAGTTTTTAATTGTTTAGAATTAGGATAGTTTTAGGATATTTCTTTAAATTTGTAGTTTTGTAATATTGTAGTTAAAATTACGTTTTTAGGAGTAATTTTTAATGTTTTTTCATAAATAGGAAATTAGTATTTTGTTTTAGAATTCTTTTCTTTATTGTTGTTTAGATATTGGCTTTTATTCTTGTGAATGTTTGGAGGATTTGATTTGAATTTGAGCCGCTGGGCTGATTCAACTTAGTGATGCGGTGCGTTTTGAGTGGAGAGAAAAAAAGAGAAACTCAGCTCTGCTGCAAGAGAACTGGGCCGTTGCATATGCACATCTTGGGCACTACATTTAGCTAATTGAATCAAAAGTGAAATTGCACTCCAACTTATTGAGACGCACCGTTTCATGGAGCAGAAGATGCATCTTGGGGGTAAGTCTCGAAGACTAAATTCATTTTTTTCCCATTTGGCAACAGAGAAAACACTCCCTTGAACTAGGGCTTGTGCAAGTGAGTTGAAGCGAGAAGCGACCTGACCAGAGCTGCCCGAAAGTGGCTGACCGGAGCTGAACCGGCAAAGATGGACGCTGATCAGAGGGCTTAAACAGAAGGATGAACATTGGCCGTCGGATAAAGCTTAACAGCGTGTAAAGCAAGTTTCTTTTCCCTTTTCTTTTCTCTTTCGTTTTCCACCCTATAAAAAGGGTTTTACCATGTAAACATTTTTTTAGACTTTCACGAATACAAGATATACAGATACTTTTTATTTTGTATTTTTAGTTTTCAAGTAGATAGAGAGGACGCCAGTTCTAGGGTTTGCGCTTTCGGTAGATTCGAGTTCTTTGCGTTCTCGCTTACATTGTGTTCGGTATATTTTCTTATATTCGTGTTTTTGTTATTAATACTTCCGTTGTTGAAGTTTCTCTGTGTGTAACGTTTGGTGATTGTGTTGTTTTGATTTTTCCATTGTTTCGGTGTTCTTGATTGATGATGTGATAGTCATTTTGGTTTGAGAAACGAATTGGACTCTGATTCTCTGTATTCTATGATTCCTCTTGGAATCAAATGACTCTGAATTAAGCATTTTTTATCGAGAAGTCTTCTCGAGTCAGAGAAGAGTCCAATGCATAAAGATTCATCAGTACTATTTTTTTTTGTTTCTAGTATGTGTGGTTGTATGCTGTAATTGAACCGTGTTTGAGAATTGTGAAGGAAAACATCCACAATATTACATCTGTTTGGATGTAATAGGACCCTGAGATGGGCCTCAAGAGGTCTTCTTTAGAGATGTTAAGCTTCATAATTATCAAACTAAGTCCAATTTCAGTTTTGTATTTCTGTTCTTATGAAACTGTGTATTGATTGGACAAATTAGTGGAAGGAGTCAATTTACAGTTCTGAAATATGAACTAGAACACCCTGGATTGGGATTTACATTATAAGGATGTCTTCCTGAAAGCACTCTTTTATTCAATCCAATGTGCATTTCACCTATGAATTCAATCCTGTTTTGTGATTGCTATTTTGCTCTTGATTGTAATAGACTTTGATTCTGTTTTGCTTTCTTAGGATTTTAATTAGTTGATTTGGGCCTGTTACATTTTCTGATTTGGTATTATTCTGTTTCATCCTTGGATTCTATAGTTAAATTTCCTTTTCGTTCATACTGGTTCTAGGCTTTGTATTGCATTTTCGTTCACTTTTGGGTACAATTTCTAAGAATTTTAGATGTTGAATTTTGATAGATAGTCGTTGTTAGGTTTTTTTGATTGGTTGATAATAGTCTAGGTTTTATTACTTGATTTCATTTGCTGTTCATGATGAGTTGTTTCTGGCAGTTTGTTTTCATTGAAAATTTATAGGTTTTTAGAGTTAGATAGCTTTTCATATAGGTTATTGTTCGTTTAGAATAGTTTAGTTTAGACATTTTCTCTTTTGATTAATTCCATTCTTTTATAGATTTTAAATTTTCTTTTCCTTTATAAATTTCATTCTTTCATTTTTATTTTCCCACCTTGCATTAGTTAATAGGTAGTAAATTAGTAAATAAAATACAAGACAAAACTCTACACTTTAAACTTAATTTTAGTCGAGTCCAAGGATTGATACCTAGGTTGTCCCTTTACTACATTAGTGGGGAAACTTAGTTTGTTTTGATTTTAGGTGACAAAAATCAGTTTAACAAATGGCGCCGTTGCCGGAACTCGGCGAATTGAATTTTAGAGTGTATCACAGTTTTGATGATAATTTTGTGCAATGTGCTGACTCAATTGATTCTGTTGTTGTTGCTGAGGACATTTTTTATGAGTCAATACAGGTTTATTCTAACCTTGAAACTTCCATTACCATATCTAAATTTCCTTTACCATTTGATGCAATTGATTGTATGTGCATAGATCCGATAGAACCTGTTGCTAACACTGCTGAGCTTATTGATTCTAAGGTTCTTAAGGCAGCATTTGAATTTGAGCATATTGAATTGTCTATTGCTGTTACAGAGTTATACACTGATTTTGACACTGTTTCAATTGACGGTAGTTGTGTAGCATGTGATGTTGTGGCCACTGAATCCTCTCATACTGGTGAGGTTGTCTTTGATGAATCAGTCCAGGTTAACTCTGAACTTGATATTGCTAATGGTTTATCTGAAATGCACACTGTTATCAATGTTTTACTTGAGTTACCTGTTGTGCCTGATGTTCCTTATAATTTTGAATTGGTGGATGAGATTTTTGCTGTGAATCATACAAACACACCTACTGATGGGTGTTCTGAATTGAATGCATATGTTCTTGATGAACTGCTGAATGATTATGCTTTTACCTGTAACAATTCTGCAAAGTTTGATGATTCAATTGTGCATATTAACATTGATCTGGATGTTGCAGATGATACATCTAGTGCAGGCACTGATCTTGAGGAGGCTGTAAACACTGAAGGAACAAAGGCAGTCCTAGTTGCTGGAGATAGAGGTACCACTACTCAAAGAGTCTTGATAGTGCAGAACCAGCAGCTAGCATTAAAAGAAGAGTTGAGTTTGCTGCAGTGGAGAGCTGAGAAAGAGCAACTCAATGCAACCTTGGAGGCACTGCACAAAGTGGATGCGCAAAATGGAGAAAAACCCATAAGAACTTTCTTTTCCCTACTCTTAAATAGTAGTTATAGGTATTTGATAGTAATGTGCATAGTTATAGATAACATAGTAAATAGTAGACTAGAAAATATGCTATTTTTCATAAAACTAAAAAGAATCAGTTTTGACTTGTGGCCCATTTGAATAGATTTTCTTTTTCCTTTAGTTTTGTAGATTTAGTTTAGTTTTCATAGTTCTGTTCATATACATTTTGTGCTATATTATGTTCAGTTTTCTTAATTCTGTTATGTACATATCTTTGCTCAATTTTAGCTTTTTCAATTTTGATTTGTATAATTCTGATGCTCTTTTTCCTGTTTGATATGTGTTGTTTAGGAACCTTATTCACTCACACATTGAGGGCAATGTGCCTCTTAAGTGTGGGGGTGGGAAGTTATAGATGTAAAAGTCTTGTTCTGTTGTAAATATCTCTGTTTAGCATTAGTTTAGTAATAAAATAGGGGTAAATTTTTTTTTTCTGAGCTGTTTTTCTCTTTAGGTTAGGTCTGATTGTGTTTGTAAACATTGAAGTTCTTAGTGTACATAGCCATACTTAGTTCAGTTTGTAAATATTTTGTCTAGGATCTGTTTTAGTTTGTTTTTAAGATTGTTTAGATTGGATTTTGCCATTATACTTGTAAATAGAACTCATACTAGGTTCTTTTCCTTTCTCTATTTTGTTGCCCTGTTTCATGAGTTTGTTTTAGCTTCTGCAAATAGGAATTTGTTTTAGGTTCTTTTCCTTATTAAGTTTTGTTTTAGCCTTTAATTAGTAATTTTCTTAGATGCTTATAATATCTAGCTTCTTTTTAATTTTCAAATTCTTTGTTGGCTTAGGATCTGTTTAGGTAGTTGTGAGGATTCGTTTACAAGATTGTCAAACTCGAGAATTTATGTAAACTGGTGAGACTCCGGTAAACTTGACTCAAGTCTATTTTATTTTACATAAAAAAAATATAAATAACATCATAATTCAAATAAAATAACAAAATTATATAAATTAAAATATATAAATTTATTAAAATATAATGTAAAACATACTTTGAAATGTCAAATTCTCTCTGCCTAATCTTCTAATACTTTAAATTTTTTTCACTAGAAAAATATGACAGAAATAAATAGACATAGAGAAACATGAAAAATAAAAACTAAATCTTTTAAAAAAAAAGTTAAATTTTTCAAAAAAAAGAAAAAGAAAAAGAAAACCTTGAAAGTAAACTACGAGAAAGCCATGATAAAAAGTATGACAAGACCTTACAAAGAATAAAAACTATTATTTTAGTAAAAAGTAAGGTTGTATTCTGTAACGTTTAAATTCATAAAAGACTTTTTTTAATAAAAGTATGGTAGCATGGCAGCGGCCTGTGACAACTTTAAAATTCAAAAAGCACCTTTTTTTAATAAAAAGAATGCAGGGGTTGTGACAGCTTTAAAATAAAAAGCACTTTTTTAATAAAAAGGCATAAAAAGGCTTGGATTGTAATGTTTAAAACGAAGAAAACGGGATTGGGGGATTGTAATGTTTAAAATGAAAAATACTAAGAGTGCAAACCGGAAGAGGAGACGGAAGCTGCGAGACCAGAAGCTACGACGGCAACACGACGGTGACTGGACGGAGAGTGCGATCCGGGCCACCGGAGCACGACCACAATGACCACGAACTGGAGCGGACGAAATGCGACCACGAACGCAAGTTAGGAGATGAAACGCGATCACAAACGCAAATCGGAGGTAAGCACAGTGAGAACGAAGAGGAAGAGGAACCCTAACAATGTATTCAAATACTAAAATCAAAACGCATCGCTAAAATCAAAACTTTCTTTTTTTCGTTTCTACCCATTTTAAACTCGCCAAATCGCGGCAAAATTGCGATTTTATACGTTTTCACCGAGTTCATAAACGAGTCCACCGAGTTCAATCAAAAAACGAGTTCACTACCGAGTTAACTCGGCAACCTTGACTAGAAACTCAAACTCGTCCGAGTTAGCGAGTTAACTCGCGAGCTTGATAACCATGTTCGTGTAGGACCTTTTTCTTGTCATTGTTTCTGATTTTTGGACTTATTTTAGGTTCTGTTCCTTTCAATTTTCTGATTCTGAGGAGTTGTTTTAGGATTTCTTTCTTTCCTCTTTTGTTCTTGTAATTAGGATCTATTAGTTGAAGTCTTTCCCCTTTAGGATCCTTGTTTAGGTCTCTTGTTTTGATTCATTTTTTTTTCTTCTTGCTGTTTTCTTTTGTAGAGCTTTAGTATAGGAATTGTTTTAAGCTGTCCAATAGGAATTGTTTTTCCTTTTCATCATACTGTACTGTTTTGTCTTAGTTGTTTAGATTGTAAATAGCTTAGGTAATCATGGTTAGACATTTCTAGGAGCTTTTAGGTTCTGTTTCAAGTTTTTCTTCATTCCTTGCTGATTTCACTCGTTTCTTAGCTTCATTTCCTTAGATTAGAGTTGTCAAAAGTAGACTTAGCTTTGGATCTAGGCAGAGGTAGTTCTAGCATTGATTTTTGCAGTCTCTAGTTCATTTCAATTCAGTAATTTTTGCATAGGATGAGTAGCAAGTCAGTTTCAACAAGTCTTTAACCTTTGAGAGATTTTGGGCCAGTTTTTGTCTTTCTTGTATGATAACATGCATGTTTAATTGTCATTCTGATTTTGCATTGATTCTTTGTTGATGTGCTTACTCTTGGTATACTTTAAATATGATCTAGGCATTCTTCATTTTCAGCTATAGCCAATTTAGCTTATCCATTTCATTTTTTTACCATTGCATCCTGTTTTGAGCTTTAGCTTCTTTTCTTGTTTCCATCCATTTCAAGCCATTTCCCCCAACCAATCATTCCTTAGAGACTTGTGATATATAGGGAGAGGTCTAGAATTTGGTGAATGCATAAAAAGAGTGAGGCCAGAGGTGAAAAATAAAAGAAAAATGTGCTGAAAAAAATCTGGTTTGGTTGAAAAGAAT
Source organism: Vigna reflexopilosa (assembly GCA_027742785.1). Taxonomy (NCBI): domain Eukaryota; kingdom Viridiplantae; phylum Streptophyta; class Magnoliopsida; order Fabales; family Fabaceae; genus Vigna; species Vigna reflexopilosa. The sequence continues at coordinate 12,345,594 of CM050930.1, read as the reverse complement.
GAAACAGGTATGGAAATCAGAAAAATAAAATAAAAATCTGAAATGTGTGTAAAAGAGAAAGAGAACCAGAGAAAAAGAAAAAAAAAATCATCTGGCCAAGGTTTGAAAGAAATAGTTTGTCCTGGGTTCTGGTTTTCTCCTTTGTTCTTCACATTTCTCTACTCATTTTTGTTCCCATTCTTTTTTGTTTTTCATTCCATGAACATTACAAGCCAAATAAAGACCTATTGATTTAGAGAAACCTTGAGTTAAGCACGGACATTTAGAATCTTTTCAAAGTTGTGAATGGTAGTTAGCATGTCATGATTGAGTGAAACAGGCAGCCCTAAAGTGGATCTGTGTGCATACACTTATTCCTGTGAGGTTGAATCTGATTGCTACTCTTCCATATGTTGTCTTTGCTGATTTTGAGTGGATTAAACTGTTTCTCATTTGCTAGAATTGCTTAAACTTGAGTTTAAAGTTAGGAATTCTTTTTTGCAGTTTTGATTTAAGTAAATAGCTAGGAATTAGTGTGTTTTGGCAGGTTTGAGTTAGCTGAAATAGAATTTAAAAGTTTCTTGTTTTGTCTTTAGACTTTTCTTTGTTTTGTGTTGAATCTTTCTTGTATAAATTGAGTCTTTCATTTTTCTTTTTCTTTTTAATTGTCCCTGCTTTTTAATTATCCCTGCCCAGGAGGGTAGTTATCTAAGTGTGGGGCCTGATAAGACTTTATTTTTGCATATTTTTCTTTGCTAAAAATCTTTTCTTAGGGTTCTTTAGTTTTTAATTGTTTAGAATTAGGATAGTTTTAGGATATTTCTTTAAATTTGTAGTTTTGTAATATTGCAGTTAAAATTAGGTTTTTAAGAGTAATTTTTAATGTTTGTTCATAAATAGGAAATTAGTATTTTTTTAAAATTCTTTCCTATTGTTCTTTAGATATTGGCTTTTATTTTCTTTAATTTCTGAAATGCTCTTTTCTTTAATTTTTGATTGATTTTCTGCATGGGCATTGGTCAACTGGGCTAATAAATATTCTTGGCCAGCAGAAGCAGCTTTGGGCTGATAGAAACTTTGGGCTGCTGCACCTGGACGTTGCTGCCATACTAGGCTTATGCTGGCATTCAACTTGTTAATGGATTATTGGGCCTTTGCTGGGTTGCGGTGCTACACTTCCACACTTGAAATAGGCCAACGCAGGCGCTGCTGCCACTGCTGCAAATTAATTGGAATGATTGGAAGCAATTGGGCCACTGCAATGCTTGGATGATTTAATTTGAATTTGGGCTGCCGGGCTGAACTACCTTATTCGGAGCCCCCTCCCAGACACAGAGTAAAAAGATAACATGGTAAAAAATATGTTTGGAGTCTTCTCCTCTGTGTCTGATCTGGATTCCCGTTTTAAGAGGATCTTTTCTCAAAATTATTCAAAACGACTTCTCTTCTCAGTCCATCAACTTTACCGAAAACCTTCTCGAAATCCTCGAGCACCTTGAGGAACTCTTTTGCTGTGATGCCTTTTCGGTGCTCGAGGATTTTGAGATGGTTTTCAGTGATGTTGATGGACTGAGAAAAGAGGTCGTTTTGAATAATTTTGAGAAGAAAGATTCTCTTGAAATTGGGATCAAGATCAGACATGGAGAAGACTTGAAGCATATTTTTTATCATGTTATCTTTTTCCTCTGTGTCTGGGAAGGGGCTCAGAATAAGGCAGAGATAGTTCTAGCCACTGCTGCAAATTAATTGGAATGATTGGAAGCAATTGGGTCACTGCAATGCTTGGATGATTTAATTTGAATTTGGGCTGCCGGGCTGAACTACCTTATTCGGAGCCCCCTCCCAGACACAGAGGAAAAAGATAACATGGTAAAAAATATGTTTGGAGTCTTCTCCGTGTCTGATCTGGATTCCCGTTTTAAGAGGATTTTTTCTCAAAATTATTCAAAACAACTTTTCTTCTCAGTCCATCAACTTTACCGAAAATCTTCTCGAAATCCTCGAGCACCTTGAGGAACTCTTTTGTTGTGATGCCTTTTCGGTGCTCGAGGATTTTGAGATGGTTTTCAGTGATGTTGATGGACTGAGAAAAGAGGTCGTTTTGAATAATTTTGAGAAGAAAGATTCTTTTGAAATTGGGATCATGATGGACTGAGAAAAGAGGTCGTTTTGAATAATTTTGAGAAGAAAGATTCTCTTGAAATTGGGATCAAGATCAGACATGGAGAAGACTTGAAACATATTTTTTATCATGTTATCTTTTTTCTGTGTCTGGGAGGGGGCTCAGAATAAGGCAGAGATAGTTCTAGCCCAGCGAGTCTATATAATTCTGCAGAACATGATTATTCAAATTTATGTCATTTTAGCCTTGTAAGTTCAATGCAACAACAATAAAAAATGCCAAATCATACTAACTTTGAATTATACAACCTTCACTTGTTCAAACAATATCATCAATCAGGAAACATTCACAAATTCATCATATAATTTAAGTAAGCCATATTAAAACCCTAATCTTAGTTCAACTTATCATATTTCATCACACAACTCAATCAAGCAAGAAAATCATTATACAATCATACAATTAGCAATTACAAGGCATCAATCACATAAAAATTGTGCAATTGACTTCCCTGACCTGAAAGACAAATAAAATTGCTCTAAGGAATCTTAAATCACTTCAAACTCATAGGATCTTCTATCCATAAAATTGAATATTTATTAACTTTTAATAAAAAAACAAAATTTTATAAAATATACTATATTAATTTAATAAGAAACAATATTTAATAAAATATGTTAATTGCATTTAGAAATTCGTTTACATATATTAACGATTGAATTTATACACTTGGAGTTTTGTAATTAGGTTTGTTGCTATAAATATTTAAAAATTTATTGAGTGGTTATTTTTCATTGGAAAAGTTATCACGCCTTATTTAAAACTAAGGTTAAATATATTTATAATATTTAAATTTGGACGTGACATTAAAATTTATTTTTCTTTAAAATTTTAATATATTTTGGGTTTTAAAAAGACCGTCTCTATTCGTTTTTAAGTTTCGTGTAGTAACTTTTAACATAAAAACAAATTTTAATTTCGTTTCAAAATTTAGAAACTAAAACATATTTAACTCTTAAAAATGTATATAAGTTAAAATATGTTCAAATATAATATTATTGAAAAATCTATTTAATGACTTTCAAATTTAGAGATGTTAAGAAAAATTTAAGTTTGAAATTTAAACATAAATTACTTAACACTTCAAGATATAATCATCATAGTTGACTAAGGCATAAATATGTAAAATTCTTGATTTAAGTCTCTTAAAACAAAACTCTCAAAATTTGTTTAGTATTAATATATCTCTATTAAATTAATTGTAAAATTTTGTTTGAGAATAAAATTTAAATACAATATTTTGAGTGATGGTTATCAAGATAATGAACAAAATCCATGGTGAAAAAAATTCAACAAATTGGCAATGCAGATCATGGGAGAAGAAGCGTGAAGATCATATCTTAAAGAAAAGAAGCAACAAATAAACCTTTGAGAGAAGATACAACAAAAGAACCCAAAACACAATGAAATGGTAATATAGAGAAAAGTAAGAGAAAAGAAAGATGCGTCTCATAGAAGAATCCAAAAAATTGTAATGTATTGAAAATGTAATAATGTGTGTACATAGTCAACCAAAAGAGGGAAATAAAAATGGAAAAAATGGGGAAGGAAAAATATGGGTTGGGCGGCAATGTGCAAGCCCAATATAATATTATCACCCCCCTCAAGCTGAGAGTATATGTTAGTCATTCCCAGCTTGGAATAAAGATACTTAAAAACAGTAGGAGCAAGAGGTTTAGTGAATAGGTAAGCTGCTTGTTCAGTGGTTGAAATAGGAAGCAACTTAAGGAGGCCTTTGTTGAGCTTGTCCCTTACAACATGACAGTCTATTTCAATGTGTTTGGTGCGTTCATGGAAGACTTGATTGGAGGAAATCTGAATAGCGGAGCGATTGTCGTAGTATACTATAGTCGGTTGAATGGTGGGAATACGAAGGTCATGAAGAACGTAATTCAAACATTGTAGTTCACACGTGACAGTGGCTAGAGCCCGATATTCAACTTCTGAAGAGCTTCTGGAAACGGTCTACTGCTTTTTAGATTTCCAAGAAATGATGGAATTGCCGAAGTAGATAGAGTAACCAGTGATAAATTTTCTGGATTCGGGACAAGTGGCCCAATCAGAGTCACTATAGGCTTTGAGCTGATTGATTTTGTTGCTTTGGAGGAGGATGCCATTGCTAGGACTGCCCTTGAGATATCTCAGAATGCGGTGAGCAGCTTGCTAATGAAAGGTGGTAGGGGAGGAGACAAATTGGCTGAGATTATTAACAGAGAATGTGATATCGGGTCTAGTATTTGTGAGATATATGAGGCGGTCAATGCGTCTTTGGTAGGAGGAGGCATCTTCATCATTGAGAAGGTCACCTTGACTAGTAAGACGAGAAGAATGTGCCATAGGAGTAGGCATAGGAGAACAATGGAGCATTCAAACTTATTTGAGGAGGTCAAGAGTGTATTTATGTTGACTGAGGTGGATTCCAGAGCTGTTCCGAGCAACTTCAAATCCAAGAAAGTAGGTGAGATCACCCAAGTTTTTGATTTGGAAAAGGCTATTAAGGGAGGTAGTGATATGTTGTATCTTAGTGGCGTTGTTTCCCGCAAGAACAATATCATCAACGTAAATTAAGATGGCAATGGTGGAGCAGGTATCATGATTTAGGAAAAAGGAATGATCAACATTAGAGCGAGTATAATTATTAGATAAAAGAAAAGTGGAAAGTTTATCATACCATTGTCGTCCAGCTTACTTGAGCCCATATAGAGATCTTTGAAGTTTGCACACTTGATTTGGGTTGTGATGGTTGAAGCCAAGAGGAAGTTGCATATAAACTTCTTCATGTAAGTCACCATGAAGAAAAGCACTGTTGACATCAAGTTGTTTGAGTTTCCAGTTGTTAGAGGCAGCAATGGCGAGGAGACGATGAAGAGTAGTTAACTTTGCAACAAGGGAAAAAGGCTCTAGGTAGTCTAATCCTTCAAGTTGGGTGTAGCCCTTAGCTACAAGGCGAGCTTTAAAACGGTCAATAGATCCATCAGACTTGTGTTTGATTTTGTATATCCAACGGCATCCAATAGCAGTTTTGCCCCGGGGAAGGTCAGTGATGATCCAGGTGTTGTTGTATGCTAAGGCGTGAAGTTCATCCTGCATAGCTTGAGTCCACTGAGGTATTTTATATGCTTCCTTGTAGGTGCGAGGTTCAATGCTAGATGAAATGGAGAGGATGGTGTGCCTGAAATCAGAGGAAAGTCTGTCATAGGAAAGAAAATTAGTAATAGGATATCTAGTAATGTTATTAGTTTGGAAATCTGTAAAATATGTAGGAGGACGTTTGGGCCGAGTAGAACGCCTTATATTGTCAGCATGCTTAGTTATATTGGGACATCATTATTAGAGGCAATAGTTAAGGGAGGTTCAATCGTGTCTGTGATGCTTGTGGTGTCATTTGTATAAGAAACAATATCACTAGCAACAACAATATCAGTATCAGTGGCAACAGGCACATAAACACTATTACTAGGAAAATTAATATCATCATAATTATGACTATAATTGTGAGGAGTAGGCAAAGAAAAAGAATTAGAATTAGTTATTGTGTAAACAAGAAGTGTAAGGAAAAGAGTTTTCATGAAATAGCACATGACGAGATATGTTAATCTTATGATTTTATAAGTTTAAGAATTGATAACCTTTGGTGTGCTGCTGGAAACCAAGAAAAAAGCCAGGAACAACCCTTGCATCAATTTTTTTTCCGTGAGTAGTCAAAGTGCTAATATAGCATAAACAACCAAAAACACGCAAAGTAGAAATATCATACAATTTCCCATATAATTTTTCATATGGAGTAGCATCACCAAAGTAGAGTTGTAGCCATGCAATTGATTAGTAAAGTAGCATGTTCAGCAGCAAAGCACCAAAAAATAGTGGGCAAATTAGCTTGAAACAAGACGGAGCGAGTGCCATTTAACAAATGTTGGTGTTTACGCTCAACTATGCCATTTTGTTGAGGGGTTTCATTGCAGGTGGTTTGTTTACAACATTGTTGGCAAACTTTACAGGAGACCTAAGTAAAGATGAATTTAATATATGTACAAGCCACTAATGAGTTTAGCTATAGAAATCTTCTCTTTGTTTTGAATGTCCTATATAGTACAGTCATGAAAAGAAAAAATTAGTTCATATTTATTAAAAGAAATCAACTAAGATATGGAGATAAGATTAAAAGAGAATTGCGGAACATAAAGGACATTTAAAAGATGGATTTTACTGTTAAGAAAAACAATGCTAGAATACTCAGAGTAAACAATGCTACCATTAGGTAAAGCAATTTGAATAGGTTTGATTCTTTTATAGGATGAAAAGTTTCGTAGAGAAATACTTATATGGTCAGTGGCTCCAGAATCAAGAATCCAATTGGTCTTAGGGTAATTGGAAGTAAGAGTAGGGCAGATAGTACCTGAATGATGTTGGTTAGCCGAAGCAGATCCAATATGGTGAATTTGAGCAGAAGTGGAAGCATCATTCAGACTGTGGTCTTTGAAGAGCTTTAGAAGAACTTGAAATTGTTGTGGTGTGAGGCGGATGTGATTAGTGTTGTTCGAATTGCTATCTTTGATATTCCCATTGTCTTCTTGGATAGAGGTATGATGAATCTGGGTTTGCTTATTATAGAACTTATGTCCTGGAGGATAACCGTGCTTTTTATAGCCAACATCCACGGTATGACCGCTTTTGTTGCAATGGGTGCAATGCTTTCTACCAGTCAGTGCATTTTTGAAACCTTTGTCTTGATTGGGGAAACCATTCTTGCGATAGCAGACAACTTTACTATGCCTATTCTTGCCATAATAATTATAAACAATGTAGGAGATGGAAGCGGTGTAGGCGGTGGCAGTACCGATGTCTTGAGTCTTAGCTGTAACAATCAGATTTCCACTAGACAATTGCCTTTCTTGTTGTGCCACCAGTGAAAAAACTTTGGTGATGTCCGGAATAGGGTCCGGTAGAAGCACATGCGTGTAACGTTAGTAAATTGATTGTTTAATCCCCATAAAAATTGCATAACTTGGTCTTCTTGCCTTCTTTGTTTGAAAATAGTCAGAACTTCACAATCACAATCGCGTTTACAGGTACAAAGAGGTTCTGGGCGGAAATTTTCTATCTCATACCAAAGAATACACAGTTTGGTGAAATACTCATAAATGGTAAGGTCACCTTGATGAAGAATAGTAATGTCAAGTTGAAGGCTGGAAATGCGAGAGAGACTTCCTTGAGAAAATCTGTTCTTTAGGTCGTTCCAGATCTTCGAGGCTTTATTCATCCATATGATATTTTGTCTAATGGGCATGGAAACATAATGGACGATCCATGAAACAACCATGTTGTTTCCATGATTCCAGGCGGCATGCTCCGGCTTGTCCTTTTCAGGTGGACGAACGTTGCCAAAAACGAATTCGATCTTGTTTTTGGCGTTGAGAGCAGTTAACATGGAACGACTCCAAAAGTGATAATTTGTATCATCAAGAACCGGTGAAACAAGGGCAACAGTTGGGTTCTCGCCGTGGTGAAGGTACAAATAATTGTGTACGGAGCTGTCTTCAGCCATGAATGAAGCAAGAACAACAAAAGAAATGAAAAACAAGAAAGGGAGAAGAGGAAGCAGAGTTATGCAGCAGAGCTCTTCAAAAGAAGACCTTTGATACCATATCAAGATAATGAACAAAATCTATGGTGCAAAGAACATTCAACAGATTGGCAATGCATATCATGGGAGAAGAAGCGTGAATATCATACCTTAAAGAGAAGAAGCAACAAATGAAACCTTGAAGAGAAGATGCAACAAAAGAACCCAAAGCACAATGAAATGGTAACAGAGAGAAAAGTAAGAGAAAAGAAAGATGCGTCTCAAAGAAGAATCCAAAAAATTGTAATGTATTGAAAACATGTGTACAGAATCAACCAAAAGAGAGAAATAAAAAAGGAAAAAAAAGAAAAGGAAAAATATGGACTGGACTATAATGTATAGTCCAATATAACACTTCATAATATGGTAAAGTTCTTGATTTAAGTCTCTTAAAACAAAAACTTCTCAAAATTTGTTTAGTACTAATATATCTCTATTAAATTAATGGTAAAATTATGTTTGAGAATAAAATTTAAATAAAATATTTTGAGTGATGGTTAACTTTTATGAGTACTAAAAATGATGTTCATTGAGCTCACAACTTTTTTTCAATAAATTATATTTTTGCTTAGTTATAATTATTTCTGATTTCTATATTATTATTCTCTTTGTGTAATTTTTCATCTACGGATCCTACTTTGCTTTCTCCTTGAACATTGCTTAAGCAATTTAACACATTAGTTAATATTCATTAGTTTATTGTCATGTCTTATACGTTGTGTATGTGCCTCAGTGTCTCTATTTCAAGTAATAGAAAGAACTAGTTGATATTTATTCTTTTAACCAATTTGATGAAGACGTTGAGAATGAAATTATAAAATATCTTCAATAATAATTTAAAATTAAGTATTTTCTATACATTATAGATAAATCAATTACCAAATTATATTTGAATAATTTAAAATATCTAAAGATAGTTTGATTTTTTCATTTAGTATTAAAAAATTAAAGTTATGAAAAATACTAAAACCTTGAAAAGTCTTCCAAACATGATAATTTGTTAAATCTTGATAAATTTAATTTATTTTTAGAATTAAATATCTTAAAAAAGTTTATATAATTGAAAAATGATAAACTAATTAATACTCTTAATTATATCAAAAGAATAGATATTTGTTTAAACATATATAACTTATAAAATAATGTTGACAATTTGATCAGTATCACTCTTTTTTTTCAACCGAAAATAATTTTTCAGAGCTGAAAGTAATAGAATATTATTTATAATCAACAATAGAAATCATTTTATTAGTAAATAAAAAGTTTTATTTTTAAGTTTGTTTTAGTCATGTAATCAAATTTAACATTTTAAGAATAAAGCAACTGTTTTAGTTTTAAAAATCACTATGTGTACGAGATGGGTCGGACGGTCACTAGACCATTACAAGGGTGCATCACCTAGGGTTAGTTTCTATCATTCCAATTAGGAACCAGACGACCAAGGAATTATCTTGTAAGGACATGACCGGATGGCCTAAGACAAACGATCAGTCAAAACCTATGATTTATGTCAGGATTACAGTAAGAATTGATTAGAGCTATTGGGTCGGGATTGGGCCGTGATTAAGATTCCACTAATCCTAGGCCCATGACAAAAATTATAAATACAAATGAAAGGTATGAGATAGGTGGTTTACTTTTACTGTACATTTATTACTACTCTAAAACTAGTGAGCGAGGTGCACTTGCTGACCATGTTAAAGGACAAATTGTGTAAAGGTGCTAGTGGTGACTCGACCTCGCAATCGAATTAAATTAATGTTATTATGACTTGCTAAACATTGATCATGTATTGCTAAAGTTGAAAGAGTATTCATATTATAAATAACTCGTAACAATGTTCTATTCTGAATAAATAATAATAACAATATTATTATTATTATTATTATTTATGATTACTTAATCGAATCTAATATATAATTTATAATTGGGAAGTGGTTGTGCCACTAACATTTGACTTCTTGTGGCATGTGGCAACAAACAGGTGGAATTTTTATAATCTTAATTTCATATTTTTCTCCTTTGTATTGAAATTAAGGTCAGAAAAAAAAAATCATGCATTATAGGGTAATGATTTCCGTAGGATAACTATTTTCTTAAAAAACAATACATTCTTTGTTGTGTATATATGATCACACCATTTCAAAAATGCATAAATTTTTTTCTCTTTATCAATATAAACTTTTGATTCTTATGCAAATTATTTTAATACTTTATTTATAATAGATATAATAGAAAAAATAAGTTTGGTGCCGTGAAATAGTCTTAAGATGAATGCTAATATATATTTTAAGAGCATTTATTGTGTTCAGGTGAAACACTGTGCAACGAGAAAAGAGAGCGATGATTTGTGCGGCAGAAGGTATTTGTTTGCACGGATTTGCGAGCGACGAAATACAGTGATTTATGAGATAAAACTCTTTTTTTCATCTCGCTGAAAGGAGAAGATTTGCACTGATTTCTTTGCAAATTACCTGTGTGCCCTCATGATTTTATTAAATACCACGAAGGAAGAAGCGTGTACTGTGTATTGACGAGAAAGAAAAGTTAGTATGGCCATGTGAGGAGTAACTTTGAAGTTTCAGTGTGCAGGTTGGTTGGATGTGGTTGAGAAGATGAATTGCAGCTTGATGTTGAGGACAACTTGATGGATGAAGATGAAGTTTAATGAAGCAGCTACGCTTGAAAAAGAGGTGGTTCATGGGCGTGTATTCAGTTCCACAAATTTGGTAATCGGTTCCAGTGGTGAGAAGAAAATGAAGATGGAGTTGTATTCGGTTACATCACGCGTATCGGGTTCCATTCCTTCAAGAAATTGTAGAGAAGAACGTTGTATTCGGTTCCAGTTAATGGTTGAGGTGTAGTAATTGGTTCTCTAGCATTCTTCCTCCCTCGTGCATGACTGATGCGTGTCGCATGCTGATACAATTTTGATGACGGTGGAGGTTGGAAGGTTGGTGGTGGAAGCCTGACGGACCGGTGGAGGATGTAGCCACCATCACATGGTCGTTCAAGCACTCGAGGAAGCTGTCGTTGAAGATGGAGGATGCAACGTCGTTGGAGGATGCAACGTCGTTGATGATGAAGACGACGATGTTTGTGATGATGGAGGATGCAACCAGCATCCTATGGTCGATGATGATGAAGACGAAGTTGTCCGTCATGGTCGTGGGTGCTTCTGATTTTGGATCATTATTGGTGAGTCCGGCGTGTCGTACCTGCTCCCCAGTGCACCGTTCGAGTTCCAGTTTAGCTACTCGGAGACGCCAAAGGCAAAGTCGATCGCAATTCGGGAGCCGACGTTTTTGCCGTTCGCGCTTCCCACGATGCCACGGTCGTGGACGGGGAAGGCGTCGCTGAAGAGCAGAAAGAAGAAGATTCCGTTGTTCAACTCGTTCAATCCTCCACCACCTGGCACGAAGGGTGTGAAGGACGTGGAAATGCCGAGGCCATTTCCATTGGGGCAGTTCCCGAAGGAGGGTAAAACGAGGGAAGAGATTCTCGGGGAGCCTCTGAAGAGGTGAGAGATATAAATGCTTGTTAAGCCAATGATGTCGGATAATCAACAGGTTAATCTTGGAAGGGATGGATTAGGGCATAACATGTTGGAATTGGTACATTCACATTCGAAGCGTAACCGTGTCTGTAAAATTCATTGTTTAGGTGTTCCAACTGTTGATATGGATAATATTTGTCATCATATTGACGTACAGTTAGGGTTGGCAAAAAAACCCGTACCCGTGGGTATCCGCGGGTAAAATTCGCTTCGGGTATTCAATACCCGCGGGTAAGAGGTATTCGCGGGTAGCGGGTATTTTAATACCCGCTTGTTAACGGGTCGGGTTCGGGTATCCCACTATCCGTACCCGCGGATACCCGTTACCTATTTAAAAATAAAATTGTAATTTTATTTATTAGTTTTTTTTTAACTTTTCAATTAGATTTTTTTTTTACAATCTACAATAAAATTGGGCCAAAGACCAAATTTTTTTAGGGTTTCTTTTCAAATCTAAACAAGGAACAGGAATTTGCCCCCATTCCTCACCAAGTTTGCTGCTTTTGCTGCTCCGACACACCGTCACGAACCACAAACTTCAATAGCGTCAGCCTTTCGACACCACAGTTTCATCACCTCTCATCGATTGAAATCAGAATCTTGCCTTTACACCGAATAACTCTTCACTTCCAACATTTTCCACCGTTTAATCGGACCATTTCACCGATTAAACCACCATACCTCATCAGATCTTGAATCTACACCGAACAAACCTTCGGATCTAGGGTTTGTTTGAGCCTTTTCTTCTCCGACACCAAAACCTAGGGTTCCTCATTCTGATTGCTTCTTCCGCTGTTTCTCGGATTGTCAGCTCGCTTCGCGCCAGCTTCTCATGGTTCCTCTGTGCGAACGGGAACGAAAGAGACAACTGCTCTTGTGTGCGAACGAGAACGAAGGAGACGACTACTGTTATGTGCGAACGGGAACGAAGGAGACGACTGCTGTCTTTGAAATGAAAAATTAGGGTTTGTGAATCATGATTCTGGATAAGAAAAGAGAATGGACTATTGGGCCTAAATTTGGGTTTGGTGAAGAACGGGTATCTGCGGGTTGAAAAAAATCTGCGGGTTTTTTTTTATGCGGATACCCGACGGGTAACGGGACAGGTACAGGGAAGATTTTTTAAATGTGGGTTGGGTTGCGGATAGGCACTATTCGTGCCCGACCTGACCCGTTGCCATCCCCAGGTACAATGTCCCTTTTCTTTTCTTTAGGATTGATTCGTATTTTGTGATTGCAAATTGCTTGGTTTTGTATGAAACTAGGCAAATTTGCCAAACATATTATGGAAATGGGCAAATTTTGGGTCAGAGGGAAGTCGTGGGGCCCAGACAACTTCTAATGAAGAAGTCGTGGCCCCTACACGACTTCACACTATTCATTTGACCAATGTGGAAGTCGTGCACCCCAAAAATGACTTCAGGACATGGTAATCGATTACCAGAGGCTTGTAATCGATTACCATGCCATTTTTCATAAAAAAAAAAATTGAAGTTGTATGGAGTTAACGACTTCTCTTATTAAAGTCGTGCACCCCTAACAGTTTTACTTTTTTTATTTTTTAATTTCTTTATTAATTAAAATGATTTATAATCAGTAAATAATATTTTTAAATATATTTAAAATAATATAAATCATATCTAATTAATATTTAAAAATTATATTGCATTATATTTTAGTTTTTTTGAATTTTAATTATTATATTATATTTTGTTTTTAATTATAATTAATTAATAACAATTTCTTTTATAATAAACTATTTAAAATAATAAAAAAATTTAAAACTTGAAAACATTTGGGATTGACGACTTCTTTAGTTAAAGTCGTGCACCCCTTCACAGTTTTATTTTTTTGTTATTTATTATTTAAAATGATTTATAAGTTTTAAATAATATATTTAAATGTATATAAAATATTTTAAATTATATATAATCAATAATTAAAGTTTTTTAATATTATAAAATAAATAAATTTTATAGTTTTAATTATTTTTGTAATTAAATTAAATTTTTTATAAAAAGTATTTCAATTAAATAAGGAACATGGAGCTCTTGAACCCATGCGGAAATTCTCAGGTCATGTGAAATGTGGCTACATTAATTTGTAGATATAATATTTGAAGAAGCATGAAAAGATGGGGTAACTTCTCCGATTAACAAAGAAAGATGAAAAGAGACTTGAAGTGAATAAGACGGGTTCTTGAAGATTTGTAGGTGTGAAGTTGGTGACAGGTAAATTATATGTTATTTTTCTTATCCATTTTCTAGGACCTCATGTAAATGTTGGCACTCCGAAATTCAATATTTGCCAAATACTACATTTAAAAGTAAATTTACTTTACTAAATTATAATTTGTTTACTTTTTAAAATTAATTTTAATAATTATTTTTAATTTTTTACACTTTATAAACATTTTTACAATTAAATATAATATTAACAATTATCATTTTATATTACTTTAATAACTAGGGCAGCTTGATAATCTTCAATTTTTATTAATTAAACAAATTTTTTAAAACTATCAGATCAATCAAATCCCACAGTAATTCTCACAAACTTTACCTCTAAATCCACTTTCAATTACCTCCAAATCCACTTAAATAAACACAAAAAAATTTACCCTCAAATCTCCTCAAATCTATTCAACCACTCTTTCTTAAATCATCTTTCTTAATTACTCCCAAGTGAACACAACATTATAATTTATAGAGGATGTTTAAGAAATATTTTAAATTGTTTAAATAACTAATTTATTAGAGTAATTTCACGTGACACTCTAAAGTTATTTTTTTAAAAAAACTAATATTTACTTTTTAAAAGTATAATTAAATTTCAAGTTTTTTTTAAAGATTTGATTGTTTTTAATATTTTTTTTTGTTTTATTAAATATTCAAAACTTTTATGTTTTCAATTAAGATTTTGATGTTTGTTTTTGTTATTAAATGAGGTGACGTGATTGTAACTTTACATGATCAATGTATTTTTAAATGGAAAATAAAAAATTTAATTAAATTTTACGTCAATTATAAATATAAGTATATTTAATTTCAATTGTATTTTTTATTAAAAAATATATATATTAAGTGTTCAAGATCTTTATACTTTCAATTAAGTTATTATCGTCAATTGAAAGCGTGTAATACTCTTTTGGGTTAAATATGTTTTTTTTCCTTAAGTATCATTGATTTTTGGTTTTAGTCCTTGTTTAAAACTTTGATGGCTTTTATTTTTAAATTTCTCACTGTACCTTTTTCATAGTTAATGTTTTATACGAAAACTAGTTGCCAAATCACATAACCATTGTGATTGATTTAAACTTGTTAATGAGTTTGTAGCAAATGTTTTTCACCGAGATCTAAAGTCAAAGCTGGGTTCTTTTACGTGCCAACACAAACCCTAAATCCCCAATACTTAAAATCACACGCAGAAGACCAAAACAATACGTATCATCTTACCTCATCAACAAGACGAACTACAACCTTTAATTGAGATGACGAAGAAGAACCCGGTTTTGCCCCCAACTGAGATGACGAAGAAGAACCCAACTTTCGTAATGTGATTTCAATCACCCACATGTTGGAAAACAGGTAGGCTTCATTTCAACACCAAGAGGGGGAGGGGTGAATTGTTGAGGTTTCAAAATCAGTGTCTTTTTAAAATCTTTTTCACAAAGTAGAAACCTTTGCACAATTTCTTGAATCGCAAGTATTGAAAATTTAAGTGCAGCAGAAAATCAAAGTAGACTACGTAATAAACAGAGTTGACTGAATGTAAAAGAGAAGGGATAGAGAATTCAAACGCAAGTTTTTATAATGGTTCGGCCTCAAGGCCTACATCCAGTGTCCTTCCAATCCCAAGAAGCAAATGCACTATAATGCTCAAGGTTTTTACAACAAGACTTTTATAGAGACCTCCACGTCAAAAATATTAAACACCTCTCTAACCCTCTAACCAAAATATAGGCAATACAAACAGTAAGATCTGCAGCAAGATATCCCCTCTTCTGCAATCTGCAACCCACTTTGAACAATCCTCAAAGTGTACCAGACTCCACGAGTCTACCCCCTGTAATCACAACAGGTACAACAACAACCAATGAATGGTAACACGATCCTTGATCAACAAGCAAGCACCGCAATGTGCAGAGTTTGATCAACCAGTAAGCACAACAAAATTCTCCTTTAGAACCTCTTCAAAGAATGATCACCATGGTATTCTTGATAAGTTCTTGGAGCACTAAATCTTAGAGAAACAATCTGAAACAAAATATGAAAATGTTTGTTCTTCTAAAAGCTCTCTGAATAACTCAGGTCTCGTCTATTTATAGATTTCTATAAATCAGACGCTCTTGTAGTCGACTAAGCTACTAGTAGAGTCGACTGTCCTCTGACAGTAATAACAATTAAGTCAAAGTAGTAGCTGTCAAGTCAAACAAATTAATTCCACATTCAATACAGTTGACTCTCATTCAATGCTTAACTAACTTTTAAAAATATAGTCGTTACTGTTCACAAGCATAACAAAATCTCAAATAAAACAACTAACAAAGTCGAATGCAAAGCGCACATAGTCGACTTTGACACATCTACACATATTGAAATTCTTTTCAATGCAAAATCTCACATAGCACTATATTTGAAAATCTGTGCAAAGTCTTTAGTCTTAATCGATTCAATTAATAATGTAGTCGACTTAGGACTTGAAGATTTGCCACACAATATAAGTTCATCAAAGTGCATGTGGTTTTCCTTTTCCAAAACATATGCAATGCAATCACAACAGATGTAACAAATGTCAGAACAATGAATATGCATTCATATATTAAGATTAACACAAAAACATGTTCAACAAGATATCAATCAATAAGCAATAGAACATGTAACACATAACAAGACATGTGTTATTAATAATGTGTTGTCATCATCAAAAATTAGAGTGAATAAAGCATTGTGAGATTAAGGTTAGCTAAACCAGTGCTTCCCTTATTAACACATCATCAAAAACCAGAGTGAATAAAGCCATCAAAGTTTTGAGTAGGGACTAAAACCAAAAATCAGTGATATTTAAGGGACGAAAAACATATTTAACCCTACTCTTTTATCTATACATACTTTGTCATATTAAAAAGTTTAAAGAATAATTATGATGTATTATTTCAAAGAGTAATATATATATATATATATATATATATGTATATATATGTATATATGTATGTATATATATACATATATATATATATTGTTGGGATTGCAAGTGCGAGTCCAAGTCCCACATTGGATAAAAATGAGAAAATAGAGCACTATATAAAGATGAAAGACCCGTTAACCCATTGCCTTAAGGTTTTGGGTAGAGAGTGGTGTCAATCCTTTATATGGTTGGGCTTATATCTCATTGGTGTTTGTATCTCCCCGGTGAACCTCCTCCTTGATAGACCCAACAGTGGTATCAGAGCCGATGGTTAGTCTTGGTGACCGGCTCAGACGAGTATAATGATTCCTATATCGAAAGTCTTCCTGGCAAAGGGTTCCAGGTAAGCGTGTCCCGTTAAGATGAACGGTGGTATGAAGGACTACTCGTGGTTGTGGTTAGATGGGAATGCTTCCGCTGGAGGGGGAGTGTACCAATGTGGAAGGGACTCACCCTTGAGGGAAAGATTGTTGGGAATGCAAGTACGAGTCCAAGTCCCACATTGGATAAAAATGAGAAAATAGAGCACTATATAAAGATGAAAGACCCGTTAACCCATTGCCTTAAGGTTTTGGGTAGAGAGTGGTGTCAATCCTTTATATGGTTGGGCTTATATCTCATTGGTGTTTGTATCTCTCCGGTGAACCTCCTCCTTGATAGACCCAACATATATATGTATGTACATATATACATATATATATATATATATATATATATATATACATATATATATATATATATACATATATACATATATATACATATATATACATATATATAAAGGGTTTGCTAATGCGCGTATGCTTTTTTTTCAATTGATACATTTTAACAATGTGTACCGTGTTTTAGTAGACAAAAATATCCTTATATATCATGGATTCTATGTTTTAAGGTTAAGGGTATTTTAATAATTTTCATTCTCAAAACTAAAAAAAAAAGAAACCCCCCAAACCCTTATTCACCCCTCTCATTCCTCTCAACCCATTCTCTTTCATCTCCCTCACTTCAACCTTTTCTCTGTCATCCCTACTGTAGCCCAATTGAAAAAATCAGAAACATTCGCCTAACCCTAATTCACCTTCCTCACTTATCCAATTTGTTTCTCTCTTATCTCCATACTCTTTCTCACCCACACACAACAACCCGCAACACCGCAATTTGTTGTTCTTGATCTGTTCGTTCATTTGTTTTCCACTTTAATAACAAAATAATCAAAAGGAGTGTTCTAAGATTATTCATTGTATCTTAATATGTTTATTTATTATTATTAATTTTGTATTACATGAAATTACTTATTTCAATTTCATGTAAACTACTCACACTAAATGATAAAAAAAACGTCGTTCAACGCAACTATCGTAGCCAGAAATGCACCCTTCATACACCGACCAGAATAATCCATCTGGAGTGGCACCTGTGGCAACCATGTTTTGCTGCTTCCAATAAGAAGAATATTTTTCTATGTGTGTGTTTAACTATGCATAAACTTTATATCAATTTTTTTTAAATTTTAATATTTATCATTAAAAAAAAGTCATGCATACACATCAATAAATAGACTCAATGTATACTGTGATAAAAATATAATGAAATGTGGTGTAGATGCGCAAATGATGCATGGGAATTCTGTGATTTGTGAAGGTTTCATTTACCGTGCTTTAATTTAAAAATGAAATTTAATATTAATAAGAAGGGAAAATATATAACACAACCCTCCAATCAAAAATCAACATCAACATCATTAATTATTTTGTTATTAAGGTGGAAAACAAATGAACGAACAGAGCAAGAGCAACAAATTGCGGTGTCGCGGGTTGTTGTGTGTGGGTGAGGGAGAGTATGGAGATGAGAAAGAAACAAATTAGATAAGTGAAGAAGGTGGATTAGGGTTAGACAAGTGTTTCTGATTTTTTTAATCAGTAGGCATGACATAGAAAATGTGGAGTGAAAGAGATGAAAGAGAAAGGGTTGAAAGGAATGAGAGAGGTGAGTAAGGGTTTGGGGGTTCCTTGTTTTTTTTTTTAGTTTTGAGAAATAAAATTATTCAAATACCCTTGACCTTAAACTTAGAATCCATAATATATGAATGTATTTTTGTCTAATAAAACCCAGTACACACTGGAAAAAGAGCGTATGTGCGTTAGCAAACCCCTATATATATAAAAAGGGATCCTATAATTTTTCATCTATTAAAGGAATGACAAGTGCATAAATCTGCACAAATTATAATAATATCTAAATTATAACTAACACAATATTTGATTGTCTAATGTCCGTTAATAGAATATTTGACATATCTTAACATTCCATTCCATAAACTCTACAAGTCTAAAAAATAAAACTTAATAAATAAATATTATAAATAATCATAGAGAGAAAGAAACAACATTATGCTCATTTTTCCTTCAACTCTGAGTCCTCTATCCTTTTCATTCCACTCTCAATTTTATCCTCCATTTTCATCTATTTTAAAATCTAATTCTACTAAAGTTAATTTAATGAGTCAATGAACATTTTAAATTGGTTGCATCATGAAATAAAATAAGTACAATTTTTACCATTTTCTTTGAATTAATCTCCACCTTGTAGTCTTTTTTCAGTTACATTTTATTTTTCAACCTTTTAGATGTCATTCAATCTATTTGCAATCTTAAAATCATACTTTGATCTTTGTTTCAACATTATTACATGTATATAAAAAGCAAATCAAAAAGGAGAAATGGTGTAGAAGGTGATCTATTTTTAGGAACGCACATGGAGGGAATCTAATTTTCTTATAAATTTAATGTATTTTTAATGGAGATGAAAACTATGATTAAAAATTTTAATAGAATATTTGAAGAGATATAAGAATCTTACTATATGTGTAAATTTTATGTATTATGTTAGGTAGTTGTAATATTTTTAATACAAAGTAAGTTAAGAAATTTCTTAGGAAAGTAAATTATGGTCATTGTGACATGTTGAATTGGGGTTGAAGTTGCTTAAATAGATAAATTAAATCATGGTTGTTGCTGATAATTTTATAAAGTTTGTATGAAAATGTTATAGGAGTTTTGACTTATAATAACATTTACTAAAGGAGAATGATTTTTGGTGATTTTATGATGGAGTGATTACATTGTGTTTAGTTGAATTAATGTCTTTGTAAGTGTGATTATAACCATTTTATTTCTTGAAGGTTATAGCTTAAAGAGACATAGAAGAAAATTCTAGTAAATGTTGGCTAGTATATAGAATAAATTGAATTCTACATATAATTGTTTGACTGGAAAAGAAGAATCTATAGAAGAAACTCTAAATTATGAATTGTTGATTTAAAGTTTTGGAGTACCATGAGGGGTATTGTGGAATAAACCTAGTTTGTTGTTGTGAATTTGATTTATAAAGGAGTTTTTAAACATTTGAGACTATGATATTGTTAAAAAGGGATGAAAATGATTTTTTATTTTTCCTAATGGTTAAGTTTGATTATGAGAAATAGAAATGGGTTTTGGGAGGTCCAGTTTGAATGAATTTTATAAGCAATGCTTTTTTTGATATATCTATAAAAGTTGAGATTTATAAGAAGTTGTACTTATGTGATCAAATTACTATGAATGTTGTACAAGTAAGTAGAGTGTTTGTGAGATGGGTAGAAAATGTTTGATTATGCTTAATTGATGAACTTGTTTATAGAATTGAACAACAAGAGTGTTTTTTTATAGGATATAGTTGTTACTTTGTGTTTGATTGTTTGAATATTGCCAATATGTAGTATTATGATTGTACTTATAATAATATTGTTACTGGAATGTTATAGTTCAAAGAGATTAGGACATAAACAATTGGGAGTGGAGAAACATCTCTAATAATCGATTGCAAGAGGAGTGTAATTGATTACCTACACATGTTACCCTTCTCATTTAATCGAATACATATTGAATGTAATAAATTAAAAACGTGAACTTTTCAAGAATTTATGTTAAAGAGATCTATGATGTATTTATACCTTAATTTGGAAGGGGTGATTATATTGATTGGTGTCAGTTGATGTATGCTTATTTGAAAAACTGATGCGATGATAATAGTTAAATTAGTTATTTTCAAAGGGAAATTCTAATCTAGAGTGAGTCAAATGTATGGAAACAAATTTATTATGTAAGACTATCTTGATTAGTGTCAAACTTGTTGGAAAACAGGTAGACTTCTTTTTACACCAAGAGGGGGGGGGAGGGTGTGAATTGGTGGTTTATCAAAATCAGAATCTTTTCGCAATCTTTAAATCAAAGTATGAAACTTTTCAAACTTTCTTGAAATGCAAGTAATGAAAATTCGTGTGTAGTGGAAAAACGTAGTTGACTGCGCAAATAGTAAAGTCAACTGTAAGTAAGACTGTAGCGATAGAGAAAATGAAACACTGGTTTTTATACTGGTTCAGACAACAATGCCTACATCCAGTGTCCTTCCAACCCAGGAAGCAAATGCACTATAATGGTTGCAGTTTTTACAACAAGGAATTTATAGAAGACCTCCACGTCAAAAATATAAATATCATTTCTAACCCTTAACCAAAATATAGGCAGTAAACACAACAAGACTTGTAGCAAGATGTCCCCTCTCCTGCAATCTGCCAAACACCACTTTGAACAATCCTCAAAATGAACCAGACTCCACGAGTCTATCCCTTGTAATCACAACAGGTCCAATACAACAACTCCACAGATGCTAAACAGAATCTTGATCAAACCAGAAACACCTTCAATGTGCAGAATGTGATCAAGCAATGTGTGCGTAGTCAGTCTCCATTTGAATCTCTTACAAGAAAGATCACCACCGTCTTCTTGGAGAATTCTTGGAGATCTAAAACCAGAGATATCAATATGAAACAGAATATGAAAATGTTAGATCATCAAAAGTCTCTGAACAAGTTCGTGTTCTGTCAATTTATAGATTTCTGTTTAACAGACATTCTCTGATTTGAATAAGCTACTAATTCAGTCGACTGAGTTATGACAGTTATAACAGTTCATTCAAACTGGTAGCATACAGTCAAACAAATTAAAAACTCATTTAATACAGTTGACCTACTATTCAATACTCAACTAACTTTTGAAAATATAACCGTTATTGTACAAGAGTATAACAAAATTCCAAAACAAACAACTAATACAGTCGAGTATGTGGCGCACATAGTCGACTCCGACATGTAAAAACATTTTGAAATTCTTTTCTTCTCAAAATCTCACAAAGCATTGATTCTCAAAATCTGTACAAAGATTTTAGTATAGTCGAATCAATTAAGAATGGAGTCGACTGTACTGCAGCTTTGTCACATAGTTATAAGTTCATAAAACTGCTTATGGTTTTCATGCTTTAAAACATGTGCAATGCATCCAAAAATGATGTAACAAGTACAAGCTTAATATGTATGCATTCACATAGCAATACAACACATAAACATGTTCAATAGATATATCAAACAGTCAGCATAAGAACATGTAACACAACAACAACATATGTATGTTATTAAGCAATGTGTTGTCATCATAAAAAACCAGAGTGATATAGATATTATGTTGTCAATAATCTCAACAAAACTCACATGAAGGAAGATAAATAGGTGATGAAAGTTGAAGATGAATCCTATTGGTTTATTCATGATACAAGTTTTGAAGGTGGAAAGGTGATGAGAATCTAGAGGGGTGGATTCATTTTTTTAACAGATCTATCTAGGTTTGAATGCTAATAAGTAAGATATTTGGGCATAATTAGTTTGTAGAAAACAGTAGGGCAAGTTTCTCAACTAAGAGGGGTGGGGGTGAATTAGTTTAGCTTTATAAAAATTGTTCTTTTAAAACTCTTTTCAAAATCTTTAAGCCTTTCTTGGAATACAAGCAAATAAAGAATGTAAGGAAATGTAAAAGAGAAAGGATAGAAAGATCAACACCACAATTTATACTGGTTTGGCCTCAACGACCTACATCTAGTCTTCTTTCAATCGATCTGAGATTGAAAGGATTCCACTATATAGATCGAGTTCTACAACAAGAAATACAAAGACACCCTCTCAATGTACTCTCTTCTCTAACTCCAAATCTACTATAGTATACACCCAGAAAGAACAATCCTCTTTCTGTCAACCCTTTTGAGATACCACACTCAAAGTAACCAGAACTTCACAAGTTCTCTTCCTGGCCGCAGTAACAGGGAACCATAATCACAACAGATTGCAAACGATTCTGATCTTCTAAAAGAACACCTCATAGTGCAGATTGATCAGACTTTGAAAACACAACAACTCTTCAAGAATCCTTGATATGATTTCTTCCAAATGAAATTCTTCTTGATTCTTGGAGAATAGACGCTTCTGCAATCAAGAACTCAACAAACTTTATCAGATATGAAAGTTATGATTCAAAAGTTGTTTAATGCAAAGAGCTATGCTTCTATTTATAGATATAACAATACTGATGCAATTTAATCAATTACGTTATTAATGTAATCAGTTAAGCAATTAATATTGTCTTAACATAATTACATTTTTCACATTTAACAGATTAAGCATTGCATGTAATCGATTATGTAATTAATGCAAGTGATAACATTTAAAAATATGACGTTATGGTAGTTATGACTTATAAAAAAAACAAGTTTTCAATGCAAATGTGTTTTAACCGATTAAGAGAAGAGTGTAATCGGTTAAGTACAATACTTAAGCAAATTTGAAAACTTTTTCATTCAAAAATCATAATGCACTCAATAATCAAGTATAAATAAAGACACGAGTTTTAATCGATTATCCACATAATGTAATCGGTTAAAACTAGCAGTTTGCCACAATAAATCATGTACTTATATAAGATGAATTGAAACAAATTTTATAAACTGTGTAAACAATTTATTCATCCATATAATAGGGTGCAAAAAGTTTTATCAACCTTAACCAATGAATATGCAAATCACAAATATAATCATAAATATATAAACACAGTGAATATGCATAATAAATAGTTCAAGCACAATCAAATATATAAACAACAACTTGCTTAATGTGTGCAAGAAACTATTAAAACATTTTTATTGTTGTCAACATAAAAAACACATATGGGTTATATGAGTTTAGCTTTCACATAGCTCCCCCATCAACATAGTTTTCTAAATTTTGGTGAAGAAAAGGCAGGAGGTGAATATGAAAGGTGGAAGAAAAGAATCACTCTTTCCAAGGAGACAACACACAAAGGATGAGAAAATCTTTTGATACAAGGTTCGTAAATCAATCAAATAACTTAGGAGAATCATTCTCACTAAGATAAAAGAGATAAAACTCTAATATTTTTGAATAAAACTCAATTCATATTCATTTGATCATAATGATTCAACTTATATAGAAGCTTAAACCATCATAATTACAAAAAATCATTAATTACATTCCACTTAAGCTAATAATGATTCACTAAGCTAATAATGATCTCACTAAGCTAATGAGTATTGGTATCTAAAAATTGTGGTAACCAAAAAGTCACATAAAAGCATTCAATTATGCATCTTTTGGTCTCCCAAAGACTGATGACTAAATTGTCAATTGGGCCTTATTACAACTTGAAATAAAACCAAACTAAAGCCCATTAATTGATTAACTCATAACATAATTTGGTCAATCAATTTTATAAAGGATTGAGCCATTAATTAAACAAACTAATTACTTATAATTTTAGATTTGTTCCTTTCTAATGGGTGTAATTCATGGAGCTCTTTTCTTGCCAATATCCTCTCACCTTCATATGTAACAACAAATAACAACATGCCTTTTGTTTCATTATTCTCCAGATTTTGTTTTTATTAGCAAACCAGATGCATAATAAAACACTATGAACAAACTTCCTTTTCAAACATGGGAGTTGATTTATTTCATTCACATGCCCGTCCTTTTGTTCTTGTAAAATGACATAACAAACAGTAGAAGAAATATCATTAACAAATAATTTTTCATGCTTTGTTTCTCTAGTTCTTTTTCTTTTTCTTCATTTTCTCTTCTTTATTTTTCTCTCATTCTTTCTTCACTCTCTTTTGCTTCTTTTTCTATTTTTTCTTTTTCTATTTTCTCTTTCAGCCTATGTTGATCCTTATTGACTTGTCCTGGTGTCATAAATTTCAGCTTAATTTTATGTCCCTCATGCCTCAAATAAAGCGAGCATTTATCAAGATTGAATGTTTTAAAACAAAGCCATGACCATCTTAAAAGAAGATGATAATAGTCCATGAGAGGGATATCACATAATACTTCTTGCAAACATTATCCTATAGTGAATCTGATCCATGCTTGATTTGAACAAGAGCTTGTTGGTAAGTGGAGTTTCTCCATCAATATTTGGCTTACAACATTATTGGCGCTTCCATAATCGTATGCAACTAAACAGAGGTGGCCTTCGACTAAACACCTTTTATAGAAAGTTTCTATCGCCATTCCAAAAGGCAAGAGGTGAATATGAAAGGTGGATGGAAAGAATCACTCTTTCCAAGGGAGACAACACACAAAAGATGGAAAATACCTTTGATACAACCAATGATTCTTGCATAACTTAAGAACTTAGGAGAATTACTCTTACTAAGATAAAATAGATAAAAGTCTAATATTTTTTAATAAAACTCAATTTATATTCATTTGATCATAATGATTCAACTTATATAGAAGTTTAAACCATCAAAATTACAAAAAAATTATTAATTACATTTCACTTAAGCTAATAATTATCCCACTAAACTAATTATGATTCACTAAGCTAATAATGATCCCACTAAGCTAATGACGGTTTGTAACTGAAAATTGTGGTAACCAAAAAGTCACATAAAAAAGCATTCCGCTAAACATCCTTTTGATCTCCAAAAGACTGATGACTAAGTTGCCAATTGAACACTTATTAAAACTTGAAAAAAAGCCAAACTAAAGCTCATTAATTGATTAAGTGCATAATTTAGTCAACCAATTTTACAAAAGATTAAACTATTAATTAAATAAACTAATCACTTAAAAAGTATAACAAACTGCCACATCCTTATTATTGGTTGGATTCACATTAAAAAAATATAAATATGATAAGTACATAGTTTCACAAGTCTCTACAATACATTAGGTTCATTCCTATCTCTATTTTTTTTTCTTTTTCGCCTTGAATTCTTATTGCTAAATAAGTGGTATAATTTTTCATTTGATGATGCTGTTTTTATCCAGGAAGCAAAACAAGCTTTAGAATTGATGGGCAAGTGGGAAACTATTGATGTTTCTGATGCACTGGAACTTTTGTCTCTTGTTTTTTAAAATGAAGAGATACTTTTTAAGAGTGATCATAGGGAAAATTGTAGCCAATATGGTTGTAGATCTTGTGTTTATATTAATTAGATTTGCAGTTCGATGTTGTACTAGTATGGAGAAAAATCGAAGCATTAATAATGAATGTAATGCCCTCAACACATTAATAATGGGATATACTTAACTATCAATATATTTATAAACTGTCGGTATCATCAGACATAGTGGCAAGAACCATGAAAGTTTCCTCACATGTTATTATTAGTTTGAAAAAGAAATTTTACCAGATAGCAGGGAAGAGTATTACAACTATGGATGATGGAAGAGAATAATGTATCTTCCATAACTGAAAACTGGAATCACAAAAAGTAAAGGAATGTATTAAATCAGCCCAATCTCTCTATACCTTAGTGTAATTTCCCATAAACATATCATTCCAATTCCAAGTGTAGGAGCAAACATGACATTCCACTCCCTGCCATAAAAATTACATTTCAAAATAAAATGTTAAGTTTTTGCATTTCTAAAAGGAATTTTTTAAAATGGTTTTTAAATTATTTTTAAAATATAATTTCAAAATCGAACATTTTATTATGAAAGTGTTGTATAATAAATAATCTAAAACAGTTATATATTATTTTTAGATTGCCCTTCTATGATTTATTCTATCATTTAAAGATCAACTTTTTCTTAAGTGCATATAGTCTATATGATATAGATGACCTAATTCAGAAACTTTTCAATAATGTTTTTTTTTTTTTAATTTTAATAGTGTGTTTGAATAATACAAATTAAAAGAATAATGTATTTATTTAGTAAAATTAAAGTAAAATGAATTGTTTGAACAGAAAATTAAAATTTAAAAATTTCAAGAAGGTAAATCAAACAACTAAAACAATAAAACTTTTTAAATTTAAAAAAAATTAAAATTCCACAATTAACCACTCCTCTTTATACATATTATACCAATATTTTTTCATAAAGATTAAATTGTTAACCATTATTTGAATATTTAATTTTGACAAATATTTTTTCATAAATTTTAATTTAAAAAATATATTTTTGAAATTAAATTTTATTTTAAAATATAAATTCAACTGCTTTAACAAAAAATAAAATTGAAACGTAATGATCCATCTAAACAAAATATTAACAAAATAAAGAGAATCTAAATACAACTAACTCAAATTTCATACATTTTCATTTTATTAAAATAATTGAAACCTATCATTTAAATACATGGTAACGATTTAAAAAATGGGGGGTGCAAAACGCAAAATCATAAAATAATGGGCCGAAAAGGAGAACATATAAATAATGCAAAAGGTGACTCTTTGTTTCTGGCATGAAGGTGAAGAATAGAAATTCCGATCCCATTGGACTCTGTTTCTGTCATCGTGGAAGTGATTCATCGAAGGCTGGTTCAGCACAAACAAGCAGTTCCAATGACAGGTAACGAGTTTCGCTTCTTCTTGTCCTGCGACATCAATCTTCCCGTCACTTTCCGCATTGAGCGTCTCGAAGGCAGTTTCCCCATTTCCAAATTCCCCAATTCAGGTTTCTTTCCCACTCTTTTCTAATTCTTCATGTCATGATTCAATTCACCAATTATCTGGTGTCAGTTTGATCCCTTGTGCAATCTCAAATGTTCATCAATTAAACTCCATGTTTCTGCACTTCACAGTTTCATCTTATTTGCTTACTGCAGAAAACAATGCCCCCGCGGAGAATAAAATGTCGGAGATATATGTGGAGTGTGCGTTGTTCATTGATGGTGCACCGTTTGGCCTTCCCACCAGAACAAGGTTTTTTTTTTTTTTTAATTGAGCTATTTTAGTTCCTGTATATACTTTACACTTGATGCAACTTTGGTATCAAAGTTTAAAGAATGCTAGGATGATACTTTCAATAAACTTTAATCAAAGGGAGAGAGTGTGTTAGAGAGCTAGTGTTATAGAGTGTGTTCCCAGCACCGGAGAGGAATTAATTTTATCGGATGAGATTTGTTTTTTGCTGATTTACCTCTTCTATAATTCTTTTTGTTTTCATCTGCACCTTCCTCTAGATTGGTAGGTGAGGTGTTTTGTTAAAAGAAACATTTGAATTGGACTGGGTGGAATCTTTTAACCAATTTTTGGAATGTTTTACCCAATCAGCAATGTGTTAACAGTGATAATATTACTGAAATTTCAAGGTATTTTAGAATTTTAATATTTTTAAATCATCTGGTGAAGGTTGGAGTCGGCTGGACCACCATTTTGTTGGAATGAGCTCATCACGTTAACAACTAAATATCGAGACTTAACTGCTCAGTCTCAACTCACCTTCACTGTAAGTTGCAAATTTAGCTTAAAAGCTTATTTATGCTTCTTTCAAGTAGTGAGAGCACAAAACTTGTTTTATTCCCAATTGTGAATTGTCACAAGAAATAACTTCTTGTTATGTCTGAATTTATCAGCTTCCATTATACCAAAATTTTTCTTTACAATTTGTGAAGTGTGAGCTTCATTATTTTGGTAATGTTGTTGTATGATTAATAGGTTTGGGATCTTTCACATGGTGAAGGATTGATTGGAGGAGCTACAATTCTTCTCTTCAATAACAAAAAGCAGCTTAAAACTGGGAAGCAAAAACTTAGGCTTTGGGCAGGAAAAGAGGCAGATGGGACATCTCCTACTACTACACCTGGAAAGGTAGTGAGTGTTTTAAACAAGCATAAGTTTCATTTTCTTTTTTTGTTTAATTTGTTAAAATCTTTCAGTCGTACAAAACATACTTTCGTTTGTTCTCATTAGGTCCCTAAGCTTGAACGTGGAGAATTGGAACGACTGGAAAAGCTTGTGAACAAGTATGAACGAGGTCAAATTCAACGAGTAGACTGGTTGGACCGCCTCACATTTAAAGCTATGGAGAGAATCAAGGAACGTGAAAGCTTGAAAAATGGAAGTTCTCATTACCTGGTTGTTGACTTCTGTAGTTTTGAGCATCGAGTTGTTTTTCAGGTATTCTTGGTCAAAGAACAAATATATATATATATATATATATATATTCTCTTTTTGTTTTTATCGGTAAAATTTCAACATGGTGTACTGGTCCTCCCTCCCTTATTTGAAATGCTCCTGCAGAAAAATGGTTTTGTATTTATGATCCCCTTGTCTTGGGTAGGATAAGTGCATACATAGGCCATCTAATTTATCGAGGTATCCTACCATGCATGGTGTTGTAAAGTTATTAGTTTACCAAGGAACCCCTGAAGTCATTGATGCAGTTGTTTTTCTTCTTCAAGAATTATAAATGCTGATACTTGTCTTACACATGCATTAACTCTTATTTGTTACAAAATGTAGGAATCTGGTTCAAATTTTCTGTTGCCATCTCCTATAGCTTCAACTAATGATATTGTTATTGTCTGGGATCAAGAAGTTGGAAAGATAAATCCATCCGAGCATAAACAGTTAAAGCTAGCTAGGAGTTTGACTCGTGGTGTCATAGACAGGGATCTGAAGCCAAGCTCAAATGAGAGGAAGTAAGCTTAAAATTTTATAGAAATATAATTTCCCTGTTATATCAATCAGATTAATGTTGGAAATGATTCACCTTCTCAGTATTTGTAATGGTTAATTTGTTCAGTGAGACATGCACATATGGTAGACTCATTATTTCTTCACACCCCACCTCTTTCTCTGAGCTTGTACAATAACTAACTTTTCTCTTACAAGACATCCTATTAACATAATAATAAACAACAGATAATAGTTAAGTCAAACCATAGTAACTGCTAATTTGCAATCTTGATGATCCATCTAACACAATCAAACATACACAAAATTAAAATAGAATGAAACGTATATAGAGTTCAGATTAGTACATTATTGCAACATCTATCAGTTTACAAAGGAATGAGTGAGTAGTCCTAATATTTGCCATGAAAAGTATCAAAGGCCAAAGAAGAAATTCAAACCATTACAAGGGACTGGCAGGTTTAAAATAGATGCCAATATTGGAGGAAAGCCAAAATTAGATTAGAAGAGATTTTGCTCCCTCCATTTCCCTTCCCTTTCTCTTAAATAATGAACTAAACAAAAAAGGTTTAAAACATCTTGACTTCCCCTCCATTTCCTTCCACCCAAACACTACGATAAAGAAAGAGGATATGTTCATAGAAGATTTGATGCAACGACAAGGACATTTTTCTGTGTAATAATGTTAGTATCAATGACCATAATACTTATATTACCACATTTTAGTGGTGGGTGGCTCTAAACTAAGTGATTTGAGATTTAATTGGGATTTATTTAATAATTTAATTTCAGTAAAACAATTATAGTCAGATTTGTCTTATGCAATTTGCAATTGAAAACTAAAATGTATTTATGTGAAAGAATTGAAATAATATATTTCTTTCCAGGACTATGTGGCTGTTCCATTTTGAAGGGATCTAGATCATATTTATGTGCACTAACTGAAAATTTAATTATTAGGATTGCCTTCTTATTTGTCTAATTGTCTTAGTTGTAAATTCTAGGATTTTTTTTGTCTAGTAGTATCGCTTCTGGCAAACCTTTTTCATTTCTCTAATGGGTTCTGTTATGAATAGCGTTTCTTCCCTCTATAATATTGTACTTTATCATCTTTATCATATAGATCATTTTTTAATCTTTTTATTTGATCCTTTATGTCAAGGTCAATTCAGAGAATACTAAAATATCCACCAACAAGGACTTTGAGTGGAGATGAGAGGCAGCTCCTGTGGAAATTCCGCTTCTCTTTGATGTCTGAAAAGAGGGCTCTTACAAAGTTCCTGCGTTGTGTTGAATGGAGTGATGTTCAGGTCAGCCTTTACTATCATGAAAATTAGTAACAGATATCACGGTAAATGATTGCTGATCAAAAAAAGAAAAAAATCATGATAAATGGTCTTTGTTATTTAGTAGGAGTGGTATATATTGTTTTCTCAAGTAGTTAATAGTACATTCTGCACTCATTCTCCACATGTAGCTGCTCTGATCATACCTCACTCAAAGTGTATTGGCTATGTTTTTTTAATGAATTAGAAAGATCAGTGCATTTTTCCTTTAGAAAACTCTGTTTTCGCAAGGGTATCAGTGTGACCATTTGCTCTAATTATCAAATGTGAGGTAAAATACCACATAAATCAAGAAAAATTCTAAGTCAAACTCTAATAAGGATCTAGATCCAAATGGCCTTGCTGTAGTGGCTCTTGATGTAACACAATGACAACGTTGCTTTTTTTTTTTTTTTCTTGAATTTGTCTGTCTATCTCTATTTTTTTTATCTTTTTTCCCCTTGAATTCTTATTGCTAAATAACTGGTATAATTTTTCATTTGATGATGCTGTTTTTATCCAGGAAGCAAAACAAGCTTTAGAATTGATGGGCAAGTGGGAAATGATTGATGTTTCTGATGCACTGGAACTTTTGTCTCCTGTTTTTGAAAGTGAAGAGGTACTTTTTAAGAGTGATCATAAGGAAAAGTGTAGCCAATATGGTTGTACATCTTGTGTTTATATTAATTAGGTTTGCAGTTCGATGTTGTACTAGTATGGAGAAAATTGAAGCCTTAATAATGAATGTAATACCCTCAACACATTAATAACAGGATACACTTAACTATCAGTATACTTAACTGTCCGTATCAACAGACATAGTGGCAAGAACCAAGAAAGTTTCCTTTAGTTTTCTCACATGTTATAATTAGTTTGAAAAAGAAATTTTACCAGATAGCAGAGAAGAGTATTACAACTAGGCATGATGGGGGAGAATAATGTATCTTCCATAACTGAAAACTGGAATCACAAAAAGTAAAGGAATGTATTAAATCAGCCCAATCTCTCTATACCTTAGTGTAATTTCCCATAAACATATCATTCCAATACCAAGTGTAGGAGCAAACATGACATTCCACTCCCTGCCTTACTGTTGTTATAGATGTATGACTTGATAGTGCAACTTCGTTTTCATTCAAAATGCAGAAATTTGTACAACCAAATGAGGCCATTTCTCAACTGCTTCATTTCAGGTCCGTGCTTATGCAGTTAGTGTTCTTGAAAGAGCTGATGATGAAGAGCTTCAGTGTTACTTGCTTCAATTGGTTCAGGCTCTTCGGTTTGAGCGTTCTGACAAATCTCGTCTTTCTCATTTTCTTGTTCAACGTGGTAGGTGCTTGAGAATTTAAATGCTATTTCAGGTGCTGATTCTAGTTATATTCAATTATTTTCTGAAAGAAACCTAAATTTTGTCAGCATTGTGCAATATTGAATTGGCAAGCTTTCTTCGCTGGTATGTGGCTGTTGAACTTTATGATCCTGCGTATGCTAAACGATTTTACTGCACTTATGAGATTCTGGAGGAGAATATGATGAAGGTTTGAACTCAATGTTCTTAATATGTACCATTTACTTTTACAAAGTGTTGTAATTTGAGATAATATCTTTAGAATCTTTCTAATTAGAGGAAATAGATACATAATCTTTTATTTTATTTTATTTTCTCTAGATTTCCTAGTTTCCCTATTTCCCATTTTAGGAGAATTAAATTATTACAAATAGAGGGTATCAGAATGTATTTTTTATGATTCAGAATAATAAAATTAGTCCTTTTTTCAACTTGGTATCAGAGCTTGTCTGATCCGCTTCCACTGTCTTTACTGTCGGTCTTTACTGTCGGCAGTCGGTCGCTATGGCCGCCGACAGCCCCTAAAAATCTCTTCTTCAACCTGGGCCTTTGTGCTTTATTGGGCTGCAATTGCCCAGCTAAGGTTTTAGACTTCTGTCTTTCTGATAACAGCTACACAAAGCTGTGCTTCCATAATCTGGAATGGGATTCTTTCAGACCCGTAGTTGAAACTGGTATTTTAAGCGATGCCCGCATTCTCATTGGCTCCCATGTGCACTGTGTTTACACCAACAAGCTTGTGCAGACCATTGCCGTCACCGCTGTGCATCGCTGTTCTCTTCGCGGTGCCATGTTCTCTCCGCTATGCACCGCTGCTCTCCGCCGTAGACCACCGCCGGCCACCATCTGCCGCCGGCCACCGTCGCATTTTCGTCCGATGACCAACGGATTTGGACCGCCTCCTTGAGCGACGACCAACCCGCCGGAGTCAGAACCAGTATCCGCTCAACGCGTCTCCACGCGTCGCCTTTCTTCAGCTGGTCTCGGGTATCAAACCGTGCCGCTGGCGGTCGTCTTGCCGTGCTTCCCTCTCTTGCCTTTTGGTTTCCTTTTTTCTTTGATGCTTTGGCCTCATAATACCCTCCACCAGTAGCTTCATCGTCACTTTGACCATCAGATTCTTCTACCGTCGCTGGCGGATTTGTCGACGTGTGCTTGCTCCAGACGCAGCAGGCCGACGATGCATACGACCAATGGCGGTGGTGCGCACAACGACTTCTCTCTGTGGAGCCTGGGAGGTTCGTCGTGGTGAGGTGGAGGCTGAGAATCCTGACGGTGTTTCCATAGGTAGAGTGGGATCAAAGCTACAACGAGAAACATTGAGAGTACCGCTACGAGTATCTCCTCCATTGCTGTGAATCGAGCTGTGTTTCTCTTCTTGGGAGATGTAAACGTCTTGTCCGCGAGATCGCACAGGATTTCAAGACCGATCTGCGGTTTCAGAGCAGTGCTGTGTTTGCGTTGCAAGAAGCTGCTGAGGCTTTTTTGGTTGGACTCTTCGAAGACACCAATCTCTGTGCCATTAATGCTAAACGTGTCACCATTATGCCAAAAGATATTTAGCTTGCCTGCAGAATCCGAGGCGAAAGGGCTTGATAGTTACATGAGATTTTCATATGTCTTTTGAGATCTGAGAGATTCTGAGGCATTTGTTCAGAGTAGTCATTGTAGTTAGTTTGTTGATTTGTGAATGGGTTCTTCTTCCCTTTATTGTGCGACACTGATTGGTCCTTCTTATCGTCGTCTCCGCTGCTTGTGCCGCCGAATGCACCGACACCTGTGACCATCATCTTCTTTCTTCTTCATTACGAAGGGCTCTCTTCCTCCCCCTATCACCAATGGGTTCTCACTTTCTTTCTATTTCTCAAGCAACAATGATTCGTTCCGCTGCTACCACAGTCAGCCGTCGACTCAGTCAGTTGTTTAACCACTATAGTTTGTCGCTGCCACTTCAATAAGCTGCCGCATTTTCTTTGGTCAAGATTAAGAGTGCCTCGTGAAGTACACTAGCCGTCGTTCCCGCTGTTTGCCTTGAGGGGAAATATTTTTTAGTCCCTGCAGAGAACTTTCTTCTTGGGCTAGAGTTTAGGCCGTACTTCTTGTGATACAGTGTTAAGTATCACCATTTAGGAGTAGTCCAGCAGAGAACTTTGGACCTCCAACCTGTCTTTGGCCTTTTGATGCCATCATAAGTCCCAATCTTTGGTGTTTTTTGGTTTCTGCCAATGCTTTGCTATAACAGCTCACTGAGAGTTGTTCTTTGAGACTGCCCGCTAAATTGATTCTTTCGAAGTTATGAGATTCAGATTTGTCCCTCGTACGGATCGGTTCTCACCAGTTCTTCTACCTTCACGTTCTGCTGTTCAGTTGTGAGGAGGAGAAAGTTCCAGCCACTGCAGGGTAGTGTAGTCCCTGCAGGTTTGTTGCTGTTTGCCTCTGCAGGACAATTGTTTCATGAAGGCCTCCCATATGTTCAGGGCAGTTAAGTCCCTGAAGGTTTGTTGCTACTCAGGGCAGTGAAGTTCCTGAAGGTTTGTTGCTGTTTAGGGTGGTTAAGTCCCTACAGGTTTGTGGCGGTTAGCCTTTTACTTCCAGCCGCTGCAGGGTAGTGTAGTCCCTGCAGGTCTGTTGCTGTTAGTCTTTGCAGGACAGATGTTTCCTGAAGGCTTGTTGCTGTTTAGGGCAGTTAAGTCCCTTAAGGTTTGTTGCTGTTTAGGGCAGCTAAGTCCCTTGAAGTTTTGTTGTTGTTCGCCACCATTGATGGCAATCCAGTTCTTGCAGTTTGTTGTTATTCGCCACTGCAGGCCCTTCATCTGTTCTTGCAATTTGCTGTTGCAAGTCACCATCCAGTTTTTATGGAAATCTCTCTCGTCCATTGCTGTCCAAGTTGAAGTTCGCTCTCGTCCATTGCTGTCCAAGTTGAAGTTTCATTGTGCTAGTTCGCCCTCGTTCGTTGTTCGTCCAAGTTGATTTATTGACTTTATCTCTGATTGAGTTTGTCTATTCCAAGCTTGGTTCATACAATCTTGTATGATCCAGCTTGAGGGGGAGTGTTGTAATTTGAGATAATATCTTTAGAATCTTCCTAATTAGAGGAAATAGATACATAATCTTTTATTTTATTTTATTTTCTCTAGATTTTCTAGTTTTCCTATTTCCCTCTTTAGGAGAATTAGATTATTACAAATAGAGGGTATCAAAATGTATTTTTTATGATTCAGAATAATAAAATTAGTCATTTTTCCAACTCAAAGTTTTGCTTCTGTTGCACTTGTTATAATGATGAATCATTTTTTCTCTTGTCTACATTAGGAATATATTATTTTTAAAGATTACATGTTGCACATTGCTTTACAGTTGCAAATTTGGAATATCTAATCCATTTTTTCTTCATCTGAACTCATTATTAGAGTCTTACATTGACTAGAGATATGGTCAAATTATAGTATATAAGTATGTGAAATCTCACCTTATAAGTCAGTATGTAGGATTGAATTAAGCCTAAATTTTCTTTCTGTTATGATATTATAGTGTGCTTATCTTAATGAAGTTTGTTGGACGCTCGAGATGTTAAGTCCTTGGTATGAGGGGGTGTGTCTTACAAGTTGGTTTTGTTGGACTGTGCTAGACTAAACCCATTTTCTAGTACCTACATCAGAAAATATTTTCATATTTGACCACATTTGAAATTTGTCTCACTCTATGAATAAGTAGATTTCTTAAATATGTCATCATAATTTCACTAGTGTGGTTTAATTTTGGAGTAATTCATTCTCAAACATGACAATTATTCTCATTTGTCTTAGAAGGCAGCTGGTGTGAATGGGGAGGAAGATGGGTTTAAACAGTGGCAGAGTTTGGTACGCCAGACTGAATTGACTGCTCAGTTGTGTACGGTCACTAGAGATCTAAGGAATGTTCGTGGTAATACACAAAAGAAGATTGAAAAGCTTAGACAACTACTTACTGGTCTTCTCAGTGAACTTACCTATTTTGATGAGGTAGGTAGGTATAAATCATCTAACATGAAGCTATATGATCGTTTATTGTTTTCATCTTTTACTTTCTTACATTAATTAATCACGAATGTTGAACAAACTATTAATTTCCACTATTTGTTTTATTTCCATTAGTTGTATATAGTGAATTTGTTAAAGTCGTTAAAATGTATGTTTATTGTTGCTATGTTTCACTTGTAGCCAATACGATCACCTTTGGCACCTGGTGTCCTAATCATTGGCATTGTACCTTCAGAGTCATCAATATTTAAAAGTGCACTGCATCCTCTGCGCCTTACTTTTAGAACAACAAATGGTGGAACTAGTAAAATTATATTCAAAAAGGGAGATGATATTCGGCAGGACCAGTTGGTATTCCTACTTATCCTTTTTCTGACTCCCTGTTATCCATGCAAATGCAATAATGTATGTGTTGACGCACCAAATATACATGTTTTTCCCTGTGCTCATTAGCACACATGATAGATATTTAGAAAATACGAGTTTAATTGTATAAATGTTGGTTTTATGTAGGTTGTTCAAATGGTATCACTAATGGACCGATTGCTTAAGCTAGAAAATCTTGACTTGCATCTAACACCATACAAGGTGCTAGCAACTGGACAAGATGAAGGCATGTTGGAATTTATTCCTTCTCGTTCATTGGCCCTGGTATAGTGATTTATACATGTAGTCACTGCTTCTTTTTGTAACTGAAGATTTCTTGCATTGAAATATATAGGGTTTAAGTTTGATACGTTAAGTGTTAATTTCGTAACACTTAGTAGTAAGTTGTAGCATATTTAACTTTTTTTGACTAACAGAGATGTTGAAGATCTTACACTGACTAGTGACTTGCCTAAAATAAAATGTATAAGTGGAATGTCAATTTCATCTTTTAAGTCATTTTTAGTGTTCACTTATGTTCAAATTCAAGTTATAAACAAAAGGCTTGTTAATTTAATGCTTTTGGTCTAAGTTTTATGAATCTTGTTTTGTCTTTATTTTCATATCTGCCTCTACATTGAATTATTTGATATTATCAATTGAAGGAATTGAAAATGATTCATTGACTTAGATTGCAGAAAATATTAAAAATATCTGGAATTTTTGTAGTTGTGTTTTAGCCTGGTCACTTGATTTATGTATAAGTTTATATGTTTACTTGGTAATATTTCTGTGAAAGATTTTATTTTATAGTGTTCTTAAAAAGATCACATTGGGAATAGGAATTCAAGTACCTGTCAGGTTGCTAATTACTAATTGATATTGAATATTGAAATGTATTAATTACATATATGCTTAGCTCTTTAGTTTTTATATTCAATAAATGATCATGGTTGTTTTAGGATGCACAATCTTGCAATTGCTATACTAATATATAATCTTTTTGTGACTAGATTTTATCGGAGCATCGTAGCATCATAAGCTATTTGCAGAAATTTCATCCTGATGACCATGGACCTTTTGGAATCACAGCCACCTGCCTTGAAACTTTTATAAAAAGTTGTGCTGGCTACTCTGTTATCACATATATACTTGGTATCGGAGATAGGTGATCCCTCACACACCATTTTTCATCCAACTATTTAAGCATTGATATGTTGTTTCGATACTTCTAATTTTGTTATTGTGATGTGCCGGTGAGATCACGTATGCAACCTCTCCTGTGGCCGCCACCTCCAATAAAATGGGGGAATTGATTGATAGAGTTGGGTGGGTGTGAATGTTAACCAAGGATAGTTGTTCTTTTGGGTGTTTCATGTTCTATTAGCTATCAGAAAGTTCACAACTAGGATTTGGAAAGGCTGAACGTGTTATTATGGAATTATGTGCTTCTCTTGGTTCTATGACTTTAACATATACCAGATAGGTTGCTTTGGCTTTGTTAGAAACATAATAAATATCTAGAGGTGTATATAAGAATAAAATATGCTATAATTATTTTTATTTATTGTAATCAACTTTATAAGATGAACTCACTCCATACAATCGTTTTCAGAATCTTTTCTATTTATTTTTCTCTTTCAATTGGCTTTTTGACAATCTGAACAATTGCCACACTCATTCTATCAATTAAAGAAGATAGAGTCTAAAATGGAGAAAAGAGGTTGAAAATAAATGAACCAGGCTCTCAAGTGCTGCTGCCATTTGTCTATCTTCATACATAACTCACAAATGGTTCCAAGATTGTTTCCCCATTTTCAAGTGAAGAAGGATAAGATACAACATTACATCACATTATTCTAAATTTTAAGTTTGTTGCATTGTTCACTGAATTTATATTTTGTCCCTATTTTCACTGAACTTTAATTTTTTGGGCAGGCATTTGGACAATCTCCTCCTTAGAAATGATGGAGGTCTTTTCCATGTTGATTTTGGTTTTATTCTTGGGCGAGATCCTAAGCCATTTCCACCACCAATGAAGCTTTGCAAGGAAATGGTTGAGGCTATGGGTGGAGCTGAAAGGTACAGTTCCCATTGATGATTCACTTTAGATTCAAGGTAGTTGTGATTTGTAGCTTAAATTTTGAGATAGTGATTCATTTCTTTGTCTCCCAAGCAGCCAATATTATACAAGGTTCAAGTCCTATTGTTGTGAAGCATACAACATTCTTCGCAAATCCAGTAACCTAATTTTAAATCTATTTTACTTAATGGCGGGTTCCAATATTCCTGACATAGCCTCTGATCCTGAAAAGGGGATTCTTAAGGTGAGACCACATATGTTTTAATAATCAGGTAAATAATCTGTTAACTTGCTCTTATTCCATGACATTATGGATGTACAGCTTCAGGAGAAGTTTCGGTTGGACTTGGACGACGAAGCTAGTATACATTTCTTCCAGGATCTTATCAATGAGAGTGTGAGTGCATTATTCCCTCAGATGGTTGAGACTATCCATCGTTGGGCTCAATATTGGCGGTAACCCCAGTATTTGTTGGGTGTTATTTCACTGTGTAAGACAGGTAGAACCTAAATTTTATCTTTAACTGACCTAGGTATTTTATACAACTGCTTGTTTTGATGTATGTCTTTAAGCTCTCAATTTAAATCATAATCATGCCAAAGCAGCTTCCCTTAGCTCTTAAATTGCAACTCTGACATATGATTATCAGTACATGATTGGAACATCATAGTAGCTGCAATGCAATTTTCATCTGCATTTGGTGAATCCGAAGAATTTTCAATTTTTCAAGGTTGTTTCTATCAAACAGAAAGATCTCATCTACTGAAAACATGTGCATGCTAGACAAATTCAACTACAAGTTACTTTAGGTTTCTTTTCCACATTGTATCTCCTGTTTCCAGAACCTGATGCTACCTTTAAGGCTTCTAAGCAGCTGAAACAATGCCCTGACTGCAGATGTATATATGCACTTGTAATTTCTAAATCAATTATCCTGAAGGTATTGATATTGTTGGGAACAATGTAAATAAAAGTAGTTCTCTTTCATTCTTCTGGTCACGGTTGTATTAAGGTGGCAGCGTTAAGTTATAAAATGCTTATCATACCAAACTAATGTTCATTTAGGTCAAATTAATTGTCATTTGTAAATAAGCCCTCTTACCCAGTCTTAGTCTACAGTTCGATGTATATGTAATGTAAATAACTTTAACTGTGATGTTTGCGGGTTAGGGTTTTCAGTAGTTTAGATCGATCTAACCAATCGGATACTCAAAACCAAACCAATTAAATCCAATGATCTTTGGTTCGAATATGTATTCATCATATTCAAATCCAATTAACCCTAATAAACCAATGATATATTTTAATTATTATTAATTATTATATGTGAAGTTGCATTGTACAGTTATAAAAAAAATTATATGATTTAGTTTATTTAAGTCAATTAAATAAAAGAAAGCTTTTTAATCTTTCAGTGACGGAACTATGTTCGAATTTTTTATTAAATTTATAATTTTTTTTATGAAACAAAATTTATATATATATATATATATATATATATATATATATATATATATTATTCTACACTATCATATAAGAAAATTTACCGTGTTTTGTCTTCATATTTTGGTTTCCCAATTTGATCTTTTAATAAATAATTATTTTTTAAATTAAAATAATTAATTTTTCTTTTAAGTGATTTTTTTTTAAAATTTAACTGTTTGCCTTTTTTTAACTTAATTATTTTCTTAAAAGAAAATAACTATTTATAATAAAAAAAATGACTTACGAAATAAATTAAAAATATTTTTATTATTATAAAAAGAAGTGAATACATGTGTTTTCTTATTGAATTGAATTAATCTAAACTGAATCAATTTGTTCCTAATCGGTTAGGTTTGAATTTTTATTTATCTATTTTGTTTTAAATTGGAATCCATCTTAATGATGAAAGTTGATTGGTTTGAAAATTTTCTACAAATATGGTCAAAATCCACATGTGAATATAGTTATTGTCAATTAAAAAGAGGTAAATTATAAAAATTGCAACTACGTGTTAAAAAGCGCAATTTTATCTAGTAAATGACCATTTTGTATTCTTTGATGAATCATAAACTTTAACTTATGTAATTTAAGAGTACATATGTATGTGGTTAATGCCACTTTTATCAACCTAATTAATGCTTGCAAAAAGGGTCGTTCTCAATCTTTTCTGAATTGTAAAATTAGAGTTTGTAAAAGCCTTTGCTTCATGTATATATCTTTGACCATTTATTTTAAGAAACCAAACCCTAACCCTATCGTATGCATCCACAAAAGACTCTCACCATACACTTGTATACTTTTGCCTTTGAACCACTATCCAACTCACTAACATACATTACTATAAAATTGACAATAGATAGCGCTCAATAATAACGTTTTTTCAAATAAGCGCTATCTATTGATGTGCAGAA
Source organism: Vigna reflexopilosa (assembly GCA_027742785.1). Taxonomy (NCBI): domain Eukaryota; kingdom Viridiplantae; phylum Streptophyta; class Magnoliopsida; order Fabales; family Fabaceae; genus Vigna; species Vigna reflexopilosa. Next base: position 12,304,719 of record CM050930.1, on the reverse strand, counting down.
GAATAGATAACGCTTCTTTAAACAAGCACTATTTATAACTATGATAATAGATAACGTTTGTTTAGAAAAATGTTATTTATATCTATTTAATATTATTTTTTTAATTAATAATTTAAAATATATTAATAGATAATGTATAAAATCCAAATAGATAGCGCTTTTTATGGTACGCGCTATCTATGGCGATTAAAATATTTTTCACTCCCATTACTACTCTTCTTGCAATTTGACATTCATTCCAAGCTTCGCGCTGCTCCTCGCTTTCATTGTGCTGCTCCTCGATTTGATTCGCGTTGCTTCTCGGTTTGATTCGCGCTTCTCCTCTGTTTTATCAGTGGTTAGGGCTCTTCTCCTCCGTTTCATCAGCGTTAGGGCTCCTTCTCCTTCGTTCAAAGTGCGTTAGGCGCCTTCGGCGGTTCTCCTTCAATTTGACGTGTACGTCTTTGCTCGCTCCTTCAGTGCACTCCCGTTTTCAAAAGTGCGTGTGGCCTTTCTCCTTCGTTTCAGGGCTTCCATTTTCAAGTATCACGTTCCCTCTCCCTCCTTCTCTTCTTGGCTTCATTTCTCCTATGCCTTTTTTTCATGAAAACACGTTTTATAAGGTGTTGATCGTGCCATTGGTGTACTGGGTGTAAAATCTGTGTTCGTGCACTGGGTTTAGGAACCCATTGTCACTCGTTTCGGGCAAACCCTGAGGGAGAACAACACTCCTCTTATGAGTTTTTAAATTTTGTAATTGTGTTATAGTTATAGCTATTTTATTTTAGCATATGGGTTGTGTGAATATTTGGGTTTGATGACTCTGTTTTGCACGAGTGAGACTAATTCTTTGTGTAAATATGGAACAACAACTTGGATTAGTGTGTGTTAGGAAGAGGGAATGTAAATGTAGTATAGAGGAGAAGGGTAGTTGCAAAGAAAGGTTGAGAGAAAGTGAGGTTAAATGTTTGATTGGAAGTGTGAGGTGAGAGAAAGGATTGGTGGTCAATGAGATTTATAGGTGTGTGCCAATCAGAGTGAGAGTGTGTAGGATGTAGTAGTAAAGGTGTTTGATGTCTTGTTTTCTTTGTTTGTAGTTCGATTTTGAATTTTAACTTCACCATTTTATGGTCAAAGTTATTTTGATTTTACTGAATGAACTGTAAAACTTAAAAGAAAAAAAAAGACTGGATGTATTTGGAATTAACATGACATTTGACTTGATTTTTTTACCTTGTTGTCAGCTGTAAGTTTACATGGCAAGACATTTCTTAACTTGCCTGGTTGAACTGACAATAGTTTTTTTATTTCACATCGTGTGGTATAGTATATGTAAAAATCATATTTGAAAAATTGGTAGTGTAACCTAGGTGGTAAATGATGGTGTCTTTGTTTAAGTGTGCTAGAATAAGTTGTTTAATAAGAAGGTAAATGCATGCAGCTTGCCCTTGTTGCAGTTGAATGGAAGTTTTGATCATATTGATAGATACTGTTTGATGCTAACCATTGTTGATACTTTTGGAAGCTAAACTTGTCTTACATGTGTGAGGCATTGGCATATTACAATACTTTGTTCTCTTGGACAATGGCCCAATCTTTTTATTGTGCTGAGTTTGAAATATTTGTAGCTTCCAGTTACAATTAGTGTTAAACACCCTCTTCTACTGGTTAAAATTAACTAACTTACCATTTTTTTTCTCTTTTGTCACTTACTATTCTATCTCTCTATTCTATACTAACCTCTGTCACTGTTATGGATTTCTACTTCTCCCTCTAGGAACTTACCAACACACCACATTCCAATAGTGTTTTTTCTATTTTCTCTTTCTCCCAGATAGATTTAGGATTCTATTAAATAATTTAAAGATGCTCAATCATCACTTTCAACAGTTCTCGAACTTACTTGCTCATTATATATTAGTCTAGCATTATTATCAAATAACTGGCTTTTTAGTGGTTCAAGAAAAAATATTAGTATTTTAAGACTTGATGAAGGGTTAGATAATCTTACGCATAATCTTCTGTATTTTCAACTTTACAAACCTTTTGAACCCAAATGAATTTTAGAACAGAACCAAAATGTGTTTTTTTTTTCTGACTTTAGCATAATTCTTTTGTTTATTTATGACGACAGCACACTCAAGATAATATTTATTTGGATAGAACGATTTTGTAAGAGGTTAGAATTCGATTTTTAGAAAATTGAATTTTGACTTCTTTATTTCAATAATTTTTGCGAAAAGATATATCTAAATTCGGTTTTCAATTTTCTGTAATTTTTGTAAAAATATATGTAAAATATCTTTAACGATTTTCGAAAAAATGTTGAAGGCTTGAACGATTTTCAAAAAATCGTTCAAGACTATATTAACAGATTTCCAAATGCTTTTAACATATTTTTAAAAAGTTTATATCTTAATTTAAAATTTTATAAATAATTAATTTACTTTAATATTCTAATATAATTTTTTAAAATTTTACAAAATTTTAAAATTATTTTTATTATAAAATTTAAAAAATATTTAGCTTATTTTAATATATGTTATGATTTTAATAATTATTATTAAAATAATAATACTAAAATAATAGTAAATGTAAGAACCTATAAATGGAGTATTAGTGTAGATAGGTGTTTTAAAATATTGATATCAATTATTTTTATATAAAAAAAAGTCGATACTATAAATAAAAATTTCATACCGTTGTCTCATTACTTAAAAACACTTCATTTTTCTAGAACTCGTTCTCTAAACTCTCTTTACATTCTCTTTACAATTTCTTCCTCTCTGATCATCTGTTTGACAATAAGGAAGTTCTTATAGGATCACCGCTGAGTTGTCTTCATTATCCATTGATCAATCTCTATGGTAGAGCGGGTAAGTTTCTACCTCTTTTCTCAGTTTATCTTAGGTTTATGATCATGCACACCCAATCTACCTGCATGTTTCAATTGAGCTTTTCTTTTGGTTCTTAGTTAATTATGGGTCCTAAGATTTCATCTCAACTATCAATCTGTCAATTGTAGGTGTTTCCTAAATTTCTTCGTCGTAGGAATGTCGGGCGAGAAATTGTTGAACTATCTTAACTTTCTGATAACGGTTTAAAAAACGTTATTTTCATACTTAAATTTGACATTAAACACACCCTTTATGACTTAGAATTAGCTTGAAATCATGCAATTTGCTTAAGTTACAAAATAAGAGAGTCAAAGTTGGTTTTCTTGGTTTTATGCTTGGTTTTCTCATGATTTGGCAGGATTTATCAGGAATTGAATGAAGGGAATTAAGGAAGAGAAGAGTTGGACTCAAGAGAAGGTGGAAAAGTGAAGAAAAGAATAGTCGTAGCCACCGCTCAGTGCTATCTTAGCGCTGAGCGCCAGCCACGTAGAAGGATTCTCTGTTAGACACTCAAGCGCCAACGTTGAGGGGTGAATTTGAGTGTCGACCTCACCACCGGGCAGTGGACTATTAGGCCTGGGCCAAAATTTTGTGATTTTTCTTGAGTTATAAATAGTTATGCACGAACCAAAAAAGACATCTTTTGGCAGAAAGGACGCAGAAACACCTTCTTCACCCCTTGGAGGCGGATTTTGGATGCGGGAGCTCCAACTTATCAAATCTAGGGTTTATCTTTTCATACTTTTCATTCTTTTCATTCTTTTCATCTAGATTCACCATGTCTATGGTGAACTAAACCTCCATTGTTGTTGGGGAAACGATGTAATCCTATTGAAACTCTCATATATTGAATTATTACTTATATTCATATGCTTTCTTTTATCAATTGTTAGAGTTTTTCCTCCATTATATTTGCATGCTTTGTTTAAGACATTATTCAATAGCATAATCTTTGATTCTATCTATATGGACACATGTGGGTAGGTCTAGACATGAGGGAATTCTCTTGGGAGCAATATTACCTAGACATAGGGATAGGAGGACCAATTGCCTTTAAGCTTTTGTGCGAATTATGTAATGCATGATCAATTGCTAGGGAGACTAGACATAGTAAACTAGTAATTAGGAGTAGGCTCTTTTCACTAAGACATTGGGATTAGGGTAAATTAGAAAGTGACATTAACATTGATAAAGAAATAGAATTAAGTAGAATTCGTAAATATATGAGAGCGGATTAGAATGAAATCATAAACCCCAACAACATAATTCATTCATACATCATCCAACTGCGTTATCTTTTTGGTCAATTGATCAAACCTTTGCATGCATATTTAATTTTCGTTTTTGCATATAAAACCCTAATTTTCGTTTTCTCAAGTCTTAAAAGATCAAGATATCAAATAAACGTTTAGGCCTAAGAGTCTCTAGGGAAACGATACTCGGACTTACCGTTTATTATTACTTGATACGATTCGGTACACTTGTCGGACCCTTAACACTTTCCCCAAGGTAAGCGAAGCTAATTTTCTTTTTCTAGCTATTGTAAGATATTTGAAATCTGTGAATTTTGTGTATGTGATTATATGGTAATTTATGATGTTAAATTTGGAAAAATGTTGAATGCTTGTACATTATGAGGTGTTTGAAGAGTTATAAAGGTGTGATTGTTGTTATGAGTTATTGTATGATGAACTTAATGTGTGGTTGAGATAAAATGGTATTAATAATAATGGTGGAAAGGTATGAAAACTGAAGTCTAGCTTTGTAGCTTAAATTAGTGCGGTCAAAATGGGTTGTAACCCGCGGGCCAACCCGGCTCACCGTGGGTTTGAGCCGGGTTGGGTTTGAAAAAAATGTAATTTTTTTATGCGGGCTAGTTTTCAACTCGGCTCACCGGGTTGAACCCGTGGTGAGCCGAGTTGGCTCGTCAATCCATCTAATTTAATTTAATTATTTATTATTTTGTTTCAATATTATTAGTTAGCATTTTTTTTCATTATGTTGTAGATGATGATAAAGAAGAAGATGTTTCAAGAGAGAAAATTATTATAGATTTATCTATTCAAGACTTTAATATTATAAATGGATAAGTGATACAAAAGTTATCAATATTAAAAATTTATTTGTTCGCCTTTTGTACATGTTTTTAGATTACACTTGGATTGTATGATACTTTTTTATTTATTTTGAATTGTCTTTGGAATTTAACATCATTTCAGTGTGACGTTTATTTAGATTTGAATTAAAAAAATTATAATTTTTTTATTTAAAAAAAAACTTACAATTAAATGAGCCAGTGAGCCAACACGTTTAACCCACCAACTCGTGGTGGGTCGGACTGGGTTTGATTTTTTTCAGCTCGCCTATAAGTGAGTCGGGTTGGGTTGGCTAACTAAGTGATCAACCCGTGGTGGACCGGGCCGGGTTACCCGTTTTGACAACTCTAGCTTAAATTGATGAATTGGTTATGCCAATTTTTGAAATAATGAGCATATTGTGGAATCTTCAGTTTGTTAATTATTTTGGAGTGGTTTATGATTGTTCATCATCATTAGATGGTTAAAGTTTAGAAGGTTAAGGGAGGAAGATAAGGTAAGTTCAAATCGTACTTGTTTTGGAGTGAAAATTTGGGGTTTTGGTAGGTGGATTTGTGAGTAAGCAGTGGATTAGGAAAAAAGGATGTTTAAAGGTTGTTTTGAAGTCCATTTGGACTTGTGAGAGTGATTAAACCGGTAAAATCTAGTTTATTATGCAAAAAAGTGTTGGTAAGGCTTGGTTGAAGTGAATTAAAGTTCATTAAGAGGGTGTTGGGTAGCGAATTTAAAAAAGGGTAGTTCTGTGGAGTGAGAGTTGGATTATAGTCCATTATAGAGTCAATATAAAATTGGTTGTGCAACAAAATTAGTAACATGGGTGGTATAAGAGGTAGATTTGAGTTTGAGTAGCTTATCGGAGTGAATTTGGGTTTTCATAGGTCAATTTGGGTTTGGAGTGCTCAATTCAAGTAAGAGGTATGTTTATAGATGTTTCTCAGTGCTTAAGAGTGTTTAGAAATAATTTAAACTTGTATAGAGGGATACCAAAGTCAAAATAGGTGAATTTTAGGACCTGGTGCAGCGTTGGGCGCCCTCCACTAGGCCCCTAGGCATCATTTTTGCGAGAAGAACTCGCCTGAGCGCCCTTGTTCCAGGGGTCTAGCGCTCGGGCGCCCCTTTTGAGGCGTTGAGCGCCACTGAGCAACTTCTGTTTTTTTTTTTCAGTTTCCATAATCTCAAATTTGGGGTTTCGGGTGTCCGTTTTGGACATTCTTATTTTTATTTTGGGGGTTTTGGACCCTTCCGCAGATGTTGGTAAGGGTTTCAAAGTTGTTTTCCTTCCCTAAGTGTGAGTATCAAGATGCCATGAATAAATTATGTTATTATGTGATTTCTGATGACTTGTATAGGTGTTTCTAATCCTTTAATGTATGATAAGTAGTCTCATGTATTGGTGTATTATGTGAATGTGAAGTGATATCAATGGTTTCAAAGGTATGGAATAAGGTTATCAAGGTATGACTGTTTCTTTTTGAATGAGAATTCCAAAGAGGAATATCTTGTCGGGGAATTCAAGTGTATAAATAGTATAAATTGTAAGAAGCCGATATAGGGTTATCCCAACACTCTAATGATCATTCATGCTCAATTAGAGTGTGATGAGTCATTTCGGGAGAGGAGAAGGAGGTTCTAGCCTGGGTGCCTTTCTTCATGGTGGCAAGGTTTTAAGACTCCGGCAAGTGTACTAAATCGTATCAAGTAATATAAATGGTAAGACCAAGTATCGTTTTCCCTAGAGACTCATTGGCCTAAACAGTCATGTGATTTGTTGATTATTTAAGACTTGAGAACGAAAATCATTGTGTTTATAATGCAGAAAATTAAATATGCATGCAAAGGTTGATCAGTTGACCAAAAGAATACGCAGGTGAATGATGTATAAAATATGGAATGGTTATGTTGTTGGGGTTGTCGACGTATCCTATCCACTCTCATGTATTTACGAATTCAACTTCATCATTAATGTTAATGACACTTTCTAATTTACTTTAAACCCTATGTCTTGGTGAAGAAAGCCTACTCTTAATTACTAGTTTATAATATCTTGTCTCCCTAGCAATTAATTATGCATTACATTCGCACAGAAGCTTAAAAGTAATATGTCCTCCTATTCCTATGTCTAGGTAATATTGCTCCCGAGAGAATTTCCCCATATGTCTAGATTTCCCTGTATGTGTCCATATCGACAAAATCAATGATCATGCAATTGAATGAGTTAAACAAAGCATGCATAAAGTAAAGAGGAAAAACCCTAACAATTAATGAGTAAAGCATATATAATAAAGATCAACTCAATACATGAGAGTTTCAAAGGATTACATCGTTTCCCCAACAATAATGGAGGTTTAGTTCACCATAGACATGGTGAAACTAGATGAAAATAATGAAAAGAATGAAAGATAGAACCGTAAAAGTTGTAGATTGGAGCTTCCGCATCCAAAATCCGCCTCCGAGGGGTGAAGAGAGTGTTTTTGCGCCTCTTTCTGTCCAAAGATAGACCCTCTAAGTCGACTAAATCCTTATATACTTTCTAAAAATATCAGAAAATTGGCCCAGGCCCACGCTGACAGCGCTCAACACTGGAATTGCCGCTCGGCGGTAGGCGCGATACTTGGAATAGCGCTCAGCGTTGACGCCCAAGTGCGTGGTAGTGAACTCAACTGAAGAGTTTGGCACTCAGCGGTAAAAGTGGCGCTCAGCGATGGCTGCGACACTTGAATTTCCCCTCAGCGTTGGCACTTAAGCGTCAGCCAGAGAACTCCACAACAAGGTTAGCGCTTAGCGGTGGAAATGACGCTCAACGCCATATGTGATTCTTCTTTTATGCACTTTTCCTGCTTCTCTTGAGTCCAACTCCTTACTACTTCAACTTTTTTCATCCAATTCATGTTAATTCTTGGCAAAACAAGGAAAACCAAGCATAAAACCAATAATACTACCTTCAATTCTCTTATTCTCTAACTTAAGCAAAAAAACATGAGTTCAAGCTAGTTTCTAAGTCATAAAGGGTGTTTTTAGTATCAAAATGAAGTATAAAAATAATGTTATTTGAACCGTTATCACAACCCGAAACTTACAACTTTGTTTGTCCTCAAGCAAACAAAATGTAACTCAGTCTTCCACCAATCAACACAATGGTTCAACGCATTCCAAAACTCTTTCTTCCAAGACAAGTAATTACTCAAATCAACTCATCAAACAGAATTCAGTCAAGATGCACACATGCTTTGATTCAAATCACTTCAGCATGGTGTTCACACAATCACATAATATCTAACAGATGTTATTCTCATGAATGATCAATTAACTAGGCATGGATGTAGTCATGTATTCATGGAACCACTCCTCACCAGATAAAGTGTTTCACTCAATCACACTGGTGTTTCTAGAGGTCACTCCTTCCTTCTACTATCCCAATGTCATGTAAAACAAAATTGCCTTTCATTTACCACAATCAAACATACTCACACACACATGTCATCACAAGGACTTTTCAATGCTTGTAACTTAGCTGGGCTAACAAGAAAAAATGATTTTTTTAGATCACAAAATCCTTGAGTTAAGAGAGTCATTCATCAATTTATCATTCAAGCACAAACTCTCTTTTAATCAAACCAATCTCACTCATTCCCAACTTTCCCCTTTTTGCATTAAGCTTTTCTACCTTTTATATTTTTTATTCTTTTCATACTTGCTCAACACTTAGCTCAATGCTTATCTTTTCAATTTAATCTTTCCCAATCAACCCCAAACTCGAACCTTTATCAATACCATCCAATGATTCTCAACTTAACTCAAGGTAAAGATTTTCACAAAGGGTTTTTCATGTCATGTATAAGGCTTAAGGTTCAACGGGGTAGAACACATTGTGCTCTTTTTCATTTGGGTGAAATTTATGCAATGGCTAAGAAAGGGAGAATAAAAAATGGCCTTGATCATATGACATAAGCATGCAATTCATTCAATCATAGAAACCTGGGCAAAATCATTCATGCTTTCAAGAGAATAACAATCATTCACAACAAATACTCTAGAGCTCAAAACCTCACATATAGGCTCATTTATCATTCCACATACTCTAGATACACATCCTGCTTAGCATCATAATCACAATCACAACATCATGCATTTGTTCACATAGCTTGTGAACAACCACCTGAATATCAACATATAATGCACAATCTCAACATCATCAATATCAAAGCATCATCAAGCAACACCCATCTCATGCAAATATCAATATCAAACCATCACATCAAATAAAGTTTCAAACTGAGTACATCAAAACCTACACTACCAACAGAAGCAAATAAGTTCAAAAATACAAAAAAAAAATATCAGAAAAATCCTTCTCTAGTGTAGATAGCATCCATCAGTAGATGTTATCTCAGTTCCTCATCAACTCATGCTATCGTTCGAGTCCTCCTCCTCTCCTTCTTCAGCATCTTCAAAATCATCGTCCTCATCATCTTCCTCCATAGTTGGAGCTTCAACTACTCCAGCTCCACTAGCTTGTGCCTGCTCCTCTGGCCATGCCACCATAGTGTTGAACTCCTCCATAGTCCACCGGTGTACAGGGGGTATATCATAAATTCCGATGATCATCTCCGCGGTGGCCACCTGCCCTCTATGGATAGACTGCATCCTAGCCTCCATCAGAGACATATACATGTTTCTCATCTGGAAAGGTTCTGCATCATGAGGCGGTGCATGTTCCTGTAGTGGTCCTCTCTTACGAGGATGTCGTGGTGGTACTGGCTGAGCTACTTCATCTCCTCCGCGATACTGCCTATAATAAGCTTCATCAATAGCCTTCCTCGGTCTCTCCAATGGCAGAGTAGAAGTTTCCACCCCAGCTAACTGACAGAGGTGTGTGATCAGAGAAGGATGCCCTAGAGGCGCCTTGTTGTTCACAGTACTAGCACAACTCTTAATCTCATTTGCTATGACCTGTCCAATGTTAATGTTCATCCCCCTAAGCACGCAATACAGGAAAAGAGCCCTGTTGACAGTGATATCAGAGACATGAGAACAAGGCTAGATGTTGGCATGAGAAAACGCCATCCAGTACTGTGCCAAGGATGTCAGATCAACCCTCTTAATATGTATAACTGCACCATTCCTGTTTTTATGAAAATGCCCTCTAGGCACACACAACACACTCTCCATGTCATCAAAGTCTACTCCTTCTTCCACGTTCAGTGCAAATTGGCACTGTACACCAGTCCATTTAGAGTGTAGAAACCTGTTAATGGAGTCAGGATCATACCGAATGATTTTCCCTCTAACATAACTCATGTAATCCTGAGTGTGAGAGTCATCCAAATTCTTTTACCGCTGTTATGTTGGCAAGTGCAGGGTAAGCGGCTAGAGTCTGGTATCCACTCCAAATTGTGGAGCCAAGTCTGGTATCCACTCTGCCTTGCGCTCCATCGTCTTCTATCATGGACAATAAGAAAATGTTGCTCATGTCTACGGGAGAGGAACTTGTTGGAATAAGGACACTCTGGTTCCTACCTCTTGTTTCTCATGGTCTTGATCCTCTTTCCTGATGAGGAGTTCATCCCTGCATCAAACATAATTCACAAAACCATAAGAACTCTTGTCAAGCATTAATAAATCACAGAACAATTTCCAACCAGACTTCCTATCATCGTTGAGGGCAAAAACAGGAGCCCTCAGCGTCACCTGTGCACAGAAAATAGCACACAAAATCAATTTGCAGAATCGCGCTCAGCGGTACCTGGCGTTGAGCGGCGATCAGTAAAAGTCTACAAAATGGCCCTTGTTGGCCTTTAATCTCCACCCACATGCAATTTTTCCAATTCCAAACATCAATCAAACATTTTAATCAGTCTAAACAGTGAATATCTCATTCAATCATGCATAAACATCACAAACCCTCAAGAATCAAGCTTAGACAACCCTATTCATTTAAACTCATACTTCCAAAACCCTAGAATGTAAAATGCATGACTTACTTGGGTAGAGATGTTAAATGTGTGAAGAATGCTTGATGAATGTGAAGAAATCAGCCCCTAACAGTGTTGAGATTGTTCATAAGGGAAGCACTGGTTTAGCTAACCTTAATCTCACAGTGCTTAGTTCACTCTGTTTTTGATGATGACAACACATTATTAATAACACATGCTTTGTTATGTGTTACATGTTCTGTTGATTATTGATTAATATCTTGTTGAACATGTTTTGTGTTGATTTTGATATGTGAATGCACATTTACTGAGCTTGTATATGTTACATCATTTATGGTTGCATTACACATAGATTCGAAGAAGAAAACCACATGCACTATTGTGAACTTAAACTATGTGGCAAATCTGATAGTTCAAGTCGACTTCATTATTAATTGAATCGACTGAGACTGAAGACTTTGCACAGATTTTCAAAGACAAGTGAGATTTTTCATTGAAAAGAATTTCAAAATGTACAGTTGTGTCAAAGTCGACTGTGTGCACTTTGCATTCAACTTTGCTAGTTATTTTATTTGAGATTTTGTTATGCTTGTGAATTGTAGCGGCTATATTTTTAAAAGTTAGTTAAACATTGAATGAGAGTCAACTGTATTGAATGTGGAATTAATTTGTTTGACCTGACAGCTACTATTTTGACTTAACTGTTATTACTGTCGGATGACAGTCGACTATATTAGTAGCTTAGTCGACTACAGGAGCGTCTGATTTATAAAAATCTATAAATAGACGAGACCTGAGTTGTTTTAGAGAACATTTGGAAATCTAACATTTTCATATTCTGTTTCAGATTGTTTCTCTGTGATTTAGAGCTCCAAGAACTCATCAAGAAGACCGTGGTGATCATTCTTTGAAGAGGTTCTGAAGGAGGATTCTGTTGTGCTTACTGCTTGATCATTATCTGCACAATTAAGGCGTTCTTTGGTTGATCAAGAATTGTGTTGCATTCCGTGGTGATTGTTGTTGTACCTGTTGTGATTATAGGGGGTAGACTCGTGGAGTCTGCGTACACTTTGAGGATTGTTCAAAGTGGGTTGCAGATTGCAGAAGAGGGAATATCTTGCTGCAAATCTTGTTGTTTGTATTGCCTATATTTTGGTTAGAGGGTTAGAGAGGTGTTTTATATTTTTGACGTGGAGGTCTCTATAAAAGCCTTGTTGTAAAAACCTTGACCATTATAGTGAATTTTCTTACTGGGATTGGAAGGACACTGGATGTAGGCATTCAGGCCGAACCAGTATAAAAACCTGCGTTTGAATTCTCTATCCCTACACTTTTACATTCAGTCGACTCTGCTATTTACGTAGTCTACTTTGATTTTTCGCTGCACTTAAATTTCTATCACTTGCAATTCAAGAAAATTGTGCAAAGGTTTCTGTTTTATGAAAAAGATTTTGAAAAGACTCTGATTTTGAAAACACACCTATTCACCGCCCCCCCCCCCCTATTGGTGTTAAAACGAAGCCAACTTGTTTTCCAACAATTGGCACCAGAGCTGGTTTTCATAAGATATTTTAAAAATTAGTCGACTTCTGTTTTTATTGAATCGACTATATACCTAGGGATGGCTTCCAGTTTTCAAACTTTTGGTGAAGGTGAATCTACAAACAGACCACCTTTGTTTGCTGGTGAAAATTATCCTTTTTGGAAACTGAGAATGCAAATATTTCTTGAATTCGTGGATAGAGGAATTTGGGGTGCAACTTTGAATGGTCCTTTTGAGCCTACTTATACTGTTGGTGGAAAAACTGTTTTGAACACTTTTTTTGAGTATTCTCAAGATGAATATAGAAAAACACAGTATGATGTCAAAGCTAGAAATATCATTGCCTCTGCACTAACTATTGATGAATTTTTCAGGATATCTCAATGCAAATCTGCTAATGAAATGTGGGATGTCTTAGAAGTCACACATGAAGGAATTGATGAAGTCAAGAGAGCAAGGAAGAATTCTCTGATTCAAGAGTATGAACTTTTTCGGATGAAGGCTGGAGAGACAATCTATGATGTCCAGAAAAGATTCACACACATTGTTAATCACCTTATGGCTCTTGGCAAAGCGTTTGACAAAGAGGAAATCAATATCAAGATATTGAAGAGTCTGAACAGAAGCTGGCAACCAAAAGTCACTGCAATCTCAGAATCCAAAGACCTTACAAGCATGAACATGGCTACCTCGTTTGGCAAGTTAAGAGAACATGAATTGGAACTTGGAAGGCTGAGGGATGAGGAAGAGATTGAAGAAAATAAGTACATTGCTCTAAAAGCAATAGGCAAGAAATCCTCAAAGTCAGAGGACAACTCAGATGCAGAGATGGACGACAAAGAGATGATGACCATGATGGTAAGGAAGTTTAGTCGACTTATGCAAAATAATAGTCAACTTACTAACCATGCAGGTCAAAGCAAAGCAAAGAAAGGCTTCCGATCAAATGTTGTCCAATGCTACGAATGCGGCAAAGAAGGACATATCAAACCAGATTGTCCATAATTAAAGCCGAAGCAGAAAGCCAATAGAAGATTTCCACAAGACAAAAACAAAAAGCACAAAGGAGCTGACATTGCCTAGGCAAACAACGATTCTGATGCATCAAGTGATGAAGATGTTGATCAAGAGGAAGAATCAAATATATGCTATATGGCTGGAGCAACATGGGATGACTATGACAGCGATGCAGATTTTGAGAATGAACCAATACAAGTGAAATATGATCTGTCGATTGAAGCATTCAAGGAAATACATGTTGAAGCTATGTGACTGCAATACAAGGTTAATTGACTTAACTCTGAGAGAAGAGATTATGATCATAGAATAAATAACCTTGTGGATGATAATGAGAAATTGCAAAAGGATTTAGATGAAGCTCTATTGTCTGCTAAAGAAGTTAAAATTGAGACTGTTACAGTAGAAAAAGCTTGTGAAAAATGTCCTACTCATATTAAGCAAATAGATTACTTGACTAGCACGCTAGCCAAATTCACTCAAGGTAGAGACAATTTAAATATTGTATTAAAGTCTTTTGGTAGAGCTATTTACAGACAAGGAATAGGTTATAAAGCTCAATCTAACAGAACCAATGCAAAGAAGTTTATTGATTTAAGCAAACTTGCCAAAAATGCTTGCTTTTATTGTAATTGTGTTGGTCACACTGTTAGAATCTGTTATTATAGAACTGTTGGTGTTCCTAAAGGATTGTATGTATGGAAACCAAAGGAACAGCTAACCACTACTGACAATCAAGGACCCAAAGCAAAATGGGTACCTGCAACAAAAAATTTGAGTTGTTTTGCAGGATAGCAATCAGATGGAAAGATGTGCAGTGAGAGCTCAAGGATGAACTACATTGGCTATACCAATCATCTTAAGTGTCTACAACGGGTAACAAGTATTACATCACTGCATCATGCATTAATTGATTGATCGTTTGATGTCTGATTGTATGTATGATTGTATGTATGCTTGAATGATTGATTTGTTTTGAAAAACAGATTTCACGATTTTTAGTCGACTGAATTATGAGCTTATTCGACTATATGTCTTAGCATGTACAAATCTGTTTTTGGAAACTCCGTCTCATACTTGAGTCAACTTTCATTTTATTCAAATCGACTCTTAGTCTACTGTTTGATTGGGTTTCAAATTTTAAAATAATTTTTGGTACGAAACTGGATTAGTATGTTCCCTCCAAAATTTTAATTGTGTGTTTTATAAATGAAAACCTAATGATCATGTATCATTACGCTAAGCTTCATTTGTCTGCAACTCTTTCTCTCTCTCACTTCCTGTGAAAAATACTATTCCTCTGTCATCAATGGCCTCATGCTTTGCACCAAGGAAAAGAGTCAAGATCGTAGGAACTAAGAGCACTAAACGGGTTCCTGAACTTGAAGGTTGGATAAGCGATGATGAAGCGTAGTCAAAATATCTCGACTGTTGGAAAATGAGAAGCTTGGTGACGGACAAGTTCTTAAAGCTTAAGTTTTTCAAGGATGAGGGTTTCACTTTTCAAAGGTGGCTTAGGCGACAGGGTTTGAAGAAGTTTGTTGAAATGGCGAGTCCATGGTACCCTGATCTTGTAAAGGTATTCTACTACAACCTGAAAATTGAGGATGACATTCTCTGCTCCAGAGTAAAAGGTGTAGATATCAAGCTCACAGATGATGTCTGGATTGAAATTGCTAGTTTAAAACTTGGTGGTGAGAAGTGTCACCTGGGGATTGAAGGATTTCACAAGTTCACAGAATATCAAAAATCTCTAAGGAATCCTGAGGATTGCAGGGATTACTCAAGCTACAAAATCGGGAGAATGAAGAAGGATGAGAGACTAGCATTCTATGTCATCTCCTATATACTCATGACTAGAGGAGGCAATCATGCTCAGGCTACAACTGAAGACCTGTTTCTACTGAAGGCCTTGAAAGAGAATATTCAAGTAGACTGGCCGACAGTTATATCTGACAACATGCTGAAAGTAACAAAGTTAGAATCAGGAAAACTATCATACTGCGTTTTCATTTCGAAAGTTCTTATTCACTTCGGTGTGGAATGCATTAGCGAGTCAAGTGAGCAATATTACAGAACAAGTCTTATTGACAAGGTTGCACTTCACCTAATGCATATGGTAAAAACACCTGAAGGATGGGTGTATAAGAATGAGTCAGCCAATGATGAAAATGAAATGGAAACTCTTCAAGACAGTCAGTACAGGGCTAGAAACGAGTTCGAAAGGATTATCCTAAGAGAATTAAGGATTGTGAGGAAGTTGTTGGAAGAGCAAAAAGATAGATCACAGCTAAATGAGGAAAATGTTGAAAATTCACTATCTGAGGAAGCAAGTACTCCAGAGAGTTCTAACCAAGGGAGTGGAGATGAGAATGCAGAGGATGAAAGGACTAAAGATAGTGACAGTGATATGATCCTTAAGGAATTTATTAACAAAAAAAGAAAGAAAAATTAGCTATTTTGTTTTGCTTTTCTTTATGGTCTTGTTCTATTCATCAAATGTAATATCCTTTTTGAACAAGTAATGAAATCAGTAGTTTAATTCAATATCATTATCTTTAATCTAATTGATTAAATATGCTCTGATTGAATGATTGAATCGACTGTGTAATGAGTGAAGCTAACTATGCATGTTTTTTTTGTTACATTAAACTGTTATGCATATTCACTTCGTGTTTAAGTATTTTTCTTTCATTTCTTTGATTCTAAAATGCTTGATCTTCAAAAGATCATGAAAGGTTTTGCAGGAAAACATTATTTTGGGATTCACAACTGGAATGAAAACTCACGGGAAAGCATGAAATCGACTAGGATAATAATTCAATCGACTTGATTTTAACAGGATTATAAATTCCATCACTAGAATTTGGTTGTTGTGTTGATTGATTATTCTATTATGCTTATCTTCAATATATCTGCTTCATAATGATTGCTTATTTCCTATATGAGATTATATTGTGAGACTGTTGATGATTGTATCGTTGCATGAAAAAAAAATGCTTAAATCATAACCATGATACAATTTTGTGTTATAGTATTCTTACTGTACTTCATTATGCATCTGAATATGATTGAGAAAATTATGCATGATGACAGGGGGAGCATTACACACTTACATATTTCTTCACAAGCCTACACTTCAGGGGGAGGTTATCTTCTTCATGTGAATATATATGATAGAGGGAGCATCTCTTATTGTAAATGTTTTTTTTACACTGATGCATCTCTAATTGTGGTTATCAGCATATCATATCTAGAAGCATACCTTTTTTGTTAATGCACAAAGGGGGAGAAATGGTTGATTATATCTTTGATTGCTTACAAAGGGGATAAATATGCTTGATTTGTGATTGCTTGATATTGCTTGACAATGCTTTGAAATTGCTTGTTACTCTGAAAACTGCTCTGATACACTGGAGAGTTCTTTTAATCACTTGTTGTTACTGATTGCTTGATTTTGAGTTATTAATTGACTGGTTGAGCTATTTGTGTACAAACATGGTTGTTTATTAATCATGGTTGTGCATCATCAAAAAGGGGGAGATTGTTGAGATTGTTGATAAGGGAATTACTGGTTTAGCTAACCTTAATCTTACAGTGCTTAGTTCACTCTGTTTTTGATGATGACAACACATTATTAATAACACATGCTTTGTTATGTGTTACATGTTCTGTTGCTTATTGATTAATATCTTGTTGAACATGTTTTGTGTCGATTTTGATATGTGAATGCACATTTACTAAGCTTGTATATGTTACATCATTTCTGGTTGCATTACACATAAATTCGAAGAAGAAAACCACATGCACTATTGTGAACTTAAACTCTGTGGCAAATCTGATAGTTCCAGTCGACTTCATTATTAATTGAATCGTCTGAGACTGAAGACTTTGCACAGATTTTCAAAAAAACTTTTGGAAATCTAACATTTTCATATTCTGTTTCAAATTGTTTCTCTGTGATTTTGAGCTCCAAGAACTCATTAAGAAGACCGTGGTGATCATTCTTTGAAGAGGTTCTGAAGGAGGATTCTGCTGTGCTTACTGCTTGATAATTATTTGCACAATGAGGTGTTCTCTGGTTGATCAAGAATCGTGTTTCATTCCGTGGTGATTATTGTTGTACCTGTTGTGATTACAGGGGGTAGACTCGTGGAGTCTGGTACACTTTGAGGATTGTTCAAAGTGGGTTGCAGATTGCAGAAGAGGGGATATCTTGCTGCAAGTCTTGTTGTTTGTATTGCCTATATTTTGGTTAGAGGGTTAAAGAGGTGTTTTATATTTTTGACGTGAAGGTCTCTATAAAAGCCTTGTTGTAAAAACCTTGACCATTATAGTGCATTTGCTTCCTGGGATTGGAAGGACACTAGATGTAGGCATTGAGGCCGAACCAATATAAAAACTTGCGTTTGAATTCTCTATCCCTACACTTTTACATTCAGTCGACTCTGCTATTTACATAGTCTACTTTGATTTTCTGCTACACTTAAATTTCTATTACTTGTGATTCAAGAAAATTGTGCAAAGGTTTTTGTTTTGTGAAAAAGATTTTGAAAAGACTGATTTTGAAAACTCACCAATTCACCCCCCCCCTCCCCCCGCTCTTGGTGTTAAAACGAAGCCAAGTTGTTTTCCAACAAACAGTAGTGTTCTCACAAAACCCCAAACTTGGATGAAGAATTGGTGCAAGAATGGATGGAAGAAGGGTTTTGGTGACGAGGAGTGAAGGCGAAAGTGGAGAGAATCTTTTGGAGAGAGCTTTGGAGTGGCTAAAATGAGTGAGAGTTGATTGAGAGGTTAGGGCGAGACCTAGGGTAAGTGAAGTGTGCAATGGGCCAACTCACACTGGGCCCAAAATTAAAAACCCAAAAACTAGTTTGCGGGACCAATGCTCAGCGCCAGACTTGCACTGAGCGGCATGCGCGATCTCTACTCTTCTTCTTTCTAGCTTGCCCTAAGCGACAACCACCAATGCCTCTCAACCTCAACTCTCAAATTTTCGATTTTCATATCTTCTCCACTCCTTCACACTCTCTCACTCACTCAATGCATTTATTCTCTCTTACTACTTAAACATTCAACAATCAAACCCCTACAATGCAACTAGAACAGAATCAAAACAAAAATAAATTCAATCAACTAGGTTGCCTACCAGGTAACGCTTGTTTAACGTCACGAGCTTGACACATACTCTTTTCATCACCCATCAGTAGGTGTACCTTCATAGTATCCTTCAGTAGATACTCATCCATCTACCATCCATCAGAAGATGCTATGCCTTAACAGGCTCATAAACAGAAACAATGTTCCAAAGTATTTAAAATTACATCACCAAAATAATAAAAATCAATGAAATCAATGTTTTTAAGTCATTGAGGTAACTCCCAACAAGCGCTCTTTTAACGTCATTAGCTTGACCCAATAAAGCTCACGTTCCATCTTCAATGTTGGTGTTTTTCTTGCTTTCATCACACCAATTCATCAACTACTTCCAATCCACCTCTTTGACTCTTCTTGAATATGGAGCTTCAATCTCTATCACTCCATTCTCTTTAAAGTCTTTCACAACCCAAAACTTGTTCTTGAATCTCACAGGGGTGCCAAGCTTGAATTGTTCATCCATCAAGTCATAGTGAACCATCCTTCCTTTGTCATCTTTATCTTCTTCCCTAACCTTCATCAAGACACAATTTTTACCTTTGATGACCGGCTTTGCAGCTTTATGGCTAGTCACCGGTACATCCTTACATGCAGCTTTATGACTAGTCTTTTTGACTTGAATCTGGTTATTTTTGAAGACATCAAAGATCACCTCCTCCTCTTGGTCTTTAAGCATTATCAACCCATCATCCACATTGATGATTAACTTTGTCGTTTTCATAAACGGCCTCCCAAGAACGATTAGGATCTCCTTGTCCTCCTTCATCTCTATTACCACAAAGTCAACCAGGAATTCAAGTTTCTCAACTCGAATAACAATATCCTCCGCCACACCATAGGGTTTCTTAGGTGATTCATTCGCCATTAGCAAAGAAATCTTTGTCGGCTTTACTTTAAGACCACCAATCCTTTTAAGAACAGATAGGGGCATCAAATTTATGCTTGACCCTAAATCAATTAGGGTTTTCCCTATTCTCACATTCCCAATGATGCAAGGAATGGTAAAACTTCCTGGATCCTTCACTTTTGGAGGACGTGATTTCTTCAACAAGACACTGCAACTACCCTGTTCATCAATAGTCTCCTCTTCTAGATATCTCTTCTCATTGATGAACCTTTTCATATACTTTGCATAAGTAGGAATTTGCTGCAGTGCTTCGGTCACAGGTATAGTGATCTTCAATTGCATGAAAATCTCTTTAAAACGCTCATATTGTCTCTCTTTATCTATTCTCTCATGCCCCTTAGGATAAGGAAGAACTTTTTTCATTTTTCTCTATTTTTTTCTCTCCCCTCTTCTTCTCTTTCTTTTGTCTCTCACCCTCACATATTCTTTCTTCTCTTTCCTCTCTCTTCTCTAACTCAACTCTCTCTTTTTTCTCTTTCATCCTTTCATCAACTATGCTCACTATGGCTTTACATTCTTCTTTGGGATGAACCTCAGTATTAGCCCCAAATTTCTTTTCTGCTTTGTCCTCCATCCTCTTGGCCATTGGCCAATCTGCATCTCCAAATTTCTCATGGCAGCTTCAGTGCTTTTCTAAGTGGAGGTAGTCACCTGTATAAATTGTTGGAACATCTCTTCCAACTTTGTAGTCCTATCATTCAAAGCAGATACCTGTTGCCATAGTGATGGTTGTTGTTGTGGTCTATTAAATTGTCCTCCTGCTTGTCTAGCTTGTCCATTCTAACCTTGACCCATGGTTGGGTGAGGTTTCCACCCTTGTTCGAAATTACCTTGGCGGAATTGGAATTGATTGCCCATGTTATTGACTTCCTTTTGGGCCTCCACTGGATAAGCACATTGACCATTGATATGGTCACCACCACATAATTCACAAAGTTCATGTTGAACCTGTGAAACGTTCTTCATCTCATTTTCCAACTGTTGAGTTATGAGTTTGTTCTGAGCAAGCAAGGCATCTTGAGTTGGTAATTGTAGAACTCCCTTCTGTTGAAGTGGAGCTCCTCTTTCACTGTGCATCTCGTTATCATTAGTAGCCATATTTTCAATCAACTCAAAGGCTTCCTTTGGAGTCTTGCACTTGATGTTACCTCCAGCTAAGACATCTAACATAAGTTTCATTTGAGAGTCAAGACTTCCAAGGAACAAAAGTACTATTGATGCTTGATCAAAGCCATGCGTAGGTGTCTTCCTTAATAGGCTTTTATATTTGTCCCACGCTTAACCTAGAGTTTCTTCCATTCCTTGCCTGAAAGAAGAAATTTCCTGTTTACCTTTGTTGATTTTAGACTGCGGGAAGTACTTGTTTAGAAACCTTGAAACCACAGTTTCCCAGTCAGTAAAGTTATCCTCAGGGAAAAAGTTCAACCATAACTTAGCATTACCTCCCAATGAGAAAGGAAACAAACTAAGCTTTATCGCTTCATCCGGCACACCATTGATCTTCACAATGTTGCAAACCTCGTTGAATGTGATCAGATGTTCATATGGATTTTCATGAGACAATCCATTGAATTGGTTGCTTTTCACCAATTGTATCAATGCCGGTTTCACCTCCATGTTTGTAGCATTGACCCTCGGCGTTGCAATGCTATTAAAATGATGAGGGCCAACAACAGCGGTGAAATCTGCCAGAGTGCGTCTACCATTGTTCTCTCCAGCCATCTCTTCAGTGCTCTGGTCAGATTCTTGTGGTGAGGGTTGTAAAAGTGTCTCCGGAGAAGGAAATAATTCTCTAAAGGTTCGTACCTTCCTCCTCCTTCTACTTTCAGTCAATCCTTCAAGAAGAGGTTCTGAATTTTCTTGCTTCTAGTTCGAATTGTATCCTGCATGCACAAGAAAACAAAACCCTAGAAAGCACTTTTTATAACAAAACAAAAAAATCAAGTCAAAGTTAATAAATAATCACACGAATAGAATAGTTAAACCACGAGTCCCCGGCAACGGCGCCAAAAAATTGTTAAGACTCCAGCAAGTGTACTAAATCGTATCAAGTAATATAAATGGTAAGACCAAATATCGTTTTCCCTAGAGACTCATTGGCCTAAACAATCATGTGATTTGTTGATTATTTAAGACGTGAGAACGAAAATCATTGTGTTTATAATGCAAAAAAAAAATATGCATGCAAAGGTTGATCAATTGAGCAAAAGAATACGCAGTTGAATGATGTATAAAATATGGAATGGTTATGTTGTTGGGGTTGCTAACTTATCCTATCCACTCTCATGTATTTACGAATTCAACTTCTTCATTAATGTTAATGCCACTTTCTAATTTACTTTAAACCTGATGTCTCGGTGAAGAAAACCTACTCTTAATTACTAGTTTACAATGTCTTGTCTCCCTAGCAATTAATTATGCATTACATTCGCACAGAAGCTTAAAGGCAATCGGTCCTCATATTCTTATATCTAGGTAATATTGCTCCCGAGAGAATTTCCCCATGTCTAGATTTCCCCGTATGTGTCCATATCGACAAAATCAATGATCATGCAATTGAATGAGTTAAACAAAGCATGCATAGAGTAAAGAGGAAAAACCCTAACAATTAATGAAGTAAAGCATATATAATAAAGATCAATTCAATACATGAGAGTTTCAAAGGATTATATCGTTTGCCCAACAACAATGGAGGTTTAGTTCACCATAGACATGGTGAAACTAGATGAAAATAATGAAAAGAATGAAAGATAGAACCCTAAAAGTTGTAGATTAGAGCTTCCACATCCAAAATCCGCCTTCGAGGGGTGAAGAGAGTGTTTCTGCGCCTCTTTCTGTAGATAGACCCTCTAGGTCGACTAAATCCTTATATACTCTCTAAAAATATCAAGAAATTGGCCCAGGCCCACGCTGACAGCACTCAGCGCTGGAATTGTCGCTCAACGGTAGGCGCGATACTTGGATTAACGCTCAGTGTTGACGCCCAGACGCGTGGCAGTGAACTCAACTGAAGAGTCTAGCGCACAGCGGTAAAAGTGACGCTTAGTGGTGGCTGTGGCACTTGAATTTCCCCTCACTGTTGGCACTTAAGCGTCAGCCAGAGAACTCCACAACAAAGTTAGCGCTCAGCGCCATCTGCGATTCTTCTTTTATGCATTTTTCCTACTTCTCTTGTGTCCAACTCCTTGCTACTTCAACTTCTTTCATCCAATTCATGTTAATTCCTTTCAAAACAAGGAAAACCAAGCATACAACCAATAATACTACCTTCAACTCTTTTATTCTCTAACTTAAGCAAAAAACATAAGTCCAAACTAGTTTCTAAGTCATAAAGGGTGTTTTTAGTATCAAAATAAAGTATAAAAATAATGGTATTTCAACCGTTATCACAAGGCGTTTTAAGAACTAACCCTATGTGACAACTTTAAGTGGGTCAGCTGTTTCACCACACAGGTGCAAAACTTTCCATGGCTCAATAGTTATACTATATAATAAAGGATTGGCCAAGTTCGAGTCGCGTGTGAATGTGGGAAAATGTTCTACTAATCGTGTGTTTGAAGTTGTATGTTACATTTACCATAATATGAATAATTGTTTTACAATTAGCTTACCCTCTTGCATGTTTCTTGGTTGTTTGTTCTATGTATTTATTCTTAGCGATAATCATTTAGTGGGTGTGAGCCTGATAATGTGACGATTGAGCAAGCTTTAGGTGGCGAGGATTGTGTAATAGTTTTAGTATTTCTTTACCTTAACGATTATCTTATTGGTGATTTTAGTACACCATTCTTATACATAGTTTTGACACTTGTACTTGATGTATATAAAATTAGTTTTATAGTTATTTTTGGATGACTGAATCAATGACTTTATATTTTTTTTTTCCAATTGTTAACTAATCTATATTATTGATTTTGTGTTGTTTCCTTTCTAGTTTAAATACTTTATTTGGGATGTTACAGTAAAAATAACAAAAATAATAGAAATATAATATCTACTTTAATATATTCTAACATATTAATATATTTAAATTATGTTTAGATTATTTTAACATAATTTGATATATTTTATTATTTTAATAATTATTAGATAATTATTATAATAATAATAAAAATAAAAATAATTATAATAATATAAAATCAGATTCAATATATTTAATATATTAAAATAAATTAATTGTTTTTAATTTTAAATTAAATAAAAAAAACTTTAAAAAATATACAAATCCGTTAGCTTATGTTAACGGTTTTAAAAAACGTTTAACATATTTTTTCAATTTTTTTAATCTAAATTTTAATAAATTTTAGAATTTATGTTAATATTTTAATATAATTTTTTAGATTTAACAAATTTTTTAAATTACTTTAATTATAAAATTTAAAATTATTTAGATTATTTTAATATAATTTAATATATGTTATTATTTTAATAATTGTTATGCCAATTATAATAATAATGATATTAATAATAATATGAAATCTGATTTAATATATTAAATTATATTAAATGTTAAAATAAATTTATTATTTATTAATTTTAAATTAAAAAAATTAAGAAACTACGATAACAGTTTTCGAGAACAGTTTAACATATTTTTCTAATTTTTTTTAATTTAAAATTAATAAGTAATTAATTTATTTTAATGTTTTAATATGATTTAATATGTTAAATTATTTTTATATTATTATTATTGTAATAGTGATTATTAAAATAATAACACTTTGAAAAAACTAAATATTTTTTAAAATTTTATAATAAAAGTAATTTAAAATGTTTTTAAAATTAAAAAATTTAATTAAAATTTTAAAATAAATTAATTATTTTTTAAATTTAAATTAAAAATAAAATTTAAAAATATGTTATAAAGATTTGGAAATCCGTTAACATTACTTACAGCCAACGCTTTTCGATATTTTCAATATATATTTTTATAAAAGTCACTAAAAAATAAAAAAAAAATTAGAAATGGAATTCTACCCTGTATCTTTACAAAAATTATCAAAAAAAAAAATAGAATTCGATTTTTTGTAAAATCGTAAATATTATTTTGAAAATCGAATTCTTGTAAAATCATAAATATTATTTACATTATATTATCCTCATAAATAAATAAAAAAGAACTATACTACGTCAGAAAAAAAAATCACCAAAATGTATTCCAAAGATGTCTATTCGGACAAGGATAGAAAAAAACCGCAAAGTTTTGGATATTCTTATTACAAATTAGATCATTTGGAAAGCTACTCTAGATTGTTCTTAGTTGTAAATAAATGAATAAAGAAATAAATAAATATATATATATATATATATATATATATATATATATATAATTCTTGATTATCACTTTACAAACTAAACTTACAATCCATTTTTCACCATTATTCATTGTTTTTCCTTATAGCTTAAAGGGATAACCATATAATTTCACCTACATTTATCCATAAATTTTTTATATAGCTTATAACTATAATTTCTTTATAATTTAACCTCACACATTTCTTGTTTCCTTATTAAATAATTGTTGTATTCAACTTTGATATGGTAATGACAAAATTAAACTCAGGGAAGAGCCCTCTAACTCATTCTAGTAAGTCATTCTGCGTAACCCAAATTTTCAAAGATACATTTCAACATAATATGATTTTTTTTAAAGTATGAAAACAATGAAAAAAAATGTTTTATCACATCCATAGGAAAGATATTAATACAATCTCCTTTTATTTTTTCAATCCTTGACTGAATCATAATTTACATAATGTTCACCTCCATCAACATTATCCATAAAAAAAAATACTCATTTTATGTGATAAATTATTCCCAAATTCCTTGCTCATTACAGGTCTATAAAACAGAATACTACATATTACAATAAAACACAATCATAGTACTCTTCTAAAATAGATAATCCATAACATAGTGTTTTTAAAGGGTCTTTTTATAATGAAAACATAAATATGACAAATTTTAGAATTTGTAATTCAAAATTAATCACCAATTACATAAAACATGTTTTATAAGAGTTTTATTCATAGTTATTAAATTGTTATTTGTATAATGTGAGTGAGACTAGTTCAATGTAGATTCATTAGGTTAACTCTAACATAGAATTATTAAACCGATCTAGCAAAATGATTGGTGAAAAAAAATAAAGTCACATTGTCTTAAAAAATAATCTAATTGATAATTTGATTTATTGATAGAATGTACATATAGTCTAATTAAGAACATTTGTAAATATTAGCATAAATTAGTCTGATAATTGCGATTAAGAAGTGATAGGATCGTAATTAGGTCCATGATAAATAAAAGTTCATTACAATTTGTATAAATAAAGAGTTCATGTAAGGTAATTATGATAATTGATTGCTGCCTTTAATACCGGAGTGACTGAACTTTTTATGAACGTATTTTTTGTAGGTATCATAGAAGCAATTGTGAACCAAGAGACTCCATTAAAGTGAATGGAGAAAAGCATTTACAAGTGAAACATGTGAAGTAATTATGATCATTGATTGTTACATTTAATACTAAAGTAATCAAACCATTTTTACTTAAGTATTAGAATACCTTTTCCAAGTATCACATGAACAAATATGAAACTAGCAAAAACTATATTAAATTGAATGGAGAATAGGATTTACCTGAAGCATGTGAAGTAGTTATAATCATTAATTAGTGTATTTAATACTGGAGTGACTAAACTTTTTTTATTTAAGTGTTCTAGATATCATCTGAGTGATTATGTAGTGAATGAAGACTACATTAAACTAAACTAACAAGAATAAAAGATTTACATGTGAAAAGAGAAAAAATAAATAAATATATATATATATATATATCAAACTACTTTGAAATTATTAATATCCAACCGGTCTAACATAAACTGTATCCATAATTTTTAGATTGGGTATTCTAAATTTATAGCAATGGTGTATGTTTGTTAGAATAAGTATTTTAAAGCACACGAGTGACTGAAACACGGAAAAAACATTATGTTTAAGTATTAATTATTTAACAAATTGTTAAATTACTTTTTCTTTATTTTTATTTTATTTAAATTTATCTTATCATTATATAAGCATTCAATTATATATTTGGTTAAACTTGTAAAAATAGCTTATGACTTCTATATTTTTCGTAAACAAAAGCGATCACTTCTATGTAGTTTCTTTTTAATTTATCTTAATAAGTTTAATTGTGAATGGAAGTTCATAAAAATAAGTATAAACTCATATGTAATGAGTTTTAGTTAAATAAGCACTTAATTAAATCTTATAAAATCCTTTTAATTATTTTAGGATATACCATTTGACATTATATATAGTGAAATACTATTTCCTTAGACCATTGAAGGAAAACAAAATTCCGTGCAAAAATAAATTGAATTTTATTTAAAGTGTAAATTCCCCCCAAAAGCATTTTTTTTTTCTTTATTATTTTATCTTTTTTCTTGCAGACCTTAAAAATCAGTATAAACATGGATAGAAGGGTTTAAGCCTGGTTTTGGTTTGAGCACACATAGCAGAAAAGAGCACTCACAGAAAAAGGAAGATGATTATCCCCGTTCGTTGTTTCACCTGCGGAAAGGTCTCTTTTCATCCCAAAAGCTCGATTTTTTATAATCAAAATGTCTTGACATTGACTTTAGGGTTTAGGGTTTTTGTTTATTAATGCTCAATTTGTACCGTTTTCTCCTATTTAGGTCATTGGAAACAAATGGGACACCTATTTGGACCTTTTGCAGGCAGATTACAGTGAAGGGTCAGTACCCTAATTGCTCTCATTTTTTATCAAATTTTTATGTGTTTACTTGTCTGATTATATGGTTTTATCTACATGAACAGCCTTTTATTTGTAAGGATTATACTTCTTTGAAATTTGTTCTGTATCTGGTATCTGTTGGAGGGATAGAGGTGTGCTAAGACCTTGTGCTACTTGTGAAGTTGTTGTTCAACTTGTTAGTTTCTCGAAATCTGTGTTTGTGTATGTGTATGTTTTCTATCTTGTATTTTGAATTTCATTGTGGCTGGAATATTTGGGTAAGATTTTTTATAAAGAAGCATGATTCGTCTCTGTGTCCAGGTCGTAGGTAAGAAGAAGCATGAACATAAATAATCTGTATTGTTGGTATTGTACCTTAAATTTTCACTCTGTGTAGTAAATATTGTAGATGAGCTCGGTGCTGTGTACAAATATGTCTTTTTCACCTTGTGTTTATGCAAATAAATTGTAGGCTTGGAGGGTAAATACATGTTTTGTATATGTAGGTTCTGATTCTGTTGCCGTAGCTTTAATTGCTGGGTATTTAAAGGGCAGAATTGATACTCCTTTCATTTTCTTTTCTATCTTTTTTCCAGTTCAACATGCATTTATATTCATGTAACATGTCTGGCTTAGCTGCAAGTAAACTTGTTGAGACTTCTTAATGAGCTGATAGATCATGTTCCATCGTCTCGTACCCCTTCCCCCCAAAAAATTTAGAGAAATGTTATTTGTATGTACAACAATATTTTAGTGTATCTATCTCTCTCCCTTACTTCATTTATTAGATGTCACAATGATGAGAGAGATACACACAAAAAATGGAGTCTCGTATGTGGTACACATCTCAAAAATAAAAGAAACTGTTAAGAAATTTAAGTGATAAGCACAGATGTAGACCCAGCTCTCATTGCCCTATTTTCAAGATAAGAAAAGGTCATACATTAAAAATGTATTTGCATTTGGCATAACTTATAAAAAAGTATTACTGTATTTTATAATATTTCTCTTACTGAACTACATCCTTTGAGGTATATAGGGTTCCATCGTGTCTCCACAAAGATTGCTTTTGATGTTTCAATAGTGATGTGTTGCAGAGATGCACTGGATGCTTTGGGACTGGTTCGATATTGTTGTAGGCGCATGCTTATGACCCATGTTGATCTCATTGAGAAGTTACTAAATTACAACTGTAATTCCTGTTCCCTCGATTAATCTTTTTGGCGTTTTAATTTCCTTATATCATTCAGTTTGTATTGATCATACATTTGTTTGTAGCTCTGGACAAGTCTGATCCCAGTTAAGAAGACTTGAGGAATAACGGATGAACAAGATGTTTCAGTTGCACTCCATTCTCTCTGGCCATGTATCAATTTTTTCTCTTTTTTGAATTGTTTTGCTACAAACCAGTCATGGTTGTGTTCTTGTTCAGGGTTATCTGTTCTATGATAGGGCGCTACTTATGTTAAGCACTTGCTTTTAGTCATTGTAAGGAAAAACTGTATTTTGATGTTAATAGTTCATACAATGATATGACTGACCAAACTTTAGAAGACTCACTTTTTTTTTAAAAAAAAAAAAATCTGATCATTGAAGAATGTCCAAATGGATTCCAATGCATGTCCTAAATTTATGTTTATGAATATTGCTACATATGATTTACTCTGCATATATATAATGCGTATAGTATTAATTGGGGATGAGTTTATGTAAAAACTAACCTTGAAAATTTCAATCCAAATGATAACACACAGTATGAGAATGGCTCTAATCAACACTAGCACTAACACCAATTATGTTTAAATTGATAGTTTCTAATTTGTTAGACCGATTTTCAACAAAGATTTTAAGCATAAAATCTATCATGTACAAGATTTTTCACTAGAGATATGATTTTCATCATAGAGAATGAGTTTTTCTGCAAGAATTTTCAATATCTCAGTAATGATAAAAAAAGAGTATTATATTTTAAATTCTTTATTATAAAAAAAATATGTTGGATCTACAAAAATTTACTTGAAATTTTAAACTGATGCATATTATTAAAACAAAAATTGAATGAGATTTTATATCTAACTATATTAATTATAAAGTTTTTTGTTTTCCTTATTCATGTTAGTTTGTTATAATTAATATTTTTTTATCAACAATTAAATGACATGAAATAGTTTTCGATTTCCTTATATATTATTGAATTTTATTTTTTTATTATTTTCTTAATAGAAATTGATGTACTTTTTTTTTGCTGTCATGTAAGCACTTTAGGTAACATTTAAGCAGTGAAGTAATTTAGATGATTTTTCTAGACTTGAAAAATGAAACAAGATTAAAAACATTAGTGGAGAAAATATTTTAAGTTGTTGGAAATCAAAATTAGATTTAAATCAAGTTAGAAATTTGCAACAGGTATAATGTGCGGATTTTTATCTGATTTTTTAAGAATCCATTTGTCATTGCTGTAGCACATGGGAGACTTTTACATATGAATGGTGTGATTTTTCTAAATATACTTACTAAAACTGGTAAATATTAAAAAAAAGAAGTTGTGTTTAACACTTTGGAATTAAAAAAGTCTTTAATAAAATTTGTAATTTTTATTTTTATTATAACTGTCGAGTTCATAATTTATTTTTTTGCATAATTTGATTTGAATATGAATTTTATAAGAAGTTGTATTTTTTTTAAGGAGAGCATCTGTAAAACTTATGTACAGGAGGAATAATAAAACGTTTAAATATACTACCTTCATTAAAAAAAATTATAAACAACTATGCATTTAAACAAAGTCTTTTTAATAAAATTAATAATTTAAAAAAGAGTGTTAATGGTCTTTTGAAGCAACACTTGAAGAAATGAACATTTATCTGAGCAAAAAACAAAAGCACATTTGTGGTCAAGAATACTAATTAATGGAACCAGTATGCTGCTGTCAGATAAAACTATCAATTTAAGCACTTCTCAAAGTTTCAAATTGTGAGCTCTTAATCCTACTTAATTCATTCTCATTACCAAGAAAGAGCATCTTTTCTTCATTTGGAAAATGATTTAGAGGCAACTTTAATGTTAAGACACAAAACAACTCTCTTGTCATGTCATAAAAACTCAACTTTCTTCACTCAAATGGTGTCCTTTCAAAGATGGAGTTCCTTTGGACCTTTCTTCCACGGAAACCTTGACCATCTTCTTCATTCACCTGAAAGTTTCACAGAATGGTGAAGTATTAAGTAAGCTTAAAGATGCATGTGGAGTGAACTGCATCTGCATTACTCTACAAAAGTTAACACATATCAAGGACAGTGTCAGCAATTTACTAGCCACAGACATCACATTACAATAATAACTCCATTGTAATTTTTTGTTGAAGTTACTGTGTTGTCTTATTTACTTCAGTGTTATTGCCATTTAGAATAACTCCATTTAGCTAAAGTTTTAATGCATTCTGCATACTTTTAGAATACCATGTTAATCAACATCTTATACTGATCATAATTTATAGAGAATCTACAAAAAAATTCTAATAAACGGTTCAATGCATCAGTGTCAAACAAATTGGCAACCACCATGAGGATAAGTCTTTGGTATTGAATGAATGGAGCCTACTTCTACTGTTCCTGTGATATGAAAGAAAGGGACATGCAATTTCTAAAGATAGATGCAGTGTCCTACTAAAGAATCTCTTCCTAATAACTACTTTTAATCAGCCAAAGCAATCTGTTTCAGATATGAGAGAAGCATTTGTTTTCAATGAAGAAATTGGTGAGTTTTTCAAAACGGTTATGCTTTTACCTCAGCATCAGGAGGGTCCACCTGGGAGTCAAGATCCACAAGTTGATCTGTCTGGCTACAGCTCTCTTGATCATCTCCTTTGCACTGAGTTGGGGGAAAATTGGCCCACTGAAAATGACAAATATTTTCAAGATAAAGCTTAACAAAAGCACCGACTTTATAAGACTACCAAATTTGCAAACGAGTTTAACTAAAAAGCAGTTTAAGAAATTAGACCTTACATTTTTTGCAGCAGTACTAAATGCTTCTTTGTGAGCCATGTCAGGGTTCTCAGCCTTTAGCCTTTTAATCTCTTCTCTGCATTAAACTAGTACTCTCATTAGAATTCAAAGTTTGAACTATGATCACTGCTATACAACTTTGTTCATTGAATCATTACTTGATGAAGCAGTTATAAGCTGATGGCGTTCGCTGTCTCTTCTCCGGAGCTGCATACAATCCATGGATAAGAAAAAAAAAACAATTTTCAGTGAAATATGAGTGCAAAAAACCTTGCTTTAAACTCAATAACTCATCTTACTATTGAAGTAACTATCTCACGTACGTTTATTCACAATATTACTCATTGGAATGAGATCCTCTTCCTCACAATCAGAATAGGTCATCAGGGATGCACTGTGGCTGTTCAAAGTCTTGTTAGCATCTTGTTCTGGACTACTTTCTTTTGGCTGGAGAAGAGTGAAGACAGTCACAAAAGCTTTTTCAGAAAAGAAAATCCAATAAATGATGCAAATAATTAAAGATGAGTATGTGGGTCATTGGATTCACTACAGCAATACACAAAGGAAACAAACATAGAATTGGAAAGGTAGCCTATCACCTCAAGATGACTAAGAGATGCTAAAAGGTGGAAAGGGACAAAAGAAGCTTTCATCATGTTAACAGAAAGGAGGCTTGTGCAGTGCCCACATCTTACTGTCACCACCATTGACAAACTGCTGCATGGAACACTTACCTGCATCTCAGTTGAATTGAAAAGAAAAAGAAAAATGAACTCAACAAGTGAAGTTAGAAAATAAAGCCAGATGAACTTCAGAGGTGCAGTTGAAGTGACAAAAGAGTCCATTACCATTAATATAGTGGTGCAGAATCCACATTGTACGTAACATATCTGTTCAGGAAGATCAAAAAGATGGTTCAGTGTTGACATTGGTGTCTATGTGTCTGAATTTGTGAGTGTATATCAGAGAAGAAGAGAAAGAAGATATAGAGAGATGAAGGTGTAGCTCTTTTGGGACAAGGAAGCATTTATAGTTGAAGATGGACACTCATAAATCAATCATCATCTTACTTTAATGATTTGTGGAATGGGGTACTTAAGGTGGTTTTCATTGCCGGAAAGCACTCCAACATTGACGTTAAGGATGTGGAGAGTTTAATATTTTGAAGCCTTGTGTAGGGTGTCAAATTACAGCCACACCCTTCAGAAGAGGGTTTATGATAATTTTTTCCTGTTTGCATGAACATTATTTCTCACT
The DNA here is from genome assembly GCA_027742785.1 of Vigna reflexopilosa. Lineage (NCBI taxonomy): Eukaryota > Viridiplantae > Streptophyta > Magnoliopsida > Fabales > Fabaceae > Vigna > Vigna reflexopilosa. The sequence continues at coordinate 12,272,162 of CM050930.1, read as the reverse complement.
GACAAACTTCTACATAGGGTTGCAGTGGCCCAAAGTTCTATGGAACTTTGCAGAATGACTAATGTAACTTGTTTGTTTCATGTGTTGTTTTCTCTTTTATTGACACTCCTACCTCTCCAAGCCCTCTCTCTGTCCTAGATGAAAATGAAAGTGCAGAAAAAACTTCCATTGTGGAAGGGAGAGGAAGTTTCCACAAAGACACGTAGAGAAGGTAATGAGTCATCTTAGGATTTGTCTTTCCTGAATGACAGCAAAAGAAATAGACCAATGAAAAAGGATCCTCCCCTCTTTCTGTGCTCTCTTGACATGTGTCTTTCCCATCTATTTTTGTTTCACTTTGAGCCAAGATTCTGCATTAACCACATTGATTTCATTCAAACTTTTCCTGCTCTTTCTTTAACTCCCTTCCATGTGACTGCACATGAGTTGGTCTTAGTTTCCCAGAACCAAGAGTCAATACTCATTCAACAAAAATGAAAACTAGTACACACAAGGTTTTAGTTTGTGATGGCCAATGCAAGTCCACTATGTTCTTCATGTGGTAATAAATTACAGACCAATTTCATAGTATATAAGTAGATGCAAATCTTAACTTACAAATTGGTTTTGTAAGATTGAGTTAGTCTTAAAGTTCACTTTTATCATAGCATCAGAGTTATGATTTAAAGTTTATTTTAGTGAGATTTATTGTTTGTAGGGCCTATCATGTCATTTACTATTGGATCACCTATTAATGTCTAGTCTCACGCTCAAGATATATATGATTTGGCTTGAAGGGGTATGTTGGAGATCTCACATCAACCAGAAATAAGACAATTTCATAATACGTAGGTGGGTACAAATTTTTCCTTACATACTGTTTGTAAGGTTGAATTAGACTTGAAGTTCACTTCTTAACAATGATATGGTTACAATTGTCATAAAAGACAATGTTGGCAGAAATTTCCAGTAACTATTTTTAATAACATTTACACATATACTATGCTTCTCAAAATATCAACGCGCTTTGAAAGTGCAAGTTGGAAAACTAGTATCAAGATATTGACAAAGAGATTTTGGTAAATATGAGATTGACAAAGAATTGGTTCAACATGTCTCAAAGTGGATTAGATTTTGTTCCATGAACGTCAATGAAATAACGTGTGGAAGTTTTAAATTTTAATATGAAAATTGGCCTTACAATGTTATTGCAGACAACTAACTTTGGTAATCCTATTCCTATAGGCCTAGTCATAGAATATGGGGTGATAATGACTATTTCTTTCCACTAACAACCAATTGTTTGAAAATCTTTTACATGTTGTGATCAATAGCCATGTCCTACATACAAAATGAACGGAAGCTGTTTGGTAGGTAGGAATCAAGTACCGAAGAATGAAGATATACTTCTCCAATATCTGCATTATTTTTAAGTCATTTTTATAACCTCTGAAGATGTTTTTGTCTCCTTGCAATTATACTCTCATTTTTTAGGCACTGTCTATAGTTTATATTTTGCCCTTTTCTGCTTTGAAGATTGTCTCAACCCTGAAAGATGGCCCTGTTTGTTTCATCTTACTCTACTCTAAAGCTCATTAGTAACTCACCAAAATGAGTTTGGTAAACCTCTTTCATGTAAACAGAAAGAATCCAAAGAATGAAATGATCTGAGTATAAATCTCATGAAAAAGCAATATTAATATTATTTTGCCACCAAGAATGGTCCTTTTACTTGCATTTCATTTCATTTCATAAGCAAAAGCATAAGCAAGTGATTCTGTAACAAGAACAAGAAGCTTCTTAGTCCATGACATCATCTATCTGAAGATGGCAACTTCTGCTGGCACTTTGAATATGAAAAAAAATGATAATTTTTTAATATGTAAAGCTGTAATTGCATTTTGATACACATAAGGAAAGGTTTGGAGGCCTTGACACACGGAAACTTTTGCTTTCTAAATGAACCTGAGAAGACTACTTAAGCATAAAGCTATGCACCATTTTCATGGAAAAAATTACCACAAAGCAAGAGAGTAAATTGAGCTTTTCAGCACACACATGATCAGAAGCCGAAAAGGGTATCTCATAATTGTGAGATGTAGTTGTTCAACATCAAGAAAGGGACTAAGTGTATTTGAAGCCTTGAAATTTGAACTAAAACGGGTGAGTCAAATATCAGATCATTAAGCCTTATATGAGGTGTCACTGTTGTCAATTGAAGTTGGATCAAATCTTCCACCTACCCTTTTCATTCACAAAGATAACATTTATTTAGTTCAATGTTTCTTTGTTTACAAGAATGAAATTAATGTTCCCTTTTGTCTAGTTTATGTTCATCACTTTGCCTTTAAGTTTGGGAGTGCTTTAGATGATGGATCAGATTATACATAGGAAATGCTGTAAGTGTAAACTAATCCTAACCTATTCATGGCAAAAGATTCTCACAATTATGATACAGTTATTTTAGAGAGTGAAGACAAAGGTAGAAACATTGCAGCCTGGCATCTGGGTGGGAATGGTGCTTTCATTCTCAAGTAGTCCCCCTCATAAGTTTTTTTTTTTTTTTTTAAATTCAAAATTAGTTTAAATAATTAATTCTTTTTAGTATATTATTAGTGAAAACTCATAAAAATAATTTTTACAAATTTTTTGTATATAAAATTTATTTATTTTGTAGGTAATTTTTTCATTATCAAAAAAATATTTTAATTTAAAAAATGGTCAAATTGATTATATTTAAGAAACAGTTATATTTTAAAAAAATCATTTAAAAAATAAATTTGATAAGATAATTATTTTAATTTAAAAAATTAATTATTTACTTAGGGAAAAAATTGAAAAAAAATATGTATACATCAAAAGTGTGAATTATTATAATAATATTATAACTTAAATTAGTAATTATTTCAATTTATCATGTTAAAAATATTAATTAATAAATTAAAATATATTAATATATATATATATATATATATATTAGTATTTTGATCCTTAAATTACACCTTATTTTTAAAACTTAAAATATATTTATTATATTATTTTAAGTTTATAAAATTTAATATAAGTATATTATTTTGTAAAATCAATTAATAATATTTTTTTATTTTTATAATAAGAAGATATTTAATTTATCTATATATTTAATTTAAGAGTTTATCGTCTATTGCGTATAAGTTTTTTAACTAATTGTGGTTATTTATAATTTTAATTTGAAACTCTTAAATTTTTTTAAAGACAAAAAAAATATTTAATCAAATAAAAATATATGAATAGTGCAATGACTAAAGCAAAAAAAAAAATATTGTTATAATAAACTATACATTTTATTAAAATAAATAGTACTAATATTGAATTATGTAATTAGCATAAAATAGAAGAAAGTAATACTAGGTAACAATATCTAATGCAAACGTTTTCGTAAATAGTAGTTTTAAACTTTTGTCCATGAGTTTATGTTGGTTTTTGTTTTGTTAAAAGATATATATAGAAATTGAAAAAAATAATAATAAATATTTTTAAATTTATATTTAAGTTTTGAATAATTAATGTGAAAAAAATGATATATAGATTTAAAAAGTCATTTTTATCAATTTATAAATAATAGATTTTGTAAAAATATAAAACATAAAACCATGCCCAAAAATATAGAGTGGGGTTTCTAAAAATAAAAGGATATATAAAAATATATGTAAAGTAGATTCGTTAAAAATACAAAATGAGTGAATAAATATATTAATCTAATGTGTATTGTTAAACTCATTTAATCAATGCATTGACAAATCTGTCTAATATGTGTTGTTAGACTCGTGTATATATGGACACACTCATTTAATGTGTATTGTTAGACTCTTCTAATCTGTTTATGGACAAATTCGTTTAATATATATGACAAGACTTATCTAATCATAGAATGGATAGAGTCGTCTAATGTGTATTAATAAACTAATCTAATATGTATATGAACATATTCGTCCAATGTATATTACAAAAATCATCTAATCGGTGTATGGAAAAACTCCTGTAACGTGTGTTGCAAGACTCTTCTTATTAGTGTATGGACATTCTTGTCTAATGTATATTATAATACTCATTTAATCAATTTATAGAATGAATCATGTAATGTAATGTTGTTATACTTATTTAATCAGTGTATGAACAAACTCATCTAAGGTGTATTGTTAGACTCGTCTAGTGTCTTTCATTATACTCATTTAATCAGTGTATGAACAGACTCGTCTAATGTGTATTCCAAGATTCATCTAATCAGTGAATGAATAGATTTGCCTAATATGTACTAATGCACTCATATAATTTGTGTATGTAAAGACTTGTCTAATGTATATTGTTAGAGTTGTCTAATCGATATATGAACGACTCATCTCATGTGTATTGTTAGACCCATCTAATCAATACAATAGACTTGTTTGATATTTTTTCTTTACTCATCTAGTCAATGTATTTCGTAACTTGTCTAATAGTTTGTATTATACTCGTCTAATCAACATATGGAATGGTTTGTCTAATATTTTTTGTTATACTTATCTAATTAGTGTATGGACAGTTTTGTGTAATGTGTATTATTAGATTCGTGTAAGTTTTTTGCTATATTCGTCTAATCAATATGTGAAAAGACTCGTTTGATGTGTAATGCTAGAGTCATTTAATCAATACATCGATAAACTTGTCTAACATGTATTTCTAGGCTTGTCTAATTGGACACACTCATACGGCGTGTATTGTTAGACTCGTCGAATCATTGTATACTCAGGCTCATGTAATGAGTATTGCAAATCTTGTCTAATTGGTGAGTAGACAAACTCGTATAATAATGTATTTTAATAGACTCGTCTAATTTGTATATGGACAAACTTGTCTAATGTATATTGCTAAATTCGTCTAATCAATTTATAGACATACTCATGTAACGTTTGTTACTAGATTCATTTAATTAGTGTATGGAAAGAGTCATCTAGCTAATGTATGTGTAGACTTGTTTAATGTGTATTGCAAAACTCGTTTAATCAGTGAATGAACAAACTCGTCTAATGTGTATTAATAAATCCGTATAATTTATGTATGGACAGACTTGTGAAATTAATATTGTCATACTCGTGTTATTAATGTATGGACAAAATCGTCTAGTATTTGTTTATAGACTCGTCTAAATAGTGTATGGTCAAACTCGTCTAATGGGTATTCCTAGACTCGTCTAATCAATGTGTGGAATGATTCGTCTAATGTTTTTTACTATACTCGTTTAGTGATTGTGTGGACAAATTCATCTAATGTATATTGTTAAACTTATCTAATCAATACCTCGACAAACTCATTTAATTGTTTTGTTCAACAACAAAAATATTTATATTATAATTTAATATTAAAAAGATAAATATAGTTTTTTGTTGACAACTTTTTGTAAGACAATTGTAAAGACCTAGAAAATGGTATTTTAGAAGTGATAGTAGTTTAAAAATAGTGAGACTCAATTATTTTAATAGTAAATAGTTTTTAATATTAATAGTTTCGTTATGAACAAGTTTCATTATTTTAAAATGCATCATCTCTCTAAAAGCCTCTTTTATAGTCTGATTAAAGAACAAAAACCCTAAGATTGATCTTGGTGGTGAGCTCTTCAATTTGGACCAATTAGTTTATCAAATAGAGTGAGTTGGTTTTTTGCTCCTCTCTTTGGTCAATTTCATTTTCCTTGCATGCTAGCCCTCTATGTTTTGCATGTGCCATTTGAGTCATCTATAAGACTCTCTACTGATCAGTGGTCCTAGCAGTGTACCCTAATTATGTTTCTGTTGTTCCTAGGAGAATATATGACTTCCTATGCATTTATACATCTGTCATGGAAGTGATATTGGCTTCACAAGTTGAGTTTCTAGTCCATTTTAGAGGTTTTAGGTGTTGGGAATTGAAAGTATGATAGTTGAGATGAAACTGAGGTATTTGGGTATGTTATCTAGTGTATTAAGATTTGTTCATGCTGCTATATTGCTGATATTGAGTATTGCAAGAGATAAAATTGAGTTTAGGCACTTTTGAGTTGTTGAGTTGGTTTGGTACATCTAATTCATATCCAAATGAGCAATGCAATACTCTACTTTCATAGTAGTTAGATTTTCATCTCATATACTTATTGATTATCATTATATAACTTTTATTTAGTAGTTTTACCCTATTAAATGGAATTTTACAACGAAATTATTATATGATAATTATTTTAATTGAAGTGTAAACAATTTCTATTATTATACATCGTGTATATATATTATTTTTTAAATAATATTATTTTAAGACATAAGAATAAAATATATTTTTCTGTTTTATTTTATTAAATGACAAAATAATTAAAAATTACAAAAGAATAAAATTTAAAAATGAAAAAATGGTATGAAAAAATAATTAATACTTTAAATATAAGTTTTATCTTATCTAATTTTTTTTATACTCGCATAATATTTGTTGCTAATTTTGTTAATCAATGTAGAGATAATATACATTCTTAGACTCATCTAATAAAAAAAATACATTAAAATAATTAATTTGTTAATTTTTATTTTTGATCTCATCACATTATAAGTTAAGATAATTTAAAGTTGAAAGTAGTAAAAAATGAATTTAAAACAAAATTTATAACATTAAAAAGTTTAATTTTTCTATTATAAATATATATTTTAAATCTTTTGAAATGAATGATTAAGAACCATATTTTAATTTATTTTATTAAAAAATAATTATTTAAAACATTATATAAAGTTTTGTGTATATAAATGAATCAGGTTAACTTTTTATTAAATAATATCAATTTAATTATTATATAATTAAATATGGAGATTATTCAACGGGTTAAATATGTTTTTAGTCCCTATACTTTGGGGCGATTTTGGGTTTAGTCCCTCTTTCAAACTAAGGTACAATTTAGTCCTTCAACTTTAGAAAACTCTAGTTTTAGTCTTTTTTACCAAATTTTTTTAACTTTATTTGTTGTTTCAAGCACGTTTCATTATAGCATTTGGATTGTTTACACTGTTTGACACATTTTTGCTTCAATGTTAAATGAGAAACGCGTTTGAAACAGCAAATAAAGTTTAAAAAAAATTGGTAAAAAGGACTAAAACCAGAGTTTTTTTAAAGTTGAAGGACTAAATTGTACCTTAGTTTGAAAGAGGGACTAAACCCAAAATCGCCCCAAAGTATAGGGACTAAAAACATATTTAACCCATTATTCAACTATAAAAATATTTATATAATAATTTAATATAAAAATGATAAATATAACTTTTTATTAACAATTTTTTGTGAGATGAAATTATTATATCACTCGCCTTAAGCCAAGGTAAAGTCCCTAGACTAGGAACTCCTACTATTCTCACGACATGCCTCAGCCTTCTTTACTTGAGAATGAATGGCCATTAGAATGTCAGGATGAACTCCAAGACTGAGCTTCCCATATTCATACTTACAATACTTGAAACCACAACTGAGAAGTTCCTCCTTGGAACTCTCTTCCATACCTTTGAAATCATTGAGATCACTTCACATTGGCATAGTACACCAATACATGAGATTACTAATCATACATTAAAGAAATAAAAACACTCATACAGGTCATCAGAAATCACACAATAACATAATTTCTTCATGGCATCATGATACTCACATTTAGGTAAGCAAAACAGCTTTGAAACCCTCACCAACAGCTTCAGAAGGGTCCAAAACCCCTAAAACGGCATAAAGAACGTCTAAACCTGATACCGAAAACCCCGAAAACCACCAAAAATAGCCCTGAATGATTTTCAGACTGGAATTATCGATTATCAAGTGAGATAATCGATTATTTTTATTAGTTTTTGATAAAAACCTGTTTTTTCTGGTTTTGGTGCATCTTAGACATATCCAAATGATCAATTTAGAATATTTAACACTAATATTGATACGAAAACATTTTTATAAATGAAAGTAGAGTATTGCATTGCTCATTTGGATATGAATTAGATGTACCAAACCAACTCAACAATTCAAAAGTGCCTAAACTCAATTTTATCTCTTGCAATACTCAATATCAGTAATATAGCAGCATGAACAAATCTTAATACACTAGATAACATACCCAAATACCTCAGTTTCATCTCAATTATCATACTTTCAATTCCCCCAACACCTAAAACCTCTAAAATGGACTAGAAACTCAACTTATGAAGCCAATATCACTTCCATGACAGATTTTACTAATTTTAGTACCTAGACAAGTCCTATTAGGTATAATGACAGACCTCTAACCTTCCAAAATAGTTTATACTCACTACCTCAAAATCTCACTACTCAAAACTCCCTCTTTACACCAAAAACACTTGAAAACTTCACATATACACTCTTCCTTTGCTACATAACAGTTTTCAACCATCTAACCTTCCTAACAAGTCTCGATTTACCTCATGACAACACCTAGACAATAGTTTCCTCACATCAGCCGCAAATTTTCAAACTCACACAAACAAACCCCCGTTTTAGGCATAAAACCAAATTTCACCATTTCTCATCACAATCATTTTGAATTCAGTTTCAAACAGTAGCACAACTTCATTACACATATTCATAACTGCATAGCACACCAATTTCACATTATTACAATCACAAAGACTTCGTTATACCAACTATCATTATTTATACCTATCAAATTCTATATTAACATCACAATTTCATCCAATACATCATATTATTCTCATAGATTCTATTTTAATATAAACAAACATAATTTAATACAAATCCAGCTTCCCTTATCTTATAGGACCACGACTCAACTCAACGAACATTTCGTTGATTGCTTGAAACACAAGGAAACTCTAAACGAACCTATATAACACCGAATGATGGTCGGACAGAGTCCTTAGGACCTCAATTTAACCAAAAATAGAAGGGAAAACTGAAAAGCCACATGCAAAGGAGGATTCTTGGACAAAATCACAGATTGAAATCTAACATAAATTGGGATAGAAAGTTACTTGCTCTATGGCAAAAATTGATCGACTAAAAATGTAGACCTCGTCGCCGTGATCGATTAGACACCTCCTGATCGTCAAAGAGATGACTCAATAGTCAAAACTCTTACAGAAAAGATAGAAAATTCTAGAAAAGTGGTTTCTAGATAATACGTTTTTAAAATAATAAAACTTGTTTATAACAAAACTATTTATAACTAAACCATTTAATATTAAAATAACCGAGTCTCACTATTTTTAAACTATCATCAGTTCTAAAATATCATTTTATAGAGTCTTACACACTTGCTTACAAATTAAAAATTATATTTATTATTATTTATTTACGTACGGTATGATATTGTAGTCGAGCGGTTACATATTATTACCGACCAGTCTGGTCAAGGTCTGCGCTTGTCAGAACAAACTAAAAGAAGTTGGGCCGCAATTAAGCCAGCGTTTACATAATTGGGCTAACAGTCCAACAAAGAGCAGAGCAAATCAAGAATATCTGATTGAAGATATGAAAGATATCTAACTATATAGATGAGCAAATTATAATCAACCAACCAGATTTTTAGGTAAGATCATTAATATTTTATTTTGTTTATATTTTGAGGGGCTTATGTTAGTTTAAGGTCCATAACACAAATTATAAATAGAGAGCCAAGGCTACAAGCCATGTATGTTCTACTCACATTCTACAAAAACCCTATTCACTACTCTCATATATTCATAATTATTGAATTAAGAACCGAGGTTCTTCTACCACACGCCTAACTTGAGCGTCGGAGTGTCATTGCAGATACCTCCCCCCCTCGGTCAAAGGTTGAAGTCTGCCGAATGGTCAAGGTTGAAGGGAAGCGAGCGGTCAAGAACTAGGAAGAGCGAGCGATCAAGTCAATCCAGGCATCAGAAAGTGACAAAGCCGCGTCCGCCAGGTCAGTCTCGGTCCCACAAATTTTATACCGAAACATTTTGGCACCCACCATGGGGCCCAAAGATTTGAAGACTCCCAATGGTGACCACAAGGAACATGGAAAAGAACAGCACCAGAGACCTAATCAGAGAACTTCAAGCCCAGATAGAAGCACAGGAAGCTCAAATGGAGGCACAAGCTCAAACCATACGAGAGCAGCAAGAACTTCAACCAAAACAGGCAGAAGAAATCGCAACTTTGAGGGGGCAACGACCCCCACCTGAGATGTCCGCCTCCAACAAAGGCAATGAGGGTAGTCGGAATGGAGGGCGAACCGCTCATACCGAGCCTATGCCCCTTCAAACCATTTGACCTCCCAATTTGCTACCATTCACTGAAGCCGTTATGTCCAATGCCCGAGCGACCTCCTCCGGCGGTGGAAATATTTGATGGCTCCACGGATCCGTATAATCACATCTAAAACTTCATTGATTCAATGGCTTTCTACACCAATAGTGATCCGGTCAAATGTAGGGCCTTTTCCCTATCTTTGAAGGATGAAGCATTAGAGTGGTACCACACCCTTCACGCAAACTCGGTGGATTGCTTCACTACTGCAACCACATTCTTCAAGAGACAATATGTTGCCAACCGAAGGCAGGAGGTAACTCCGACTAAGCTGATAAAAATCAAGCAGGAGAAAGATGAAACCCTAAGGACGTTCACGCAAAGATATAATGAAGCGGCATGACGTGTGAAAGACGTGAATCACACGTTCATAATCAACAACTTGCCCAACTGTCTGAAACCAGGTTATGTCATCGAACATCTGTATGCCGAACCACTCAAAACAATGGAAGAGCTTCAGGAAAAGATGATCAAGTTCATCCGTATGGAGGACCATAGAAATTCAAAGAAAAAACAACAAGAGACCCCCGCGAACGGGAATAAGAAGGAGGAAAAACGACCTCCTAATGGCAACCAGGGAGGCATACCTTTTCGAAAAGTGGGGACCTAGATATGAGCATTATATGGCTCTTAACACGCCACGCGCAAAAGTATTTGAGGAAGCCCTGCATGTTGAACTCCTCATGACCCGAAAGAGGCCTTCACCTAGAAACGTCGACGAGGCTAAAATTACCATTTCCATGAAAATCATGGCCACAACACGGAGGTTTGCGGCCAACTAAAAGATGAGATCGAAAGACTTTTCCGAGTGGGTTATCTTCAGAAATATGTAAAATAAGAAGCAGCCTAGGCGAGAAGTCCTCTTAGAAGGGAAATTTCTCAAAGAAGTTCTAAACGCTCACACTATAGGGACGATCGGTACAGATGGCAGTCCCGAAGCCGCACCCACGAGCATGAATGAGACAAACCAATCTAAGGGAGGATTGATACCATATCAGGAGGCTTCGCCGGAGGAGGACCCTCATCCTCCGCTCGCAAAAGACACCTGAGGAACTTGGAAAGTCTACACGCAATAAACTGGCAACTATTGTCCATGATATGCTTAATTCCTAAGCCTTTCAGGAAGTCTTCTAGTTTCCGACCGTTGTTAGTGATTATCTTCTAGGGCATGCCGAACAGACATACCAAATGCCAGATGAACTTTTGCACGCGTTGGGCGTTGATGACTGCTAGTGCTTCGACCTTGATCCATTTTGTGAAATAATTGATCGCGACAAGAAGGAACTTACACTGCGATTTGTCGACCGGTAGTGATCCCACAATGTCCATTCCCCATTGTGCGAACAGCCACGGAGGAGAGCTCGATCAACATCCTGTATTGAGCCACATTCTTAAAGATGGACCTCTCCGAGGACATCATAGGCTCGTTTAATGAGCAGATCGTAGGGTTCACAGGAGAAAGAGTCGATACGCGGGGATACCTTGACCTCAGAACCCGGTTGGAAAGATGCAAAGAGTCCAAAGAGATGAGAATAAGGTTCTTGTTGGTGGAGGCTAACACCTCCTACAATGCCTTCCTCGGGTGACCTTGCTTAAATGCATTTGGAGCCATCGTATCCACCCCCCACTTAACAATGAAGTTCCCATCAGAAAGGGGTGTTATTTGCACAATGAGAGCCGATCAGAGAACCGCGCGGCAATGCTACGTTGTCGGTGCAAAAGTTGCGCCCTACGTCCCGCATAGGAAGTCCAGGGAAGCAGAAATAGCGAGAGTCAACCTAGACCCTAGAACCAATACAGACGATCGTATCCAATCGTAGGGGGAGGTGAAACCATTCGTATTGGGAAAGGAAGAGACCCAAACAACCATCATTGGGGTCGGCTTGGAGTCGAGCGATGAGCATAATTTGGCCGAACTGTTGAAAGCCAATGCCGACCTATTCGCTTGGGGAGCTGCGGACATGTTAGGAATCCATCCGAGCGTCATAACGCACAAACTGTCTATATTCAAATAGTCAAGACCAGTTGCACAGAAGAAGCGAAGATTTGGGGAAGAAAAAATGGAAGCCGTAAAAATGGAGGTTACTAAACTGCTCAAAGCTAAATTCATCAGGGAAATAACCTACACAACATGGCTGGCGAACGTGGTCATGGTGAAAAATCGAACAGTCAGTGGAGAATGTATGTTGACTTCATTGATCTCAACAAAGCATGCCCAAAGGATTCTTACCCCCTCCCGAGTATTGACCGGTTGGTAGACAGGGCCTTGAGGCACGTCGTGCTAAGTTTTTTGGACGCGTATTCGAGATATAACCAAATCCCGATGTATGTACCCAATCAAGAAAAAACAACTTTCATAATCAAGCACACAAATTACTGCTACGAAGTCATGCAATTCGGATTGAAGAATGCAGGAGCTACCTATCAGCGTCTCATGGACAAAATTTTCCATCATCAAATTAGAAAGAGCATGGAAGTATATGTCGACGACATGGTCGTATGAAACCAGTCACACGAACAACATCTAAAAGACTTAGCTAAAGTGTTCCAACAAATAACACGCTACAACATGAGGTTGAACCCGACGAAGTGCACTTTCAGGGTTCCAGCCGGAAAGTTCTTGGGATTCATGTTAACTTGCAGGGGAATCGAAGCAAATCCCGACAAGTGTCGAGCGATGCTGGAGATGAAGACTCCCACCAAATTGAAGGAGGTGAAACACCTAATGGGATGACTCACAGTTTTGTCACGCTTCATCCTGAAACTAACGGAACACATAAGGCCCATTCTGAAGAATATGAAGAAAGGTGTCCCTTGACACTAGGACAATTAGTGTGAAGCAGCTTTCACAACAATCAAAGACATTCTCACTAGCCCTCCGATCATGGCCTGCCCAACGGTAGGATTCGACTTACAGCTACACATGGCTACATCTAATAGCTCGGTGCGCGCTGCTCTTATCCAGAAAAGTCCAGATTTTAAATTAATCTATTTTGTTAGCAAAACTTTGCAGGGGGCAGAAGAATGGTATTCGCATATTGAGAAGGTGGTGTTAGCCTTCCTGATAGCGGCACGACGTCTTCGACCATATTTTCATAGCCACCAGGTGGTGGTGCGCACGAACCATCCGGTCTCAAAGGTCCTCAGAAAGCCTGACCTGACAGGCAGAATGGTCGCTTGGTTTGTAGAACTCTCTGAATTCGGCTTGGCTTTTGAACCACGAGGATCTGTTAAAGGTCAGCACCTAACAGATTTTGCAGCTGAACTACCATCCTCGACGGACGAACCACTTCAAAAATGGCACCTAAGTGTAGACGGCTCCTCAGACAAAAGAGGTGGGGGAGCCGGCATAGTCCTCGAAGGACCGAACAACGTCATTGTTGAACAAGCCGTGGCCTTTCAATTTCAAACCAGCAACAACCAAGCGGAGTACGAAGCTTTAATTGTGGGGTTAATTCTTGCCAAAGAATTAGAAGCTGGTCATTTGGAGTGCCAAATGGATTCTCAGTTGGTGGTCGGTCACATGAATGGATCACACTCGGGAAAACGAACACTTAGGGCCAAAATATTACGAGCAGGATATTATTGGCCGACCATGGAACGGGACTGTGAGACGTTCGTCAAAAGGTGCATATCTTGTCAAGCGCACGATAATGACTTTTGAATCCCTCCTGAGGTAGTACACAACCTGGTCTCTCTGTGGCCGTTCACACAATGGGGAATGGACATTGTAGGACCACTACCTGTCAGCAAATCACAGTGTAAGTTCCTTCTTGTCGCGATCGATTATTTCATAAAATGGATCGCGATAGAAGCACTAGCAGTCATCAGCACCCAATGCGTGCAAAAGTTCATCTGGCATTTGGTATGTCGGTTCGTCATACCCTAGAAGATAATCATTGACAACGGTCGGAAACAAGAAGACTTCCTGAAAGGCTTAGGAATTAAGCATATCACTAGCTAGGTGGAACACCCACAAACGAATGGGCAGGCTGAAGCTGCCAACAAAGCCATAATAATGGAGTTAAAGAAGCGTCTCGGAGAAGCTAAAGGTTTATGGGTAGAAGAGTTGCATGAAGTGTTGTAGGCCTATAGGTGCACCCCTCATGGATCAACTAGAGAAACCCCTTTCAACCTTACGTATGGAACGGACGCGATGTTGCGAGTCGAAGTGGGGTAACCATCCTTGAGGCGAGACATGCAAGACGTAAATCTCAATGACGAATAGCTACGGATGAACCTCGACGCCTTACCCGAACGTCGCGAAGTTGCTGCAATACAAGCGGTAGCCTAGAAACGATTGATTGCTCAACGATATACACCAAGCTCAAACCCAGAAACTTCAAGGAGGGATACCTCGTATGGCGTAAAAGAGGAGAAGCTCGAAAAAATTGAGCTCATGGCAAGCTGGCAGAATTTGGGAAGGACACTTCCACATCTCGGAAGACTTGACAAACGGAGCTTACCGCCTTGAATTCCTCGATGGACAGTCCATTCCAAACACTTGGAACGCAACACATCTTAAATTTTATTATAGTTAAACTTATTCAACGTCATTATTTTTCGAACATTGCCCCTTTATTTACGATGTTTTGTCAGTCATTACACTATTTCTAAAGACAAATGCCAGTAGGCTATTTTCAGGTCACTCACCATGAAAAAGATCATGTATGTTCATTTACTAACGATGCAGATAACCACATCTCATGCGAACAACAATGAACGAAAGACAGAACGTTGTCCAAGGGGATCCGTCCCCTAGGGCCAACGAGCCCTCCAAGGGCCAACGAGTCCTTCAAGGGTCAACGCACCCATCAGGGGATCCGTTTCCTAGGGCTAACGAGCCCATCAGAGGGTCCGTCCTCTAAAGGCAAAAAGATCGAGCGCTTAATGCCCGAACACGATTACTCGAAGGGGATGCGCCCTAAGCGAATTACTTATCGACCGAACGATCATGGCGCACGAAAACAAACAACTTTATAAAAGTAAGCTCAACTGATTACTTATAAACCACATCAGAATACTTTTTCTTTCCTTTAAAACAGGGAACATGCATGCCAACAAAGGCAATGATCTAACATGTGTCCACATCATTCAACGTCAAATGATTATGAGATTGCTAGCAACAAATCATCAAGCACTAAAAGCCCAAAGATAAAAATGCCAAAAGCAAGAGCATCAAATGATTAAAAGTTCAAAGGCCAAAAGCATTGAAAGTGAATGTGTCAAACATTGAAAACTTAGAAGATAAAAGGTAAAAGTGTCAAGCGTCAAAAAGCGATACACACCATTCAAAAAGTATCAGAACACCACAAAACATCAAAACATTAAGAAACTATTCTATCCTACATGAACAATGTGGGCATCATTAACAGCGGGGACCACTAGATCTCCCTCTGCTAGCTCAGTAGGAACAGTTGCATCATAAGCTTCTCCGCAGATTCGTCATCCGGAAACGTACCAGCGGGGATAACCCCTATTGCTACCAGCTCATCCTGGTAAACATCTTTCCGCAGGTCAAAGTTGACACCATCAATGCACACATTAAGAAAATAAGACCCTTGTCTCAAAGCCTTCTTGAAACCTCGAGTGTGCTCCAAGACGATGGCATCAGTCATCTCTTCATGCAGCTCTTTATCTTTAGCAACGGTCTGACGCAAAGCATCTCTCTCCATAGTCAGCACTGCTATAGTCTTCTTCGAAGACTCCAAGTCGAAAGCAAGCTGATCCTTTGCCTATTTCATCTCAGTGCCGACAATCTATAGGTTTTGCATTATCACACGGCTATCATCTATCATCTTCTCAACCTCCTTATGCTTTTGCTCACATTGAGAGTGAGCGGCAGTAACCTCCTTCACATGTGCCCTCAACCGCTCCAGTTCAGTAACCAAACTACCTCTATTAGAGGCATAAGCCAAGGTCCAAGCAGTTGTCGTCGTTCGGCAAGCCAACTCCAAACAGTCCTCGGCCATCTTCTGTTCAGAGGTACCAGTAATAACCTTTTGCTCAGCCGCATCAAAATGAAAGTCGATTTTGTGACCGAGATTGAAAGCTGGATCCCATATACCACCAGGAATGGGGCGGTCGGCTTGGGGGTCGATCAACTCCTTAGTACCTTTCCCCTTCTAGGACACATTCAAATTCCCTGAGGGCTGGCTAACCTTACGTTTTCTGGAGAGGGCCACCTTGGGAGAAGGCGGTCGTGTGTCATCAACCCGGATAAGGATCTTTTCAAAGGTCGGAATTGAGGCACCGCTCGGCCCACCTCTCGAAGATCCTCTTTGTTGTTTCTTGGCGTCAGCAATACCAAACCAATCGCGCACTTGCCTCTTTCCCATGATAGCTACAGGCCACAAACAACTCAACAAGTTAAGTATGATCATACAAAAATCGAAAAGATCAATGAGAAAACATACCAAAAACCTTCGAGTTAACATAATCATGCTCAAGGCAGTTGATAATCTTCCTTGAAGAAAAGGGGCGAGTGATAACGGTCTAAAAACCCTTATTTTCATGCTTATATTGATATCAAAATACACCCTTTATGGCTTAGAATGGGCTTCGAATCAAGTAAAACTCTTAAGTTGAGTCATTTGAGAATCAAAAGTAGATTTTAGAGATATTATGCTTGTTTGACATTGTTTTGCAGGGTTTTGATGAGAATTAAGGATGGAATTGAAGAAGGAAGGTCTTAGACTCAAGGAAGAAGAAGAAAAATGAAGAAAAGAAGAGTCTATGCACCGTTCAGCATCAAAATGCACCGTTCAGCGCCATTATTCGAGGGAAAACCACTGTCTGGCGCCCAAGCGGTGACGCTGAGCGTCCAGAGCGATTAGAGGCAAATCGCTCAGCGGTGACCGCTGAGCGGTGGTGCAGCTTGAGGGAAACCGCTGAGTGGTAAAATTGGACGCTGAGCGGTTGTCTGCTAGGCTTGAGCCTAAATTCTGTTACTTTTCTGTGCTATATATAGTCCCAGTGCGATTTGAGAATTATTCTTTTGGCAGAAGAGGACGTCCAGAGCTATTCTATACTCCTTGGAGAAGATTTCTTGGATGCTTAGGCTCCATTTTATCCAATCTAGGGTTTGTTTTTCCATTCTTTCATTGTATTTCATCTAGTTTCACCATGTCAATGGTGAACTAAACCCTTTGTTGTAAGGAAACAATGTAATCTTTTGAAACTCTCTTATATTGAAATTCTTATTTTATTCATATGCTTGCATATGCTGTTATTATCAATTGTTGGGTTCTTTATCTATGCTTAAAGCTATTATCATTTAACTCATTTGATATATAGATGTTTGCCTTTGTCGATACGGGGATGTACGGAGAAGTCATGAACTGATAAGGAATTCCTTGATCAACAAATACCACCTAGGGATAGGGGGGTAGGACGATCAATTGTATTTTGCTTCTGTGGTACTTGCACTGCTAGTTACTAGGGGAGACTAGGAATCTTAAGCCAGTAATTAGTAGTAGGCTTTTCTCGCCAAGGGATCGGGTTTAGGGTAGACTAAGAAAGTTTGCATAACAATTAGATAATAAAGCGAATTTAATAAGAGTAGATATAAGAGAGTGGATAAGATGAAATTGTAAACCCTAACAACTCCATTCATCCATACATTTTTCTTGCCAATTGAATCAACTGCATTTGCATGTTTATTTTTGTTTTTGCATTCAAACTACAAATAAATTTTCTTTACAAGTCTTACAATATTGATTTACATGAAAGATAAGGCCTTTGAGTCTTTGGGAGAATGATATTAGGTCTACCAATTATATTACTTGATACGATCTGGTACACTTGCCAGGGGTTTAACAGCGAGGTAAAACAACTAACACACTTAGAGCCTCCAACTCGGCGTCGGTCATCTCTTCTTTGGACCAAGAGGTCAGCTTGAGGGGATTCTGGGTCCAATACAAGGGAAACCTAGAACTGTCGTCTTCATTAAAGAAGAAAGGGCGACCAGACTCAGTAATAGAAACTTTAAAAAATTGGTTTTTGAAACCTTTAAAGGACTGGGCATATAGCCTCAAAATCGCGTTTCCGGGTTCGGAACTCCGTGAAACCCAACCCCTCTTGGCAATAGGACGGGTTCTAAAAAAGTGAAGAAACAAGGCAACCGTTGGCCTAATGGCCAAGGCTTGGCACATAACAGCGAATGCCTGAATGTACCCCCAACTATTTGGATGAAGTTGTGTGGGGGCAACTTTAAGGTTCTCAAAACATCCATTTGGAAACGCTAAAAGGAAGCCTAAGATACATATCATAAAAAAGACAAGAATAAATATAGAAGAAATCCTCTTTGGAGCTCTCTCTACCATGGAAGACTCTCTCACTCTCCCCGCAAGCAATCAATTTCACGTAAGAACTATAACCTAGGGTTCTAAGAAAGCAATTATCATTCGCCCAATCCAACAAAAGAATTTTACTAGTAAAAGCACTGGGAAATTCACTTGCGTCTCAAGAGGACCATTCATAAATACTAGAAGATGAAGAGGTGAGATTTTTGGGATCCTCAACTATAGTGCCACAATAGACAAAGGCGTTTCCACCGCTGAGCACGGTGGAAATGCCACACTGAACCATAGTTTGAGAACCCTCCGGTGCACCAACATTGTCGTCGCGCCCCCTTTCTTCGACAGATAATGGAGAACAATCTGAAGAAATGGAAGGATCCATAGTTACCTGTTAGAAAATAATAGAGGAATTGCTGGAGAAGAAGAAGTGTGAATGCTTGTGGAAAGACGAAGAAGAAGAAAAAGCGCAGAAATGACGGTTGAACAAACCAGGATTTTTCGAAAATCCTTTCGCATTAATGAGGGGAAAACTGACGTAACCACCAACAATCTACACCGTAAGATCAAAAAGATCCAACGGCCCTGCTTTCAAGACTCTGCAACTACCCTAGAGGCGGGAAAAACTAAATGATTACATGGAAATGAGGTGGTACCACAAAACGGTGCGCAACGCGAAGATCCTCACAATAAAAAACCACTTAAAGTCCTACAGTTAACCTAACCAACCAAGTCGAACGGTTAACTCGGACTTGGGGGCCATTATGTACGATATGATATTGTAGCCGAGCGGTTACATATTATTACCGATCAGTCTGGTCAAGGTTTGCGCTTGTCAGAACAAACTAAAAGAAGTTGGGTCGCAATTGGGCCTGTTTTTGCATAATTGGGCTAACAATCCAACAAAGAGCATAGCAAATCAAGAATATCTTATTGAAGATATGAAAGATATCTAAATATATAGATGAGCAAATTATAATCAACCAACCAAATTTTTAGGTAAGATCGTTAATATTTTATTCTGGGTTTAATAGATTCGGAGGTCCCTATTTGTACAGTTTTCGTCAATTAGGTCCCTCTATTTTCAAGTAGCTCGATTTGATCCGTATTTATGAAAAATTGAAACAATAAAGTCTGTGCCATTAAATTCTCTGAACGACGTAAAAAATGTTGCCTAAGGTGGACTTAAATGATTTTTTAATTTAAAAAAATTTAAAAAAAGTCCCTACCACATTACCACCCTGACACATCATCATCATCACCTTAATTTCTCTCTAAGAACCCTAGTCGCTGCATCATCCAACACGGTCATTGTCATCCTCGTCAGCAGTCGTCCTCTCCAACGCATCATCAACGCCCAAGCCGCTATCGTAGAACCACCATCTCGCACCTTCATCTTCTCCAACAAAACCACAACAGCGCCGCCACATCACTTTGTCACCACGACCCAAAATCGCGCAAGCTTCGAGCCTCACTCACGTAGACCATCATCGCGCAACCACCCTTGTCGCCAGCAGCGTCACCAACCTCCATTCGTCTCACGCAACAAGCACCCAATCTCTACCGTAGCAGCCACCTCTCCATAGAAGGTGGATGAATTCGATGCTCGATGAATCCGACGAGCCCTTCAAGCGCCACGTCTCTCATGTAAGCCAGATCGGACCTCGAAACTCGAACCCGCGTTCCGAAGCATCCATTCGCGGGCAAGCACGGAGGCGTTGAAGCACAGCGACGTGAATCGTGCGTCGTCCAGATGAAGGTCTGAAAGGGACGCGTCGATCGCCTCCACAGTAAGGTGGGGAGAGGATTCGGCGATGGGAAGAGCGATGGTGGGGGTGAGGTCGGGGTGGCAAGAATCGCCATCAAAGAGGAGCTTGAGGGAGTAAGGAGTGGGGTGTGGGGAGCTGGTTAAGGTTTGGAGGATGTGGGAAACGGTGTCGGTCGTTTTGATGGAAAAGGTGGAGGCGCCTCCTAATTTTCAGATTTTCATAAGCATTTTTTTCTCTTTTACAAGGATAGTTTTTTGCCACAAAATATTAAGTCCACCTATTAACATCTATTAACATCGGTATGTGCCACATCCCATTAAAATGCCACTTCATCTAGCCACCACGCAAAAGTTTTAACGCCGTCTACAGAATTTAACGGTAAAGACTTTAATCATTCATTTTTTTATAAATAGAGACTCAATTGAGTATTTTCAAAATACGGGGACCTAATTGACGAAAATCTGCACAAATAGGGACCTCTGAATCTATTAAACCTTTATTTTGTTTATATTTTGAGGGGCTTATGTCAATTTAAGGTCCATAACACAAATTATAAATAGAGAGCCAAGGTTACGATTCAGGTATGTTCTACTCACACTCTACAAAAACCCTATTCACTACTCTCCTATATTCAGAATTATTGAATTAAGAACCAAGGTTCTTCTACCACACGATTAACTTGAGCGTCGGAGTGTCATTGTAGGTACCTCCCCCCTCGGTCAAAGGTTGAAGTCTATCGAACGGTCAAGGTTGAAGGGAAACGAGCAGTCAAGAACTAGGAAAAGTGAACGATCAAGTCAATCCAGGCATCAGAAAATGACAAAGCCGCGTCCGCTAGGTCAGTCTCTCGATCTCACAAATTTCATACCAAAACAATTTACAAATATAAATTCTGAAAAAAATTGAAAATTGAAAATGAAAAGGATAAAAACACAAGTTGATTAGATTTTTTCATACCATGGACAATATATAGATATATTATTTAAACACTAAATTTAAGTAGTAACAAAAGCAAGTACGCGATAAACGTGTTCGATTTTTTTACTATGATATTATTAAATTTAATATTTATATTAATTTATAAATTTAATAAAGCTATTATCGTTTTCTATATACTTTGAATACAAAAAATATTAAAGAAAAAATATAAATTACAAATTTTCGTAAAAGTGGGAAAAAACATCTTGAATGTGTGGAAGTATATTAAAGTGAACAGTTATTTCCAGTTAATTAATAACTTATATTTACTGTTTTTTTTTTAATGTTGTATATAAAGTAAGTATAATAACCATTATCATTATATATTTTGATATATAACATTATAGCAGATGTTATAAGCTATTAAGAGTAAAGCTACATAATGTACCATCAAGACAAAATAATGCTTTCAACAAAATATAATGTTTTGATATAATTAGAGAAACTTATGTACTAATTACTCTTATTTTAATTAGTTAAACCAAGTATAAATTAAATTATAAATTAATTGTACCTATATGGTCTAATATATATATATATATATATATGTATGTATGCTAACACAAAAATTACTTATGGATATATTCTCCTTAGCAATTATATACATGCAGAACAATGTCCCTTTGTATCCATAATGGATATATTCTCCAAGTTAAGGGACTCTATGCAATTTCATCAAAACCACTTCATAATCAGAGTGGGTATTTTCTCAAACTCTTATCATCGTTAACAAAAATCAACTCTTTAATTCATATTCATCTGAGGATAAATTCACTTTGCATAAAGATATAAGATAGTCCTCCAATTAAAAATTAACATCAACATCAATTATTTTGTTATTAGAGTGACGATCAAATAAATTAACATGAGAAAGAAGCAAATTGGATAAGTGAGGAAGGTAAATTAAAGTTAAGGTTAAGTAAGTGTTTCTGATTTTTTTTATTTTTTCATTTTAAATTAAAAATAAAATTATTAAAATACCTCTGTATTTAAAATATGTCTCTTTTTTATGAATAAAGATTTTTTTGTTTACTAAAATTTGGTATATACTTTGCTAAAATATACCAACTGAAAAAGAGTTTACATATATTAGCAAACCTCGTGTATATATATATATATATATATATATATATAACTATATATATATATATATATATAACATATGTATATATATATGTATACATATGTATATATATATGTATACATATGTATACAACATATGTATACATATATATACATATGTATATATATATACATATGTATACAACATATGTATACATATATATACATATGTATATATATATATATGTATGTATATATATATATATATATGTATGTATATATATATATATGTATGTATATATATATATATATATATGTATGTATATAGATATATATGTATGTATATATATATATATATGTATGTATATATATATATATATACATATATATATATATATATATGGGGTTTGTTAACGTGCATACATATATATATATATACATACATATATATCTATATACATACATATATATATATATATACATACATATATATATATATACATACATATATATATATATACATATATATATATATATATATATATGGGGTTTGTTAACGTGCGTACGCTGTTTTTTAATTGGTACATTTTAACAATGTGTATTGGATTATAGTACACAAAAATACCCTCATATATTATGGATTTTAAGTTTTAAAGTCAAGGATATTTAAATAATTTTCATTCTCAAAACTTGAAAAAAAAAAACCAAAACCCTTACTCACCTCCCTCATTTCTCTCAACCCTTAAAAAAAATAAGAAACCCCAAACCCTTACTCACCTCTCTCATTTCTCTCAATCATTTCTCTTTCATCTCTCTCACTCCAACCTTTTCTCTATCATCTCTATTGTAGCACCAATTAAAAAAAAAAACCACAAACACTAGCTGTTAAGCAATTTCTTACAAAAAATGATTTTATAATGACATTTCATTTTATAATTTTTGTCTTATCTAATTTTCACAAGCATAATGACATATGAAGGAATTGGTAATTCGCCTGAAAAAAACCAGAAACACTCGCTATTAAACAATTTCTTACAAAAAATGATTTTATAATAAGTTTTCATTTTATAATTTTTGTCTTATCTAATTTTATCTAATTTTCACAAGCATAATGACATCAGAAGGAATTGGTAATTGGCCTGAAGGTTTTTTAAGAGATGATGATTCAACATCTGTAGATGATAAAATTAGAGAGGTTAGTGAAGATGATGAAATTGAAGAAATCTTGAATGAACTTTTGTCTGAAGGCGAATATGTCAATGACTCAACTCTTTACAAAGGTAAATTGTTTAGCGACAAATATTTCTAATTTTTTTTTTCAGGATGATAGAGAAAATGTTGGAGTGAGAGATGAAAGAGAAAGGGTTGAGAGGAATGAGGGAGGTGAGTAAGGGTTTGAGGTTTTTTTTTAGTTTTGAGAATGAAAATTATTTAAGTATCCTTGACTTTAAAACTTAGAATCCATAATATATGAGAGTATTTTTGTCTATTATAATACTGTACACATGCGTTAACAAACTCATATATATATATATATATATATATATATATATATATATATATTACATGAATAATAGCTTTTTTTAATACTTCCAATGAAAATTATATTTAAAAGTCTTCTTATTTAAAAGTGTTAATGCAAATTTTTAAAAGCTTTTTTATTTCAATAATGAGAAAAAAAATATTTTGAAGAAAAAGAAAAAAATCTAATCAACACCTTACTTGAATCAAAGTTCTTTTCACCTTTACTTTTCTTTTTTCAATTTTGGAGAAATATTCTTTTTTAACATTCTAGGAACAAAGATATTTTTGTAATCATTAAGGTCTTATCGGTGTAATTATTTGATATTTATTTCCCTTCACAAATCGTTGTTTTCCTTTTGTCGTTGTTGTTTTGAAATTAGAGACTTCGAACATTTAATTATGTTGTCTTTAGGTTTTGGAATGATATTTAGTTTTATTTAACGGAAGGATGATAATAAATATATATGCCACGGAATGACCAATAATTAAATATCAAATCTCACAAATAACATAGAATATTGTAAACATAAAAACATCTATTACTCAAACAAGAGGGATAAACAGTATTTCCCAATCTCAATAAGCAACCATAGCAATTGGATGAAACACCGCATAAACGGAATTAACAAAATATGAATGCTAATCCAAATCGATAAAGTATTAATAAAAGTTTAATTACAGGAACAAAACATTAAAATGTAAAAATAATAATAAGAAAACTAATACATTAATGATTAGGCAGCGGCCTTCTGGTAGACATAAGTTAGACCGCACTTTCCGCAATAGTGACGATCAAAATGATTGGCCATGAAGGTTCCTGCGCCGCACTCGGAGTTGGGGCACTCCTTGCGGAGCCTCTGCACCTTGCCGGAGTCGTCCACCTTATAGAATTGCAAGACAGAGAGCTTCACCTTTTTATGCTTGTGTTTGATTTTCTTAGGTTTCGTATAAGTCTTCTTTTTGCGCTTCTTGGCACCACCGCGGAGACGGAGGACGAGGTGGAGAGTGGACTCTTTCTGGATGTTGTAGTCGGCGAGAGTGCGGCCGTCCTCGAGTTGTTTTCCGGCGAAGATGAGACGCTGCTGATCCGGTGGAATGCCCTCCTTGTCCTGTATCTTGGCCTTGACGTTATCAATGGTGTCAGAAGACTCCACCTCAAGGGTGATGGTTTTACCCGTAAGGGTTTTTACGAATATCTGCATCCCTGCAGCTAGGGTTTCGACCTACGGTTTGTGTCGAGGAAGGGGAAATCGTTATGGATGATTTATATAGTCCAATGGATACGGCTTTTTTGTTTGGTTATTCTTCGGCCCAAAGCTTGCTGAACCCACTTATTTACATTTTCACTTCCCCTTACTATTTTTACTTAAAAAGTTTTTCTTTTTTTTACAAAATCACAACTTATTTATTACATTAGTATGCTTCAGTCTTCAGACATTCTTATTAGGTAGATTAAAGTGACAACGCCAATTATGAGCATCCTGGAAAAAATTAACTGTTATTTAAGTAATTATCTACTTAAATTTAAGTTTGATTTTTTTTACTCCCACTTTTTTTTCTCAAAAATAATTTTGTAACTATGTGTTATAGTTTTCTAGACAATAAGTTTATATTTATTTTATGATTAAATTAAACTTATTTACAATGTTAAAGAAATAATAATTATCTCATTGCATGATTTATTACTTTTGAATATAATTAATTTGTGTTAATATTTTTTTAATTTCATGGTTTTTATTATAATAAAAAAAATTAAATAAAAAATCAAGTAATTTTAAAATTTATATATATACATATATAAACTGTCAAGTTTTTTGTAATTTTATTTTAAATATTTGAAGAAGTAAAATATAATGAAGAGTACTGGTGTATGAAAAACAATAATACAGTGGGAATCAATTCCAAATGATCATGCAATCAAACCAACCAATTAGTTTGTTTGCATGAAGTTACAAGGAGGATATTGCGGTCAAACAATAGATGTGAATATTTTTATAATAATAATTTTAATTTTAGATTTAGAATGAAAATTGAGAATATTTTTCATCATAACTAGATTAGAAATAAATGTTTTATGATTATATATATTTATATATTCGTCTCGATCTCCACTATTATACTCGTCTTAATATTTATTTTTTCCTCACAGTCGTCATAATTTAAATTAAAAAATATATATAATTTCCATTAAGTAACCTAATTTATATATATATATATATATATATATATATATATATATATATATATATGACATACGCACTACACGTATATGTGTTCATATTTTATAAATATGACAATAAAAATTAAAAAAATTATTATTGTTGTTATAATTATAAAATTAAATACAAATAATATTTATAAATTTAATATAAACAGTTTTTATTTATTTTTAGATAATTTTTTAATCAAGTTTTAAACAATTTTATTAATGTTAATATTATAATTATAAAATTGAATATAATAATTTACATAATTTAATTGTAAATATTTTTATCTATTTTGGAAGAAATCTTTTAATTAAAAAATAATTAAGTTTTAAAAATCGTAAGAAATGATTAAATTTAAATTAATGGTTACTTAAATAGTAAAATTAATAAATTAATTAATTTAATTTAAAAACTTTTATTTGAAGTATAAAATTAAAAAATAAATATGAACAAAAAAAATCAAATACTTGAAGAAAAACAGGTTTAGTTACCTTTTAAGAAATACAAATTAAGAGTGTAGCACCCTAATAGATGTCATGTAAATAAATAATCTTGGCGTAAGAATTTTATGAAACAATTCTTTTTTTTTAAATAGCTATACATAACAGAAACAAACCACACACATATCATAAGTTCATACATTACAACAAACCAAATCTTATTTGTTCTTTAAAATAATAAAATCAAACGCACATAAATAAATAAAAACAATATAAAAATCTTGATAAGTTCTATTTTTCATCTCTCGTCGAGATATTCTAGTCCAGCTTTATCTACAATATTATCTACTTTAATATAAGTACGATCATTTTAAGTGGAACTACAACCACAACATGCAAGAGTGAGTAACCAGAAATATCATATAATGACACATCATAAGTACATTACACATAAACTATTACAATCCATGACACAATAAATCAATGCAAAACATGACATCACAGACAAACCTTTCATAAATTAATGTTGTTTTCTTGTATTTCGTCATGATAACATATTCTCAATAATAGGCGATTTGAGTAATCTTCTATCTGAACTTCAGACCTATATCTCTGATTCCTCAATGAGTAACGAGTAAAAACACTGATACAACACGCACCAGTGCACTATACTCAACACGAGTCGAAGTTATTGGACGAGACATTCACTTTCTCGCGCAGAAGAAGGTGACACTCAAATCTCTGTCTCACGCGAGACTCAAACTTATTATAGTATTGAAGTGCTCATACGTCCGAAAAAGTTACAAGTAAACAACATAGTTTACCTACGCGACACTAACAACAAATTAATCGTACTCAATCACAAATTCATAAGTATTCTCAATAACATGTATAAATTAACCAATAATAGGCCAAGCAAAATAACAAACAATTCTCAATAATTGTTTCATATAACACCAAACAAAATAACCAACAATTCTTAATAATTGTTTAAAAGAGTTTTTTTTACTGATGCACTTCCGGAAATTACTAAGTTCACACCTTTGTCCAGAAAACAGAATTTCTGACGCACTCCTTGAAATTACAAAGTTCACACCCCTGTCCAGAAATAGAATTTCTGACACACTCCCTGAAATTACTAAGTTCACACCCTTGTCCAGAAAACAGAATTTCTGACGCACCCCCTGAAATTACTAAGTTCATACCCCTGTCAAGAAAACGGAATTTCTGACTCCTCTTCCCACTGTCCCACGACCTTTTTTTACGTAACATTATCCTTTCTCTCACACTTTTCTTACTCCTTTTCTACTTAAAACCAAAATACTTATTTCTTATTCTTTCTCCAACTTTCACATAAATCACCCACTTCTTTCTTCTTTTATTTTATTATTTTCTTTATTAAAACCCCACAATCCTTCATTTTCTCTCATTTCCTTACATAACTTACGTAACTCACAAAACCAATTCCCTCTCTCTCCATCATTCTCTTCTTTTTGACTTTTCAACACATGCACAAAACTCCCATTTTTTTTTCTCACCAACTTACGTAACTCTCTCTTCCTTTCCTCCTTCACTTTTTATTAATTCTTCTAATCTCTTTTCTACTTTCTAGTGACCATGAAACCAAAACACTCCTTTCCTCTCTAATATTCAAGTAACCACATGTGCCCAAAATACCAACCTTACACTCCCCTTCGTTTCACGTAAAACAATTGCCCCCACTACCAACATCTATTTTCTTCTCTTCTCTTTTCACCCACCAAACTTCCAAGACCCTTCTTTCTTCTCCATTTACGTAGAAACCCATGCACACCCGCTTCTTCACTTTCTCTTATTCAACTACTCACACATGAACTCCTACATCTCTTACACTTTTGTTTTTCAACCCCCATTCTCATTGTTTTCACGTAAACACACACCCACACTTCACACTTTTCAACTCCCCTTTATATTATATACATGTACTCCAACTTCCAACCTCTATTCTCATACCCTTATTCCTTTCTTTTAGTTTCCTCTCCATCATCCTTCTCTTCCACTAAAAGGAAGAGACACTCTCAAGCCCCACACCCACCACACTCTTGGTTAGAGAGTGTAGAAATGTGTACTCCCTTAGTATTATTTTCGTATAAAATAAAGACCATAAAAATAGGAGTGGGCACATGAATATATCAATATGAAATAGGAGCACTAAACAACCCAATACAAAAATAGTTAAATCATTCATTCATACAACAAAAAAAAAAACGTAAAGCATGAGAAACAATACAACCACATGCATAACATCATTTAACCTTACTACCCATTCGTCACATGCAATGATATAACCCTAGGTTTCCCCCTCGCATACAACAACAAAGCATAGTTCATGGTTACTCCCCTTACCTCTAATTGTAGAGAATTTTCCAATGGGTTCTTTGATGCTAAAGCTTCGCTACTCTTGTTCCTCTAGTCCTCTGCTACTCACTCTCACCTCACTTATGATAAGAGAAATTTGTTCTTTCTAAGTGTAATCAAACTTTCATGGGTGTAGTGATGTTTTAAAAGGTAGAATGAATACCCTACGATGGCTAATTTAAGTTACAAGGAGACAAGTGAGCCCCTCTCAAGAGACCCAAAAGTATTGGCCAAACACTTAATATCCACTACCAACCAAAAATGCACCAAGCAACGAGGGAAATAAGAAGCAATAAGACCAAACAAAAGACCTAATATTCCCTCTGCAGGTTCATGTAAACTGAAAGCAACCAATACTAAACAAAAGCACATAATACAAATTAGTAAAAGAAGAAAGAAAACAAATAATTCTAACCTCCCCTATGTAACCAGAGGCATAAAAAGTTTAAACTTACCATCACCTTTTCTCTCCATCCAATTATGCAATAAAGAATTAAGAAAGAATAAAGTCAAAGGAGAATAAACTTCTCTACATATGCTCAAACCCCTACACCACTTCCTTTTCGTTGATAATATAATGCAAATAACACTACTTATGTCTTATTTTATGCATTTTTTAAATTTAGAAAAAAACTAATATTAATTAAAATTTTTATTCACTTTCTTCACACAAATACACATCATAATTAACTATTTAGCACAACAAATATAATAATAAAATAAAAATACAATTTTTTTTATACGGGTCTAATAAAGAGTAAGAAACATTTGATATTATAAATATATTAAAGTTTTATTTAAAAAAGTTTGAAATAGTAGATAATGTTAAATAGCCATTATATAATAAAATGTAAAATTGGAATTGAAATGTGTCCTTAAAAGTAAAAATCCTCTTTATATATATATATATATATATATATATATATATGCACGTATGTACCCAAGTATGTATTATCTATAGACGTATGTATGTATGTATGTACGTATGTATGTATGTGTATGTACATATTTACAATATGTGCGTATGTACATATGTTAGTATGTACGTTTGTATGTTTGTACCTGTGTATGTAGATACATATGTATTTATGTACGTACATATATATGTATGTAAGTAGGTATGTATGTATGTATGTATTTACATATGTATGTATGTATGTATGTACGTATGTACATACGTATGTATGTATGTATGCATGTATGTATGTATTTGTGTATGTATGTATGTCTTGAAAGACTTTTCGGTCGCATAAAAAGACAACAAATCCTAGTCTCCACTAATGAAGTAAAGGACTAACCAGC
This sequence comes from Vigna reflexopilosa, assembly GCA_027742785.1. Lineage (NCBI taxonomy): Eukaryota > Viridiplantae > Streptophyta > Magnoliopsida > Fabales > Fabaceae > Vigna > Vigna reflexopilosa. Next base: position 12,241,893 of record CM050930.1, on the reverse strand, counting down.
AAATCAATCCAAAGACTTAACGAATTTAAGTTTTAAAAATGTATAGTTAATTCTAGTTTTATTTATTTACTAACTAACTATTAATACAAAATGAGGGATAATTAAAAGAATGAAATTAAAAGACAATGACTAATTAAAAAAATGCAAAATTTATCCTAAAACAATCACTGGTTTTATCAATTTCTAAATGCTATAACCAACTACACAAGGAAAAGACACTAGTGGAAAAATAGTTTTCCATGACGAGCTATTATGATAGGTGAAATCTACCTATCATAATACATTGATCGATGACAATTTTGTAATAAAACTGAGATATATTATGATGTATTTTAAGAAACCTATCATAATAGGTTTAGCAGTTGAATTTTCATAATAAAAGTTAATTGTATTATGATAGGTAAAAGCCACCAATAATAATAAGTTGGCAAAATGAAAATTATGGAAAAACATATTATGATAGATTGATCATTGCATTCCAGTTATCAAGATACTTAGAAATGTGGAAGGCTGTGATAAAAAGTTTAAATAGTGTTACTCATGCATTCAATGCAAAATTATTACAACCATTAAACATCCTAAAGACAAAGTTGGGCTTAAGAACTGCTTGGGTTAAGGGAAGAACAAAGACATATGGAGAATGATCTATCAAATATTCGTATTCGGTGGCATAATCTAATGAAGGAGAAATTGAAAGCAACCAACGTATTGCAAGGTGTTAAGAGATTAGAAGAAGAATTGGAACGTTTAACTGAAGAAAATATTCAAGTTGATCTTGATGAGAAGGTGTCTAATTATCTGATGCATTGATTTAGTTGTTGTTATAGGCTTGGGACAATTGCCTTCTTTTTCCCTCTTTCTACGTATGTATACATACATTTTCATAAGAAAAATTTAATGTATGAAATGAATTCCATTTTATTTGTTCAATTGAATTTGTTCATTTCCAGAACTATGATGTCAGGCCACCTATCATAATAGGTCATTTTTACCTATCATAAAAAGCGATATTTTCACTCGTGTTAGCTTTAGCATAGTAATATTATTGATTATGCTATCAATTAATTATGAATTATGCTTTGTCCCATGATCAAGAATGTAGAAAATGTAAGGTATATACACAAGAGCAAGCATTGGAGTACCTTGATGAACTGGTGAGCTTGGACAAATGTAACAAATATCCAGTTTTGTTACCATATTTTACATCATGTTTCCCTTGTAACTTTGTGGAGTTGGTATTCTTTAAGTAGATATACAGATTCCTCAGTTTCCCTTTTGTAGTTTTACTTTGTTTTGCATTAGATACGCAGACATAATAATTATTCTTATGTATTTATTAATGTCGTGAACTGACCAGGTAAATCCTTACATGTATCCAAACAATTCAGCTGAAAAGGTTTCATCTCTTTCCGTCTCTTTCTTTCATGAGAGTGATTGATAAGCTGTCGTTGGAGCTATCAAATTAATACTACTTTTAAAGGCAACTTCAGTATTGCCAAGTAGTATTCAAGAAAATAGATAGGGCTAAAGTAACCCTGAGTCGTCTCCCAACAAACACGGAATTGCTTTCGAATATTTGACTCTTATGAATGCTATGCAATGCTTATGAATAAAAGTGAGAATGTTTAAAGAATGTTGTAGAACAAAGAAGAAACTTAAAAACAATTATGAAGAAACAGGCTATTTCCACTACTTTTCCAAAATATATTCATCATTGATTATTCACAGATCATTGTTCAATTGATTATTGTTTAAGTTTCAAATTAATTAAAGTACATTCTTAATTAATTTGAGGGCAGTTATGCAGTTAATCAAAGTACATTCTCAATCAAATGCAAGACCTTTCTAGATTATTCACAATAAATTCAACCAAAGTACATTCTCAATCAATTTTATTGTGTTTAATCATGTCTATTCTTAAATCTCTTAACCAAATTAAAAGCTAATCAATCAATGTAAATTCTCAATTGATTATAGTTGAAATTATTACTACCAACCAAAGTACATTCTCAATTGATAGTAAAAACCATTTAATCATATGAAAGTTCCTAAATTCAATCAAAGTAGATTCTCAATTAAACCTAGAAACCCTAAAACTCATATAATTAATATGCATGTAGATTCAAACACATTATGATGCAAAAATCTTTACTTTTAATATGGTAGAGAGATGAAAGACATAGAAAGAGAACAACTTAAATCAATAATCAAAATAAACAATTGCATTAATTCACTTAACCTCAGAATCCATAATGAAATTACAGCAGAATAGCCCTAAATGCTTAGCTCTCCATGAATGGAGTTGAATACATGATGAAATAAGAGAGAGAGGAGTGGTGAATGAATGAATGAAGATCTCCTTTCTGTCTCCCCTAGGTCTCTTTATATAGGCTTGATTGGGCTTGGACTCTGAATATTCAGTTGATAGAATCTTTTATCTTATATCTTCCAAATAACTAAGAGATTTAGATAATTATAACATTATTTGGAAGATATTTTCTGTTGATATTCCCTAATGAAATTAATTCAACAACTGAATTTTATCTTTTAGCTTTTCTGACTTTCCAAAATTGCACAAATGCCCTGATTTTCCTCTATCTACACTTTAGCCCCTTCAGAATTCTTCAAAATTATAAAAGAGCCCCTTAGTTGACCAGACTTTGACCAGAGAAGGCCTGTTTGACCAGCTTTGACTGAGGGGGGAACCACCAATGAGAGTGCGCCACGTGTCAGCCCCCTTTTCCTCCCAAATTAGGGTTTGCAATTGGGGAAACTTGTACCTGTGCTGCCGCCGTCATGGTGAGAGTGAAGAACTCACGATGGTTTCTTCAAGGCGTGAATGTTTCTGCGATTGCTGGGTTTATTGCAGGTCTGGTTTTGATGCAGGTTCTGATGCGGTGATGGAGGAGATTTCTTCAAGGCGCAACGAGATGGCGCGGCAGAAGTGCGAAGATGGTGGAGTTGTGACAGCCATTGAAATTGGCGATTTCTCTGGTTCATGGTCGAAAATGAAGGTTAGTAGGCACGGCGAAGCTTGCGAGGAAGAAGATGATGAATGGTGGTCGGCGGCGACGCTAGTGTTGGGGTTGATGTGCGAGTGGCGTGGAGGCGGCAAGGTGGTGGCAGCGCGAAGAACGTGGTGCGTTGTGTGATTCTGGTTTGCTTGCATGTGCGAGATGCGAAGAAGAAGCTTTCATGGTGGCGGCTTGGTGGTAGCAGCGGCCATGGATGCGTGTTGAAACTGAGTTGCAGATGTGTTCATGGCGGAGAAGATGAAGATGGTGGCTCTGAGATTTGCGCGAGAACACTGATGGAGGTTCTGATTCCGCCGTCGAGTATGGTCGTCTTGCGATTTGATTTGGGTTGGACGCCAAGACGATGGTGTTGTGCGACAGCGGCTTTGGGGTTTGATGGCCACCAGCGTCGTGGTGGTGACTGGTTGAGACGTTGTGGTGGCCGGATCTGGGTTCTGGCGAGGATGGTGGCGGCGGCCATGGGTGGCTAGGGTTTGGATTTGGGAATTAGGGATTCTGTTGGAGATGGTGATGACGTGGCAAGAGGGGCTAGGTGGCATGTTCTGAGTGGTCTATTTGGTGTGCAGTAGGATCAGTGACGTGGCATCATCTGGGTAGTTGGATCTATTAGTGGTGGACTGCCATGTGGTAAAATTTGATGAAATCTGGTTTAATTAGTGGTAGGAGGGGTGTGTATAGGAAACTTAGGGGGTGCAAGGGTAAAGTCTGACCGTTTGGCCCATCTATGCATTATTTTCTAAACAAGACCTGATTTTGGGCCTCAAATTGCAATTTGGACCAATAAAACTCTAATTTCAGCTACACAAATAAATATTAGAACATCCAATAATAATTTATGCGCTAAATCTCACTCTTTACGCTTCTTTAATTCCTAAACCCAACAATTCCAATAATTCCAAATTCACTCAAAATCAACCATTTAAGCACATGAATTTCATCAAAAATTTTAATTTTAAAACATAAATGTGGGCATAAATATGCACTCATAAGTGATTTTTTATACATTAGAATGCTTTAATAAAATAATTTATTAATATCACATTTTTTCTTCGATTTTGTTGTTTGCATTTGATTCTTTTTTACAGGGAGGAAGAGCATTTTCTTTGCTAAGACATGTATTTCTTGCACATGTACAGTAAGGATTTCCTTGAATCTTAAATGTCTTAATAGTGTTTCTTTGGGACAATTTGATTTCATTCTATTTATTTTCAACTCATATAATTTGACTTAGTTGTGTTTAGTTTGTTCATTGCTTCTTATTTTGTTGTCAATAGGTGGATGGAGATAATTTTCAGCTAAAATGTATACATGTTGTTATGATAAGACGCCTAATGGATGTAATTTAAAAAAAAAGAACCGGCTGGCAAGGTTATGTCTACTTCTCCCTTTCTTTCGTATTATTATTTTATTTTATAAATAATAATTATTATTAATATAGAATATAAAAAATAAAAAATGCAAGATGTTAATAAATTCTCATGAACTAATAAAAAAAAGTAAGATAATGTAAAATATTCAACAAAGATATGTTGATATAAGAAACACACTCTTTAACGGGTAACTCACGTGAGAATGAGTGTTGTAGTTGATGATTTGACGATTCCATGGGTCCTATTGCTCTCTGTCAAGAAGCGTGGCAGAATGGAGAGATTTACAAAGATCAATGAAGATGATTCCCTCTAGTGAAGGGTTTGATTTGTTGCTTTCATAGAAGAAAATAATTTTTTATTATCTTTTCATCAACTGAAATAGAAAAATAAGAGGTTAAAAAAGGGAAGAGATTGAGTGTTTTCCAGTTGTGGTTAGGCCGGTAATGGGTTGATATTGAAAAAGAAACCAAATACGAAAAGGAATTTCATTGTATTGAAACAAAGTATTACAAAAGAATCGTTACCAGAGAACACCGAGAAAGAACCAAGGTCTATCACTCCCGTGAAACTTTTCTACAACTTCAGAACTAGAAAAACATTTAATCAAAAGTCTAAAGCTAAGAACAATTAACGAAACAAAAATGAAGAACCCTAAATCTAGATTGTTATCAGTATGTATGTATGCATGTACGTACGTACGTATGTATGTACATATGTATTTATATATGTACGTATGTACGTATGTATGCACGTATGTATGTTTGTATGTATGCATGCATGTATGTATGTTTGTATGTATGTACGTAGTTATGTATGTATATATGTATGTGTGTATGTATGTATGTACGTATCTATGTAGGTATATGTGTATGTATGTATGTTTATATGTATGTAAGTATGTATGTGTGTATGTATGTATGTGATTGAAACACTTGAGGAGATGAGACCGATGGAAGCTGCACGAGCGCGATCCGGATCCTCGAAGCTTCCTTGACGAGAGAATGACGCAACGGAACAAGGAGAGAATCGATATCAGAGACTAACTCGAAGGAGAACAAGAAACTCGAGCTCTAATCGGACCAAATTGGGCCAAATCGGAGTAGAAGTTCACAAAAGCCCTAGAGGACTTTTATACCCTAATCTGGACAAGGAGGAACCCTAGAAAAGGGGAAAACCTTAAATCGAACTGATGAACCAGTGAGAAATGGAGATTGAACAGTGGAAAAGGTTGTAATGGTGGAAAATAAGGTTCCAATCGGTGAAAAAGTGGATTGAACAGAGGAAAATGAAAATAAATGGTGAGAAAGGCTTTTGACCGGTGGAAATCAGAAGAAATGGTGGAAGAAGATGGATCTGTGAAGGTAATGTAGACTTACGAAGGAGACGAGGTAGTTTTGTGATGAGAACGGTTGGCAAAGAGGCGAGGCGCTTTCTCGAGAGAAAATGCTCTCTAGGAAGGTGCAAAAGTGAATTGTGAGAAATGAATGAAGCGTTGATGATGGAGTGCACTGACGAGACTTGAAGATAGAATGCGTGGATATAAGAGCTTTGACGTGTGCCTGAAGCAGATTGGAGGAATTGTCCAGCATGGAGAATGAGGGAAGCACCTTGGAATTTGGAGAAATGAAAGTAGAGGAGTGTGCTTGGAAGGTGGTTATAGGTGGATCTCTTGGACTCTCTAGCTTGACTTTCGAGAGAGAATTTTTATCTAGAGTTTCTCACAGAAATCAAATTCTCATTATGTTCAAAAGTGGAAAATACATTGGTAGAGATGTGTATTTATAAGACCCATGCTCCTTACAAGCTAAGAGTATCATACACTAAAAAAAACGTAAAATACAAAAAGACGAAGAGTTCTCAGGCGTATTACATCATTCCCTCCCTCTTAAAAAAAGATTTATCCTTAAATCTTGGCAATCGTCTTATGAAAACGCTCCACATTATCTTGGGAGCAGGGCCATCTTGGAGTGGCCTTATTCCTTTATTTCTTGAGATTTACTTTTTTTCCTCATGGATCAAACACAAATCTGCAATACACATGAAATATATCTCCAATTAATATCGTTCCAAGAAAGAATTTTTCTATAAAACAAGAGAATAAGGACTACTTAAATTTTGTTTCCACAAGGGTAACATTAACTCAAAAGTCAAAATTGATTTGGAAGAAAATTTAATATTTGAAGAGTCAATAATGATTGGAAAAGAAATAAAGAATTGGAAACATTCCCTTTTAGGTTCCATGATGTTGGTAGAGTTGAATTTGCCATCATTAGCAATTCCTCTTTTTCTCTATTTTCCTCTTCTTTCTTCTTTTCTTCTATTCTTTTTTCCTCTTTTCTTCTTTCTCGTCTCTCTTCTTCTCTCCCTCTCTCTTATTCTTTCCCTCTCTCTTATTCTCCCCCTCTCCCTCTCTCTTCTTTCGCTCTTCTCTCTTCTTCTTTTCTTTTCTCTTTGTTTTTTCTTTGTTCTTTTTCTTCTCTTTCTCTCTTCTCGTATACTCTCTTTTCTTCCTCTTTTCTTTCTTTCTCTCTTCTTTTAATCTCTCTTTCCCTTTTCTTATCCTTTAACTTTTGAAGTTTTGCCCCAAATTCTTTTTATCTCCAAAAGAAACCATGATCATTTAAACTCTCAAGAAATATTTTTCCATTTTCAATATTATTTCTCATTAGTTCCAGGTTTCTTTTGATTGAAGGAGGCACAAAATTTCTTCTCATACAAGCTCTTAATTCATACCAATCATGAATGAAGAATTTTCTACCTTTATTAACCCAATATTGCCTTTGATCCCACTACTCACGTGCATGCTTTTCTAACCTAGAGAGATATAAACTAAGAACATGAGATTCACACTCTCTAGAAAGAACAATTGGACTATAGGATTCAATTTCACTTTGTCTAACAAGGAATATGTGCATTTTATTAATTTCTTTTTCCCAAACTAGTTATGTTAAGGCATCTATATCTTTACCAAAGAATGGAAGTTTCCTAGCTTGAGTATACAAATCATCCTGAATATATGAATTATAATACTCATTATCAATCCTAGATGACCTATATGAACTACATGACATATATGAATAACAAGACATCTAAAAGTTTTTCTAGTCTAAAAGGTATACAAGATTCTCTTTACTAAATACATTTACATTGTTTTGTAGGACACTAATAAAGGTTGGAAACCATGCCTATGCATCTTAGGAAGCTTGCCAAGCAAGAGAGAGCAAAGAAGGCAAATAAGAGTGCATTTTAAGTTCCAGATTGGAGAAGTTGGCTTCCGGATTGGACTGCAAAGGGGAAATACCTTCTGGATTGAAGAGGGCGCCCAGCCACCTACAGACTACGCCCAACCACTACGAACCAACTTTTTATTTTACGAATGTTTTAATTAGCTGGCTTATGAACCTTGCATTCCAAGCTTCTTAGCTTCTCCAACACGCTTCTTTTGTAATTGTAGAAACTTGCAAGGCAAGATTTAGAGTTCTCTCTTCACCTGTAAAGAAAGGTGCATCTCCATGTATTTTTCAACTTTGAATTGATAAGGAAATGCTATTGAGATTTCTCCAGGCCTATCTTCAGAGATTAATATTTTTTGTGCTTATTCTGCACTCCCTCCTCTAGCTTCCTTCCCTTTTGGAAGGCCTTCTGAGCTTGAGAAGCCTTATACACTTTAGGTGTGGTAAGTTTTCCTGGAATGGTGGGTGATGATGTGTAATTATATTTTAGGAGAATGCATCTGACCTATAATGAACCTTTATTTGGACTGAAAAAGAGTTAAAAGGAGTTTGTTTAGTGGGTTTTTATACCATGTATTGATTTATTTTATTATAATGCTTTAGTTATTGATATTATGTTTCTTGTTTGGTTGGTTGAGAGGCTGATGATGGTTGCTATGATGGGTTGTTTCGATGACTGCATTGAAATGTTCCTTTGATTGTTTAGGAGTGGTTGTCCGTGGAGGATAATTGTAATGAAAGAACGTGTTAATTTTTGGACTAGAAATAAGTTGGATAAGAGTTTTATGGAATTCCAGAATAGGTGTAGGTAACCCAATTTTTGAGGGCGAAATTTTTTGTAGAAGGAGGAAATGTAAGACCCAAGGTCATAGGTGCCCGTGAACATGTGATGAGAATCTTGCTTAATAATAACATATAATATATTTTACTAATTACCATATGGTTATTAATTAAAGCTAGTTGTGGTGGGGTTAAAAGTCTCGTGAACGTGTTTTGTGTTGTGCCCAAATTGTTGGTTGACTTAAAAAGTGTAATTATAAAATTTGTGAAAAAGAATATGTTAAATAGAAATAAAATGGATATAGTATCAGGGAAGTTAAGTGGGCCTAGTGGTAAGGGTGTGTGTTGGCTTTGACCGTGTAACTTGAGGGATGAGATTCAATCCCTAGGAAGTGCAAATCCTTTTGTTTTATGCATGTATGTATGTATGTCTGTATGTTGTATGTTGTATGTGTGTGTAGGTATGTATGTGTGTATGTGTGCATGTATGTGTGTGTGTACATATATGTTTATGCATATATGTATCTATGTTTGTGTGTGTGTGTATATATGTGTGTGTATGTATGTATGTGTTTATGTATGTATGTATGTATTTGTGTATGTATGTGTGTATGTGTGTATGTATGAATGTATGTCTATATGTATATATGTATGTCTGTATATGCTTATGTGTGTATGTGTGTATGTGTGTATGTATGTATGTGTGTGTGTGTATATGTGTTTGTGTGAATGTATGTATGTGTTTGTGTATGTGTGTGTATATATGTATGTATGTGCTATGTGTGTATATCTGTATGTATATATATATATATATATATATATATATATATATATATATGTGTGTGTGTGTGTGTATGTATGTGTCTATATTTGTATGTATGTGTGTATATGTATGTATGTGTGTATGTGTTTGTGTATGTTTGTATGTATGTATGTGTGTGTGTGTGTATGTATGTTTGTATGTATGTAAGTGTGTTTGTGTGTGTGTATGTATGTGTGTATGTGTGTGTATGTGTATGTGTGTGTGTATGTATGTATGTTTTAATGGGTTTTTATGTATGTATGTATGTGTTTATGTATTTATGTATTTATGTTTGTATGTGTGTATGTATGTGTGTTTGTATGTATACATGTATGTAAGTATGTATGTTTGTATGTGTGTATGTATGTATGTATGTATGTGTGTGTACGTGCGTATGTATGTATGTGTGCGTGTGTATGTGTGGATATTTGTATCTGAGTATGTATGTATGTATGTTTGTATGTGTGTTTTTACCTTGTACTTAGGGTAGCCCTTAAATTGTTTCCCTCTGTTCTTAGCAGTTATTGCAGTTCTTAAAACTCATTTCTCTCCACAAAGGCAAACGGGTGATACACCAACAATCGTAGGTCCCCCACCACCACAGACGACATTAGAGTTCCAACAAAACCACTTTCAAATACTATATTACCTTTTAATTTGTCACGTATATAAAAAAAATTAACAACTCATTCACTGATGACTAACTTGGATACTGTGTCGTTAATGATTTAGACGTCGTCATAGAAAAAGATCAAATTGAACAAAAATTACAAAATTAAAGACTACATTAAACATTCAAAAAAAAAAATAAATCACACATTAAACAAAGTTGACGAATACATGGACCAAAAATGATATTAAACCATATTAATAAAAAAATTTCTTCTTTCTATTAGACATAAATATATATATATATATATATATATATATTTTAATTGATTTTTTTAAATTAAAATAATTATGTTATCGTTTTATCTTTTAATAAATATTTATTTGAATTTATTATTTTTAAAATTAAATTAATTACGTACGATAAAAAAAATATAGAAGATGTGTTTGTATTTTATGCTACTTTTTTTATTATAAATTGTGTTTTATAATTTAAAATATTATTAAAATAAATCAAGTAAATGATTGTGAGCGACAAATCGAAGAGTACAAAAAACGTTGATATTCTATCTTTTTAAACAATAACAAAATTTTGTTTTTAAGTAAGTTATTATGAAATAAATCTATTGAAAATTGATTTTGTAGTTATTATTTAGTTCAAGAACTCCCACCACCACATCTTTTCCGTCTGCTTTTGATAAGATGGTTTCTCCGTCAATTGTTTACGTTCATAAATTATATTTTAGCTTAAAATATATATATATATATATATATATATATTTATATTTTCAATTTTAGATACATATTTAACATTTTTTTATTAGTTCAAAACGTAAAATTTTTCTCATTCTGTTTATTTACGGGGAAAAGAGAATGTCTTTATCTAAAAAGAATCTTAAACATAGAAAGATTTTGTTTTTCACATAACAAATGAATATTTTTACATCAGAACGAGCATGCAACACGAAAAGTCAACAAAAAGTAACCAACCTTAAATAAATAAATAAATATATGCAACACAGAAATGTGGGAAATTTATCCATAAATATATAATACTTTCATTGCATTGTAAAGAGCAGAGCAAAAGCTTCTCCGGTGAATTTTGGTTGATCTCAAACCTGCAAACTGGGATCAACCACATCAATTGATTGAATATCTTTCTCACTGTTAATTATTTGATAACATCAATTCAATTTGTTGGTTCATTAATCATTCTTAACATATCTTCTTCTTCACTTTCTGATACCTACCCATATACAAGGAAGAAGCAAAGCATCTTCTTTCAGAAATCACGCCTCTGCCGTATTTAATTTTACTTCTCAATTTTCTCTGTGAGTACTTCTACTCTTCTTTGCTTATTTACTTATCTATTGTTCTGTTTTTTTTTTTTGGTTGGGAATCTGTAATCTGTTTTTCTATCTTCAGTTTGATAAAGTATCAAACTTTTTTATTTTTTCGTGAAAATTTTCAAGTAAGGAATCTGGGTTCTCAATTTAATCTCTGTATCGTGCACTTGACTTAACTCTTCTAATCTTGGCAGAATAGTGTTCTGCTCATCACTCGTGTATCCAATCTTAACTGGGTGCATAAAAAAATTATGAAATTGGAGGAACTCGTTTAGCAAAGCAAATATAAGTGACTGACCAATTTCTTAATATTAATAGATCCATCCAGCATATTGGACGATCCACTATGGCACTGCCGCCAGATACTACTCTCCTAAGTTATTGGTTGAATTGGAGGTTCTTCTTATGTGCACTCTTTATGTTAATGGCTATGGGTTTATCATCATTTTTGATATGGAAGTACGAAGAATGCAGTAAGCCAAGGAATGAGAGAAGAGAAAGACAGAGGGAAACAGCTGGGACTCTTTACGAGGATGAAACATGGAATACATGCCTTAAAGGAATTCATCCTGCTTGGCTGCTTGCTTACAGGATATTTTCTTTTGTTGTGCTTTTGTCTTTGCTCACTACCAATCTGGTTGCTGATGGAGGTGGCATATTTTACTTCTACACTCAGTAAGCTTACATTCACATATCCTATCTATTCTAGTCTTGATGCAACATATAGTGATCATATATGTTGGTAATCATTCATTTGTGTAGCAGTTATTTTTAGAACAACTGTCTTTAGATGAACCTAACTTAGAAGATGACTTTTTCAATAATGGTAATGAATAAGGGAGTGGCATGTCTTAAATGAATTAAATTTTTTTTTTCACTTTTTGGATTTTAGATGGATGGATTATATCAGTTTTTGTATTAGGAAAAAATGTGCTTAGATTGTTATATTTAACTAACTTTTTGTAGATAATTTTGAAAATAATCTTTATTGCCAATTAAAATAATTCATAATGTTCAATGTATATATATACACACAAAATACTGACGTATCCTATATTTTGGAAATTATAACTGTTGTCGTGTCTGTGTTTGTTCCTTGCTTCATAGCTTTAGATATAGTTATTCTATGTATAATTTGTTACAACCGTTGGACAACTTCTGCTGTAATTTTTTTATTCAACTACTGTGCATAAATCTCAAAATTCAGTTTTCTATGAACTAAACCGGGCTGGCTGGGTTCAATTCTTCTGTTCCTTCTCTCTACCTCAATCATATGTTCTCTTTAAAATGCTGCTAACAAAGTGAAAAATGACACCTCTCTCTTAAACATATGCTGTATTGGAGTATTCCAGACTGCTGTGATGAAAGAGTGTATGTTTGAATAAAATGATTAAACATATGCTGATTAATCTTCCATCTTGATTAGTTGGTTAGAAATATGCTGATTACTTCTTTTTGTTGAACAGGTGGACGTTTACTTTGGTCACCATTTACTTTGGGGTAACACTTATCATCTCTAACTCATCTTCTGATATTATAATAAAATTGCATTTTTTTTAATCTTAGGGTGGAACTTGTTCTAGTTGGGTTATAATACATTTTGTAAGTTACAGGATTATATGCTCCTTAGGAGAAAATTTTTAATCTGTCAGTCAACTTTCTTTTCTCTTGTTTTCATTTTATTCCTTCTCCAAGTGACTTCTGCTCTCAATTTCACTTTCAGTTTGGATCTTGTGTCTCCATATATGGATGTTTCTATAAACACAAAACAATTGATGGCAACACAGTCAATCAGGAGCAGTTGGATACTGAACAAGGCACTTATGTGGCTCCTACACTCGATGGTGCTCCTGAATTACCTAACCTGTATAAGAATTCCAATACCAATCAGGAGCCTCACACTCGGCATATTGCTGGTGTATGGGGTTATGTTACGTGACTGACCACGTAACTTACCTTGCTTTGTGAATGAACGAACGTAAATGAATCAAACTCCTTTATTATTGATATTCAGGTGATCACAAAACACAAATACTGACTGGGAGCAGGGTCTCCTTCAGTCACACGAGAGCATAACCTCTCTAACAGTATTCAAACACTAAACAAAAGCACACCCCTAAGTTCTGGGTTCTTCCCTTATTAATACTAATCCTTTATTCTAAAAAGGGTAGGGAATTAATAATAATAATTGCCTACTAATCCTTTATTCTAAAAAGGGTAGGGAATTAATAATAATAATTGCCCCTTTTATTAGAGTTATCTGGTACATCCTTATCTTCTGTATTTATTATTGTAATCCTCTGCTGATCACGCCTGATCTTCTGCTCACGCCTGATCTTCTGCTCGTACGTCGTCGTTTCCATGCGACCATGACGCTCGTCCATAATTCGGCTTAGGACGTTCGTCCTCGCCCTGCTCGCTCTGGGCGCTCGTCCTCACTCCAGGTCGTTCCTCTCGTTCGTCCTCGCCCTGGGCGCTCGTCCTTACTTGTGGTCGTCCCGTTCGTTCGTCCTTCCTAAATCTTCTCCTTTCGTACACTCGCCAGGTCCTAACATTACCCACCCCCTGAAGATCAACCTTGTCCCCAAGGTTGAAGTCGGGATACTGATCTTGGATGGTGAGGGCATCTTCCCATGTCGCCCCATCCGACCCTCCCTCCTGCCATTCGATCAGGACCTCCTGCCGCTCGTCCTCCCCTGTTGTACCTGCCTGGTGTCCAAAACTCTGACAGGTCGTGGAGATGGTCCCTCCATCTCTAAATCGATGGGTAGTTCCTGTTCGACCCGATGGTCCCCTACTGCCTTCTTCAACTGTGACGCATGGAATACGGGGTGTATTCGTGCCGACTCTGGAAGTTGCAGTTTAAAGGCGACTGCTCCCACCTGCTGAATGACGAGGAAAGGTCCAAAATAACGAGCATAACCTCTCTAACAGTATTCAAACACTAAACAAAAGCACACCCCTAAGTTCTGGGTTCTTCCCTTATTAATACTAATCCTTTATTCTAAAAAGGGTAGGGAATTAATAATAATAATTGCCTACTAATCCTTTATTCTAAAAAGGGTAGGGAATTAATAATAATAATTGCCCCTTTTATTAGAGTTATCTGGTACATCCTTATCTTCTGTATTTATTATTGTAATCCTCTGCTGATCACGCCTGATCTTCTGCTCACGCCTGATCTTCTGCTCGTACGTCGTCGTTTCCATGCGACCATGACGCTCGTCCATAATTCGGCTTAGGACGTTCGTCCTCGCCCTGCTCGCTCTGGGCGCTCGTCCTCACTCCAGGTCGTTCCTCTCGTTCGTCCTCGCCCTGGGCGCTCGTCCTTACTTGTGGTCGTCCCGTTCGTTCGTCCTTCCTAAATCTTCTCCTTTCGTACACTCGCCAGGTCCTAACAGGTTATATTTTTCAAATAATTTTTCAGGTAATTTTTTTCTAGATTGGAGTGTATATTTTTTGTGCCTTACATTATTTTAAATTATATAGTGATGTATTTTAACAATTGCAAATTGATATTTAATCAGATTTCTTGTTAGTTAGGACATGCAACGCAACTGAGAATTTTCAAAGGGAATTAGTTTTGTGAAAAAGAAAGTATGATTGGAGATGGCAGCCTTAAACCAGACATATGATATGTGAATTTGAAAAGTTATCAGGCTTATCTAGGAAATTTTTTTCTGTTTGAGATGGAGAAGGCATGGGTTGCTGGCTGAACAACATTTTTAAACTTGATTTTCCGAGGAGCCAAATAGAATTTTTCCAAAATTAATCATGACACTGTCAAACATTTGATCATAGTCTGGAGAGTCTTTTGAGAAACTTATTTTATTGGCATTTTAGGTAGTCACCATCCTCTATCTGCATGTATTGTCTCTACCAAACATTTTTAGGGTGTTTCACCAGCTAAAACTTATTATGGGACATAATTGTTTGTACACACTCTCTTCGTGTTGTTTTACTAAATTTGTTTTACAGATTGAGCATCTTTAGAGAATTGTTTTTCTTGTCCACTTAGTTGCTCTTTCCCCCTTTCCTTTCTATTTTTTTTATCATGAACGACATTGGGTAAGAAAGTTCCTGATGTAATACTATTTGATCCATCATGGCTGAAAAGGACTTCTGCTCTATGTCCATGGTAGTAGTAAGCTATCCTTAGCCAGATAGCTAATTAATCATTTAAATTCTAGTTTGAAAGTCCCAGTTAGATTTTTAGAGAACATTGTTAAAAGATGTATTATTAAATATAAATTTGCAGATGAAGGTTTCCACAACGATCATAAGTTTGTAAAGGCCTGTGATGCAATCTCTGTCAAAGTTGTGTTTTTTATAATGTCTTATTCACCTCGCTCTTTTTTCGGCTACTTGATTAAACACTATTGCATGTTGTAAAAAAAAATACGCACTTGCATGTTGATTATCATTGTGTTATTAACTGGTTGAACTCAGGTGGCAATCTACTGATTTATTTTCATTTTCTTTAAAATATATAGACTTGTGGAGGTGCTGTGGTGCTCACGGACATTGTATTCTGGCTTGTCCTTTATCCATCTATGACAAAAGCAGATTCCCGTCTGGAATTTGTGAGTATTATTGATCTTGTCCCTGATCTGCCATTTATCTTTTGGTGAAGAAAGTTATACTTAATATACTAATAAAAGTCTTGGAGAATGTTTGGCCTTTTCTTTCTAGTTTCATTTTTGTTAAAACACTTACGGAAATTATTTAGAAATGTGTCGGTTCTCCTGCTGCAAGAATGCAACTCATCATACCCTTTAGCACAACTGTATCGTATTTTCCTTAAATGTGAGGGAACAGTTTTGTTAAAAAAAATCATTAAAATTTTGCTTGTAGTTGTTTTGTCTTTTATTTATACGATATTCAACTGGAACATGCTACATGTGCTTAACATCAAAGGATTTGAGCTTATCTGCATGTGCTAAACGTTGATTTCCTCACAAAATATGTAATTGTTTGAAATACCTTAATTATGATAAAGCCAAAGAATGATGAGTGGGATTTATGAATGTATAAATTGTTCACTTTTGGTTCTAATAGAATAGGCTGGTTCTCTGCTCTACTCAGAAGATATTTTCATAATGAATCCTAATGGTTGCACTTCTCAATTTGCAGATGGATGTTTGTCTACACTCCCTAAACGCTGTATTCCTCATCGGTGAAGCGTTATTGAATTGCATGGTGATTTTTTATTGTGTTTTATTGAATTGCATGGATGACATTTCTCATTAAACCCTACTTCAAATTTACGCCTACTTCTTAACACATGCAGAGATTTCCAGTGTTTCGATTTGCATATTTTGTTTTGTGGACGGCTATGTTTGTGCTTTTTCAGTGGATCATCCATGCTTGTGTTTCCTTATGGTAAAAACAAGTATCCCATTTTCTGATTTTTGCTTTTCACTTGACCAAATTCTGTTCATAATTTTCTATCCGTTGTTCCAGGTGGCCTTATCCTTTCCTTGACTTGTCATCTCCATATGCAGCCTTATGGTATGTTCTTAAATTCAGTGCATCATCACAACTCAAATAGAATCTGCAAAATTAAAATTTAACTTTAACACTATTTGACATAAGATTACCCCTTCAAATATGACAATCGTAAACTTCAAGCAAGGAGCAATTTATCATGTAACATTGCATGTTTATCTTACATGTTACCAAATGCAGCACTAGGAAATGAAATCAATTTAGGCATTCTATGATATGATATTTATCTGGCTCTCTTGTGGTACTTTTAGGTACATTGGTGTGGGTGTAACGCACATTCCATGCTTTGCAGTCTTTGCTTTGATAGTGAAGTTGAAACACTTGTGGTTGTCAAAATTGTTTCCTGATTCCTGTCAGTTTGTACGGTGATGATACATTCATGAACAGTCATCGGAGAAGAGCTGCCTTCAACATGTCTAAAGCAGATTTTAACTTAGAAGATCAGATAAACACCACCTCCCTCCAAAAGTGTTTAGGATTTGTGTGGCATGTGGTTTTTATTTGCTACTTCAGATTGAATACAAGGAACATCTCTGCTCTGCTCTAACCATGTTTGTGATATCTTCCATCCAACATAAACCTTCCACAGTATCCTCCTACATTGATGAAATCAACCCCAAATGTTACAAAAAGTGCTGTTCTTTTAGTATTCAGTATGTATATGAATAGCTTGTGCTTATCTATGTCAATATGATTCTTCAGAGAAAGTACACGAGTTCAATTTTCAATGGATCGTAATATAAAAATGTGTAATTGATAATTAATAAGAAACTGTTATAAAGTTGGTTTTTTTTTTTAAGTAGTTATTATAAAAGTTAATAAATTTATATGATATTTTGTGTTTAGTTGACAATGTAAAATTACAAGTATTTTTCTAATTACGTCTTCCTTGAACATCAACTATACCTTCACTTTTGATTATCACCCTAATTGTTTGGAAGAACAGAGAGAACTTATTTCCTTTGTTTCGTTATTTTTGAAAATGCTTTGTATTAAGTCCACATATTGAAGTAATAATAAGCAAGTCTAATATACATTCTATGTTTAATCTAATAAATCTGCGAACTACGCATGTAATTAACTCCATCTGCATGCTGTTTTCTTTGTTTTTAAATTGAAAATTGATTGTTTTGGTTTGTCTGCTGTTGCTATGTTCTCCCAAGAAAATGTCTCCGTATAAATTTGCGGTAACTCGACAACTAAATAGCAAATTCTTTGTCATGTTGTGATGAGAAAAAAAGAAAGAGAAAATAACAAACATGAGTGCCAATATATTAGTATTCCTTAGGAAATCGTGAATTGAATATAAATAATTGATTTTCGCATCAACAATTAAAATTACTCACTCTTTATTGTCATAAACAGACACAGCAGGGAGAGAAGGAAGAATGTTATTACTCGATGAGAGAATAAAAAAAAAATATAAAAAAGATACTCAAATTCCAAATTCAAGCATTATCCGGATGCCTCCGAGAAGCTTGTATAGAATATGAGAAAACAAAAAATATTTATAAACACCAACTATTGTGGTTAGTAGATAGAAGGAAGAACCAGCTCCATATTGCCACTCTAACCAACCAAGCATTATTGGCTCAGTTTGAGATTTTGGGGCCTACCACATTCTTATGCACGTGTTTTCATCACTTAAATCATTTAAGTACTTAGCCATGATTAAATGAGCAGCAGTTAGATGATTGCATCATTGGGACAATGATATGTTTGGAGTTGCATTTTGCCGGTATGACACCCTGGTAACTTTTCTTAAAAATTGAATCCCACCCAGAAGAAACCGGAGATAAATTTATGGATACCCGATGGGTTAAATAAATTTAATAGATAATTATATGATCACATAATGAGTTATCAAGGATTCAATCCAAATTTATATTTTAATATTTTTAAATTTTATGTTTAATATGATATTATTTTGTTAAAATTTAATAATAATTTATATCATTATTAAAATTATATGTGCCACATTTTTTTGTTAAAAATTCACTAATTTATATCATTTATTTAAAATAAAAATGTTTTTTTCATTAAAAAATTCGAAAAATCCAACCGAAATTGATCTCTAACCTAAATCTGACTAACGCGATAGATATATATGAATTTTAAAATATTAAATTCGGATTATACTAAATTGGTGAAATTGCAGCCTACTGACAAAGAACAGTAAATAAGGTAAATACAAGTAGCGATACAATTAAACCAAAAATTATAATCCGATCAATGTACTAGAACCTACAATGAAATAAATCCTCATTGATTCCTACTCTCTAACCAAACACCCAAACCCCACCCCCCAAAATCCCTTTTCTTTTAAGCCTCTACTCGTCCAGACATCACTTGGAATAAGTAAAACCAAGATAAACAGCACTACCCCATTCACTAACTCAACAAAAATCCGTGAGCTTTAAACACAATATCTAGCTTATTGCTTTACATGTTCTCTGATAAACTCTTCCAGCTGAGATATTTCCCCAGTTAAACCAGAAGCATCTGCCGCTGTTACTTTGTTAGAGCACTGGGTAAAAGAAAATGGCTCACCCGGCACCCCCAGGGTGAACTCATTTGCAATGTCAGCAGCTGATATCGCACTTCTTGATGCCCGAAATTTGTCTCTGGAAAATAATGATATAAAGAGTCAACAATTGAATTGACAGCGAAATCATGAAAACAATCAGGTTATCATATATTAGAAGCAAATAACAATGCACATTTTCAAAATCAAAACAAACCGATCAGTTGATTGAGAGCGTAAATATAAGTAGGTGAATGAAATTTCAAATATTACAGAAATCAAAAGGAAATAGAAGATACTTCTTCAATATGAACCAATCAATAACAATAACAGCATTGACATGAATGTGTATATGCTCCATCCCACAGAGAGAGCGCATAAATATTATCGACTAGACAATAAAAAGAAATCATAAAGTAGTTGCTGATTGATAAAGTGAACAGAGATAAATAGATTTGGAACTTGAAGGCATACATTTCCTTCTCCATCTGTCTTCGGATAAACTCTTTTGTATGAGCAGTGACTTTGTCTGTTTTGTTGCAGAGAATAAGCACTGGAATCTTCTTCCTCACAACACTTCCTTTAGTCAATAGATCATACAGATACCTATAAATAAAAATACAATGTTAGTACCCTTGTATCTGCCTTGCTGACATCTTCCTCAGGAGTGGTAGAAAATGATAAATTATTTTATATCATAATGGTAAAATATCTTTTGTACGTTGATGTCCCATCGTGGCTTACTAGTGGTTCTTGCTAATATTGACAAAATGTGCTAGATAATATAAAGATGATAATCTAGCAACTAGATGGAGGAAGGAATTACTCTGAAGCAGCTCGACAGTTCGGTAAAAAGTCCAAAGCGTCAACCACAAAAACTATCCCAGCTGCTTGAGGCAAGTACTCATCCAGTTTGGGTCGGAGCCGAGAATGGCCAGGAACATCAACAATATGAACAGGTTTTATCTTGCCCTTCTGTCATAATAAAAAAGAAAATATGACACTATTTGTTCTATTCTATTGTCCGATTCCATGATCAACAAACAAACATTAGATATAACAAATAAATTTAAGCTACAACTACATCTCGAACAAGTTTCTTTGAAGAACAAATGATAAACATCGATGAGAAGCACAATTTATTGCCTCTTCAAAAAATGGCTTAACTTTGTAATTTAAGCAATTTTTCAAAGTGTAGGAAGCTAAAATGTTACCCTTGTTTTCTCATTGTGAAGAATGAAAGTATCTTCATTAGGCTCCATTGATGTAACGGTACCCTCATGAGTAGAGCCATCCCTAAGCTGCAGTAGGCATGGAATGTGAGTCAAGAACATGATGTTAATATGGAAAATGTCAATAAAAAAAGGGTAATGCCTAATAACACTTTCCAAGGAGTCTGATTATATCCCAACATGTAATCTACTGCTAATGTTACAAAAACAATTCAATTTTGAACAATTCTTGCATGAATACAACATTTGTAGGCACAAAAGAAAAACTCAAGACACATTGAAATAATAAAAAAAAAACACAAAATGTGGTTCAAAACTGTGCTGAAAAAAACTTTTAAATGTTATCATGAACTTTTTTATTTTGACCCTAGACAATGTCCTCATATAAGCTCCATCGGTCATAATTAATTACAACCGGTTCCTTTAATGCCTTTTCATTCTCATTGTTATAATTCACAACAAACAATCAAGGCACCAGGCGATACATTTCAAAAACTTGTGAACAATGACATAACCTGACTCTGAGTCCCTCCTAACCAAGGGTAAAACCTAAGGAAACAAAATTATTTCAGTTTTCATTTTAAAAGAAAGAAACCAACCCACACGGATTAATCCCTTAAGGTACTGAGATACATTTAAGGATCTGACCTCTTCCAATTGTCCCAACAAATCTTTTTCATGCACACAAACTTGAAAGATCCTAACCACATACTTAAATGACAAGGCTATCTATCAACCATCTCACACCATGTTGGTATCATTACTAAAATTTCAAACTGTGATGAAGGCACTGGGCTATGCATTTGAAAAACATGTCAACAATGACCTAATCTGGCCCTAAGTTCCTCTTCACCACGAACAAAAGCCAATTTTATTTTCTAATTTTCAGAATAACGATTAAAATCAGAAGCAATGAACTCAATAATTGTGATTTAGAGCAAATACCTGATAGAAAATAACAGTTTTTCCACTTCCACTGAGCCCCGTCAACACAATGGTGTTTGACTTTGACCGCTTGAACAAACGTACTACAAACACAAATCAATAATGAACACCAATAAACGATTAGAAGAGTAAGAACTAAAAAACAACGCGAATTTACCAGAGAGAAGAAGCAGCGTTGTGAAAATCGCGATGGCAGCAGCAACGTAGAGCTGATTCGGGGGAACCTCGCGAAGACGATCCATGGCCAGATGTGACAAGTGAGAAAGTTGTTCCTTCCACTGCTCCAACTCTTCCATTGGGAACTCGAGTTTTTGGCGTTTCCTTTCAGTGTTGCCCTAGATATTCTCAATAAAGAGAATTAAACCCGATAAAACTCCTGATTCTCAAAAATGAAGATGCAGAGACAAGTTTTACCGCCGTAAACGGCGGTTTTCGACAGCGCTATGAATTATCCGATTTGCAGATCTGGCGTGTCGAGTGTCGAACAGGAACTCTTATCAGTATGATTCCAAACGACAGCACATAAGTTTACGGTATTTTTTTTGTACGGTTATAGGTTTAGTTATAAATATCAATAGGATTTTTGTGTTGTAATAAACATTTCCTATTTTATTTTATTATTGATAATACATTAAATTATAACTGGTGAAAATATTTTGTATACCTATATTTATATAAAGACTGAATTTTTAAGAAATATAATTATTTACTGATTTTTTAAAAATAACTATTATTTTGAAATATTTTGTATTAAATTATTATAATATTTTTTCTCTTTATTTCTTGGTCATATTTGTAGTTTTTCCTTTAACATTAAATTATTTTTTACTATCTATAATTTTTCCTCTTATAATATATATTTATATATAAAATATAAAGACGATTTTTTTTCACAATTTTTTGTTCTCTTTAATTCTTTATAATATAATTCTTAACTATTTTTTTAGTAATATAATTATTAACTGAATTTGTGAATTTTTTTAAAGTAATCACTATTGTAAAAATGTTTTGTATACACATTTTTTATTTTTTATTTTTTATGGTATTTATAGTTTGTATTACAAACATTAAGTTATTTCTTAATACTATTATTACTTTTCTTTAATATATTAACTTAACCAAATTATATATATATTATTAACTTGTAATATAACAAATATTTAAAAAAAAATTGAACATATAAGTGTTGTTGTGTAAAAATCTAGAAAATGACATTTAAAAGTAATAGTAATTTAAAAATAATGAGACTCAAATATTTTAATAATAAAAAGTTTTAATATAAATAGTTTTATGAGGAATGCGTTTCATTATTTTAAAACACTCAATCTTTCTATAGATCACTTTTTTAGAGTTTTCTAACTTCTCTCTAAGATACTATTGTTTGAATATTAGAGACGCCTGAGTGATCATAGCAGTGAAATCTTCAAGTTTAATTGATCAGTTTCTCAAATAGAGTAAGTTGGTTTTTTCTCCTTTTTTTGGCCATTTTTGTTTTCCTTGCATGGTAGCCTTCTTTATTTTTCATGAAGTTTGAGTCTTCTATAAGACTCTCTATTGATCATTGATTCTAATAGTGTACTTTGATTGTGTTTCTGTAGTTCGTAGAAACAAATAGGAATTCATGTAAGTTGGAACTGTTTTAGGCTTTCTAGAGCAGTTTAGTCTTCTGTTAGGTAAGGGAAGTTAATATTCACTTTAATTTTCATATGAGAAGTATGAATTTGTATTTGATAGGTAATGGAATTTATGCTTGGTTGAATATGATATTAATTGAAATAATTGTTGAGTGATGTTGTATATGAATGAGTGAATAATTGTTTACTGATGAATATTTCGGTGTATGCTTGTGATTTGATGATGATGTGAACTTTGGATGATACTGTTTTGAAGTTCTACAAGTACAAATATGATATTGAGTTGAAAGTAGGCAATGGAGAATGTTCTGGGACTGGTTTTTAGCCTAAATTGAGGCTTTGATAGGTGAATTTCTAAATGAGGGGCTTTGGAGAGATAACTAATGATTGAGGGTGTTTTTAGATCATTCTAAACTTGTCTAGAACATTAATTAACCATACATCTGATGTTGTGACAGTAAGTAGTTAATAGGCTAAGTTTTAGGTTACTTTTGGTTCATGAAGAAGAAGAAGGTGTTTACCTTGAGGTCATTTAGGACTTAGTTTGTTAATTAGTGCATTGAAAATCTGGTTTAAAGCATGCTAATTCAAATTCATGAGTTGTAAGTTATAGGTTGATCGGTTGAATTTGGATTCCTGACCAAATCACCAAATTGGTATCTAATTTAAGTGATAAACGTGTTTTTGATTTATTTCTAGTGTCTATGATGCCATTTTGATCATTTGGATAGGTATTGGGGGTAACCAAAGCTAGTTTCGAGTTTATTTTGTTCTAGTATGGCATTGAGCGGTCCTGTGCAACGCTCAACGTTGTCAAACCTAAGAGACCTTGTGCTCTAGGACGTTGACTATCACTTTTGGCACTGAGTGCCCCTTTTGGCGTTGAACGCCACGAAGTCAGTGAGCTCTCTTACTCCAGGATGCTAAGCTCCACGAAATTACTAAAACAACTTTAAAAAAGATTTCAAACATATAAATAAATATATTTTCATTACAAAAACTTATAATTTCTTTACTTTTCCTTCTCCTTTTTATTTTAATTATGATATTTTGGCCATAATTATAAAAAATGAAGATTAGAATTCGGTGACGAACTAAAATAAAAAGTGTGCTATCTGTGTAAATATGGAGCAAAGTATGCTATATTGGTAATTTTAAAATCAATGTATGTTAAGGAGAGAAAAAAATTGTAAAATACAAGTAGGAAATTTCCAATTCTTGTAGACGATGAGCCATGTTTTTCACGTGAAAGAGACATAACAAAACACTCTTTTAGATTAGTTCCTCAAAAAGCGGGTCTCCAAAATCCCATGTCTTGTTGTAGAAGCTGACAATAAAAGAATAAAGATCACGAACAAAGGATTTCCCGAGGCGTGTAGATCAGTGTCCTTAAGGACTTATCTGTAGTGTATTGCGCAAGCCCTTGATGTTTCTAAGATCATATTTCTTCCCAAGGGTTTTGTCAGAGGATCTACTAGATTCCGTTCTAACTTCACATAGTTAATGTAAATAGTTCCACTCTTTAGCAGTTACTTCACCAAATTGTGTCTCAATTGAATATGTCTATTTTTTCCATTGTAATTCTTGTTTTTAGCTATAGCTATTGCCGATTGGGAATCACAGTGTATTGACACCAATGAGGTTGGTCTCATTCTTAGTGAAATGTTTGCTAAGAAGTTTTTCAACCTCTTAGCCTCACTACCAGTCATCTCAAGAGCGACAAACTCAAATTCCATTATTGATCTTGCAATAATTGTTTGTCTGGATAATCTCCATGTAATCGCACCACCCCCAAGTGTGAATACATAACCACTAGTGGATTTTGTCTCATCTGAATCAGAGATCAAGTTAGCATCATTGTACCTTTCTAGTACAGCGAGAAATCCACTATATTCAATGACATAATCCATTGAACCTTTTAAGTATCTCATAAGCCTGGAAAGTGCATCCCAAAGTTCTTGATTTGGACATTGAGTTTACTTACTCAGTCTAATTAATCCATAAGCAATACTAGGTTTAGAAAAGCTCATTAAGTGTAGTAAGTTCTCAATTATCTAGGCATATCGAGGCTAAGATAATGATTCTCCTCTATTTTTCATTAATTTAGAGTTAGCATCATAAGGGGTACTCACGGGTTTGAAATCATAATACTCAAACTTCTTAAGAAGTGTCTCAATGTATTGTTCTTGGGATAGTAATATATTATTTCCCTTCCTTATGATTCTAACACCTAAAATTACATTGACTTCACCCATGTCTTTCATTTCAAAGTTTGATCCTAAATATAGTTTAGTTCTAGCAACAATCTCATTGCATGTACCAAAAATTAACATGTCATCCACATACAAACATATAATGACATAATCACCATTTTCAAATTTAAAGTTCACACATCTATCAGCATCATTAGGCGAAAAACCATCACATAACAATACATTATCAAGTTTTTTATGCCATTGTTTTTGTGCTTGTTTCAACCCATACAAAGATTTAAAAGTTTACAAACTTTATTCTCTTGACCAGGTACAACACACCCTTCAAGTTGAGTCATATAAATTTCCTCCTCTAAATCACCATTCAAAAAGGTAGTTTTATCATTCATTTAGTGTATCACTAGCTTATGGATGGCTGCTAAGGCTAACAAAACTCGAACAGAGGAAATCCTAGTCATAGGGGCAAAAATGACAAAGTAATTTATCTTGGGTTTTTGAGTAAAACCTTTCGCTACTAATCTTGCCTTATACTTCTCTATAGATCCATCACGATGATACTTTTTTCTTAAAGATCCACTTACAACCAATGGGTTTTTCTCCTTTAGGCAAATCTACTAAAGTCCAAGTATTATTTTTCTGAATTGATTCGATTTTAGTCTTAATGGCTTTATCCCACTGTTTTGCATCAGGAGCACTGATGACTTCTACAAAGCTACTAGGATCATTATCAACTAGATAGGTATAAAAATCATTACCAAATGAAGTTTTCTTCCTCTGTCTTTTACTTCTTCTTAATTCCTCACACAAGGTATCATCATTATTATTATCTATAGGTTGAGACGTCTCACTAACTTTTAAAGGAAAAACATGTTAAAAAAACTCATTATTTTTCGTCTCCATTATAGAATTACTTTCAAGTATATCACTTTTAAGAACTAAAAACCTATAGGCAACACTATGTTCAACATAGCCTAAGACCATGCAATAAGAGATTTTAAAGCATATTTTCCTTTTCTTAGGATCGGGTAACACCACCTTTGTTATACACCCCACATTATTCGATATTTAAGGTTAGGTTGATAACCTCTCCACAGCTCATAGGGAGTTCTACCAGTTTTTTTATGAGGTATTCTATTTTGTAAAAAACATGCAGTAAGCAAGGCTTCTCCCCAAAGGTTATCAGGTGCACTAGAACTAATAAATATCACATTCATCGTCTCCTTAAGAGTTTTATTCTTTCTCTCAGCTACTCCATTAGACTCAGGTGAATATGGTGGGGTTACTTCATGGATGATACCTTCTTTAAAACAAAAGTCATTAAAAAAAACATATTTACCATCTTTATCTGATCTAATCCTTTTAATTTTCTTATTTTGATTGATTTTCTACTTCTCCTTTATAGGTTAAAAACAAATCAAAGGCTTCATCTTTATGTTTGATTAAGTAAACTTTTGTGTATATAGAATAATCATCTATAAAGGTCACAAAATAATTTTTACCTCCTCTAAACATGGTTTGTTTCAAATCAACTAGGTCAATATGAATTACCCCTAACAATTCACTAGTGTAAGTGGTAAAGGCACTTCTGTTTGCATAGATATGCCTGGCAGCACCAGATTCTACCACCCACTTGCTCACATTGGTCATCAGAATTACTTGAGAAACGACTGCAACAATAATGTCATCTCCTTCGGCTATATTGACCCTAGGAGGATTGTCGTTTCTTACTCTGCACCTGCACTATGGTGTTTGATGGCCCGACTTTCCACATACGAAGCAATTTCCTTTCTTCTTAAAGGTTGGGTTAGATGTGTTGGGGCGATATTTTCAAAAAAAAAATTTCCTATTGTCATTAGGTTTGTGTTCGTACCTTTTTGGAGTAGGTCTGTCTTCTACCATGTTTGCTTTTGTAGACAAAGTTGTGGCCCTTGCAGCAAAACACTATTTCTTGTTGGTATCTTCAATAATTATGTGAGTGATCAACTATGAAAGTGACATTTGCTTGTGTTTGTGTTTCAGTTGTTGCTTGTAATTAGTCCAAGGAGGCGACAATTTCTCGATCAGAAGCTCTTACACAAATTCATCTGGTAGAAGAACGTTCTCCGCTTTGATATCTTCAAGCAGCTTGTGGTACTCATTGATTTGCGACTTTATGTCCTTGTCTTCAACCATTTCCTAGCGATAATAATTCCCAATAATGAGCCTTTGTTTGGCGATATCTTCAGTAGTCACTAGTGCAAAAACAACGTATAACGTCACGCGTTTAACGTCGAACCACTCAATAGCCAACGTTAAAAATGACCGATGGCATTTTTGTAAATAAATGCAATTATTAAACGTCGTTTAGAATTGTAATTCGACGTAAAAGAATATAAAACGTCGAAAGTCCCAACGTAAGACGTTAAAAGGTTAGTGAATTCAAAAAAAAATTGAGTGGGAGATTGAAAATTCATTCACTTTATATTAGCGCGCAGGACCTCTTTCTCTACTCAAACTTTTTTTGAACGAAGTTTGACGACCATCACATGTAATCTTTCTTTCTTTTGATACAAATGCATGTTAATCAACTACTTTAGGTATGATTTTCGTTTGTTTTCACCGATTATTTTCGTGTTCTTGTCCTTCATAGGCGTATTCTGCTTTCTCTCTCACTGGAGGCAACACTTTATTCTGATGAACCCAGGTTAGTTTTCGTTTTCGTTTTGAAGAACTTATTTGTTGATAACTTGTTTGTTATTTTTTTTGTTGAACTTGTTTGTTGCTGTTGTTGTTTGGTTGAACTTGTTTGTTGTTATTGTTTGATTGAACTTGTTGTTTGATTGAACTTCTTTGTTGTTTGTTATTGTTCTTTGATTGATCCTATATTATTGTTCATAGTTCATGCTTTATAAAATACCAAAAACTGAAAATTGTTTGTTTTTTCTGTTTTTCAGGTCTCGTAGAGCTGTAAAAAAGGTCACAATTAATGAAAAATAATATAAAATATTGATTAACGTCGTATATTGACAAGATTCGACGTTAAATTAACGTCGTATATTGACAAGATTCGACGTTAAATTAACATCGTATATTGACAAGATTTGACGTTAAATTAACTTCGAATTTAAAAAATTTGACTTAAATTTAACGTCTCCCGCTATGACGTCGTTCTTGAATTCGACGTGAAAGGACAAAAATATTCAACGTTATAGGTTGTTTTTGTACTAGTGAGTGTACTTGAGAATCAACGAATCCCAAATGTCTTTCATTTCCTTATAGGAACAATACACATCGAACAAATCGTTAGAGAGTGCACTAAGTAAAGTATGTCGGCATATATTGTTTGCATGAACCCAATCTTCATCTTGTTTCAAAATTAGAGGGAGACTAGAGTCAGGTTTTGAAGATGAAAGAGGAAAGACGACTTCGTTCATGTCTAAGAGGGTTGACACACTTTCTTACTTGCACCGAAAATTTTGACCAGAGAAGACTTCAGTTTTTGATACATCCGAAAAAGGTTTCGCGAAGACCGTCTGAGTTTCGGAAACAATATTTTTTATTTTCTGGGATTGAGTTGTTGTTGTTAGCCATAAATCCTTAAGATTGTTGTAGAAGCTGACAATAAAATAATAAAGATCACAAACAAAAGATTTCCCAAGGCGTGTAGATCAGGAACTTCTCAGAAATTTCTAAGGATTTCAGAACTAGCAATGATCTCTAAAAAGAAAATAAAATAAACCCATAATATTTTTAGGAAAAGAAGAAAAGAGAAAGAATGAAACCATGAGAATAGAGAAGCAGAGAATAATGGTTTATGATGATGTATTTTTGAGTAAATGAAGTGCTTTATTTATAAAACTGGTGAACTAGGCCCATGATCCAAAAGATCCAAAATATCTGTCAAAATATTTTCTAGAAAAAATAATGTTTTTAATAAATTAAAACGTTGCAAACTAAAATGAACGTTGGCAACAACATTTTCGCTGGAAGCACGAGACTTGGAGTTGCAACGTTCCAACGTTTCTTGGGGAACATGCACAATCAAACCAACACTAGATATTTTGCAATATCATTATAATGGTACTATTTTGATAACATGTCTTAGGTTGAAATCTTAGATCGGGATTTTAGAAAAGGGTAATGATACTTTGACACCCAAAATGTGACAAATTTTTGACACCGCCACGTGTCACATTCTGGGTGGTCCATGTGTTTTAAAAAATAAAATGATAGAATGAAGTGGATTCAATGTGTAGTAACAAACTTGGGATCAATGTACAAATAAGTGGGTAGTTTAGGCTAACTTTTAGCACGAGGATGGCATCTTTGAATCTGCCACTTGTTTTGAACTCCACAGTTTATTTTTAACCAATTTTATTGAATAAAATTCATTAATTATCATTTAAGAACACATTTATATCGAAGTCCATCCCGAAGGAAACATTTTTTTTTAAAGTGATGGTGCATAAAGGAAAATGGTAGCAATGTACAAATAACTGGGTAGTTTAGGCTAACTTTTAGCACCAAGAAGGCATCTTTGAATCTGGCACTTGTTTTGAACTCCACAGTGAATCTATGTCATTCTGTCATTTTATTTTTTAAAACATGTGGACCACCCAGAATGTGACACGTGGCGATGTAAAAAATTTGTCACATTCTGGGTGTCAAAGTATCATTACCCTTTAGAAAATGATATATTAACATTTTAACATAACTTACATATTTTTTTGTTATATTATTTTTTAATTATTTTAAATCTGCTTATGTGAAAAATAAAGATTGAAAAATGAAATAAATGGAGTGCGAGAAGGATTTTTTGAACCTGGGTTTTTTTTTCCTCTTTCCCTTGACTTTTCAAATTCCATTTCGTTATACCTTTTATTATTATATTGATGATTTCCCTTATCAGAACTACAATGAGACACACATGTCTTCTCACTCTTCTTCTCTACATTTTCCCCTTAACTCTCTTTCTTCCTCATCAAACGAACACCCATATGCACTAGCCAACCCTCCTTCATTCTTCTCTTTTATTATTACCTATTCACACTCAGAGCCTCCATCATCATCCAAAAACATCCTCTTCAGCTCTCAGATTTGTCTTCCCTCACCATCTTATACTATCTCCATACATGCAAAAATGCAGAGGCGAAGCAGGGGATCTAGCCCTAGTCCCATTCGACACGGATTAATCATTGCCTCGATGCCATTTGCCAAAGCCTTCGTTGTCCTCTAGAACTAACACTGTCAATAACGGTTTCTCTGGTTGCACTAGAAAGGGGTCTAATGGTAGACTCTCTTTCACACCACCATGAGCGCTCCTTACACCTCCCTTCAATCTCGTCCTGGAACTAATCCACTTGAACTTGTTGCATGTCCTCCATAAAAAGAAGTACGATAACCCGGTTAAAGCAACTCAGCTATAACAACTTAACAATGCATAGAAGGTCGGCTAAAAGAGCCCGACAGGTCGACTAAAGGAGCCCAGTCAAAACACGTGTAATGAAAAGTGACTGTGTGAATGAGTGAGTCTTTCATTGACACATTACTTTGGTAGATGTTGTAGTGTGCCGGTTGTCATTGAGTATAAGAACAATAGATAAACTATACATGAAACATAAGTGGACAACTGTGAACAAATAAATGGATAACAACATTGGATTTTTTGTACAGATTTAACAAAATTTAATCCAACCAACATTTATACAACAACCAATGATATGTTCTTTCTATCTACCACAAACATCACCACACTAATCATATCAGAGCAAAATCTGGTTTAATTGAGTCCCTATTATGAAAAAATATTGAAAAATTAGGAAGGAAAATGTTTCTTTGACACCCTCTTTTGACACAAATTTGACACAGTGCACGTGTCAAATTTGTATTGGATGTTTTAACTTCATTAATAAAACCCTTTTAAAAAAACGGAGAAGGGTAATATTGGAATGATGCTTTTATGAAATTTTGATTTTCGCGGTTTCATTTTTTTTCTTCTTCCCATTCGTCTTCTTCACTTTCGTTCTTCCCATTCCTCTCCCATTCGCCTCTCTCCATTTTTCATTCGCTTCATTTCTGGAATCCCTTGGTCTCTCTCCATTCGACTGATCGTCTCATCCAAACGTATCATTGTGTATCGGTAAGATCTCTTTCACGTTTCTCGTTTTGGTTGTCTATGGCTTTGTGCCTCTGTTTCGAGTGTTTGCTCTATATCGCATTGTGTGGCTTGTGGAGGCGTACTTTATTTTTGTTTTTTTTTTGTGTTTTGTGAACCCTAATCCACCATTGATGTATTTGTATGAAATATTTGCAGTTGTACTGGCGTCCGGAAACCGAAAGGTGAGTAAAAGTTGTGTTATTTTATAAAGTTGTTTTTTTTTTGTAAGTATTAAAATTTTATGTTTTAATGTTTTGTAGTGACGGGTTCAAATCTCTCTTGATTCATCAATCATTGTTACTATGAATGGGTTACTAAGAGATGTCCATGTTGAACGAATTTCGATGACCCCATTTCGTTGGTGTTTGGAGCTTCGTAAGGCTGTGGAGATTAACTGTGAATTATTGAAGGTTATGGTGTGACTTTAAACCTGTAAGTTCTTATAACCCGTGACTTTAAACATATGTTGTTCTAAGTGATGTAGTTTGTGATAAGTGGTTTATTGTTTCAGACATGACTGTGGAGTTATCATGTTGAAAGCTATGGAAATTTGGGATGGAGAGGATAAATACAATGGGAAAAGTATGCCACAGTATACGAATGTAAGTTCGAATATGATTTTCATTCTTGGTTTGATGATTGGTTTGATTTTACAATTGCAATTTTTTTGCATTTCAGGAGGAATTGCATGCAATTAGGAAGCAATATGTACGTGATTGGATCCTGGACGACGAGAACATAAGAATACTGGATGCGCTAGAGGTCTACGGATTGTTGTAGGATAGTTGTCCTGTGTACAAATGTAGTGAACATTGTATTCAACATTGTAAGATACAATAATTTATATGAAGGCAGTGTATTTTAATGTATATGAACATATTGTACAAATTGATAGTGGTATAAGATGATTGATTTCAACCTTGTTTATGGGATTTCAACCTTGTTTATGTGCACTTTACAAATGATTGTTGATTGATGATTGATGTCCAGGTTTGTTTATGTGCAATGTATAAAAGTGCCTTACCATTTTATGCCAAGTACTGCAATCTGTGCAGCAAAATACACTGCTGTAATCGTTTACAAGGGTGTCGTAATCGATTACGCGAGTCTGGTTTTAGTTTTGTACATCCTGTTGCACTGAAGGAACAACCAGTGGTAACATGGGGGACCACTGGTGTTTTTCTGTGTTTTTGAGGCCAAGTTCAGTGGTTTGTACTTGTACATGTTGTATAAGTGTGAGTGTATGGTTGGAGGTGATGTTTTGGAATCCCCATGATGGAGAAGGGGAGAAGGGGACCACCCAGGGTGATAAGATGCATCTTGGTCAAGTCCTGTATCATGTGGCAGATAACAGAGCCTTGTAATCGTTTACAAAGGTGTAGTAATCGATTACACGAATCTGGTTTTAGTTTTGCACATCCTGTTGCACTGAAGGAACCACCTGTGGGATGTTGAATGTTTCATGTCAAATTGTGTTGAATGTTTCTCGTATTATATGTGACAAAATCTTAAGTAGTTAAATAAAGTCGTACTTAATGGACACTTAAACACTAGATAATCACATAGAACGTTGAAAACACACTGCTATTCACCAGTGGTCCTCCACATGTTCACTGGTGGCTCCTTCAGTTCAACAAGATGTGCAGAATCCAAATCAGACACGCGTAATCATTTACAACCTATTGTAAACGATTACAATGCAGTTTTTTGCACCAGACTTGGTAGAACTTCACTTAACACAATAATCTCTCCATGGGAGGTCCCCACCTCCATCTTGGGGCACCCAAAACATTAAGATGCATTCCTCACTAAAGAACATAATATTTCAACTAAAAGAACTAAACTTGGGTCAAAAAACACTGCTATTCACCAGTGGTCCTCCACGTGTTCACTAGTGGCTCCTTCAGTTCAACAGGATGTGCAAAATCTAAATCAGACACGCGTAATCGTTTACAACCCCTTGTAAACGATTACAATGCAGTTTTTTGCACCAGACTTGGCAAAACTTCACTTAACACAATCATCTCTCCATGGGAGGTCTCCGCCTCCATCTTGGGGCACCCAAAACATTAAGATGCAGCAATTCCTCACTAAAGAACATCAAATTTCAACCAAAAGAACTGGACTTGGGTCAAAAAACACTGCTATTCACCGATGGTCCTCCACGTGTTCACTAGTGGCTCCTTCAGTTCAACAGGATGTGCAAAATCTAAATCAGACACGCGTAATCGTTTACAACCCCTTCTAAACGATTACAATGCAGTTTTTTGCACCAGACTTGGCAGAACTTCACTTAACACAATAATCTCTCCATGGGAGGTCCCCACCTCCATCTTGGGGCACCCAAAACATTAAGATGCAACCATTCCTCACTAAAGAACATCAAATTTCAAATAAAAGAACTGGACTTGGGTCAAAAAACACTGCTATTCACCAATGATCCTCCACCTGTTCACTGATGGCTCCTTTAGTTCAACAGGATGTGCAGAATCCAAATCAGATACGCGTAATCGTTTACAACCCCTTGTAAACGATTACAATGCAGTTTTTTGCACTAGACTTGGCAGAACTACACTTAACACAATAATCTCTCCATGGGAGGTCCCCACCTTCATCTTGGGGCACCCAAAACATTAAGATGCAGCCATTCCTCACTAAAGAACATAAAATTTGAACTAAAAGAATTGGACTTGGGTCAAAAAACATTGTTATTCACCAGTGGTCCTCCACCTGTTCACTGGTGGGTCCTTCAGTTCAACAGGATGTGCAGAATCCAAATCAGACACGCGTAATCATTTACAACCCCTTGTAAACGATTACAATGCAATTTTTTGCACCAGACTTGGCAGAACTTCAACTGTGGTCCCTTATGTTTTCATTGGTGCTCATTATGTTCAACAGGTTGTTAAAAATTGAAGTTACAACACAATAGTAAACGATTACAACACACAATTTAGCACCATCACCTTCACCAATTCAGTCAAATTCATCATATCACAAACATGACTTCATTCTTGTCACACTAATATTATCACTTCCAAAAAATGGATTCTTCAAAATTTAAAATGTACACCAAATCAAAATATAAACCACTTCAATTACATAAATACATGCAACCAAACATTCATCTACTATATATTGCAAGAAATAGGTTTAATTACAATATCAAGTTCTTGTCCTATTCAAAATACCATACAATAATCACTAATTTTTCTTTCTAGGTCCTACATTTCCTGTGTATGATGTCCTCAAGGCTTGACTCTTATAACGCATTCTTCTTCCCATCCTCACATAGGTCTTCAATTGTGGTTTGGTGTTGCACATTCCATCCGGTGTGCTCTGTGACATTCCACCATGTTCGGTCTGAGAAAACCCACCCGGTTCGTTCTTAGACGTTCCACAAGGGGAAAGAAATGCACTGTCACTGAATGGTTGTGGACGTCCACCACTTTGGGATCCATCGTCTTGCCTTCTACCTCTTCTTCTGGCCTTCTCTTCCTCCAACTGTGCCTCCACGACATTGACATTCCTTCTAAGTTCTTCAAGTGCACATTCTTGCTCCTCTATAGTACGCATCAAACTTTCTCTCCGTTTTCTTCTAAGCACATTTTTTGTTGATGGTTGGTCATCATTCCTTTTTGGATGTGATTGTTTTTCCTTCACATATGTGTTATCCTTCAATGCATCACCATCCAAATCATCAACAACATGAAACTGAAATTAAACAACATATAACATGTTAGGTAACTGTTGTTAATATATCAAAACAAATGTAAACACAAAAGGAAATAAGAAAAAAACCCAAAAGGGGTTGAAGAACCCACAAACAAACCAAAAACCCAAACCAAAAACGCAATACCCTAACCCCAACATCAACGAAAACCGACAACAAAAGGGTCGAATAACGCATTTACCTTGCTCCAACGAAGCTGTTGTCCGAGACTTCCCATTTCCACCAAACCGCGACAACGGAGAACCAAAAATGTCAGAGAGAGCGTCCACAAAGGGGGAGAACGTAATGTAAGAGAGAGCGAAATCTGAGAGAGAACCTACGAAATGTGTGTGAGAGAGAGAAAGCGAAATCTGAAATCTGAGAGAGAACCTAATGAAACACAGGCCAAGGGTATATTTGAAATCAAAAAATTTTAAATCCTCTTCATTTTTTCGGCCAGTTTTTCTGAAAAAAAGAAAACAACCAATGACACCTTGACACCTGTCAGTGTCAAAAATGTGTCAAATAATGGGTGTCAAAATAACGGAATCCAATTAGGAAAGAAACATAAATGGGGAGCACTGCACAAATAAGTGGATAGCAATGTTAGAATTTTTATACAAATTTAGCATAATTTAATCCAATCAACCTTTATAAAAAAACCAATGATATGTTCTTTCTATTTACAACAAACATCAACATAGTTACCGTATCATAACAGAAACTAGTTGAATTGAGTCACTATTATGAAAAAAAAATTGAAAAATTAGGACAAAAACATAAATGGGGAGCATTGCACAAATAAGTGGGAAGCAATTTTAGACTTTTTGTACAAATTTAGCATAATTTAATCCAACCAACATTTATACAACAACCAATGATATGTTCTTCCTATTTACAGTAAACATCATCATAATTACAGTATCAGAACAAAATATGGTTGAATTGAGTTACTATTGGGCAAAAAAATTGAAAAATCAGGACAAAAACATAAATGGTAAGCACGGTAGAAATAAGTGGGTAGTAACATTGGACTTTTTGTATAACATAATTTAATCCAATTAACCTTTATATAATAACCAATGATATGTTATTCCTATCTACCATAAACATCATCATAGTGACCATATAAAAACACAAACTGGTTGAATTAACTAAATTCCCATTTCCCCTGTTACTCTTTCCTACAATATCATCTGTTTACGTATAACATATGTTCACAATAGATGGACAAACCATAACCTAAAAAAAAATAAAGTATGCTAGTGTAATTATAAAAATTTATAACAATCCAAAATCTATTATATTATAATACAATTCATTTCCATTAATAAAATCCTCATATAACATACATCACCAATTAAATGTCTACAAAACATGCCCGACAACGAACCAAAATACTTTGACATTTGACTTTACATCCAAAAGATATGTGTATTAAGTAGATTAAGAGATTATACACTTGTCATATGAACACACAGTAGAATATTTTTTCTAAATCCTACGAGGGTCCTACTCACCCAAATCATGACCTCTAAGCTTATCATCATGACAGGATAAATTCACTATAGCTCGTAAAAATAATGTTTTTTCACACCAATCCCACTTATAGGAATTTCCATCAACTCACAAGACGCCCTATTAGAAAAACACTCCAAGTTTAACTAATTTAGGTTATCCAACTTTCATATTTTGGCAATTTTAGTTCTTCATTAGTTCAAAATATCCTATTTTAGTTCAAAATAAACCTTAGATAAAACAAATCGAATAATCCTAATAATATTAAATCAATTCCACACACAACATTTTAAATTAAAACAAATCAACAATTAAAAGCAATAAAGTTTTAATTTCATCAACTTAGAGCTCAATTATTATAATAAACTATCAAATCGAGAATCTTTCCTCACAAAAACTTGATACAAACAAAATCCTTAGATGATTCTAACTACATAAAAAAGTTCATATTAATGATTTGAATACGTTCTCGTGACCACAAAAGATTAGATAATCAAATTTAGTTATCTAATATTGTATGAAAACTTATCTGACGTCACATAGAACAAAATCAAACATTAACTAAAATATCAGGAAAAAAAAATAAAAACTCACTCTATTAGCAAATCTAATTAGACAAATCTGTTACTCTATGCAAAAGGTCTTAATATAGACTCATCTTTAAAAAAATAGATGAAATTAAAAATTTAGAGAAAAAAAATATAAGAGATTTAGAAGAAAGATTTTAAAAATGAAAATTTGTAAAATGAAACTCATTCTAATGAAATTCTAATTCTAATTTAACTTTTTAAGAATAAAACATTGAAGTATTATTTTTAAAATCATTTTTATTCTTAAATGATTTTCTAAAATTTCACACCAAAGTCTATTAATAAAATGTGGTCAATAATCTAAAGATAAATTCATTGAATAAACATATAACAGATCATTTATCTTTATCGTTAAATTAAGTGTGTTCATATTTGAAGACGGAAAATATAACAGTAATAGGTAATTTTGGTTAAACCCATTGTTATGTTAATTTTAACTTTTTATCTACATCATCTGTAGGAATTTGGTGACACATTTTCCAAATTCAAAATTTGTTCAAATTAAAACTATCATTGAGTTCAAAAGAGGAGGCCAGTTGAATTCTATTAACATCATAAATATTATTTTGAAATTTTCTCACATACAAGGTTGTAATGTACACGTGTAAAGTAGGTTGGTTTATCGTTTATGTATCGCATTCCGATTGATTGTGATAATGTTTGTTAAACGACAAAATTAAATTTGTTTAACTTTTATGTTTAATACCATTTATATTCATTTAAAACCAGTTTTTCATATAATTGGATAAATTTATATTGGATGGTTTTTCTATTTTACTGTTTACTTTTCTATTCATTTATGGTTAATAATTTATTTGACATTGTGTCCCCAACCTCACAAAACTAAACTAATTATCTAAAAATTAATAAAGAATACATAGTTTGACGAGATCAAGTTTGATTGTGAACTTATAAACGACAAAGATTTTATCAAAATAAATAAATTTCACTCTAATAATCAATAGAAAGATTTGTTTTTCTTGTGAAAATAAATAAGTTTTATTAAAAAGTTAGAAATACTATGATGTAAGAAAATACCTTTCTACAAAAAAAAAATACATAAAAGTATCTTCTTTTCACAAATATTTTCTTTCTTCCATTTTCATTTTCAATCATATTTTTATCTTTTTATTCTTACAGGCCATTTTTGTTAAAAATTGTGGCAAACAAAAGTTCCAAATACATACATTGGATTTGAGAAGATTTATTAAGTTGTTGAATGAAAGCTGAAGCTAAGACTTTGGTCGAAAGGAAGGAGTAGTAGGTGGGTAACCCTTCATGTGTGTGCCTTGTTCTTGCCTAATTCATCTTCATTCTCACACTTCACCAACCCAACCACCCTATCATTCTCTTTTCACCCTTTCCTTCTTCTTTTTAGATTAATCAAATCTTGCACTATATATATATATATACACACACACCCATCACAAGCTCTCTCCATTCGTTCACTCCTTTGTTAGATCTAACCAACCATCATACCCTTTTCCTCATCTAACGGTAATTCATACCATTTCTTCTCCCTCATCACTTCTTTCATGTTTCTGCATGTTCATGTTCCCGTTCAATGTTCCGAGCCTTCAAGCTTCGATTTTGATATGAATTTTGTGCCCCCTGAAGCGAATTTGAAATGGGGTCTTTCTTATTTTTATTGTGACGAGATTTGGTGTTTGAATTTGTGGTTGTGGTTCTTCAGATCTGTTTTCGCTTATGATGAATCATTGACGATTGGGTTGTTTTGTTGATGAAATAGAGTAAGAAAAATGGCGCGCAAGAAGATCAGAGAGTACGACTCCAAGAGGTTGTTGAAGGAGCACTTTAAGAGACTTTCTGGCAAGGAGTTGCCAATCAAGTCTGCACAAGTGAGTAATCTTATCAAATTACAATGAAATATAAACATTCATCGATGATATATGATCTATCAACTATAGTTGAACGCTGATAAATTCAATTCTAATGTTCTAGTTTATTCAAACAATGAACATGCAAAAAACTTCACTGTATTAGTAATTATTAAGCGTACTTTATAATGAGGATGTATATGAAAAAAAAAATTCCAGTTTTTATAAATCAATAATTCCTGACATCTAAAAGAATTTCATTTATATTGTCAACCAATTAAAATCATCTCAAGTGTGACTTTAGTAGTTATTATAAATGTCAATAGATTTGTTACTTGGAGAACAGGGGAAAAATCATTTTAATGTTAGTACATTCGGGTTAAATTCATAATCTTTTACCATTGTGCATGTGGCTCATGTAGATGGTGCATATCAAACTTGAGTAATGATTGATGAATTTGTTTCTTTTTGTCTCAAGATAAATGCATCAACTGATTTCACTGAGCTACAAGAGAAGGAACCTTGGCTTTCATCTTCTAAATTGGTTGTGAAACCTGACATGTTATTTGGAAAGCGTGGCAAAAGCGGTTTGGTTGCTTTGAATTTGGATTTTGCACAAGTCGTCTCATTTGTGAAAGAGCGTCTTGGAAAAGAGGTGCTTTACTCTTGGGATTTTCCCTCTTTATTTTTCCATTGTTCTGAGAGTTTCCCTTTCAACCCTTGATTTATTTTTTCATGTTTTCTCTATATATAGGTTGAGATGGGTGGATGCAAAGGACCCATAACAACTTTCATTGTTGAACCTTTTGTCCCACATGACGAAGAGTTTTACCTTAACATAGTCTCTGAGAGACTCGGCAACAGCATAAGCTTTTCTGAATGTGGAGGAATTGAAATTGAAGATAACTGGGATAAGGTTCTGCAATGCTACAATGCATATTTTTCATATTTCATTTTAAAATATTCTATATTTTGTGCTGTAAATATTTCCCTTATTTAAGTTACTGAGTGGCTTATTCATATTTCAGGTTAAGACCGTATTCATTCCAACTGGAGTGTCTATTACATCTGAAATTGTTGCCCCACTTGTTGCAACCCTTCCCTTGGAGGTGAATTCAATTAAATTGCTAATTTGTTTTATGAACAGATTAACTTTGGAGTTTTTGACATGCTTGTTTTATGCATCTTACTTTGATTTTTGATGTAAACCAATCTGACGATGTAATTAAATCCTGTACTTTTTGTACAGATCAAGGGAGAAATTGAGGAATTTCTTAGAGTGGTTTTCATACTGTTTCAAGGTATACAAAATATATCTACCAAGTTATCAAAACACTATTGATTTGGGATTCTGTAATCTTTATTAAAAATTACATTGAAATTGTACCATTTCCCTTTATTTCATGTATTTATTTATTTATTTGCTTATCATTTGTGTTAGATCTGGATTTCACTTTCTTAGAGATGAATCCTTTCACATTGGTTAATGGAAAGCCTTATCCTTTGGATATGAGGGGTGAGCTAGATGACACTGCTGCTTTCAAGAACTTCAAGAAGTAGGTTCTTTTCTTACCCTCTATTAACTGCCAAGTGTTATTTTCCAGCATAGAATACTATATTCCTATTTCCTAATGAAAAATTGATGTATATTTTGCTGTTAATATTCTTAAGTTAACATACGTGATTGAATCTGTAGATGGGGAGACATTGAATTTCCACTGCCATTTGGAAGGGTTATGACTGCCACCGAGTCTTTCATTCATGGATTAGATGAAAAGGTAGACAAATATTACCCCACATGTACAATCTTTCAATCAAGTTAAAACCATGTACATAAGATCTGTGTCTGCATTTTTGCACGACTCTCTGTGTTACATTTGTACATGCATTTTTCTTTTCCTTCTTACTAATTCTGTAGCTGGGTAATGAACTTGTTAGATGAAAAGGCCTGTTTATGATTGAATCTTTATTCATGGATTCAATGAATAGATGCACAAATGTTTGAACTGATTTTATAAAATTGTTCAATTCAGTTAAAATTCTGTCCGTATGATTTGTTTGTTTGTGTGTACACACAATACATACTAATTTTTCCTTTGTTAAAACTGTTACAAGTTCAACATTCTGAAATCTGGCCAGAAGATACAGGGAAGTAAAAATGCTTTAGGTCTTGGGGGGATTGAAAGAACTCATAGGTGCACCATATTTGCACTTATGAAAATAACTTATGATTCATAAGCTCATTTTGGCTTATTTAAATAAGTGTCTTGGTGTAGTATATCAAAATAAGCTCTTCACAACTTCATCAAGTTTTGCGGTCAAGTTAATATAACCGATCATATAATAAAAGGTTATCAAATAGAGCTTAATTAAGCTATTTACCCAAACCAAAACATTTATAGTTCTCAGTATCACCTGGTCTTAATACTCCTTAACAGCAGTCATCAATAATGTATTGATAAATGCAATAATACTATTGCTTATAGTTGTTATTATGATTGTTAATTTGTTTGCTCATTTAATATTGCAGACAAGTGCATCTTTAAAATTCACTGTGTTGAACCCAAAGGGACGAATTTGGACAATGGTAGCTGGGGGAGGGGCCAGTGTCATCTACGCTGATACAGTGTGTTTCTCTATATTAAAACTAAATTCATGGAATATATCCTTATTTTGTAGCATTAAGTGGCATCTTATTTCATACACTATTAACACAGGTTGGAGATCTTGGTTTTGCATCTGAGCTTGGAAACTATGCTGAATACAGTGGTGCACCCAAAGAAGATGAAGTCTTACAGTATGCCAGAGTTGTAATTGATGTAATCAACTTATATCCCTGCTTTATCATTGGCCTAAATATTGATTTAACGATTCACAATTCGTTCTTATAAGTTAAGACAATCCTTGTTTGAAGTGTCTAATTATATATTAGCCTAGGATTTTCATAGTAACATTGAATCTGATACCACAGGCATCTTGTATGTATTATAATCTGCCTTTTTCTTTCCAGTGTGCAACTGCAAACCCTGATGGCCAAAAGAGAGCTCTTGTGATAGGAGGAGGCATAGCCAACTTTACTGATGTTGCTGCTACATTTAGCGGTATAATTCGGGCTCTGAGAGAGAAGGTAAGCCTTTGCTCATGGAGCTTGGTTCAGATATATATGATGAGAATCTTCTTGTAGCAGGGTATTCAATGTGAGTTATTTTGCTATTCAGGAGTCAAAATTGAAAGCAGCAAGGATGAACATCTATGTGAGGAGAGGAGGGCCCAACTACCAGAAGGGTCTAACTTTAATGCGTGCACTTGGAGAGGAGATTGGCATCCCCATTGAGGTAACATAATCCATGCTTTTATTATTGACAGTATTGAGCAACCAATTTATGCTGTAAGGAAAACTTGCCTTGAGGAAACAGTCTAAGGTTTTTGGTTATTTATCTTCCCCACAGGT
This sequence comes from Vigna reflexopilosa, assembly GCA_027742785.1. NCBI lineage: Eukaryota > Viridiplantae > Streptophyta > Magnoliopsida > Fabales > Fabaceae > Vigna > Vigna reflexopilosa. The sequence goes on along the minus strand of CM050930.1, from coordinate 12,199,417 downwards.
TTATGGACCAGAAGCCACAATGACTGGTATATGCAAAGAGGCAATACAATTCATTACTGCTTCTGCTTAAGGTCTACACCACCTTCATCTATAGTGTTTTTCATGGCAAGTCTGAAGTAAACTTGATTTTTAATTTCCATTTCTATTCCTGAAATTCGGAAATTTAATTAGAGCCTATGTTTATGAACTTAAGCCAGCCAACAAAAGTGGCCGTGAATGTTGTCATTATTTTTGTAGAATTGATGGCACGACATATAATAAATAGTGTTTTTTTGCTTAACATACATAGTCTATATATACTTTATTACACACTCTCCATTGTTTGATTACAATTGGTCTTATAAACTATTTTGCATATTTTACAACCTAACCTATATCTTTAATGTCAGAAAGTGAGGGGTAAGAGATATAAGTCATATATTACCTTTTGTATATTGTGAGATTTCAATTGAACAGATTAAGTTTCAGGCAACTTGGAAGGAGAGATTGATTTATATGTTCAACATAAACATATTCCAACCCCCAACAAACATTCCATAAACCTTCCTAAGAGAGAAAAAATAGAACATTATGCAGAGTTAAAAAGCATAAATTTTGAAAATTCATGAAATGGTTACTAAAATTTCTTATGGAGGTATCCAAAGAGATCTTAAATTAAAAAAAAAATAAAAAATTATCGGGGTTTGAGATAATGTCATAATTGTTCCATCATACCAGGAACATCTACTCCAGTGTGAGTATCCAACCACTACCTGTTCTTGTTCCAACTTCCAACCAATCTTGGTCCTCTCATAATCCAATATTTCAAAAAACATGCAAGTATGGAGACTTAAATCATGGAAGACAAATAATGGTTAGAGTATGGTCAAATTTAATGAAGTAGTTAGGTATTAGTTAGATGTCGGCCTTGATGTATATTCCTGTATCATCTAACTCCAACCATATTCTATGCTAATAAACACTACGGATTCTTTTTAGCTAGTGAATGTCTTCTTTGACATATATATATATATATTAATTCTACTTTTATTTTTGAAGATATTTATTATATAAGTTTCTTATTCAGTAATGCCATCATAAAGCCTAGATCTTACCAGTATCTTATGCTCTGTGTCTCTGTTAACTTTCTGCATGTTTATGAACACTGAATGATTACGAACAAATTTATTATCACCAAACTTACATTATAGTATTGGTGCATAAGCATATCAAACATTATAGTTCAAGAATGAAATTTCCAACTGTCTAATTTCTTGCTTCAGATATGCTTTAGATTATATAATAAACTAGTAATAATAATGATTCAATTGGTGACGGATCAATGAGTTTAGAATTAGTTTTAGTTTTGAACTCTAATTCTATGTTTAATTATAAAATCAATGTGGGAAAAAAGTAAGTACTGATTTTACTTTGATAAAAATGATTTTTTAAAATCGTTTAATATTTTTTAAGAACTAGTCCTACTTCAATTTGTTTTTGTTTTTGGTAAGAATGCTTTTCTTTGTCTAAAGAAACGGATGAAGAGATACTAAGATGTTTTCAATAAATTTAAAATGTCCCTCTATTATAATTTACAAAAATGATATTTTGATACTTAATAAGAGTTGCAACTCTTAATTTGACTATTTTAATAGGCTTAATATCTCCATTGGTCCTTTTATTTGTCTGTCAATCTCATTTTGGTTCTCAAGTTTTAAATTGTCTCAATTGGGTCATAATTGTTTTAAATTGTCTCAATTGGGTCATAATTTTTTGTAAAAATGCACACATTTTACACATTTTACTCTAACCGTTAAGTTGTCTCAAACGGCATTAATTGATGCTGGGATGAATTTTTTATTTTAGGCTTAATTCCTCTTTTGGTCCTTATTTTTGTGTAAAAATCTCAGTTTGGTCCTCAAGTTTTGAACTGTCTCAATTGGGTCATAATTTTTGAACTGTCGACAACGACGAGAAAAGGTGAGTGGGGATACACTTAACGGTTGGGGTAAAATGTTGTAAAATGTTTGCATTTCATAAGGACTTGAGGAAAAACTTGAGGACCGAACTGAGATTTTCACACAAAAATAAGGACCAAAAGAGGGATTAAGCCTAAAATAAAAAATTCATCCCAGCATCAATTAACGCTGTTTGAGACAACTTAACGGTTAGGGTAAAATGTGTGTATTTTTACAAAAATTATGATCCAATTGAGACAATTTAAAACTTGAGGACCAAAATGAGATTAGCAGACAAATAAGAGGACCAATGGAGGTATTAAGCCATTTTAATAATATAAAAAATACAATAAAGGGTATTTTTGGAATTACATATAATAAAAAATTATTAAAATAATAATGTTAAGAGTTGTGAAATGGGAGTAAAAGAAACAGGGGTTGTGAAGATAAGGATCTATAATTTATTGTGATATTAGTCTCTCAAAAAATTCTACTCAATTTTTAATTAAGTCGTTTTTTTTTATCAATTTCCCATATATAAAACCCTTAAATCCCGTTTTATTTTTCACTAAAATATTTATATGACTTTGAGATTGAAAATAAATTATTTGAAAGGTTTAGAAATACAAAAAATGATCAAATTTCAAAGATCTTTTTATACTGTTAGGTTAAGGTTTTATAGATAGTTTCTGAAAATCTTTTAAATTTGATAAACTATTAATTTTCATTGGTAGATTTTGAATGAATACTTAAAATGTCTGGACGGGTTTAATTCACAAATGTTTTCGTAAAAGAAAAATGAAAATCAAAACATTTGAAATGCACAAAATTTGGATAATAAGTTGACTATATATATTAAAAATCTGAAACATCAGGCGATACTTATTTACAAATATAGAAAAAATAATTCAAGTATTAATGATCAAAAACTCAATTTTTTCAAGTTATTAAAAATAATTAAATACATATTGGATCTGTTTGAATTAATTCACCATAAATTCTTCTAGGAAATAAAATAAAAAAGAAAATTTGAAATTAGTTTTTCCATAAATTTGAATTAACTTATGTAAAAATTAATTTATAAAAGCTCTATTATTTATTTATTTATTTATTTTTAAGTGTGAATTGATTTTAATTTATGGAAAATTGTAATTTATTTATTTTCCTTCTCTAAGAATACTTACAGAAAATGCCATTTAAACACGTCTGTTAATTATTATAACAATAAACAAAATCAAACCAACAAAATTGAGTGATGAAGTCGACATTAAATATGAAAGCCTATATAATATGGGTTTTCAGTAAACTGAGCCCAATGGACTTTATGAGGTTAAACGGATCCATTAGCTCAATATTGGGCTAAAGAGGGAGTAAAAATATTTGGGTTTCCTAAACATTTTTACGAATTTTCACTTTAATTTATTTAATTTAAAATTTTTAAATACAAGGATATATTTTTTAAAGGTAAAATATGTGTGTTAGTTTTTAATACTCTGATTTTAAGATATACTACTTTTGGTTCTCTATATAATTCAGATGATATTATTTAGACTGCATTTTAAAAATTAAAAAGAAAAAAATTGAGAAACTAAAATTAAAATTTATTTGCATATAAGATATTTTAACGTAAGAAAGCTTTAATTAAAAAAAAACACTATAATGTTATTTTAGATTTAAATTTAAGGATAAATTTTAATTTAACTTAAATTTAAAATATTTTTTGTGATATGATTAGTCTGCCGCCAGTAAATTATTGGTTGGAGTAAATCGAGTTAAATTCTTTAAACAAAAATTCAACTTCAAATTTTATTGATAAAATAAATGTTTATTGAAGAAAAACTCCACGGAAAACGATCAATCAAATTACTTAAAAAAATAATAATTAAAGAATAAGTTTAATAAATAACTGAAAATACCTGTGTTTATTTTTTGTTTTAGTAAAAACTTATTAAATTATAGAATAATTTTTATTAAGAATAATTACAAAATAAATAAGTTGTTTAATTTCTTTTTGTTAAATATTTTTTTTATTATAAATACTTATTTGAATTTTAAAAATAATTATTGAAATTGTTAAATATAGTGAAAATTAAATATGGAGTAATCCTCCAAGGTGCGTTTAGCTTGTCCATCACCATGACCAATCTGATTGTTAGCCATGTCCTCCACTTCGTGATCGGGAAGAAGGGTTGCTCATGAATCATAGGTATGGGAGAAGTTTCTCTTGGAGCCCTATTCTCTCTTCTTCTTCTGCTATTATTTCTTCGAGTTGTCTTCTCAACTTCAGAGTCTTAAAGAAGAGGCTCAAATGATATTATGCTCCTAGTACGGATTGTGCACTGCATACACTAGAAACAACAGCACAAAGTTAGCCCAATTAATAAAAAATAAAAATAATTCACAGTAAAAAAAATATAAGAATAAAGCCTAAATTGGTTAAAGATCACACAAAAGTAAAGTGTTAACACCGAGTCCCTGGCAACGACGCCAAAAACTTGTTAAGACTTTGACAAGTATACCAAATCATTTTAAGTAATAAAATCGGTAAGACCGAATATCGTTTCCCAATGAGACTCGTGTCACCAAACAATCGTATAATTTCCAACTAACTTAGACTAAAGAATGATTCCTTTTAATGTGATTTCAGTGCAATAAAAATAAACATAGTGCACAAGTTTTAAATTGAACTTTTGGGGTTAAAACACTTGGAAATGGAATGATTTAAGATTATATGGAATGAAAATGTTGGAGAATGATTTTACCTACTACACTCTCATGCAAATGCACATTACTTCTTCTTCATTAAATTGTTCATGTCAAGCTACTAAGTTACTCAAACCCAATCCCTTGTTAGAGAAAGCCTAGACTTACTCATTAAACTCCAATCCCTTGGAAAACCTAACAAGTTCATCTGCATCGAGAAATGAGGTTTAAGACAACTAAAAGTTCAAGTTCTATGCCTAGATACAATTTTCTTTAGGTGTTTAGTCCAGTTCAAGGTTCACACAATATTTCCCAATATTAAGCAAACCAAAGAATCATGCTATGGTTGATCAAGTCACAACAAGCTTTAAGAGAAGGAAATAAACACTAACAATCAAATGAAAGAAACTTATATTCATTCAAAACAAGTGCATTTACAAGAGAGTTTCATAGTTACATCATTCCCCAACAAAATGAACTTAGTTCTCCATTGTCATGGAGAGCTTGAGCTTACAATGGAAGAAAATGGAAGAGTTGGAGACCCAAGGAACATGAATGGAGAGTTCCCACTGCCCAAAACTCGCTCCCAGAGGTCCAAAATGGTGTTTTCGTGCTTCAGCCGCCAAGAAGATGGCACCTTCGTTCAATGTTAGCTTTAAATAGGTCTAGGGTGCCACATCATCAAGTGTCGCGCTCAGGCCCCCTTCTGGGGCGCCCAAGCGCGAGGGTTGCGCGAAGACAGGCTCTCAGCCCCTTTTTAGGGTGCGCAAGCATGGAAACTGCGAGGCCAAAGAAACTCAGCCCCCTGGTGGGGCGCGCACGCGTGAGAACATCTTCACGTGCCTTCTAATCAATTTCTTTTGCAGCTTTTCCTGGGTCCAACTCTTCATAGTTTTGATGCTCATCCAATGCCCACAAGTTGCCTACAAAACTGGAGAAATTAGTGATGAAAACCCCTAAGTGTAACCTAAACTAAATTTATTCACAAAGTTAGGTAAAAGAGAGGATTAATCAGGTTGCAAGCTTCAAGAGAGTTGATTTAGTAAGAAAATTGCACCACAGAAATGGTAAGAATTATTGTTATCAGTACGTTTGCTATTTGGTTGTTTAACTTAGCTAAATTTTTGTTTCCTGTCTAGGCTACATTTCTGTTGGAAATAGGATGACTTAGTTTCAACACCAAGAGGGAGGGGGAGGGGGGCTAATTGGTGAGGTTTAAAAATCAGAGTCTTTTTAAAATCTTTTTCACAAAGTACAAAGCTTTACAAAATTTCTTGAATCGCAAGGAATAAGAAGTTTAAGTGCAGCGGAAATATAACGTTGACTGTGTAAATTGTAAAGTCGACTTAAAGTAAAAGTGTAGGGAAAGAAAAGGCAAACGCAAAGTTTTTATACTTGTTTGGCCTCAATGCCTACAACCAGTGTCCTTCCACAACCAGGAAGCCAATTCACTATATTAGTCAAGGTTTTTACAACAAGATTTCTATAGAAACCTCCACGTCAAAAGTATAGACCACCTCTCTAACCCTCTAACTAAAAGTATAGGCAATCAACACAAAGATCTACAACAAGATATCCCATCTTCTGCAATCTTCAATCCACTTTGAACAATCCTCAAAGTGTCCAGAACTCCACAAGTTCTCGTCCTGTAATCCCAACAGGACAACAACAATCTTTCCAAAGATTGATAGAAACCTTGATCAATATGATGAACAACAACTGTGCAGATTTTGATCAACCAGTATGCGCAATTCACTTCCTCCTTAAGAAGCTCTTCCAAGAAAGATCTCCTCCATCTTCTTGATGAGTTCTTGGAGCTTTTACACAAAGATCACAAGCTGAAATATCAAATGAAAGTGTTAGAATATCCAAAGACCAAAAGTCTCTGTGATCAACAGAATCACGTCTATTTATAGTTTTCTATAAATCAGACGCTCCTGTAGTCAACTTTGCTACTAAAGAAGTCGATTGTCATCAGACATTTATAACAGTTAAGTCAAATAGCAGCAGTCATAACAACCAAATTGATTATGCATTTAATTCAGTTGACTTCCATTTAATGCTTTGACAATCAATAGAAATATAGTTGTTACAGCACAAAAGCATTAAGAGAATTTCAAAACAAATAACTAACTAAGTCAAATTCACTGCGCGTACATTCGACTTAGACACTTCAAAACAGTTTTGAAAATCTTTTCAATGCAAAATTATTTACAGCACTGCTTTTGAAAATCTGTGAAAAGTCACGAGTTTTAATCGACTTACTTCATAATGAAGTCGACTTAAAACTTGCAGTTTTGCAACACAATATAAGTTCAACAAAGTGCATGCGATTTTATTTTCTTAAACATATGTAATACAATCACAAATGATGTATCAAGCATAAAATCAGTGAATATGAATACATATATGAGAATCAACATAAAAATGTTCTTTAAGATATCATACACAATAAAGAATTGAACATGTAACACATAACAATACATGTGTTATTAATACATGTGTTATTAATAATGTGTTGTCTGTTGGGAATCAGGTAGGCTTCGTTTTAACACCAAGAGGGGGGGAGGGGGGGGGAGAGGATGAATTGGTGGGTTTTCAAAATCAGAGTCTTTTCGCAATCTTTAAAGCAAAGTAGAAAACTTTACAAACTTTCTTGAATCGCAAGTTATAGAAATTTGTTTGCAACGGAAAAGTAAAGTAGACTACGCAGATAATGGAGTCGACTGAAAGTAAAAGTATATGGATAGAGAATTCAAACGCATGTTTTTATACTGGTTCGGCCTCAATGCCTACTTCCAGTACCAGGAAGCAACTGTACTATAATGGTCAAGGTTTTTACAACAAGGTTTTTATAGAAGACCTCAACGTCAAAAATATAAAACACCTCTCTAACACTCTAACCAAAATATAGGAAAACAACACAACAAGGCTTGCAACAAGATATCCCCTCTCCTGCAATCTACAACCCACTTTGAACAATCCTCAAAGTGTACCAGACTCCACGAGTCCAACCCCTGTAGTCGCAACAGGTAACAACAATCACCACAGATGCAAAACAAGTTCTTGATCAACCTAGAAGCACCTCAATTGTGCAGATTATGATCAAGCCGTATGCGCAACACAGTTCTCCTTCAGAAACTCTTCCAAGAAAGATCACAACTGTCTTCTTGATGAGTTCTTGGAGCTCTAAAATCCAGAGAATCAATCTGAAACAGAATAAGAAAATGTTAGTTTTCCAAAAGTTCTCTATAAAGGATCAGGTCTCGTCTATTTATAGATTTCTATAAATCAGACGCTCGTGTAGTCGAATATGCTACTAATAAAGTCGACTGTATTATAACAGTTATAACAGTTAAGACATAATAGCGGCAATCCAGTCAAACTAATTAATTTCTCAGTCAATGCCGTTGACCAACATTCAATGCCCAACTAACTTTTAAAACAAGCAACTAATACAGTCAAATGCGTGGCGCACACAGTCGACTTCAATAATTTAGTTCACTTTGAAATTCTTTTCAATGTAAAATCTCACATAGCACTGTTTTAGAAAATCTATGCATAGTCACAAGCTTAATTCGACTTCCCCCATAATGAAGTCGACTTACAACTTGCAGATATGCAACACAATGTAAGTTCATAAAAGTGCATGTGGTTTTCATCTTTCAAATCATGTGAAATGCAACCAGATATGATGTAACATACATAAGCTCAGTAAAAGTGCATTCACATATCATAAAACATGTTCAACAATATATCAATCAATAAGTAATAGAACATGTAACACATCAACAATACATGTGTTATTAAAAATGTGTTGTCATCATCAAAAACCAGAGTAAAATAGATATTGTGCTGTCAACAATCTCAACAATCTCCCCTTTTTTGATGATGCACAACCATGATTAATAAACAACCATGTTTGTACAATATCAAATCAGATTCAGAGTAATCACAAGATATAACAATCAGATTTCAGTTTAAATACTTTGAATGCACACAAACAATCAGCACAATATCAAGCAGATAACATTTCACAGTGCTTTCACAATACTTCTCCTCCTTTTTGCATTAACAAAAAAGGTATGCTTCTAGATATAATGAGCTGATAAACCAAAGAGAGATGCATCAAACAGAATGTATAATCAGTTTAAAAACATGCAGTGATGCTCCCCCTATCATATATATTCACATGAAAATGATAACCCCCCCTAAAGTATAGCATGTGAAGAAATATGTGCAAATGTGTAATGCTCCCCCTGTCATTATGCATATTTTCACAATTAAATTCAGATGCACAATGCAATACAGTATAATCAGAGCATACAAGCATCATAACACATAATTGTATCACAGTTGAGATATCAATCAATTCTATCATGCACAAATACAATTACCGACAATCTCACAATATAATCTCAAATATAAAGCACACAATCAGAATCAGAGATATATTGCAGATAATCAGAAAAATAATAATCAATCAACACTATAATTAAATTCCAATAATGGAATTTATAACCCTGATATGATCAAGTCGATTGAATTAGTAATTCAGTCGATTTCATTGCTTCTCTGTGAGTTGATTTCCAACAGTGAGTTCCAAACAATATTTTTCCTGCAAAACCCTTCAAAGATCTCTTGCAGATCAAGCAATTTAGTTATGCAAGAAAAATAATCCATAAGAAGTTAATATGTAGAAAAATGTAACAGTTTAAACATACATAGTCAACTTCAATTGATCATAGTCGAATCAATCATTCAAACAGAGCAGATATAATAAATCAGATTAAAGCAATTGAATTTGATTCAAACCCTGATTTTCATTTCTTGTTTAAAGGATATTACAAAGATCAGAACAAAACAAGACACAAAACATGAAATGGAAATCTAAGCCATTTACAAAAGAAAAACAAAAAAGGAAACGATCAAACACGCAATATCAACATGGACAACTTGAAACAAAGGACAATCATATTTTGTAGTTCCCTAAGCTAGTCAGAAGGTTTCAATTGAATCTTCTTCAACAAAGCTTTCTGCCACAGGTTGCTGATTAGCACGATGCATCCTTGCAAGATTGTCATACTTGTCATGCATAATTCTTATTTGTTTTGCAACATATTTCTCAAAATTTGTCTCAGGAAAGAAGTTTGATCCAATCGCTATTATAGACGATGTTTTTCCCATGATATTCTCAGAAGAGTTTTCACCCATGAATCTCCATCCATTCATAGTCTTTACTAACCCAAGTGACATAAGAGAATCTTTATCAAATGCATTTGAAGAACTCCAGATACATTTTTGTTCATTGCTGACGTCAACGCCTAGGAGTACCAAGAGTTTTCTTATAAGGCAGGCATATGGCATATACAACGATCTTCTTAGAGCAGCATATTCCATGTGGTCTTTCAGCACTTGCAACCAGTTTGTGGAAATGCTATTTTTAATAGCATGAAGCAGATAGATATCCTCAATGGTCATCCTGTCTTTCTTAACTTTATCAGGTTAGATGATCTTTGCCAAGAGATGAGCAAGAATCTTTTCTTCTTTCAATAGCCCCTCATGCGCAAACACATTTTCAGTAGAGTACATACCTAGAAACCTCAGCCATTCTTGGTATACCCGTTTCTTGCTTAGCAAGGTATTTATTTCAGTTGAGGGTAAATTGAATAAGCACCCTCAGATGGTAGATTTGTCATAATGTTACACAAAGCACAAAACTTTACAAACTTTCTCGAATCGCAAGTAATAGAAATTTAAGTGCAGCGGAAAATCAAAGTTGACTACGTGAAATGTAAAGTCGATTGAATGTAAAAGAGTATGGATAAAGAATTCAAACGCAGGTTTTTATACTGGTTCAGCCTCAATGCCTACATCAGTGTCCTTCTAATACCAGGAAGCAAATGCATTATAATGGTCAAGGTTTTTACAACAGTGATTTTATAGAGACTTCCACGTCAAAAATATAAAACACCACTCTAACCCTCTGATAATGCTAATTCTTACCATTATCTAAGCATCATTATAATAGCAAAATCAACTCCTTTCTGGCTTGTATCTTGCTTAATTCTCTTCTTTTGTCTTGTTTTCTTAATAAGTGTTTTTTAGGCTACATTGATGTAATCTCATCACTAATTCCCTTATTTTGTTGCTAATACAATGCTTGGAAGAACCTCCACCAAAGTATAGAGCTTAACTAGCCACAAAAACAAGCAAAACAATGAAAAAAATGAGAGTTTTAGAATGCTGTCGCTGGGCTGCCGCTGGCTACGGCTGAGCTATATCTGTCTCTGGAATGCTGTAGCTGAGGTGCAGCTTGGGTGCAGGTGAGCGCCTGCTCTCTGGAATGATTCCGCTGAGGTGCAGCTAGGGTTGAGCTGAGCGCCTGTTCTCTGGAATGCTGCCGCTGGGGTGCAGTTGGGGTCTAGCTGAGCGCCTTACTCTCTGGAAGGCTGCCGTTAGGGTGCAGCTGGGGTGCAGTTGAGCGGTGACGATGCTGATGTAGAAAATTTGGTCTATTGAGACCTAAAACACAAAGGGAAAGGGGTCTTTGGTTCTTTGGAGGTGCGATTTCACGTCTGGAACTCATGGAGGGTGCGAGGAGCTTGTGGGAACATCTCCTCCTCTTCCTTTAGGTCTCCTTCTTCTTCCATCTTCGATGTTTGTAAGCTTTAGGGTTCTCCATGGAAATGGAGAACCAGATTCACCTTGTTAGGGTTAGATGTAGCCTATGAACTCTTGTGTAATGAATGATTGTTTCGTATCTATATATGCCTTTTCTATCTATTACTAGTATTCTTGTTTCCGATCTTAAAGCTTGCATGTAATGGGGATGTTCATGACTTGATTTTGGGGTTTCATGGATTATGGGGACGTAAGATGCAATCTTGAACTGAAACAAGGGTCCTTGTGGTCATTGATTCTAAGGATGGAAGATGATTCACATGTTGTCTTAAGATCCTAGCCCATTAATGCGGGTTTGCTTGTTAGATTTTCCAAGGGATTGGAGTTTAATAGGGAAACCCTAAGCTCTTTCACCTAAGGGATTAGGGTTAGAGTGTTTTAGTGGATTGACTTTAGTAAATTGATGGAGAGGAGATGAAAGTGGGTATACACAAGAGTGAACTGGTGAAAACTAACCTTAACATTGTCATTTCATACCATTTCTAGTCTTTTTCATTTCTAAGTGCCTTCAATGCCAAATTCCAACCTTGTAATTATTTGTGAATTTATCTTTTTGCACATATTCTTAAATGATGAGTTGTTCTTGAGTCTAGATGAGTTGTTAATCGTACAATTCTCTAGTATTACGAGTCTCTTGGGAAAACGATACCTAGTCTTACCACGGTTTATTACTTGAACGATTTGGTACACTTGCCAACGAGTTAACAAGTTTTTGGCGCTGTTGCCGGGGACTTGTGTCAATACTAGACTTTTGTGAGGTTTCTAACTTGTTTAGACTTGATTTTGTTTATAAAACTAACTCTTTTGTTGTAAATAGATTTTCTATTTTACTTGGGCTAATTTGTGTTTCTAGTTTAGTTGTCTCCAAGTTGATGCAGGGCAATTTCATACAAAGAGGACTGCAGCCTTAAATTCTTCATGTTTGCTCTGAGATTGAAGTAATCATGATGCCAAAAGGGTACAATAAGCTTGAGCACAAAAATCAGCTACAAATTCCCCCTTCCTTGAAAATGCTCCAAGTGCCAAGTGAAAGAAGAAGAAGAAAGGGAGAAATAGGAGAGAAAGTCTAGTCACCATCACCCTTTGTTGGGAGTCCAAGAATCCGAGGGTTGAGCGTTAAAAGATGTCAAATTGGTTGAAGGACTAAGATGAAGATTCTTATGCTATGAAAGTGGATTTGGTGGCTAGAATGTGATTCAAGAGGAGTTGGTTAAAGGAGCACACCAACAACAACATACATGCCTAATTGAGTAATCCGTCAAGCTAATACCGTTAAACAAATGCTTTTAGGAGGAAACCTAGTTTCATTACCCTTTTTACTTGTGTTTTTGTGATTTTTGTGTCATTTGGATATTTAGCTTATGTTTTGCATGTGTGCCTTGTTGCATTTTTTTTTTGTGATTTTTAAGTTGTAATGTTGTTTTTGTTGTTGGTATAAGTGTATCATGTTAGTTGTAACTTGGTTTGTGTGTAAGTGCATTGAAAAAGTGTCAAGAACCAAAAATCAAAGAGTGTGAGGCAAATTTTCGCAGAAAGCTGAATTCTGCAGCTGGTGCATAGCTGAGCGCCACACCAGTAAACCTGATTTTGTCTTATTTTTCTGATAAGTAGCTGGGCTGCAGCTGGCGTGCAGCTGAGCGCCAGTGCTGTAGAGGCATTTTGGCCTTGGCACGTTTTTGTTGTTGTTTGTTTTGAGTTTTTCGTTTCTTTGGACTCTTTCACACATTCCTTTTAGTGTGTTTTTGGACCTTTTTATCCAATTGCTGACTATGGAATACTAATTTCACTTCAAGCTCACTTTGTACAGGATAACATCTTCCTTAGGACTTTAAAGGTGTCTAAAACATCATTGGTCATCCTTTGAGGCATGTGTGAGTTGAGCAACCTATGACTTGAAGATTTTGCTGCGTGTAGCATGGCTTGGGGGCCAGGCCCCTACTGATGGGGGAGGTGGAGCAGTTGCAGAGTATAAGCTACTGGAGGCGGAATATGATGCATATGAAAAGTGAAGCTAGTGTTCTACAATGCTGGAGCTGCAAAGAGTCCATTTTGATTGGTTTTTCAGTTTTTAATTTCAAGTCTTATTTGCTTTCAGTTTTTATGTTTTGGATTTCTTTTTGACTTGCCTAGTGGATGGTTCTTTTGCAATTGGTCTGGTGATTTGAGTGAATCAAATGCTATGCTTGAATTGAATACAAATCATTTGTGCTTGCTCTTTATCCAAAATATAGGCAAACCACACAACAAGACTTGCAGCAAGATATCCACTCTCCTGCAATCTGCAACCTACTTTGAACAATCCTCAAAGTGTACCAGACTCCACGAGTCCAACCCCTGTAGTCACAACATGTACAATAGCAATCACCACGGAATGCAAACAAGAATCTTGATCAACCAGAGAACACCTCAATTGTGCAGATTCTGATCAAGCAGTAAGCGCAATATCAATCTCCTTCATAAACTCTTCAAAGAAAGATCAGAATCGTCTTCTTTATGAGTTCTTGGAGCTCTTAGTCAGAGAGATAAAATCTGAAACAAAATATGAAAATGTTAGATTTACAAAAGTTCTCTAAAATAACTCAGGTCTTGTCTATTTATAGATTTCTATAAAACAGACGCTCCTGTAGTCGAATACGCTACTAATACAGTCGACTGTCCCTGACAGTTACAATAGATAAGTCAAATTAGTAGCAGTCCAGTCAAACAAATTAATTCCACATTCATTACAGTTGACTTTCATTCAATGCTCAACTAACTTTTAAAAATATAGCCGTTACTATTCAAGAGCACAACAAAATTTCGAATTAAACAACTAATACAGTCGAATGCATGGCGCACACAGTCGACTTCGACACAACAGATTATTTTGAAATTCTTTTCAATGCAAAATCTCACATAACACTGTATTCGAAAATCTGTGCATAGTCACGAGCTTAATTCGACTTCCCCCATAATGAAATTGACTTACAACTTGTAGTTATGCCACATAGTGTAAGTTCATAAAAGTGCATGTGGTTTTCCTTTTCCGAAACATATGTAATGCAATCATAACAAATGTCACATATATCAGAATAATGAATATGTTTTCATATATCAGATTTCACCTAAACATGTTCATCAAGATAACATTCAATATTAAAGATTGGAACATGTAACATTGATAACTCTCAATATTTTCATATTTTTCTTTCATTAGAAGCTTTTATTAAGGTATTTTAGTTTTTAATTATCTAGAATTAGGTTAGTTTTAGGTTTTTCTTTAAATTATTTAGTTTTATAAAATTTTAGTTAAAAATAGGTTTTTATGAGTATTTTTTTGTTTTTTTTAATAAATAGGAAATTAGTATTTTTGGAAAATTTGAATAAAAATTCTTTTCTTTATTTTGCTTAAATAGGTTTTAAATTTTTTTCCTCTTTGACTTTAATTGCTAATTGCTCTTTTTGTTCATAGTTGGATTGAAATTCCAGGGTTGGGTCTCGACATTGAAAAATTGGGCTGATTAAAGTGCATTTGTTTTCTTTGCAGGGTTGAATATGTGAGCAATAGATTGGGCCGCTGCAATGAAAATGAAATTGAGATGAAATGGGCTGAAACTCTAATTAGTGAAACAATGTGTTTAATGGAGCGCTGCTGCTATGCTGAAACGTTGATTGAATGAAGCTTTGGGCTGGACCTTGAGTTGAATTAGTGGAACGACACCGTTTCAGTGAGACTTGGCAGCTACTCCTTGAGGGGTTCTGACTTCGCACACTTCATTTGGGTGGAAGGAGCACCTTTAGGGCAGAGAAAAAAAGAGAACGCACCCAAAAAGCAAGGGCTCTGGAGTGAAGCAGAAAAAGGCAAAAGTTGACCGAAGGAGCTGAAGAGGATGACCGGAGCTGATCAGAGATCAAACGATTGGACGACAGAAGGAAGGAGGGTCGTCCGATTAAGAGCTCAAAGCACCGAGAGCAAGTTTCTTTCCCCCTTTATTTTTTCTTTTATTTTCGTGTTTCTTTCTTGAACCCTATAAAAAAGGGTTTTCTGCCATGTACAGAGTTGGACAAATACACGAAGACTTTTTCACATTCTTTTACAGTTTACAATTTTTTTAGTTTTTAGTTTCTGGATAGTAGTTAGAGTGATCGAGAGCTTAGGGTTGCGTTTACGCTTTCCATAAGAGTAGATTCTCGTTTTCCTTGCGTTTGACCGGACATTCACGGTAAGTGACAGCCATGACGATCGCGATTGCGTTTCGTTCGGTAATCTCTCTTATAAACTTCACTCTTATCAATAAACTCTCGGTTACTTTGATTCTCTCTGTTTTGAGTGCTTTATAATTCTGTTTTGTTAATCGTTTTTCAATGTTTCCATTTTTTGTGTTTCTTGTGTGTTGATTTGAGGAAAATTGATTTGAACTCGAATATTTGCACATTTTAAATTCCTTTTTTGGAATTATACGACCCCGAGGTGGGCGTAAATTAACGAGATGTCTTCTCGAGACAGATAGGAGTTCAATCAATGAAAAAATATTTTAAATTATGTTGTTTTAGTTTCTGTTAGATGTTGTTTGTAGATTTGGTTGAAAATGAGGAAGTTGAATGGAATTTATTTTGATTTGGTACATCAATTGATTGTTATTCATTTTAAGTTCTATATTAGAACTTGAGACCCCGAGGTGGGCATATTATGAACGGGATGTCTTTCTGTATAATAACAAATCAATTGATACACCATTCCAAATAATTCCATTTCAGGTTTGTGATTTTTATCCAATGACTTTGTTCTGTTTAGTGTTTTAGGTTATGTTTTTAAATTTGACTTCCATGATTAGATTTTAGTTACTGTTCTTGGATATTTTAGTTAGTTTCTGTTTGATAGAATTCATGTTAATAGGTTGATTGAGATAATTGTAAAATAGGTTTCTGAATCTGATTTTGGTTAGAAACAAAAGTTAGAGTTGGATTCACTTTGGTTTGGTACATTGATTGGAGATCACATATTTTGAGTTCATCAAATGAACTCTAAGACAATGTGATGGGCTTAATTTCCCAGGATGTCTTCCTGAAAAGTGATCACACATTCTTTGCACTGATCCACATGGATTTGATTCTAATTTCTGTTCTAACTAGTGTTTCTTACTTTGTTCCTTTATTTTTGGTATTTCTTGTGAATAAAGGTTAAGATGTTTTTGCATATCCAGTAGCTTTTAGGATTGATTTTAAGGCATTGTAGTCTTTCTTTTATATTTGTATTTGCTCTTGCAGTTCTTATTTTGCAATTTAGCTTAGGTCTTTGTTCTTTACTTTCTGTTTTACATTTTATTTTCTTCTTTTCTTTTTAAAACATATTTGATCTCTTTCCTCTTTTCTTTTAAGATTTCTTTTAAGATTTCTTTTACATTAAATTTCTTTGTCCCCACCTGTTTGATAGATAGTAAATAAAAGCAAGATTTAACTGTACCCTTTAGACTTAATCATAGTTGAGTCCTTCGATTGATCCTTGGTTATCCCTCTACTACATTAGTGGGGAAACTGAGTTTGTTGGCTTTGATGCGACTAAAAGCGAGTTTAACAAACATATTACAATACATGTGTTATTAAAAATGTGTTGTCATCATAAAAAACTAGAGTGATATAGGTATTGTATTGTCAACAATCTCAACACTTTTACACAAAGATCATAAGCTGAAATATCAAATGAAAGTGTTAGAATATCCAAAGTCCAAAAGTCTCTGTGATCAATAGAATCACGTCTATTTATAGTTTTCTATAAATCAGACGCTCTTGTAGTCAACTTTGCTACTAAAGAAGTCGACTGTCATTAGACATTTATAACATTTAAGTCAAATAGCAGCAATCAAAACAACCAAATTGATTACGCATTTAATTCAGTTGACTTCCTTTTAATGCTTTGACAATCAATAGAAATATAGTTGTTACAGCACAAAAGCATTAAAAGAATTTCAAAACAAATAACTAACTAAGTCGAATTCACTGCGCATGTAGTTGACTTAGACACTTCAAAACAATTTTGAAAATCTTTTCAATGCAAAATTATTCACAGCACTTCTTTTGAAAATCTGTGCAAAGTCACGAGTTTTAATCAACTTACTTCATAATGAAGTCGACTTAAAACTTGCAGTTTTGCCACACAATATAAGTTCAACAAAATGCATGTGATTTTCTTTTCTTAAACATATGTAATACAATCACAAATGATGTATCAAGCATAAAATGAGTGAATATGCATACATATATGAGAATCAACACAAACATGTTCTTTAAAATATCATACACAATAAAGAATTGAACATGTAACACATAACAATACATGTGTTATTAATAATGTGTTGTCATCATAAAAAACCAGAGCATTGTGAGATTAAGGTTTAGCTAAACCAGTGCTTCCCTTATAAACAATCTCAACAATTTCTTTGCCAGAGCCACGCAAGACCAGCTTTGCCTCCTCCCTAAGGCATTGGGGAGAAATAATTGTAGAGGTTCAGACCACCAGTCGGCCTCTTCTAGCCAGGCTCCAACAGATGTAGGAAGGCGCGGTTCTGCTTCCTCTGCCAACCAAGTAACTGTTGCCGAGGCTTCTGACCGTGCACTAGTTGTTAACTTGGAGCAATCTTCAGAAACGACACCTACTAGGGTGGTCGTTCCCTTGGAGAAGAAGAGGAAAACAAAGGAGGGGGAGAAGTCTTCCTCCAAGAAAATTCGTCGAGAGGGAAGTGTGCCTCACCCCATCCCGGCCGGCGTCTTTGACCCGGAGTTCCATGCCAGCTCTCGTGTGAACTTCCATGCGAGTTCCTCTCACCGTGTTGTCATCGAACCAATGTCCGAGGGGGAGCTCTTAAACGATGCGATGGAACTAACTACCCGAGGGGCCATGATGACTTGGAGCCTACGTGAGCTTGTTAAACGCCGGGAGGCCCGTAATATTCAAGGGGAGCTGGATGAAGAGAAGAAGACTTCAGAGATGCTCCATACCCGGTTGGAAGCTTGGTCGTTGATCACGACGAGTGTGCCGAGCGACGATCTACCCTCCAAGTTGAATTGGATGAAGCTCGTTGTCAGTTGATCGAGTCCGCTGAATCATTGAAGGCCGCTCGGGCAAGGGGTGATGTGCTGGCTGAAGAGGTTTGCAAGTTGAAGGTCAAAGTCAGAAGACTGGGGAAGAGGGTGGATGAGTTGGTTGTCCAGAGCGAATGACTTTCCACTTAACTAATCGAGGTGAACAGCTAGAGCGAAAGACTTACCTCCGAACTAATCAAGGCAAACGAAATGATCACCACTCTGAATACGAACATGGTGATTGAACACGAGGAAGGCTTCAATAAGGCTATGCGCCAAGCAGCTTTTCTCTTGAAGGTGGATCCTTTAGCCTCGGGTTTTGATATCAACCAGGACGTGTTCTTCGGGAATATGATGCCGATCAATGAAGTTGAGGCCGCTCATGCTGATGATGGGGAGGATGATGTGGGTGAGGCCGAACATGCTGATGAGGAGGAGCATGTGGTCGTCGAGGATGTTCCAGTTGATGGAGATCCGGCCAACAAGGATGAATGAGCAATGGGAGCCCAAGTAGATTTTAGGCTTTTTGGTTATGTTTTTTGTTAATTTTGTGTAATGAGGCCGAACGTCAAACACTTAGGTTTAACGCGTGTTTGCGTCATCGACCCATTGGTATACTTTGGATGAAAGCAATTTCTGCACCTTTTGCTCGTATGAATATATTGTACATCCGGTCGGCGCGGTTACGCAAATGTTTGCTTTTGTTTGCCAGTCGGGAAGAGTTTTTATTACGAATGTTTCGTTTCAGTTTTAACGTGTTGGACAAGATCCTGGTGGCATTGTCCGCCCGACCAAGTTGATAGTGGTCCCCTAAGGGGATTCTCCGTTCATCAACTGGGAATTTATTAATCGGGTGACAGTGGTTAAGAGGTTGAACTCACTGTTCACCGCCTGACCAAGTTAACAGTGATACCTTAAGGGGATTCTCCGTTCATCAACTGGGAATTTATTGATCGGGCGACAGTGGTTAAGAGATTGAACTCGACGTTCACCGCCCGACCAAGTTGACAGTGATTCCTTTCGGAACTCCCCGTTCATCAACTTGGGTTTTCCAGCCGGGCGACAGTGGTTCTAAGAGTGAACTCGTCGTTCATTGCCCGACTAAGTTGAAGTGGTTCCTTTCGAAACTCTCTGTTTATAAACTTGGGTTTCAGTCTCTGGTTATTTTTCATTGAATATTGTTCGAAATGTTGGGCCAAGAACAGGAGTCCTGAGTATTGCATTAACCATACGAAATAGAGAAATACAATACATGAAGTTTTAACTGAAATAAAATTTTAAATGCGAGGCGTTCCAAGTGTTTGGAATGAGTCGGCTATCCGGGTGGGCAAGGCGGTACACTCCGTTTCCTAGCGCTTCGACAATCTTGAAGGGCCCTTCCCATTTGGCTGCTAGCTTGCCATGGGACATCGTTCGACAAGCCTCTCCGGTCTTCCTCCACAACATATCTTCTTCTTGAACGCTTCGCAGTCGGACCTTAGTGTTGTACGTTCTCTCTACCATTCGTTTGCATGTTTCAGCCCTGAGTGCCACTCAGTCTCGGCGTTCTTCTAGAGTCTCCAGTTCTATCTTCAACTCTTCCTTATTTAAGTGGATATCTTCTAATTGTCGCCGTAAGGAAAGTTTTCTTAGCTCGACCAGAAGCATGGCATTACTGCCGTACGTTAGATTGAAGGGTGTTTCACCAGTTGTTCTATATGGAGTACACCTATATGCCTACAAAACCTCAGGGAGTTCATCCACCCAGGCACCTTTCCTCTCCCTCAACCTCCTTTTGAGCTCAACGACTATCGCTTTGTTCATCGCTTCGGCTTGACCGTTCGTCTGAGGGTGCTCAACCGAACTGGTGACATGCTTGATGCCCAAGCCCCTATAGAACTCACCTAGTTTCTTATTGATAAATTGTCATTTGTTGTCTGTTACGAGACCAAACCAGCAAACTAGTTTCCACACGAACTTCTATACTTGTTGCGCTATGATGGTTGCCAATGCTTTGGCCTCCACCCACTTGGTGAAATAGTGGATTGCGACTAGGAGGAATTTCTTTTGTGCTTGTCCGAGGGGAAAAGGGTCGACACTGTCCATTCTTCACTGGGCGAACGGCCAAGGAGAGATGATATTATGCAGCTTGGCGGGAGGAGCATGAAAGTCGTTGGCGTAGGCTTGACATGCGTTGCACCTCTACACGAATAACCGAGCGTCTTCTTCCATTGTGGGCCAGAAGTACCCGACTTTGATCACTCGGGCTTTAAGGGTTCGACGTTCGGTGTGAAAACCACAAATCCCATTATATAACTCATCCAACACGTACTGGGATTCTGGCCAGGATAAACACTTAAGGAGAGGGGTGAGAACCCCTCCTATCAAGACGTATCGCGCAATTTTCTTTGCGTCCACCGGATGGATGGTCTCCCTACTGTCCTGTTTGCTCTTGAGTTTTTTGTTTTCTACCCTCCAATCTTCTGTTTCCGCTATAGTCATAGTGAGGCATTCCACCGAAGGCTACAACAATACCTGCCAAATGATCATGGTCAACTACCATCTTTCCTTACCTTTGTCGAGATTCGAGAGCATGTCCGCCCGGGCAGTGTCCTCACGAGGAATATGCTTGATTTCTATTTTGTGAAAATTTTTAGTCAACACTGAGGCTTTGTGGAAGTATCTTAGCAAGTGGTCGTCCTTGACCTGAAAGTCTTCGTTCATCTGGCTGACCACTAACTGCGAGTCAGTGCGACATGTCAAACTGCGGATGTCCATGTCTTGTGCCAGTTCCAATCCTACCACTAGAGCCTCATATTCTGCCTGGTTGTTGGACGCGTTGAACTTGAAAACTAGAGAATTCTCCAATAAGAAACCATTCGGTCCTTCTAACACCATTCCAGCACCTTCGCCCATTCTTCTGGACGCCCATCTACATACAAGTTCCACTCATCACTCTTGATTATCTAAGGGAGCTCTACTGCGAAGTCTGCTAGGTGTTGTCCCCCGACGGACCCCCTTGGTTCATAGCGTAACCCAAACTCTAATAGTTCGACTGCACATCCTACCATCCGCCCGACTAGATCGAGCTTCCGAAGGATCTTCCAAATAGGATGGTCGGTCCTGACGACCACCTGGTGGCTCTGGAAGTATGGGCGGAGTCTTCTGGAGGCGTTGAGTAATGCCAAGGCTACCTTCACAATGTTTCGGTTGCGAGGTCGAGTCATTGCCAACACTTCAAAAACTTGTTATCTACAAAACCAACGACAAGTGCACCGGTCACAACGTAGCAAGTGATAAATATCATTCTCTCCCAAGGGACTTGTGCAACACATGACAAATCTTCCTTTTATAACTCAATTAGACATAAACGTGCACAAAACAACACAAGAAACTCTTTTTGGTATTTTATCAAACAGTTGGTGTGCAAGAAATTTAACATAGTGTATTTACAATTTGTCAAGACTAGAATTCATCCATTTCATTCTCATGTATTCACAAACATCTCAATTCCATCCAATAGGTATTCAATTTCAATTGTAGGTTCAATCATATTTCTCAATACATCAAGAACCAAAATTCATGCATGGGTGATCAATCCAAAGCAAGCATAGAAATTGAATACTAACATGAATTGGAAAAGCATATAGCATTAAAATCACAAAATACATTAGAATTCCATGTTTTACAACTAATCTCAACAAATAGGAAAAGCCCTCAATGGTGGAGAACTAAGGGTTCTACAAAATTGAAAAGATAGGGAAGAAATTGGAACCAAAGAGAAGATGCACAGTCTTTTCCAAGGTTCTTGGCAAGTTCTCCATGCTCCATTTGCACCCCCTCTTTGCGTCTCCATCTCCAATTTGTGACCCATCTTCTTCCTCAACCCAAAAGGGGCAAAATCACCATTGATGAAGCTTGAAGACCCAAGAAGGAATGAGAGAGCTTCCCAACACCCCAAACAGCCTCCAAGGGCCTCTCCTAATCTCTATAGGTGAAGAATGAAGTGTAAGAGGAGAAGAATACCCAAAAAAGTCGCGAGACCATGTTTAAATAACCCATTTTGACACATTAGCGAAAGTCGCGCCCAACCCCATTCCGGGGCGCCCAGGCGCCAAGTTTTGTGTGAATCAGCGAGTTGAATGTTGCCCAGCCCCCTTCTGGGGCGCCCAGGCGTGAGATTTGCAGTGAACTGCGAATTAAATGGCGCTCAGCCCCCTTCTGGGGCACTCAGCCCCCTTTTGAGGCTCTCAGCCCCCTTTTAGGGGGGCTCAACCCCATTTTGGGGTGCCCAGGCGTGAGATTTGCAGTGAACTGCGAATTAAATGGCGCTCAGCCCCCTTCTGGGCGGGCTCAGCCCCCTTCTATGGGGGCTCAGCCCCCTTTTGGGGGCCCAGGCTTGATTTTTCTACAGTGCATCTTTTTCTCTTTCTCTGCAGATCTACTTTCTCCAAAGGCGTCCAACATGGGTATTTGCTTCAAATTGATCTTTTCTTGTCCCAAAACATGTTCCCTTGAGTTCTTGCTTGTTTTCCTCCACTAGAATTGCTTCCTATTCATTTATTTCACACACTCCAACAAAAAGATTAGAGGTAAAAACAAGCATATACTAAATAAAGCACATGAAAACTAGAAAACACACCAAACTTGAGGATAAAACAAGGTAAAAGGTATGAAGGAGTTGATTTGTTCACAAAATATACACACAAATACGTTAAATCAACCGTTATCAGTCTTCTCGGCTGTCCGTTCACTCTTCTCTCTCTCTTTTCGTTCCCGTCTGGGGATGTACCTGCCAAAGATACTTCAATACCTAAGATAGTATAAGATCTGTACGGTAATCACAAATCAGTAATAAATGCACAGTAAATGCAAACCACTTACCTCTTACCTTTGATCTGTATTTATAGTTTTTGGTGTGAGTCTATGATTAGCGATATCTTAACCTCGGCCCAATCATGATCCATTACCATTAATCATTGTTTACCTTAATTCTTATGAGATTAGAGTCTACGCCGTCCGAGAGAGATGGTTGTCTGTCATCTTGTGTGAGGGAATTATGATAAACCTTTAATGCGCGGACTTAAGGGTTACTGTTACCGCAAACCGGCCTTCACCGGCATTCCTAAATCATGTGAGCCGTCAACCTATTGTGTTATCCAATACAGTTATAATTATAATTAAAGAAATATAAAGCTTATTCTCAAACTTCTTCCTCTTAAGAAACTTTTATTCCTTGACTTTTCAACCATAATAGGACATTTTCTTGAGAATCTTGTTCTTGAGCCTTTGCTCATTCAGCTTGTATACAAATTTTTCTATGAAGAGGTGGATACACAATGATTTTATAATTTTTTTCCTGTCCTCTTTAATTTTAGACTTTAACTGAGAAAATAAAAGCAATAAATAAAAACTAATAAAAATATTGATTGTTTAATTTTAAAAAATTGAGTAAAAATAAAATCATAAAATATTTTTGTTTTGGATGGAATTGGACTGAGGATACCTTTGTGAGCTTCAACTCCAATCACTTTGCAAACTTCCACTTCGATCACCCTTCTTTCGGCTGTTGCTCTTCCTGACACGCTTCAACCGGTCGATTATATCCCTGTAGGAAACAATCCGATGCTCAAGTCAGCTTCAGATAATAGAGACTGTAACAATCTTTTTTCAACCTAAAACTTACCTCATGTTTAAACCTGTATTTATAGGCCTTACTAGGGTCCAGCCCGCTAATGAGCCATTAATGCAATATTCTTTTGTGCCATGTAACCTGCAAATCTTCCTTAAATGCCAAATATTGCGTAATCTCTACAAATCTTCCATAAATGTCAAATATAAAATACCATAATTGATTATGAACAGTTACCTTATTTGGCCTTTCGCTTCCTCCAATCGGTCAGAGTCAGTCTTATACCGATCGGTTCTGGCTAACTATGTAGAATTTTATTTAAAAAGTAAATAAATTGTTAATGAAAATGCCACTTTATTCTCACAACGTTACTTTTATTCCTTTTTCACTAATGGATAATAGATAATGAATAAATACTTAACTTTTATAAGCATTAAACTAAATTAACTAATAATTATTTCATAAAATTTATTTTAGATTTATTTTAGTTCTTAACCGGCTTGTAGTTATTTTTCTTATCATTAATAACGATAATTTAGATATAATTCATATGGTTAATGTTTATTTTGTTGAACTAAAAACTAGAATAAAATTTTTTATAACAAAAATTAACAACAAATGACTGTTAATGTATAAATCATATTATATTATATTTAAAATGTATGATAAAATAATACATTTAAATTGTAAATCATAATTATAGAATCAAGATAGATTACTTTTACCGTCATAAAAATTATAGTTAACTTTCTCATAAATATTTTTTTTAAATTAAATTCAAATTTAAAGTATAAAATGATGGTAAATTGAAAACGATATCTTGTTAAGATAATTAAATATATGAAAGTGATAATAATTGCTTTATTAAACAACTCTAAAAATAGTTCCTACAAGCACTCCAGTTTAATAGAATTATTCTATTTTTATAGATTTCTTAGAGATATTCTGACAAATAGATAAACAGTCATAATATGAGGAGTTAAAAAATAGATAATAAAAAATTGTATGAATTTGTAAACCATTAAGAAAAAGGATAATTACTTTTTCATTTTTTTTTAAATGGAATGTTCTCAATAGGGGTGGGCAAAATGCAGTTTAGTGCTCTGTACTGTAAATAATTGAAGTTAACTATAAAATTGTTCAAGTGAACTGAACTGAACTAAAAAATAGTTCAAAGAAATTGAATTGAACTAGTTTTTAGTTCAGTTACATTAATACAATTCAGTAAACTGGTATAGAAAACATCAACAATAATACTAAACCCTGGTAGCAACTAGACTGAAAACAGAAAATAGGTAAACTAAAACAGTAAAAGTAACAAACTAAAACAGTATGCTAAAAACAATAGAACACTCTCCTCACATTTGAATTAAACATTGAACTAAACATTTTTCGGCTAAAAACAGAAAAATTAGAAAAAGAGAAGAACAACATCGAAACTGAAATGAAACTTGAATCCTAACATCTATAAAGTAGTACTAAGTATGAAACATATAAAAACCAGCAAAAACAAATTGTATAAATCTAGGCTGAGCTAAACTAAAAGGCAAGAAACTAAACTAATCTATAAAACTAATCTATAAAACAATGACTTTCTCTCCAATTCTGTTGCAGCAACAACACCTCATCTAGTGAAGGTTTCTGAATGTGTTGAATGAGAGGTGTATGAATATCAGCATCAACAATTGCAAAATCAGCACTTGAAAAATCAGCAACAA
This sequence comes from Vigna reflexopilosa, assembly GCA_027742785.1. Taxonomy (NCBI): domain Eukaryota; kingdom Viridiplantae; phylum Streptophyta; class Magnoliopsida; order Fabales; family Fabaceae; genus Vigna; species Vigna reflexopilosa. The sequence goes on along the minus strand of CM050930.1, from coordinate 12,173,705 downwards.
CAACTGCCACATTATTGAGTTCAAAATGAACATTAAGAATCAGAACCAAAGCATTAAAATCCACAACCATAACAACATACACATGCTGATCTAAACAAAGGTTACAAGTTATTAACCACAACACAACTATTATCCACATGTATTTAATAGTTCATATCATCTAGTTCATTACATACCCAAAGTCTAACCATTTATATCACATTCTACTCTTCACAACATCTCCTTTTTATCATCACCCAACTAGCCCATACATAACAGTTTAATGTGCATATAACTAGATAACCAAAGCAACATCAATGATCAGACTTATCAGTACCTTGTTAACACCCGATATTTAAATCAATAAGTTCAAATAGATAATTACTAACATGGAAAACAGAACGCAACCACTGAAAATGGCTTCTTCAGTTAATAAAAAATAAATCCTAAACATTCCAAATCAGAGAAGCAAAAAAGAGCATACCAATTATCAAATTTCAGAACTCATTTTTACTCTAATGTAGAAACAAAATGCAGCTTAAATCACCGAATAACATTACAACTTGACAATGCAGCTTAAAACAGAGAGACATTCTCAAGTTTAATAATATATTTGCTTACACAAATGATAACAACAGCAATAAAAGGAATTTAGTGCAGACTGCAAGTATCCTCTACAGTTGCTTGAACCGGGTAGGACTAGGACTACTCTACAGGCAAGCATACCATGGGTTCAAACACAAAACCATTTGACTAAAATGAAACAACCCCATCTGATTCGATCCATGTGTTTCATTATATATGAAATTTAAGTATACAATCTTAGTCCATCACCTTCATAGTATACTCTTCAACAAACTCATATTCCTACACAATTTTTCACATTAAACCAAAAAAACCCTCAAATTTAGAGACCACTAGTTAAGGTGGAACAACAGTGAACCCATGGGGGGACTAAGTGGTAACAGTAAGAGACTCTTCAATATATTTAAATCTTCTTCCTACAAAATTTCCTCACACACAAAGAAGAAGGGTAGTAAGCCTAAATTAAAAGGAAAAAGCTTTCCTTAATCGCAGGTCTAAATGATATTTTTTTCAAAGGGAAAAAAAGAAGCAATTTTCATCATCAAATTGGTTGAATTAAAATTATAACTGCATAATGTGAGTTCATGATAACATATTATTGGGGGAAAAGAATAAAGAGGTATGAGCGGTATATATACCTCGTAATCGAGGGTGCAATCTTGGCCAATACCAGACCTAATCTGCCACTGTTCATCATCCTAATAAGGGGTTTTAAAGGGTCCACATGGTGCTTCTTCTTCGTCGCTGTCGTCGTCTTCGAGATCGTCGAGGTCCTTTGGCTGAACCCATGAATTGGAAAAAGGGTAGGGTTGAGGTTGGAGGGTTCGCGCCCCTCAATCAACCCCTTTTGCAGCTTCAATCCTGCAGTTTGATCCATTGAATCTGCATTTTCGCAAAGGAAGAATGAAATTCTCTTCGCATTTCTCTCAGCCTCTCGAAACCTAGCTTCGAAGGTTTTCAATTTGGGGTGAAATTTTTTATTAGAAGAAAAATCTGTGATTCAGTTAACTATACTGAAACTGTGTAAAGTTCAATTTATTTTAACTGTACTATAGAATAGTTTAATTATTTTTTAGTTAAAACAAGTTTAGTATTTTTAAGTACAATATAATATGATTAACTGTAGTTACAATATAGTTCATTGAACTATGCCCAACCCTAGCTCTCAATATTCGGTACTTGATCAATGTTGAATAATAAAGAAGAAGATATTGAAAGATAAGAAAGAATATTTGTTTTTGATATTATATATTTGAAGAAGAGATATTTAAATTACATAAAATAGCCATAAAGAATAAAGAAATTAATAAGTAGATAAAGAAATTAGATAGATATAAGAATAGATAGAAAAAGATTGAAAACTTCATAAGATATTTTATGGGATAAACTTAAATTTTAGGGTTTTATTAATAATTTTGTATTATTAGTTTTGGGTATAGTATAATATTTAGTTTGATTTTGATAGAGATCAAATAGAGATAGGTAGTTATGCTTTTTTGTTTATTTAGGTACATTATTAATTTATGATAGATTAGGTAGATTTTATTTTTAAGATACTTAATATTTTATTTTCAATTTTTATTTTTATTCCAGTAATATTGTACGTGCCACGACTATTTAAAGACCTTCAATTATCAATAGTAAACTCAATTTTAGAAAAATATATTCTAATATCATGATTCGTATTCTAGGTTTGGTGGTGCCTCTATTGTTGGTATCATTTGTGTCCTACTATGTTTTAGTCTCCATCTTGTGCGATGCAACTGCATCTGCACCACAGGTGGTGTTGAGTTGCATAGCAGGATTCCTCAGTTGGTATTACATATTGTTATCATTCATTCGTCGTTGCAGAGAAATGTTTATGTCAGATTCAAATGATGATGAAGAAGTTGGAGACGTTACGACCGATGAATTAAGAAGGGGGCTTAGAGAAATCATACATTATTATCGAGAAAGCCATGACAGTCGTGCCTTCTCGTAAAAGCTTCTGTGAGGACCAAAGAAAGAAATCTTAGTCTCATCACTTAGTTTATTGAGAGAGTTTAGGAATGGAGACTTCGTTCAACCATTTGGAGTATGTGTTTATGAATTTCATTTCTTATGCATTGAGTGTTGGTTGCTCAGTGGAAACATTTCATGTCCACTTTGTCATCAGAAATTATCAATTCTTACTTAATAAGATCATAATCTCGTGTTGTTTTTATATTTCTTTAAAAAGTGAAATCACAATAAGACTTCTATATCTACAAAAGGACTCGTGAGGGTCAGATTTTAAAAATAAAAAACTAGAATGGTTGATGTAAAATCTAATAGCATGGATTCTTAGACTCTTTTTTTTCATGGTTTATAAAAGAGAATGAATTTTGTGTAATGAATTAGTGGTAATGAAAAATGAGTTTCAAATTTAAGTTTCATAAATGATTAAAATGACGAAAAACATTGTGAAAATTACTAAAAAAAATATTATTTTGAAACCATGTAGATATAAATGGTTTTATAAATTGTTTTAACGAGAAAGTATGAAATTATTGGAGAAGTTAATATTATTAAAGAGGAGAAAAGGAAAAAATGTAAGCTGTGAATCAATTTAAGAAATCAATACAATTTAACTTTGTGTATTGAAAATTTAATAATTTTTAACTAAACAATATAGAAAAGATAAAAAAAATTAACACATGTCTTATAAAAGAATTAAAATAATTTTTTAAAGTCTCATAAAATCTAACTTAATTGTATTTTATTTACTTTTCAACTTAAAAATATTTATTATTTATTATTGAATAATATTCTTTTAAAATAAAAAAAAATTCAATGAGAAAATTATATTTATAACCTCATGTCTTAATTAAAATCCACTTCTTAAATGTATTATGTTAGTATATTTCAATAAAAAATGTTGTTTGAAATTCAATTCCTATCATTTTAAATTCTGAATCTCTAATTAATATAAATGAAAGTAAATATAATATAAATGAATGTTATTTTCGTGAGTCATGATTTGGTGTTCAACTACAAGTTTTTTTTTTATATATATCTTACACTCAAACGTGTGATGTATGGTGTTACTAAAATGATTATATTATTTTTTTTTTGAATTTTATAAATACTTAAAAGTAATTGAATATATGTGTAACCTTTAGTTACGATCATGCATGCATATTAAGAAAAATTAAATATATTTATAATTTTTAAATTTTGATGTAAAATTAAATTCGTTTATTCTTAAATTTTAATATATTTTACCTCTCACACTTTAAAAATGATTTAATATTGTAATTTTTATAAGTGTTAACTAACATTTTAAGTTGATATTAGATTCATGTCAAATGAGATAAAAAACTTAAACTTTAGTTTAATACTAAAAAATCAAACACAATTAGATTAAGATATTATTTATATTCATTTCTTTGAATTAAGGAATAAACTATATCATAATATGAAACATTCACAAGTTTTAATTTCACCTCAAAATTTTATAACTAAAAATATATATAACTCTTAAAATTTTTATTTTAATATGCAATTGAATTCTTGAAGTTTTGAATTCGAGATGGTTTGATATATTACCAATTTAAACTCTTTAATTTTTCTGTTTCCTCTCCTTAGTCATAAATTCAAGTAGATCAACCTCACGATACCTAACAAGAGAGTATGGTGAACACTTTGTTCGTCTACATGTGAAAAAAATATTAAACTTATATTCAATATTTAAGGTAAACATTTACAAATAAAATAGGCAACAATATATGCAGAATGAAAACATTTAAAAAAATTTACTCTCTACAATATATTTTAAAAAATAGGGGACAATAACAAAACAATGTTTTTGAAATACAGGAGAAATATTCTGCAAGATTCATTTTAATATGACAAAAGTGACATCTCAAAAGATATCTCAGAGTAAAAGACTAAAAGGTCCTAATAATTCTTTTAGCATACCTCGAAGACGAAAATTATTGCAACATGAGCCCCGTTCTCTTCTAAAAGAAGTTTCTTTTGTTATAGAAGACATTATGGAAAATATACTTTTTATAGTGATTTTTTATACCTGTTAAAATCTAGGTTTAATCTCATCAGAAGTTTTTATTTTTGTTTAAAATCTTTTTCTTTTTGACGTATCAATTGGGTCCCTATTAGTGTAAATTTGATTCAATTAGAGGTTTGCCGTCAAATTCACTTAACGGTAGTTAAAAATTTGCTTACGTGGCCTGCACAGTTGAATTACTAATGACATGTGGCATTTTTATTGAGTTTTTTTTAAAGACCATAGGTCATAGCAGATTGAGGGATGGGCAAAAGTGGAAGGATAAAATATTGTAAGGGCTGTCACCTTTAATTGGGGGAAAAGAAACTGAAACGCAAAAAAAATTGGGGGTTCTTTGATAACGGTCTAAAAACCGTTATTTTCATGCTTTTGTTGATACGGGGACGTACGGGGAAGTCATGAACTGATAGAGAATTCCTTGATTAACAAATACCACCTAGGGATAGGAGGGTAGGACGATCAATTGTATTTTGCTTCTGTGGTACTTGCACTGCTAGTTACTAGGGGAGACTAGGGATACTAAGCCAATAACTAGTAGTAGGCTCTTCTCGTCGAGGGATCGAGTTTAGGGTAGACTAAGAAAGTTTGCATAACAATTAGATAATAAAGCGAATATAATAAGAAGAGTAGATATAAGAGAGTGGATAAGATGAAATTGTAAACCCCAACAACTCCATTCATCCATACCTTTTTCTTGCCAATTGAATCAATTGCATTTGCATGTTTACTTTTTGTTTTTGCATTCAAACCAGAAGTAAATTTTCTCTACAAGTTTTACGATATTGATTTACACGAAAGATAAGGCCTTTGAGTCCTTTGGGAGAACGATATTGGGTTTACCAATTATATTACTTGATACGATCTGGTACACTTGCCAGGGGTTTAACAAGTTTTTGGCGCCGTTGCCAAGGACTCGTGGTTTAACTTTTCGAGTAGTGTAAATTGATTGAATTTGACTTGGTGTAATTATTGTAATTATTGTATATATTTTGTTTTTGTTTTATTTTTCTTATCTGTAAAAGTGCTTTTAGGGTTTTTGTTTCTTGTGCATGCAGGAAGCAATACACACTAGGAGTAAGAAAAGCCAGCAACTTCTTCTTGAAGGTTTATCAGATAGGAGAGAAAGAAGAGTTAGACGTCCATCATGTGAACTCTTTCCCTCTCCTGAAAGACTCCTACATTCTTCACCAGAGGCGTTTACACAAAACTTAGTGGAGATGGCAAATCAACCTCCTCCAAGACACACACTTGCGGATTAGTCTAATGTTGTGGGCCCTTTCCACTTCAACAGCATAGCCATGCCTACGGATCATACAGTTAATATGGTGATGAATCTTGCACTAATCCATGTGGTACAAAGCAACCAATTTCACGGATTGTCAACTGAGAACCCATATGATCATTTGACAACATTCAGTGAAATTTGCAACACTGTGAATATGAATGGACTATCAGACGAAAGAGTAAAGCTTAGTTTGTTTCCATTCTCATTGGGAGGCAATGCTAAGACGTGGCTTAATTATTTTCCTGAAGGAACTTTCACTACATAGGAGACTATGGCAACCAAATTTGTCAACAAATATTTTCCACAGTCCAAAATTACTCAGGGAAGGTTAGAGATCTCATCATTCAAATAGGGCATGAAGGAAACTCTCGGGCAAGCATGTGATAGGTTTAAAGGCCTATTGAGAAAGACACCAGTCCACGGGTTTGACAAGACAACCCTAGTTCTTGCTTACCTAGGTGTTCTGAACATGCAGTCAAAGATGATGTTGAATGCTGCAGCCGGAGGAGACATAAGAAGGAATACTGAGGATGAAGCTTATGATTTGATTGAAAGAATGACAGATAATGAGGAGACGCATAATGAACATGTTGATGTTGTTAATGAATCTTCAATGTTACAAAACAATAGTTTGATGATGGAGCAGAACAAGATAATTGCTCAACAATTGGAGATAATTACGCAAAAATTATCTGATTTATCACAGGCAGTATAAAAGCTTCAAGAATCCCACCACAGCCTCAATTCATGCGAGTACAAAGAAGCACATAATCTGAAGAAATTTTTCAGAGAATTGTGAATATGAATGTGTTTGATGTTAATTGTGTGGAGAAAAGTAATGTGGGAGAAGCATGTGAGATTGTTACTAGAAGTGGGAGAATATTAGAGGAAAGAAGGGTTGAGAAAAAAGAAAAAGAAAAATAGAGTATTGAAAAAAAGAGTGATCAGAGGGAGGAGTGTGAGATAGAGAAAAATATGATGAATCAAAATCAGGAAGAAGAGGTTGTAAAATTGAAAGAGAGGGAGTATGAAAAACCACTGCCGTATCCAAAGATATATTCAAGAAAGGAGAAAGAAAAACAGTTTGAGCGTTTTATGGAGATTTTTAAGAAATTGGAAATAACCATACCATTCTCTGAGGCACTTCAGCAAATGCCATCATATGCGAAGTTTTTAAAAGAACTCCTCATGAAGAAAAGGAAGTATAGTGAGAAGGAAACTATTGAGGTACAAGGGAATTGCAGCGCAGTCATCCAAAGGACATTACCTCCTAAATTACAAGATCTAGGGAGTTTTACCATTCCATGTAGTATTGGGGAGTTAGAGGTTGGAAAAGCTTTGATTGATCTGGGAGCTAGTATTAATCTGATGCCTCTTTCTATGTTAAAAAAGATTAGAGAATTGGAAATCAAGCCAACAAGAATGACTCTTCAGTTAGCAGATAGATCCCTCAAATATCCATATGGAGTGGCTGAAGATGTAATAGTCAAGGTAGATAAATTCTTATTCCCAGTGGATTTTTTTATAATGGAGATGGAAGAAAATGGAGATGCACCTTTGATTCTTGGAAGACCTTTCATGAAGACAATCAGGATAGTGATTGATGTTGAAAATGGCAAGCTTAAAGTCAGAGTACAAGATGAAGAGGTGGATTTTGATGTGTTTCAAGCAATGTCACATCCTAAAGATGACAAGTCATGCTTTCAAATAGACATTGTGGAAGAACTTTGTATGAGGCAAGAAAATAGAGTTTGTAATGCATCCATTTTGGAAAGAACTCTTATTAATGAATGTGAAGATTTGAATGAAGAGGAGGACAAAATGAAGGAAGAATGCGTTCAGGATTTGGAGGCAACAAAAGAAATTCCAGTAGAAAAGGCTCTTTTTGAGAAAATTGAGCTTAAAGAAAAAGTTCTAGAAAGTAAGATTGAACTTAAAGAGTTGCCACCACACTTGAAATATGTGTTTTTGGAAGATAATGGAGGAAAGCCAGTTATTATCAGTACTTCATTATTTCCAAAAGAGGAAGAAAAGCTGGTGGAAGTTTTAAGAGCAAATAAATGTGCTATAGGCTGGTCAATTGCAGATCTTAAGGGTATAAGTCCCACATACTGTATGCACAAAATTCTTATGGAGGATGATTATAGGCCAGTTGCTCAACCACAGAGAAGACTTAATCCTGTTATGAAAATGGTTGTGCGAAAGGAAGTATTGAAGTTATTGGAAGCAGGAATTATTTACCCAATTTCTGACAGTAAATGGGTGAGTCTAGTACAAGTTGTACCAAAGAAAGGAGGGATGATTGTCATTTATAATGAAAAGAATGAACTTATTCCTACACGAACAGTTATAGGTTGGCGAATGTGTATTGATTACAGGAGATTAAATATAGCCACCAGAAAAGATCATTTTCCTTTACCTTTTATGGATCAGATGTTAGAAAGATTGACTGGGCAAGAATATTATTGCTTCCTAGGTGGCTATTCTGGATATAATCAAATTGTGGTAGATCGGGAAGATCAAGAGAAAACAACCTTTACATGTCCTTTTGGTATATTTGCTTACAGAAAAAAGCCATTTGGACTATGTAATGCCCCTGCTACATTTCAGAGGTGTATGCAAGCCATCTTTGCATATTTCATGGAAAAAAGCATCGAGGTCTTCATGGATGATTTTTCAGTTTTTGGGGATTCTTTTCAAAGATGTTTGAACAACCTGGATGCGGTCCTTAAATGATGTGTTCAAACAAATCTTGTTTTGAACTGGGAGAAATGCCATTTTATGGTTACATAAGGGATTGTGTTGGGACACAAGATTTCAGCAAGGGGGATTGAGGTGGATAAGGCAAAAGTGGAGGTTATTGAAAAACTTCCATCACCAACAAACATGAGAGTAATTTGCAGTTTCCTAGGTCATGCTGGATTCTATCGAAGATTTATTAAGGACTTCTCAAAGATTTCTAAACCATTAAGTAATTTGCTTGCTAAAGATACACCGTTTGTAATGTGTCCAGAGTGTATACAAGCTTTTAATGTTTTAAAGAAAAGCTTGATTTCTGTTCCAGTAATGGTGGCTCCAGACTGGAATAAAGAGTTTGAACTCATGTGTGATGCTAGCGACTATGTGTTAAGACTCTGACAAGTGTACCAGATCGTATCAAGTAATAAAAAGTGGTAATCCCAATATCGTTCTTCCCAGAGGACTCTTAAGGCCTCATCTTTCGTGTAAACAAATTGTTTAAGACTTAAGTAAAAGAAAATTAGTTTAAATGGTTTGAATGCAAAACAGAAATAACCATGCAAATGCAGGAATTCAATTGACTAAGAGAAACTATGAATGAATGAGGTTGTTGGGGTTTAAAATTTCATCTTATCCACCCTCATATATCTAATCTTCTTATTTACTTTGCTTATTTATCATATTGCCATGCAAACTTTCTTGCTCTACCCTTAACTCAATCCCTTGGTGAAAAGAGCCTATTACTAATTACCAGCTTGCTATCCCTAGCCTCCCCTAGTAATTAATAATGCATGACAAGCGGAAGCAAAATACAATTGATCGTCCTACCCCTATCCCTAGGCGGTATTAACATAATCAAGGAATTCTTCCCAGTTCATGACATTATTGTACGTCCCCGTATCAATAAAGACAAACAACATCTACCGAATGAGTTAAACTGTAAAAGCATTAAATACAGGTAAAGAACCCAATAATTGATAAATCAAGCATATGCAAGCATATAAAGTAAACAAGAATTTGGATATATGAGAGTTTCAAAAGATTACATTGTTCCCCAACAACAAAGGGTTTAGTTCACCATAGTCATGGTGAAACTAGATGAAATATAATGGAAGAATGGAAATGCAAACCCTAGATTTGATAAAATAGAGCGTAAGCATCCAAGAAATCTCCTCCAAAGGTGTAAAGTTGTTGTGGACGTTGTTCTCTGCCAAAAGAATTACATTTGGATTCGCACTAGGGCTATATATAAGCCAAAAAGATAACAGAAAGATCTCAAAATCCAAAATATAAAAACAAACAACCGCCCAGGCGCCAAAATTGGCCGCTCAGCGGTTTGCCTCAACACACGCCACCGCTCAGGTGCCTAAAATGACCGCTGAGCAGTTTGCCTCTTGTCGCTCTGGACGCTCAGCGTCACCGCTTGGGCGCCGGACAATACTTTTCCTCAAACTAGGACGCTCAGCGGTGGAATTTACCGCTGAGCGGTTCACAGACTCTTCTTTTCTTCCTTTTTCTCCTTCATTCTTGAGTCTATGACCTTCCTACTTCATTGCCATCTTCAATTTTCATCAAAAACCCTACAAAACAATGCAAAACAAGCATAATATCTCTAGAAACAACTTTTGAGTCTCATGTGACACAAATTAAGAGTTTTACTTGATTCTAAGCTCATTTTAAGCTACAGAGGTGTGATTTAATATCAAATTTATGCATGAAAATAACGGTTTTGAGACCATTATCACAACCCCAAACTTAAAACTTTGCTTGTCCTCAAGCAAAACAAAACAAAACTTGGCCTTCCAATTTTTCATCAAATAGTTCTACACTTTTCAAAATCCTTTTCTTCATGACAAGTTATTTTCCAATTCAGATTTTCAATGGAATCCTACCAAAATGCAAGCATTCTTTCAATCCAATCTAGTTCACCTACTTCAATATTTCCCAATAGATATTTTATTCATGAATGATCAATCCACTAAGCATAGATGTAAACATGGATTTCAATAATTCTTACCAAGCAAGTATTTCACTCAATCACTCAAGTGTTTAAGGACCCACTCCACTCTTTACTATTCACATGTCACATAGAACAATATTGCCATTTATCTAAAACAATCAAAATCCTTACATGCAAATACCATCACAAGGACTTTTCCAAGGCTTGTAATGAGGTTGGGCTATCAAGAAAATTTGGTTTTTCTGGATCACAAAATCCTTGAATTAAGAGAGCTATTTCATCATTCAAAAGGTTCAAGTTTAAACTCTCTCTATCACTCATCTCCTTTAGTCAATAGCGAAGTAACGAGCAAGGAGACAGAAATTTGGGAGTCTTTTTCAGATGAAACTCTCTTATATATTCAGCAAAGGCCATGGTTTGCTGACCTGGCTAACTTTAAAGCTACAGGTGTTATTCTTGAAGAATTGAATTGGCAACAAAAAAAGAAGTTCTTACATGATGCTAAGCAATTCATATGGGATGATCCATATTTTTTATAATTGGAGCAGATAATCTTTTGAGGATATGTGTAACGAAAGAAGAAGCAGAAGGAATTTTGTGGCATTGTCATAATTCTCCTTATGGAGGTCATTATAATGGAGAGCGAACTGCTGCAAAAGTTCTCCAAGCAGGATTTTATTGGCCGACTTTGTTTAAAGATGCTCATAATCATGCTAGTAGTTGTGACAAATGTCAAAGAACAGGGGCTATTTCACGAAGGCATGAGATGTTGTTGCAAGGCATTATGGAAGTTGAAGTTTTTGACTGCTGGGGTATTGATTTTGTTGGACCCTTTCCTCCATCTTTCAATAATGAATATATTTTGGTGGCCATTGATTATGTGAGTAAATGGGTTGAAGCTCTAACATGCCCTAAGAATGATGCTAACACTGTGATCAAATTCTTAAAAAGGCAGATCTTTTCACGTTTTGGAACTCCCAGGATACTCATCAGTGATGAGGGGTCTCATTTTTGTAATGCTCAGCTGGCTAAGGTACTCAAGCACTATGGGATGAGACATAAGGTGGAAACACCTTATCATCCACAAACAAATGGTCAAGCTGAAGTTTCTAACAGGGAGATCAAAATAATTTTAGAAAACACTGTCACTTTTTCACGAAAAGATTGGTCACATAAATTAGATGATGCTCTCTAGGCATATAGGATGGCCATGAAAACTTCCATGGGATTATCACCTTTTCAGTTCGTATATGGAAAAACATGTCACTTGCTAGTAGAGATGGAGCATAAAGCTTTGTGGGCTTTGAAATTTCTAATTTTTGATCCTCATGAAACTCAAAGCAAACGAAGAAATCAATTGTTGGAGCTTGAAGAAATGCAGTTACATGCATATGACTCATCCAGGAGTTATAAAGAAAAGGTAAAATTTTATCATCACAGGAAGCTAATAAAGAGAACTTTCTACCCAGGGGAGTTGATGTTGCTATTCAACTCACGGTGAAAGCTATTTCCTGGGAAATTGAAATCAAAATGGTCAGGACCTTTTGTGATAAAGCGTGTATTCCCAAATGGAGCAGTGGAATTGAAGCATTCAAATGATGATGATTAGCAGCGGAGCTGGATGGTGAATGGTCAAAGGCTCAAACATTATTGGGAGGAGATGCGGAACAATTCTCCTCAGTGATGATGTTGGTGGATTCATGAGGTTTGGGTCAGGCTCGTGACGTTAAACAAGCGCTACTAGGAGGCAACCTAGGGTTTTATCTTGCACTTTTGTATTTTTGTTTTTTGTAGAATAGGTTGAATTTTGATTGTCAGTGTCTATGCTTGGCTTTAACACTATTTCTAAAAATGTTTGACTTGATGATATTGCATGGTGAATCTATTTGATGATGATTGGATGTGGATGATGATTGAGTTGTGTTGATATTCAGGTGAAAAGTTCACTAGCTATGTGAACAGATGTGTAATGTATTATGATTGTGGTTATGATGCTAAGCAGGGTGTATGAATGGATGATATGTGAGAAAGCATGTTGTGTGAGGTATTGAGCTCTAGAGTATTCATTGTTGTATGTATTGTTCACAGGAAAGCATGAATGATATTGCCTGAGTCTTGATAATTGATTGTATTGCATGTTTATGTCATATGATCAAGGCCATTTTTGGAAGCCTTTACTTAGCCAAATTTTCACCCAAAGTGATTAATGTTATACCCTTTTTGAACCTTGGCCTTAAACAGGATGAAAACCCTTGCTTTGAAATTATTTACCTTGAGTTGGGTTGAGAATAGTTGTTGAAAAGGTTCAAGTTTGGGGTTGTTGGGAAAATTTGAATGGCAAAAAGAAAGGCATTGAGCTCAAGTGTTGAAGAACAAGAAAAATGAAGAAAAGAAAAAGCATGAAAGATGAGCTCAATGTAAAAATAAAAGGGAAGGGAAGAAGTTGGGAATGAGTGAGATTGGTTAAAGAAAGAGAGTTTGTGCTTGAACTTTAAATGTTAAAATAGCTCTCTTAACTCAAGGATTTTGTGATCCAAAAAAACCAATTTTTCTTGTAGCTTAGCCTCATTATAAGCCTTGGAAAAGTCCTTGTGATGGCATTGACATGTAAGAATGTTGATTGTATTAGATGAAGGGCAATTTTATTTCATGTGACATCTAAATAGTAAAGAGTAGAGTGACCTCTTAAACATTTGCTTGGTGAGAATAGTTGAATTCCATGATTACATCTATGCTTAGTTTATTGATCATTCATAAATAAAACATCTGTTGGGAAATATGTGATCATGTGAACTGAATTGAATTGAAAGCATGCATACATCTTGATTAGATTCCACTGAAAATCTGAAATTGAGTAGTTTTTGTCATAAGAAAAATGAATTTTGGGATTGTTGAACTATTTGATGAAAAAGTGGAAAGCCAAGTTTTTTTTTTGTTTACTTGAGGACAAGCAAAGTTCTAAGTTTGGGGTTGTGATAACAGTCTAAAAACCGTTATTTTCATGCTTAAATTGATATCAAAATACATCCTTTTATGGCTTAGAATGAGCTTAGAATCAAGTGAAACACTTAAGTTGAGTCATTTGAGAGTCAAAAGCCTTTTTTAGAGATATTATGCTTGTTTTGCATTGTTTTGTAAGGTTTTGATGAGAATTAAGGATGGAATTGAAGAAGGAAGGTCTTAGACTCAAAGGAAGAAGAAGAAAAATGAAGAAAAAAAGAGTCTATGCACCGCTGAGCGTCATTATTCGAGGAAAAGCCACTATCTGGCGCCCAGGCGGTGACGCTGAGCGTCCAGAGCGATTACAGGCAAATCGCTCAACGGTGAAACTGACCGCTGAGCGGTGGCTCGACTTGAGGGAAACCGCTGAGCGGTAAAATTGGACGGTGAACGGTTGTCTGCTGGGCTTGGACTTAAATTATGTTACTTTTGTGCCCTATATATAGCCCTAGTGCGATTCAAATATTATTCTTTTGGCAGAAGAGGACGTCCAGAGCTATTCTACACTCCTTGGAAAAGATTTCATGGATGCTTAGGCTCCATTTTATCAAATATAGGGTTTCCTTTCCCATTCTTTTATTATATTTCATCTAGTTTGACCATGTCAATGGTGAACTAAACCCTTTGTTATTGTGGAACAATGTAATCTTTTGAAACCCTCTTATATTGAAATTCTTGTTTTATTCATATGCTTGCATATGCTTATTATTAATTCTTGGGTTCTTTATCTATGCTTAAAGCTATTATCATTTAACTCATTTGATAAATAGATGTTTGCCTTTGTCGATACGGGGACGTACGGGGAAGTCATGAACTGATAGAGAATTCTTTGATTAACAAATACCACCTAGGGATAAGGGGGTAGGACGATCAATTGTATTTTTTTTCTGTGGTACTTGCACTGCTAGTTACTAGGGGAGACTAGGGATAATAAGCCAGTAACTAGTAGTAGGCTCTTCTCGTCAAGGGATCGGGTTTAGGGTAGACTAAGAAAGTTTGCATAACAATTAGATAATAAAGGGAATTTAATAAGAATAGTACATATAAGAGAGTGGATAAGATGAAATTGTAAACCCCAACAACTCCATTCATCCATACTTTTTTCTTGCCAATTGAATCAATTGCATTTGCATGTTTACTTTTTGTTTTTGCATTCAAACCAGAAGTAAATTTTCTCTACAAGTCTTACGATATTGATTTACACGAAAGATAAGGCCTTTGAGTCCTTTGGGAGAACGATATTGGGTTTACCAATTATATTACTTGATACGATCTGGTACACTTGCCAGGGGTTTAACATTCTTATGATTAAGGTTCATTTGAAGGGGGAAAATCACATTCTTTGTTCGATTCGAAGAGATGGATAATGAATTGCAGAAGTCGCATTCTTGTTCATCTTCAACATGCAATGGGTGGTGCAATGAGAACTGTAATGTCGTTTTTCGTGGTGGTGGAATATCTACGATTGACGATGGATCACCCCTTTGCTTGTGTGGAGAGAAAACGGTGGTAAGAACAACTCGAACTTCTAAGAATAGAGGGAAGCAATTTTGAGGCTGCCCTAAGTACAAGGTAAGAGAATGTTGATGAGTAGTGTTTTGTTTGAGTAGAAAGTCATTTAAATTGTTTTCTTTTTTTTGCAGAATGGACATGAAGGTGGTTGTAATTTCTTCAAATGATGTTGTGACGATGGTAGTGAGAAAAGCTATACGAATGTGAAGTGGGAAGAAAAGCATGATTGTGTGTCAAAGACAGGAGAAATGGGAGGTGGAACGAAGATGATGAGTGATTTACATAAATCTGTTAAGGTTGTGGAGAAATGGATGAAGGTGTTGATATGGCTGTTTTTTTTATTTGTATACTTAATGTTATTGTTATTTTAATATGGATGGTAAATCCATAATGTAGTAGTGTTGGTGGTTTTGTCTGAAATTGTACTGATTATGTATTTGACTATGTGTTTGACTATTTGAAGGAATGAAGTTGTGCACTGTTTGAGCGACATTTTGTGTACTGCCCTGTTGATCTGAATCTGAAGTAATTGTTTTATACAGAACATTACACATAGATTCTTGTAAGGAAAATTACAGGATTAGAAAGAAGAGAGAACAATGTTTTGTAACAAATAAGGATTCTAAAAAGAAGATCATAGTTGATAATTAGAGAACGTAATATTCAATTAACGTCTTCTAACTTTACAAGGTACTTGTCATGAATAATACAATTTTATTAAAGTCACACATTAACATATTTGAGTATTCAAATAGCACTTACAAGTTCCTATGGTGGTGCATGACAGAGGAGTTCTTATGTCAGCATCATGGTCGATGTTGTCTGAAATTGTAACTCTGATATTGTAACTCTGATATTCATTTGAGTACAATGATTCAAGAATTATAGAAATGACTTATATTTTTCTATACTGTTCACTGATACATAGATTCTTACAAAAAGTGGTTAATATGCTTAAAAAAAAACCAACCAAATGACAGTAATGGTCATCAACAACAAAAAATAAGTTCATTAGTCATGCGTAAAAGGAAAAAGCTGAGTTGCAATTACAGTAAATGTAAGAAGGAGACAGAAGGAGTTGTTGCAATGAGAAGAGTACAAACTGATATGAATCTGATAAGAAGAGGATAATGATGAAATAGTACAGGCCAGAGTTCTAAGCCATATTACTAATACGAAACTGATATGAATATGATAACAAACATTCACATTAGTCTTTTTTCAATGACAATAGTCTAACTTCAATGTACTTTAAAAGGTACAAACATCCAAAAATATTCATTAAGTACATAACAAAAAAAGAATCAACATTGTTCCTTAAAAGTCAACTATTACATAATAAGATGCATAAACTTGGCATCACTCTCATTCATACACACTTTTATGTTTGAGCTTCAGGTTGTTGACAAACTTTAGATAATTGCTATTATGGATGATTGGTTCTTGAGTTGCTTGAGCTTTAGGGCAACGACTCCTGTTGTGCCCAACCTCCCTACACAGTCTGCATCTCTTTTGCAAACCACCATTGCTCACTCGAGAATCATCTTTTCTCAGCTCCCACTGTTCCAACCTTCTTTTCCTTTTAGGTCTTCCAGGCATAACATTTTTTCTAGGAGGCATGACATCCGGATATGGTCCCTGGGCCCACATGTTGTTTCCGTTGATGGGGTATCACTAGTAAAAAATAGAGTTTTTATCGCGCACATTATGCATCGGTTCACCAGAAACCGTAGCATGATATTACGCGGTGGCATTTTTGAAAATAAATCGAACGTATAGGCCGCGGTTCAGAGGGGAACCGCGACCTATTCTCTCTACAAATTTCTTACATTGACTCCATGTCAGTACGATAATAAATTGCAGGAGGAATAGGCCGTGGTTGCTCTGAGAACCGCGGCCTATTTCCCCTGCAACTTCTGACATTCCCCCCAAGTCAGTCCCAGTAATAAATTCGCAGGGAATAGGCTGCGGTTTTGTGAGCAACCGTGGCCTATTCCCCTATGAATTTGTTAGAGGGACTGACATGGCGGGAATATCAGAAATGGTCAGATAGAAAGTAGTTTGGTACCTTCCAATAGTGCCCAGACTTAAGCGTTTGTTTGTGAATCCCAAAGATGCTAAAAACCTTAGATGGCATGCAGATGAGAGAAAAATTGACGGGCTGCTTCGTCATCCAGCTGATTCAAAGCAATGGAAAAATATTGATCAACAATTCCCCCAATTTGGTAAAGAGTGTAGAAATCTTAGGCTTGGTTTAGCCATTGATGGAATGAACCCATTTGGTAATCTGAGTACCAACCACAGTTGTTGGCCAGTTATATTTTTACATTTTATCTCCTGCATTGTGCATGAAGAGGAAGTACATGATGTTGTCTATGATGATATTTGGTCCAAAGCAGCCTGGAAATGAAGCACCAAATCCACTTACTGGCCTTCAAATTCTTGAAAAAGTTAATAAGATACATCATGTATTTGGGAAAACATCCAAGAAGTCATATGTAACAACTCCTTGGAAGAAGAAATCAATATTCTTTGATCTTCCTTACTAGTCAAAGTTAGATGTTAGACATTGCATAGATGTGATGCATGTAGAGAAGAATGTGTGTGATAGCTTGATTAGTACACTACTCAACATTCGGGGAAAGACAAAAGATGGAGTGAATGCTCGTTTGGATTTGGTTGACATGAATATCCGAGAAGAGTTGGCACCCAGGGAGATTGGTAAACGTACTTATTTGCCTCCTGCATGTTACACAATGTCTAGACAGGAGGAGATAAGTTTTTGCCTTTGTTTAAAGAGTATCAGAGTACCACAAGGATACTCTTCAAATATGAAGAGTTTAGTGTCGATGTAGGACTTAAAGCTTGTTGGCATGAAGTCTCACGATTGTCACGTCTTAATGCAACAATTGTTACCGGTGGCTATTCATGGAATTTTGCCCAAAAATGTTAGGCAGACCATAAACAGGTTGTGTGCATTTTTCTCGTCAATTTGTAGTAAAGTCATCGATCCTACAAAGTTAGATGAACTTCAAGGTGAGATTGTTATCATCTTGTGTCAACTAGAGATGTTTTTCCCTCCATCTTTTTTTGACATCATGGTACATTTACTTGTTCATTTGGTTAAAGAAATCAAGTTGTGCGGACCGGTATACTTAAGATGGATGTATCCTATTGAGCGTTATATAAAGATTTTGAAAGGGTACGTTAAAAATCCATATTGTCCCGAAGGTTCAATGATTGAAAGGTATATTGCTGAAGAAAGTATCAAGTTTTGTTCAAATTACATGACATCAACGAATCGAGTAGGAGTTCCTCGCACATCATGGTCGAATAAATGTTCTACAAGTAAAAGCATCCGAGGTGTGAATGTGGTGACAAAAGATCGCGAAGAATTGTTGCAAGCGCATCTTTATATATTGAACAACACAGATGAGGTGATCCCTTTTTTGCAAACACACAAAGCCATTGTTAAGAATAAAAATCCAAGACAATCAGAGAAATGGTAGTTGATGGAGCATAACAAAACATTTATGTCGTGGTTCAAATCTGAAATTGACAAAGAGCCACTTTCTTCTCAAACTTTGTTGTGGCTTGCAAATGGTTTAAAGTTTCATGTCGTATGTTGTACAGGTTATGAATTCAATAATTACACATTCTATACGAACACTTTGGATGATAAAAGCACAATACAAAATAGTGGAGTCAGTTTAGAAGCTGAGTCGCTTCAATTTTCCACATCAAAAGATCAGTCTCCTGTACTTGGATCAATGAGATATTATGGTATAATAGAAGAGATATGGGAGGTTGATTATACCAAGTTTTTTGTTCCATTGTTCAAATGTAAGTGGTTTGACAATAAGAGTGGTGCGAAAATAGATGAATCGGGTATGACACTAGTTGATTTTCGAAAGGTGAGTTATCGAGACGAACCGTTTATCATGGTACATCAAGCATCTCAGGTTTTTTATGTAAAAGATCCTGCGTCTAACCATTGGTATGTCGCTCTTCAAGGCAAAAAACAAATTGAAGTTAACGAAGACAATCTAATTAATATTCATATTGCTGACAACCATTCATTTCATACTACGACAAATTTGGATTACCAACCTCTAGTTGACGATGTACATGCAATTCGGTCAAATCATGATGAGGGAATATACATATGATGAATTCATATCTTTATGTACATGCCCACATTTTTTTATTAATATTACATAAGTTTTTTTATTAATATTTCCTATGATCATGGTACATGTTTTGTTAAATTATATGATATTACATAAGTCTTTTATTAATATTACATGTTATTTATTTTGACAGATATATGGCTGACCATCCACATTCTTCAGGGGATGAGGCTCCCCCTTCCAGATCCACTAGAGGACCCACCAGAATGAAACTGTTAAGATTGTTGACAACACAATTTCTATATCAATCTGGTTTTTTATGATGACAACACATTGCTTAATAACAAGCACATGTTGTTGCTGCATTACATGTTCTTATGCTGATTGATTGTGATATCTGTTGAACATGTTTATGTATTGTGTTACATGTTCATGTGTTGATTGATTGATATATATCTGGAACGTGTTTACATGCTTTATGTGCTATGTGCTATGCATAATTTCATATGTTTTACTGCACATGTTTTAAAGCTGAAAATCACAAGCACTTTTATGAACTTATTCTTGTGCGACAAAGTACGACTGCATTACTAATGGATTCGACTTTACTAAAATCTTTGTATAGACTTTGAGAACCAATGCTATGTGTGCTATGTGTTATTTTGAGAAGGAAAGAATTTCAAAATGTTTTACATGTTGATAGTCGAATGTGTGTGCTACACATTCGACTATATCTGTTGTCTGATTTGGAATTCTGTTATGCTCTTGCACTCTAACGACTATATTTTTTAAAGTTAGTTGAGCATTGGTGACTTAGTCAATTGTATTAAATATGGTTTGTTTTTGGTTGACTGAAAGCTACTATGTTGACTGATCTGTTATAACTATCATAATCCAGTCGACTGAATTAGTAGCGTATTCGACTGAGAAATCATCGGACTAACAAAAATCTATAAATAGACTTAACACGAGTATGTTAAAAAGAGTTTTGAAAAACTGACACTTTCATAAATTTGTTTCAGATTTCTCTTAGCTCCAAGAATTCTCCAAGAACACGGTGGTGATCTTTCTTGAAAGAGATTCAAAGAGGAGATTATACTGCGCATTCATTGTCTGATCAATATCAACACAAGAAGGTGTTCTGTCATTGATCGTGAAGGCTTGGCATCGTGTGAAGACTGCTGGAATTGTTTGTGCGGCTTGGCATCCATGAAGACTATTGGTTTTTGACCTGTTGATTGTAGGGGATAATGCACTTTGAGGATTGTTCAAAGTGGTGTTGGTAGATTGCAGAAGAGGGGATTCTTGCTGCAAGTCTTGCTGGTTTATTTCCTATACTTTGGTTTTGGGTTAGAGTGGAGATTTATATTTTTGACGTGGAGGTCTTCTATAGATTTCTTGTTGTAAAAACCACAACCATTATAGTGCATTTGCTTCCTGGGTTGGAAGGACACTGGATGTAGGCATTGCTGGCCGAACCAGTATAAAAACCTGTGTTTGCATTTCTCTCTATCAATTATCTTTTACATTACAGTCGACTTTATTCTTTACGCAGTCAACTACGTATTTTCCGCTGCATACATATTCTGATTGCTTGCATTTCAAGAAAGTTTAAAAAGCTTTAGACCTTGATTTCAAGATTGCGAAAAGAACTTGTTTTTGAAACAACACCAATTCATCCCCTCTCTTGGTGAAGAAAGAAGCCAACCTATTTTCCAAAAGAAACAACTTTTGATCAGAAAAAATAGTGGTGAAAGAACACCAGTGAATGTTAACGTGATCACGGGTGTGGCATCTGGCCCCAATGCAGATGACTCCGATCATACCTTGGAGTAGTGACACGTGACCATATTAGTATTCTTACTCCATCTTTTGATCATGTGTCTGAGGTTGATCGGAACATTATATGGAACAATATATTGGTAAGTTAGTTAATATCATTTGAATTACAATTTGTTTATATTGATATCATTTTGTACTGATACAACTTTATTTTTTTTTCAGATGACATTTGACATTCCAAATGTTGCAACACTTAGAATTAAGTATTTATCAACTGTTGCTGAAAACTTTCGAAATTTTAAAAGTAAGTTGACCTCGAGATATATTTATGGAAGCAAAAATAATAAGTCTCCATGTAATACATATAAGGCCATTGATGAGGAGACTTGGCGGCTCTTTATACAGAGTCGGACAACAAAGGAATGGCAGGTTAGTATAGTTGATATTATTCAATTCCTCATTAACAAATATATATCATATGAACTAATTAATTAAACATATGTGACAGGCAAAAAGAAGAAAAGCACAAGAAACAAGTGCTCAAAATAAAAACCCCCACCTATTATCTTGTGGTGGGTATAGGAAGCTTGAGGAGCAAATCATCAAGCAAAAGGCAGAAGTTAGACCACCATCTGAGGGTGGTAGCCGCCAGCCTCCTTCTCCACCTTCTCAGAATGAGAAATGGAAGTTGGCTCGTTTAAAAGCATCGGGCTCCTACTCTTCTGACATTGCAAGGGAAATATCTGAAAGAATTGTAAGTTATTACTGTTCCTAAAATAATAATAATTTCATTATACATACTACATTGAACTTTTTAAAGACTAATGATGTTTTGAAATGTTACAGGACTCCTTCGTTGAGTAGAGCTCCCAAGGTCAATTCACTCCAGAAGGTTGCCAGGATATTCTTACTGCTGCAATTGAACGACCTGAGCACCCTGGACGTGTATGTGCTGCGGGAACTGGAGTATGCATTCGAGATTATTTTGATAGCTTTTCTCGTCAGACTTCATATGCATACAACGAAGCACAAGAACAAAGGCTGACACAAGAGATCACAAAAAAGCTTCGAGTAGACCTTAGGGAGGAGCTTAGGACAGAGCTTAGGGATGAATTGTATAATGAGGTATGCACCATGTTCCAGCAACAGTTTGAGAGTTATGGCATGCGCCCGATGCCATCTCCTGTACAGGAACATGAACATGTTGTGCCTCCCACAGGAAAATTAATAAACATTTATGTGCAATTATTTCTATCTTTTGTATAATCTAACATTTACTCTGACAGGGAGAAGTGGGAAAGGAAGTTGTTCAGCACTAGCCGTCCCAGGGGATGACATGGACGATGCTAGTCCATGCTTGCTATACATTTTAGATGGTACCGAGACGATGCTAGTAGCTCGTGAACAGTGTTTAAGGCAACGACTGTTGTTCATGGTATGGAGCTATCAGAGGATGAGGTGAAGGTCTCAGTAGACGACATTAACATACTAGATGCCTTAGTTCCTCTGCCCACAAATGAGATTTTCACTATGGCACATGCATTCCAGTCTTTTATCGCTTGGCCTAAACAATTGGTTGGTTAAGTTTCTGACCCCCAGTATGGAATTCTACTTTACACTTCTCAATTTTAAAGTTTACATGTTATTGATGTCAAAACTTATCTTATTTTTCCATGTAATAACAGACGCAGGCACAAAAGAAGACTCCTCTATCTAAGGACGATCCTCTTGGTTCATTGCAGCTACTTGCTGACACCATTGCAGATAAGCCTTTGGAGGTTGAATATGATGCTAATGTATTTGGGAGAGGCTCTGAGGTCCCATTATACCTGTATAGCCAAGATGTCAGAGAGCTTGCGTCGGGAACAAAAGAGTTGAATATTACATTATTTCAGCTATGGATGATGTAAGTCTATGAGCAATTATTTATATAAAATTGATTTATAT
Source organism: Vigna reflexopilosa (assembly GCA_027742785.1). NCBI lineage: Eukaryota > Viridiplantae > Streptophyta > Magnoliopsida > Fabales > Fabaceae > Vigna > Vigna reflexopilosa. Next base: position 12,150,741 of record CM050930.1, on the reverse strand, counting down.
ATCAAGTATACTTATATCAAAGTTAATTTTTGATTTCAGGTATATGTTTGTGATCAGTAACAACTTGGGGTACAATGATGACTATGGGTTCATTGATCCCCAAGTCATTCACAAAACAAATGATTTTGATCAGATCACAACACATCTCACAAGAAGATTTGTAAGCGGTAAGGAAATATATTTTATGCCTTATATATTTGGGTAAGTGAACTTTGTTAACATAATAAATTTCCATATGTGATTTTCATATATAATAATTAAGTTATTGTGAATTTCAGGCGTCATTGGCAGCTTCTTGTTATTTCTATATAGGAGAGCTATGCTTTGTGGTTCTGCTCATTGCACAAGTATCCTCCCACACATCTCAGAACAGTAGTTGATTGGTAAGAACCTCAATGTTTGGACTTTTTTTGTTATATAAATGAATGCTAAAACCCTTTCTTTTTATATATAGTTCTATTCCAGCAAGTATGATGATGGTTGGGAGATCAATTGCTAACAGTAGAAAGCTTGCATGGATTTCTCTCAAGGTTTGACGTATGGTAAAGCCATACTTTCTTATAGTTGTTTTGTTTTAATGATTTTCACTAACTATTTACAACTGTGATGATATATTGTAGTGTAACAGACAGAAGGGGTCATATGAGCATGGATACTATGTAATGTATTGGATGGCCCACATTATTCGTTCTCATATCACAAGAGGCTGGGAAACGGAAATATTTAAATTTAACAAATTTTGATTTTCTCCAACATTTGGAATTCATATACACTAATTAATATCAATTGCCTTGTGCAGAGATTCAAGACTACTATAGCAATTCCTGAGAAGCCACTTTCAATCATGCGGAAAGCTATTGCAAAATATTTAGTTAGATTATATAATAGTTCATAGTTATTACATTTAAAATACATTTGAACATGTTGATTTATAGTTATTAGACTTTGTACATTATGTGATGTAAACATGGATTATTGTGATGAATTTGTTGAATATGTGTACACTATGTGATTGTTTGATATGCATGTCTGTTTTTGTGATAGTGGATATCACAAAAATAGACCTGCTATTAAAAAAAATTCCAGGTCTGTTAGACGATTTCTTTTTTAAAAAAAAGAGTTTTGGCCGCGGTTGTAGCACGAACTGCGGTTTATTCCCCTGCTTTTTACCACGGTTGTAGCATGAACTGTGGTCTATTCCCTTGCTTTTTACCGCGGTTCGAACCACGACCTATTGTTTAACGATTTTTTTTTTTAAAAAAAAGGGTTTTGGCCGCGGTTCCAAGGGGAACCGCGGTCTATTCCCCGCTTTTTTCGCGGTTGTAACCGCGGCGTAAAGTCCCAGACTTTTTACCGCGCCCATATATACCGCGTTTCAAAAACCACGACGTATACTAAAAAACAACCGCGGTCGTTTTCCTGGACTGCACTAATGTATATAATAAATGCATATGTTTCTTCATAGGAGGACTTTAGAAAGCAACCCGTAATGAACTACTGTCCGTCAATATTGAGAAACTTCATTGCGGCTAGGGAGTGGCAACATGGAATTTCTATGATCTACCATATATTGCAGGAGCATGAAAACTCATCTATGACGACAAGAAATAAATATATATTAAAACAATAACAGCATGCACTGAGACAGAGTGAAATAACTCTAAATATACATGGGGTACCACCTTAATGCAATCAACAATGAAGACCACACCATACATCAATGGGGGACCACCACCGAATATTGTAGTTCCCCAACTATGAAATAAAAGATAATAAAACACAAACACTGACCTTCCTTCAGATTAACCTCCACTCACCACGTGCTTCAACCTCGCGTTTCCAACAACAGAAGGACCCATACCTAACCTCGTGCTTCAACTTCTTCAACCAACTCGCATATGCACCCTCGCACTTCGAAGACGATGTTGTTCACCAAGGAACCTTGTCGCTTGCAATCGAACAAAGAACGCAATTTCACCTTAAAAGAAATCATAATAATAACAACCCTAACAATGAACATAATTTCCTCTAACTTTTTCCCCAATTAAAGGTGACAGCCCTTACAATTTTTCATCCTTCCAGTTTTGCCCTTCCCTCAATTTGCTATGACCTATGGTCTTTAAAAAAAAAACTCAATAAAAATGCCACATGTCATTACTAATTCAACTGTGCAGGCCACATAAGCAAATATTTAACTGCCTGAACTTCTTCAACCAACTCGCACATGCACTCTCGCGCTTCAAAGATGATGTTGTTCACCAAGGAACCCTGTCGCTTGCAATCGAACAAAGAACGCAATTTCACCTTCAAAGAAATGATAATAATAACAACCCTAACAATGAACGCGATTTCCCCCAATTTTCCCCCGCAATTAAAGGTGACAGCCCTTACAATTTTTCATCCTTCCAATTTTGCCATTCCCTCAATCTGCTATGACCTATGGTCTTTAAAAAAAACTCAATAAAAATGCCACATGTCATTAGTAATTCAACTGTTCAGGCCACGTAAGCAAATATTTAACTGTCGTTAGGTAAATTTGACGGCAGGCCTCTAATTGAATCAAATTTACACTAATAGGGACCCAATTGATACGCCAAAAAGAAAAGGGACCTATTTAAGATTTTGGACAAAAATAGGGACTTCTGGTGAGATTAAACCTAAACTCTATCAGGCATAGAAAGTGGTGTGGTGAATACGGGAAACTTTTCTACACCGATTATAATAAAAACAGGTATAAAATGTGATATGGTGGCAATATTGTAATAAAATACAGATATTTTTATACCGGTTGCAATCAGAATAGGTGAAGAAAATCATTTGTGAATAGGTATAAATTATTGATCTATACCAGTTAAATATTATAACAGGTATGGATTACTTTACATATTCCATTTTTTTCCCGCAATACTTTCTCTTCTCCTCTATTGTGCAATTCTTTTTTCATTCTCCCTCTGTTCTTCCTCCTTTCTCCCTCCTTTCTCCCTCATTCGTTCTCCCTCCTTCCTTTTCTTCCTTTCTCCTTCATTCTCCTTCGTTCCAGTTGCCATTGTTCTTGTTCGGTCGTTTCCATTATTGAAGTTTTCGAGGTGTGTTATTCGTTCAGTCGTGGTAGAATTTGTCGAGGTGTATTGTTTGCTCGGTCATTGCCACTCATTCGGTCGTTGCCATTGTTCCAAAAGTTGTTGTTCGGTGTTTGAAGTTGTTCATCATGGTTGAATTTCTCTGTTCTATCTGAAACCTCAGAATTATTAAGTCTTGAGAGAGAAAGATTAAAAACTCAGAGTTTTTAATCTTTCTCTCTCATGACTTAATATGGTATCAAGAGCATAGGTTCAATAGGTCCTAGTGTGTGATTGTTGGTGTGATTGGAGACTGAAAGTGTGTGTATCCTAAAAAAGAAGGTTTCTATGGAACGTGTGTATCCTTAAAGGTGTAAAAGGAAATTAAAGAAACTTCAAGATCCAAGCAAGAAAGAGATAGGAGGAGTTGAAGGGATATAAGGGCCTTTACCAGTGTTTGATGGGAAGCTATTTGATGACTGGCGCATCAAGATGCAAGCCATTTTTTGGCTTCCAAGATGTTTCAGAAGTAATAGAAGATGAGTTTCCTGAGTTGGGTGCAAAGTCCACTAAAGAGGAGAAAAGAAACTACAAGATGCAAGTGAAACTGGATAGCAAAGCCATATTTCTATTATATCAATGTCTCAGCCCAAAGATCTTTAACAAGATCTCTAAGGCTGCTACTACTAAAGAGGTGTGGGACATTCTAGTGAAGACATATGGTGATGGAGACAAGAACAAGAAGGTAAAAATACAGGCATTTAGGAGGCAATTTGAAGTTCTGACCATGGATGAAGGGGAAACCATGGCAGAGTATTTTGACAAGGTGCAGGAGTTGGTAAATAAAATAAGGGCATGTAAGGATGAGATTTCTGACGAATATATTGTTGATAAAATTTTAAGAAACCTAACGCCCAGGTTTGATCATATGGTGGTTCCTATTGAAGAAACCCGTGATCTGGAAACTATAGAAACCCGTGATCTAGAAACTATGAACGAGATGCTTTGGAAGATTTAAAACAAGATAGTAGTGTTGGCAACAAGGCAAAAGGTTGGCATATTTTTCTAAAAACTCTTTCTTTTCTCTGCATTATTTCAAATGAGCTGATACAAGTACTTATGGGAAAAAAGGTTTGTCTCTTCACATGCCAGAAATAAATCAAAAGTTTTGTCTTTTCAAATGCTAAAGATAAATCATGATGCATATAGGTCTGCCACCTAAAACCATTAATGTTATCTAGGAATACCAACCAATAGGAAATAAATTTTCTAATTTAAGTTTTATAACAAATCTCCCCCTTAAACTTAAATACTCTTCCCATTTCTCATTCTAATAAGCCTTTTATAGTTCTCCAATAGTGTGGTCGGTAGTGGCTTGGTGAATACGTCCGCGGCTTGAGCTCTGCTTTCAACATGCTCCAACTTGACCTTTCCTTCTCTTACTTGTTCTCGGATGAAATGAAAACGAACGTCAATGTGCTTGCTCCTTCCGTGATTAACTAGGTTCTTTGCCAACTCGATCACCGACTTGTTATCAACTCGGATCATAATCCCTTCATCTTGGATCACTCCTAGATGCCTTAATAAATTTAAAAGCCAGACTGCATGACACACGCTTCAAGAGGCCGCCACATACTCTGCCTCGTAGGTAGACAAGGTTATAATGGGCTGCTTCTTAGACAGCCAAGTAATTGCCGTATTTCCAAGTAGGAATACGTAACCCGAAGTACTTTTTCGGTCATCAACATCATCGCACCAATCGCTATCCGAGTAACCCACTAGTCGATAGTCATCCGATTTTAAATAGAAAAGACCAAGTGATAGGGTTCCTCGAATATATCTCAGAATTCTCTTCAAGGCCTTCCAATGTGTATAGCTTGGATCCTCCATGAATATGCTCATTATCCCAACACTCAACATTAAGTTGGGTCTCGTGCTAGTAAGATACCTTAGACTTCCGATTAAACTTCGATATCTCCAAAATCAGCTCGTTCTCCTCCATCAAACTTCGAGAGTTTAGTGCCTGGTTCCATTGGAGTAGAAACCGGGTTATAGTCCTCCATTTTAAACTTCTTTAAAATTTCAAGCGCGTACCTCTCTTGGGATATAAAAATCCCTTCCTCCGATTGCTTCACTTCTAGGCCAAGAAAATATTTCATCAGCCCTAAGTCTGTCATCTCGAACTCTTTTTCCATTGCCTCCTTAAACTCCTTAATCAGCTTCGTGTTGCTTCTGGTAAATATGAGGTCGTCGACATGGAGAGCAACTACCATCATATCCTTTTCTGATTTCTTTGTGTACAAAGCATGTTCGTACGGACATTGCTTGTACCTGGTTTGCTTGAAATACCCGTCAATTCTCTCATTCCAGGCACGGGGAGCTTGCTTCAGTCCATAGAGTGCCTTTTTCAATCTTAGCACTTTCATCTCATCCCCTCTCTTTATGTACCCGAGTGGTTGCTCGACGTACACCTCCTCTTTCAACACTCCATTTAGAAAGGCTGGCTTCACATCCATCTGTAGAATTGGCCATTGATTCTGAGCAACTAACGAGATCAGGAGTCAGATTGACTCATTTCTCGTGACAGGAGCAAATACTTCATCATAGTCTATCCCCTCCTTCTGTTTATAGCCCTTTACCACAAGTCGAGCCTTATAATGCTCAACCTCTCCTTCAACATTCATCTTTTTTTTTGTACACTCATTTTACTCCAATGGGTCGAGCTCCTTCAGGAAGGTCGGTCAATTCCCAAGTTTTGTTGCGTTCAATTGCTCCAATCTCCTCATCCATGGTTGTTCTCCACTTCTCTTCTTGGACAGCTTTCTCAAAACTCAAGTTTTCAGAGTCGGCCAGAAGACATACAACATGAACTTCATTTATAGTGTCGTATATTTCCTGTAGACTCCTCATCCTAGGCTATCGTGGCTGGGTTTCTTCATCTGAAGACTCGGTGGTTGTTGTTGAAGGTACAAAAATCTCCGTGATAGTTTCTTTTTCGACCGGGTTACTCCAGCACCACTCTTTCATTTCCTCCATGTGAACATCTCGACTCACCACTACTTTCTTGTTAACAAGATCAATAAGTTTTTATGCTTTAGAATTTTTATCATACCCGATAAATATGTACTTCTTGCTCCGATCTTCTAGTTTTTTCCTGTGTTGACTTGGTACTTGCCCATAGGCCATGCTACCGAACACCTTTAGATGAGAGACATTCGGCTTCACACCACTCCAAATCTCCTGAGGCGTCTTCTCTCCCAACTTTTCATGTAGACATCTATTTTGCACATCGACTACGCATTGCACCACCTTTGCCCAAAACTTTTTCGGCATATTCTTCCCTTTCAACATAGATTGAACCATGTTGAGAATGGTTCGGTTCTTTCGTTCTACTACACCGTTTTGCTACAGAGAATATGGAGCCGTCAAGAAACGTTTGATTCCATGTTCCTCGCAGTATTTGTTGAACTCGGCAGAAGTGAACTCGCCTCCTCTGTCAGATCAGACTGTTTTGATGACTTTGTTTGTTTCTTTCTCTACCATCACTTTGAAATTCTTGAAAGTTTCAAACACTTCTGACTTCTCCTTCAGAAAGTAAACCCACGTCTTCCTTGAGAGATCATCAATGAAAGAGACGAAGTATCTCCTACCACTAAATGATTATGGAGTTATTGGCCCACATAAGTTGGTATGGATCAGTTTGAGCTGCTTCTTTGCTCGGTACTCAGAGCTTCGTGGGAAAGAAGTCCTCGCTTGCTTTCCGATCACACATTCTTCACAGAACCTCTTTTCGAATTCCATTTTGGGCAATCCGAGCACCATCTCCTTTTTCACCAACTCGGTCAGCCCTCCGAAGTGAAGATGACCGAACTGCAAATGCCACTTCATGGCCTCATCCTCCATATAAAGTTGCATGCATTTATCTTGAACTATTTTCAACTCAAGTTTGTACATGCGATTTTTCTTCATTTCTACTTAGGCGATGAGCCTCCCGAGTTTATCTCTTAGTTGTAATTCTCGGTCCTTCATCATAACTCAGTACTCCTTCTCCATTATCTGTCTCATGCTCAGTATGTTGCTTTTGAGATCGGGTACATAGTATACATCTCTGATCTCTCCGATTCGCCCATTTTCCTATTGATATCAGATCGTTCCTTGACCTTTGACAATTACTTTTGAAGTATCACCGAAAGAAATGGATTCGGATTCCACATTTGAAAGCACTGTGAATAAACTCTCGTCGCCACACATATGGTTACTTGCGCCGGTGTCCAAGTACCAAACCAAATTATTAGAACAGCTCGGTTTGACCTCAGATTGTCGAATGTTTGTCACCAGCAACAATCCTTCATCTTCTTTCTCTACAAGGAAGTTTGTTGGCTCCTCATTTTTCTTCTCGGACCTACAATCCTTGGAAATATTGCCCATCTTTCCACAGTTGTAGCATTTTACCGAGTAGCAATCCTTGGCAACATGCCCATACCTCCCACAATTATAATGTTTAATTTTGTTTGTGTTTGTCCGACCACCCTAAGTCTGACCTCGACCACCTCGGGCCTGACCTCGGTCATGACAGTTTTGTTGGCTGACTTACTCATTTCTTCGTTCTCCTCTTCCTTTACCACCTTGGCTTCTGCCTCTTCCTTGGCCTCTGGTACTTTGAGCATAAAACACATTATCCTTTTTTATTGTCGCCTTCGCTTGGAGAGCCTGTTCAAGGGACTCCCCCTCTTGTTTTTTCATCTTTGCTCATGTGCTTCCAAGGACCCAACAAGCTCTTCAATGGTGAGCGTTGATAGATCTTTGGACTCCTCTATTGTGCAAAAGATATTCTCAAAATAATCTCTCAATGACCTTAGAATCTTTTCAACAACTCGGTTTGATGAAAGAATCTCACCATTCTTATTCAATTTGTTCACCACGGTCTCCACCCGAGTAATGAACTCGGATACGCTTTCAGACTCATTCATCCTCATGTTTTCCAGCTCGCCCCTAAGGGTTTGAAGTCGGACCTGCTTCACTCGTTTGTCTCCTTTGTTTGCCTTTTTGAGTGTATCACATGTTACTTTGGAAGATTTTGCATTTTGCTATCTTCTCAAAGCCGGATTCGTCAACAGCTCGGTATAACAGATACAAAGCCGCCTTGTCTTTAGCTCGAACAACCTTCAACGCGTTCAACTGGGCATTTGAATATCCATCTGTGCTCGCCGGTTCCTCATACCTAGTCTCAACCACATCCCAGTTATCTTGGGAGCCGAGAAGGGCTTTTATCTGTACCTTCCAGTTGTCATAGTTAACGTCTTTCGTCAACTTGGGTAGCGAGATGCCATTGGTTAAACCTGTCATTCATTTCTCTCAAGTGTTTAACTCAAGTGTTTACACTCAACTCACACGCCTCACAAAACTCTTAGTCGCTCCTCTCTCTCTGTCGCGACGTTCTTTCTCACTTTCACCTTACACACACACTGATGCCAATTTGTTGGCAACAAGAAGGCAAAAGGTTGGCAGATTTTTCTAAAAACTATTTCTTTTTTCTCCATTATTTCAAATGAGCTGATACAAGTATTTATGGGCAAAAAGGTTTGTCTCTTCACATGCCAAAAATAAATCAAAAATTTTGTCTTTTCAAATGTTAGATATAAATCATGATGCCTATAGGTTTGCCACCTAAAACCATTAATGCTATCTAGGAATATCAACCATCAAGAAATAAATTTTCTAATTTAAGTTTTATATCAAGTAGTAGTAGTTATGGAAATTATAGTGATTTGGTTTTTTTTAACTCTTCTGAATTCCAGAAATACTATATTTGCTAAACGAAACACTAGGAGGTTAAAATTAAAAACTGAAAACTGCGAACATTGCTTGTTATAAGTAAATTTCTACTAAGTTTAAATATATTCAATATTTCATTCTAACATTATTCATTTTTAACACTATTCATTTTTAACATTATTAATTTTTGGTTTAATATCTATTTTGGTTCCTCTTTGGGGGGGGGGGTTTGTTAAAAGTGGTCCTCCCTTTTTTAAAAAGTTCACTAAAGTCCTATTTTTTGCAAAAACTGTGCAAGTTAGTCCTTTTTGCTAACGGCGTTAATTCTCCTAACGGTAGAGCTGCCAGCTGGCTATTATGTGTTAAAAAAAATTATTAATTGTGATGTGGAAATGTAATAAAATTAGGGTTACAATTAAAATTGAAATTGGGGTAATTTGGGAGTAATTAGGAAAAAGAATGGAAGATGTCCTCGTCTTCCTCGTCATCCTCTTTCTCAGCAACCACTTCCTTTGCATTCTCCAAATCAAAACGTGTCTCTCCTAAATTCCCATTGAAACAACACAGGTAGCAAGAACTGCTAAAACAACCACAACTTTTGAATGACTGGTCGTCCAACACCGACCCATTTGAGCGGCACAAATTCTTCTCTTGAGGAATCAAAAAGCTAGATTCCCTAGAAGAATGAAAAGCCATTCCTTCACTTTTTAAGGGTCATTGTAACAAAGAAACAGAAACCCTGCAACAAAGAATAAGCGGGACTCAAAACACCCACGCCATCAATCTACAATGCCTAATCTCTCCCTTTTTTCTCTCAATTGAGTTGAAGGAAATAAAAAACACGCACCTTCAAAGCACAAATTGATGACTGAAGAAAAAAATAAGAAAAAGGAAAGATTTTTAACGAAGGGAAAATAGAAGAATGAGAAAAAAAAACAAGAGGGATATGAAGCAAATGGATCACCAATATAACAATTTTAGGTAGAAGAATGTTGGGTAGAAAAAGAAGATACAATGTGATTTATAAAATCAGGGTTTGTAATAGCCATGAAAAAAGGAAGGGAGGCATTGCCAGCGGCCACACCGATCGATGGAGGGCGAGCAACAACGAAACCCAAGGTCAGGAGCTAACTGTTCACGCGAGGTGGTGAAGTCGTGATAGAGCGATGACGGAAAAAATGGTGTTGTTTGTTGTCACGAAGCGCGAAGAGGGGCAGTGGTGGCGAAACAGAGAGAGAGAGAGCGAGAATGAGAGAATCTGGAACCCATCAGTAGTTGGGTCTACACTAAAATCGGAGATGGCGATGAGATCGCCAAGAAATCCCAATCGCAAAGAAATCCCAATTGCATCTGACCAAAATCATTTTGCCTAATTACCCTAATTTCAATTTTAATTTTAACTCTAATTTTATTACATTTCCACGTCACAATTAATAATTTTTTTTAATACATAATAGCCTGCTGGCAGCTCTGCCGTTAGCAGAATTAACGTCGTTAGCAAAATTAAGGCCGTTAGAAAAAGGACTAACTTCACACTTTTTACAAAAAGTAAAACTTTAGTGAACTTTTTATAAAAGGGAGGACCACTTTGAACAAACCCTCAAAAGAGGGACCAAAATAGGTATTAAACCTTCATTTTTAATGTTTACGGTATAGTGATTGGACGTGTTCGCGTTCGCGTGCACGGAATTCTTCTCACTCTCAAAGGGATAGTGATTCTGGAGCAATCAAGATGCATGAAGGGGAAAGGACGTACATGTGTCACAAATGAAAAAACAGGCGTCTCCTACTTCCTTTTTTTGTCCTTCATAATTTGTCTGGCTAGGATATCATGGATAATTCCTTTTTGTAAGAATGCTTGAAATATCATCTGTACTAGTAATATTAACAATTGCGATGTTCTAATATAGGCTTTACTGCACTATTTTTTCTTAACAATTTATGCCACATACTCAATTCCAGTGCACTCACAATCAACCTGTTTTACACAACCTTAGCTCTCTGTATGTCATTGTACGTTATTAGTGTCTATTGTTGGTGGGGAGCCTTTTGAAACTGATCCAGGGAGGAATGCTATTCTGCAAGGAATTTGCCCGCAAGTATTTGGCCTTTTCACTGTCAAGTTGGCTGGTAAACACATGTACCCTAGGTTGAGTCTTATGACTATTTACACATTCATCTTAAAATTTGTTGCATTTCAATATAGGTTCTGTACTTGCAACTTAGAAGCTTTCATCCTGGACTTACCTTTTCTTTTAAAGTTTTATTTTAAATGTTTTCTAGTTGTATTAAGGAATATAGGATTTTGTCACATTTACTTGAAATAAATACCTTGGTTCATATTGGAACGTTTGAAGTTCATGTAAACTTTAAATTAAAACTAAATTGAACCCTGAAATGAATAGTTTAAATAGAACCAAACTTTCAATTTATCTTGGAAATGTAAAGCCTAAAGATGAAGTAGTGGTCTCTTTGAATTCCATTCAAAAGAGGAACCTTTCATCTTGTATTGTATTCAACAATAATGATGATGATTGTTATAGTCACAACCTACCATTTTAATGGTACTTTAATTCAATTATACACAATCATTTAATTACAAAATATAAATAATAAATAATAATAAACTAATTAAAAATTAAAAATAAATATAAAATAAAGATAATATATATAACATAAATGATAAAAATAATAAAATAATTATTTTAATTTATAAACTTTACATTAAAAATTATTTAAAATATAGAAAAGTAATTATTTTAGTATAAAATAATGAAATAAAAAAAAAGTAAAGAAAAGAAATCCATGTAGTAAAGTTATGTGGAGTAGTCTTTTTCATGTAATAATTAGTTTATTTTTTCTTAAAGGTTAATCTTGAGTTGATAAGAATGCGAGGAAATATCTACCGACATGTTAGCTGAGAAAATCAATTCCTACTTTGCATCGTTTTAAACACTGATGATTGATTAGAAGCAACGCATGAACATATTTACGCGTAGGGTTCCCAAAAATTCCGAAAGCGATCCAATTTATGATTATGTCCGACGGTTAATATTAAATAAATTAAATTAAGTAAAATAAATAATTATGATTAACTAAAATTTTAAAAATATTATACTTCACCAAAATTTATATTTTAATATTTATAAATTTGTAAATGAATTTTATTTTTAATGATATTATTTTAGTATAATTTAATATATATAAAATTATAGTCTATTATAATAGTTATTATTAAAATTATACACTATTTTAATATGATATTATTTTATTAAAATTAGTAGTAAGTTAAATACTTATTATATTTATATCATTTATTCATAACAAATAAATTTTTACATTAAAAGAATTAATTTAATATAAATCTACAATTCGAAAAATCTTATCCAAATTAACACACAATTGGATTAAGCCATGATGATATAAATTTTAAAGTATTAAATTTAGATTATATTGAATGTTAGATTTGAATTCAATCACCCAGGTCATCCCTTAGTATGTATATGTTTGATATATCTAATAGTTAATAGTTTGAGTGTCACACCCCATTAAATTCTCTGTTTAGTGAAAAATATGTGTCACACCTTCTGGTTTTCCTAGGTTAGTGGGAGACAAGGTGTGCAGTGCAATTAATTTTCTGCCATCGTGAATCGTGTGGCAACAGAGGGAATGAGTGCTTCTAGAAAGTGGAAGACATGTGGCAGGCAGAGAATGAACCTAACGGTTTTAATGGAGGCAGTATTTAATGTGAAAATTTAAAAACTGGTGTCACTTTTCTGCATACAAACCCTTCGTCTTCTACCTCCAGAAATCACCATTTTATCCTCTTTCTCTCTAGAAACCTCTACCTTCTCTCTAGTATTCTGACCACCTCCTCTCCTCCGACCACCTAACTCCTTTTAGTTAAATTCTTCCCGGTGACAAGGCCTTTCCTTTGCACCGATCAGATTTCAGTTTGGACAACTTTGGATTTCTTTGGGAAGCCATAGAAGTAGTGTTTGGAAGCTAGCTGAAATTAGAGGTAATGGAAGCTTATAAATTTAATTATGATTATTTTTGTATGTATGGTTTTATGAGTATATGTTTGTTGAATGTATGATCTTGCTGTTGAGAATTGCATGTTTGATCTTTGGTATGAAATTAGTCTATAAGGTTATGTAACTTAGTGAAAATACCGAATCTGTAATCGAAGGGTCATTAGGACCATTCGGTTTCCCCTAAAACGATCGGTCTAGATTGTATTCTATTTGTAGAAGTCAGTTGAAGACCGATTGGTCTTGTACTATTGCATTGAAACCTAAATACCTTGTTTAGTTAGTCATTCAAAACGAATCCCCTAATTTAGAACGTTCGGTCTCATACTGAATGTTCAATAACTCAAGGTACTCGATCATAGACTAAGTATTCGATTTTATATTAATTCTTTTCTTTGAATAGCGTTCGATTTTACACATATGATATTCATAGTTAAGTGCTCGGTCTTGAAGAGTGCTCGGCCTTGAGAAGTGCTCGGTCATATACTAGCATTCGACTAATTTAGTGTTCAGTCTTAGACTAACACTTAACTTATTTAGCATTCGGTTTCAGGTCCCTATTACTTATTGGAAGCACGTTCGGTCATACACTGAGCGTTCGGTCTTACATATTGATAATGTTTATTGAATGTACTTTGTTTAAAATTAATATTATTTATTTTAAAGAGTGCTCGGTCTTATACTGACACTTAACTTCCTCACGGAGTGTTCGGTCTTGTACTGACACCCACTTTCTTGAAGAGAACTTTTGTTATTCTAAAGCATTCGGCTCAAATTATAAAGTGTTCGGTATTTCTTAAAACGTCAATTAGTTAGTGACCGTTCGTTATTTCTCAGTTATTACTTATATTCTTTGGCTTTCAAATAGCGTTCGGTGTTCTTCTTTATCCGACCATTCGGTCATCTGATGGAAGCCCCTTGTTATATTCGGTCTCTGATATATTTTCGACCATTCGGTCACTTGTTGAATTCCTTTAATACTTGGTCTTCTTATCTTTGTTCGGTCAATTATTGAATTCCTTATGATTTTAAGAGTATTCCAGGGAGGAATATCTCATGAATTGGAAATTGATTTGGTAAAGTATGACTATGGTCAGACTTAGGTCCTGCTCTATCCTGATATTCCGTGAGTACACCTTCTCAGGTAGAGAAGGGTAATTCATGCGTGGGAATGGCAGGAGGTCCTTTAGCCTCAGGGTATTTCTATACCGAGGTGGTTCCACTGGACTAGCCTCGGGTGGCGGTCTGTTGAGTGTATCCCAGCCAGGTCCACTCGGGTGCAGAGAGCGGCGAGCTACATGGTTCATACTGTCCGGACAGTGTCTAGAGAGATTGATTATGATGATGTTACCGTTCGGTTTTTATATGGATATACTTGACTTATGATTTATGGTTATTATTGATGTATGTGATTCATGTGTATGTTTTAAAAGTATACTGAAAATGATTAATTAAATTTACATAAGCTTACCCTTATTTTCCAGTCTTGTCTATGTTTGCCCTTCGGTCTGATCCGTTCGGTTGTTCTCTTCATTGCAATGATCATCCTTTTGGGCGTGAGCAGAGGGTGATCATGAAGATACCTTGGAAGATGCTCTGCAGACCGAGCCCCCTTTGGACGTTATGCTAGAGAGCTGTGCAGGACCGTCTGGTCCTTAGATTAGACTTTTACTTTTCGCTTAGTGTATAGGACCGTCCGGTTAAGTATTTTGTAGAACCGTTCGGTTTAGATACCCCTATTTTTAATACCCCTTTGTATCAGACTTCTATATTTTGTACAGTTTCAACTTTTTATGTTTTTATCTCCTGTTCTCTTCTCTTTACTTGTCATTTCTCCACTGTTCTTTATTATTATTCATGATAACTCCTTACATAAATTATAGCTCTTGTTATACATAAATTATAACTCCTTTCATAAATTATTTATTGTTATAGCTCATGTTAAAATTGAAATAAAACGATAATTCAAAATAATTTATACTGTAATTATTTTAACATATTTTAAAAAAATAATAATTTGAAATTATTTTATTCATAAAATAAAATAGACTTATGTTCAACCAAATTTGTATAAGTTTTTTATATTTGTTTTTCACATTTTTATTTCGATTTGAGAAAAGTTGGTTGAGTATACTTATTTTATTTAACCTAAATAAAATTGTTTTCATGTGTTGTTAAAGAATATTATGTTTGTTGAGTTATAGATGAAGAATATGTTATGATTCTACAAAAAACATTCAAACTTTAATTTCTAAAGGAACTCATGTGTTTACAATATTTTTTCTTAAAAAATAAACTCTATTGGTGGAAAAAAAAAATACATAAAGGAGATTTCTTTTTGAAACCTGTTAATCTTTTCGTTTGTATTTTTCCATCTCGTAAAATATATCAAGAACAAAAGTTTTTTTTAATAGTTTTCTGTTTTTGTAATTTTTATATACTACTCTATTTAAGTTATGTTTATATATGGAAACTTGTTTTTATAATGTACAAGTTTATGTTACATAATTTGTCTTATTAAAAATTCCTTTTTTAAATTCTTTTTTAATACTTTTTTCCTATTCGTATTATTATTATTAAATAAATTTTGCTCCAAATTCAGTAATTTTCACATATGAGTTTTTTATTTAGGTTTATCACTCTCATTAAAAGGGTAGGGTATATACGTCTTTAAAATATTCACATATAAAATTAGTAAGTTTCACCTTACTAATTTAAAAAATTACATAATTAATTAAAAAACATAAATCAAGATATAGGTTATAAAATGCATTTACGAATCTTCGTAAGAAAGTCAAAATTAAACTTTTAAAAGATAATAAATATTTCATCAAAGGATTTATACAATACAAAAATTATATACTTAAACAATAATTACACTATTTAGGAAGATAATTACACTATTTAGGAAAATTACTAGTTGTTATATTGTTTCACATGCTCTCCCACCTACGCCATTATCTACTTACATGTAATATACAATAATAACAGGTAAACAAAACACAACATAATAAACAACATGGTAAGCTAGTGTAAATATAAAAGACCATGCATATTATAAGTTTTCTCTAGGAAGACCATCAATGCTTCATCTCCCACTTTTACTATTGCTCTCCACATATAACTTACGATCATAATAGGTAAACAAATCATAACACAACAGATAATAAAGTAAGCTAGTGTAATTATAAGACATCATCCAAATTATAAGTTTTCTCATAATAATAATAAATCTCTCATCATCATAACCAACTAAACACATAAAACTAGTAACTTTCTCATTATGATTTACTAAGACAAGCTAGAAACAAAACCAAGGTGGCATATAATGCCATAACCCCTAGTGCTTATTGTCAAGAGAACAACCAATGTGATCAAGGTACCACCCAACACCTTTGACCCCTGGATATATATGTCAAGTGAGCTCCCAACAATCCAAGATATTGCCCAATGTCCTGAAACTCTAAAAGTTACCACTAACTTAAGTTATTTTCTTGGTGCCAAATAGTTTTGTTATACTGCACGACACTGTTTCAAAAAAACAACACCTAATTTAACTAACTTAGTTATTAAATTTGCTTATCTAGGCAACTCTAAATCTTCCTTAGTTTAAAATATCTTATTTTAGTTCCAATTCTCAGATAAAGTAAATTGGATAATCTCATAAAAATTAAATAAGTTTCATAGACAACCTTTTCAATAGAACCAAACCACCAACTCATTCAATATCACAAATCACCAATCATATCAAAATATTAGAGTTCAATGCATATCAAATTGGGTTCAATGGCTTATCTAAGTTATTTATATTTTTCTCACGCATTTAGTAGGTATAATTTAGTGCAAGCACTCTAAAATATTGCTAATAAAACAATTTGATAACATTATAACTCAAATTCTAACACTCACAATTCAAAAATATCTATATATTTTTCAACATATAAGTTTTAAAAAAAATGTCTCAACTAAACACTTTAAAAGGCCAACATACCAAATCAGACATTACAACTAATCTCTTCACATCCAACTGAAAATAAAAGATTTATCATATCAATCAAACCATGCTTTATCATTGTCTTTGAAACGTTCAAATTCATACTACTAAACTCTAGCTCCTTCAGTATAATTAAGTTAGTAGTAAAAAATATTAGTATAGGTAAGATAAACCAAAGTTGTCTCCTAACAAACTCAAAATTGATTCCTAAACAAATAGTTCTTATTAAAACTCGGATACCAACATGCTCCCCTGAACCAGCTGAAGGAACTCTACCTACTTTGCAAACCGAACGCTACCAGGGAAGTATTCGGTATAAAACTTCTTCTTGAATATCTCCCAAGAGATAAGAGTACCACTTCCATCCAATAGCATTCTCATGCTACTCCACCAATGACTGACTTGCCTAGTTAATAAGTACTTTGAGAAGGTCAATCTGTTCTCGTCCGAGCACCTCTTGGCATTAAAAATTCTCTCCATGTCCCTAAACCACTGGTCACTGAACTTTGCCGGATGGTGTTGCAGAAAACACTCTAAACTCCATTCTTGCATATGAGTAAAAGAAGAAGAAGACGGTCCGACTGTAGCTCTACCGTTCGTCATCAAATCCACATACTGCCTCTGGGACATCTCAGGTGATACCCTAGCAGTTTCCAAATGTTGTAAGGCTACTGTATTCTGCTGTACTAATGCAGTGTTTTATTGTTGCATTGCCATGATCACAGACTCCATCATCCGCATCAAGTCTGGTGCATCAAAATTTGTGGGTGGGGAAGGAGGAGGCCTAGGTGCTATCTTCTGCTTATAAATAGAGAAAGAACCATCAATCCAACTCAAGGAGTCAAAGACACTATCTAAATCGAACGTTGACTACACAACACAAGCATATCATACTCATAACCTACCAGATTTCTAAGGAAAGAACTGCTCTGATACCATTAATGTAACATCCCATAAATATAGTATAAAACTATATAGAAGAGTTATCACATGCATGATCAGTGTTGAGATTGATGGTAGGAAAAACACAAGTTTAGCTTAACCTTACAATCTCAGTAATATCTGTTTTTGATGATGACAACACATAGTTAATAACACAGTGTGATTGGTGTTACATGTTCTATGTTTACATGCTATATGCTTTTGATCAAAGTGTTAAATCTATACAAAGCATTTTTAGGAACATATTTGTGTTGTTCATTGCATATCATTGTGTTACATATGTGATTTTATATGTGATTGCATGAAATATGTTTATGGGAAAAGAAAACCACAATGTTGAACTTTAAATGTGTGGCAAAACAATAGTTTTAAGTCGATTTCATTATAGGGTGAATCAATTAAAACTCGTGTCTTTGCACAAACTTTTGTCAAGTATGCTGTGAGAGTTTTCAAAGATAAAAGTTTTTCAAAACATGCTTAACCTTGTTGCATAATCAATTGCATGAGTGTTGTATTTGATTAAGTTTGTTATTGTTTTAAAATTTTGTTTATGCTTGCATAACTCTCTAACGGTCATATTTTAAATTGTGTTGACCAAGCATTAAATGATAGTCGACTGTATTAATTGTGCATTCAATTAATTGTTGTGATTGCTGCTAACTATTATAATAGAATTTTCATATTCGATTACATTAGTAGCTTAGTCAATTAAAATGCGTCTGTGATGTGATATTCTATAAATTGACGCGAATTTGAATTCTGTAAGAACTTTTGTGATTCTAACAATTGTCATATCTTTTGCAAAAAGTGTAATCTTACAGAAAGAGAGAAAGAGCTCCAAGAAACAAGATTGACCGTGGTGATCAACTACTTGTGATTTCTTAAATAGGAAGACTGTTGTGTTTTCAAAGGCTGATTAAATCTGCACATTTGGGTGTAACTGCTAGATCAGATTCTGCAATCTTTTGAAGATTGGTCTAAGATTCCCTATTGTGATTACAAGAAGAAAAACGTGCGACATTCTTGACTTTGAGAGTGTCTCAAAGGGTTTAGACGACAGTAGAGGGGATTCTTGCTGCTTGTCTAGTTTGTATTGCCTATATTTTGATTAGAGGGTTAGAGAGGTGTTTTACATTTTTTACGTGAGGTCTTCTATAGAAACCTTGTTGTAAAAACCTTGATCATTATAGTGCATTTGCTTTCCGTGGTTGGAAGGACACTGGATGTAGGAAGGTTGGCCGAACCAGTATAAAAACTCAGTGTTTGCATCTTCTGATCCTTACTCTTTTACATTTAATCGACTTCCTTCTATATTCATTCGATTAAGTTTCCGCTGCATTAACAAATCTTTTTCCCTGCATTTCAAGAAACGATTAAAGGCATCTCTTTTTGTGAAAAAGATTTTAAAAGATTTTATTTTATATTTCCCCAATTCACCCTCCTCTTGGTGTAAGAAATTGAGCCATTCTATTTTAACAATTGACACTAGAGCTGGTTTTCATAAAATATTTGAAAAAGTAATCGATTACTATTTCCGATTAATCGATTGATCCTGGAAAATGGATTTCAATTCTCAGACTTTTGGTGAAGGTGCTTCGACAAATAGACCACCACTATTTGCTAGAGAAAATTACGCTTATTGGAAGAAAAGGATGCAAATCTTTCTTGAATCGGTGGATAAAGGAGTTTGGGATGCAACTTTAAACGGTACATGTGAGCCCACTCATGTTTTAAATGGAAAAGTTGTTTTAAAAAATTTTCCAGAGTGGAGTCAAGATGAAAACCGCAGAGCTCAATATGATTTTAAGGCTAGAAATGTTATTGCATCTGCACTAACATTGGATGAATTTTTTAGAATATCACAATGCAAAACAGCCAAAGAGATGTGGGAAGTCCTT
Organism: Vigna reflexopilosa; assembly: GCA_027742785.1. Classification (NCBI taxonomy): domain Eukaryota; kingdom Viridiplantae; phylum Streptophyta; class Magnoliopsida; order Fabales; family Fabaceae; genus Vigna; species Vigna reflexopilosa. The sequence goes on along the minus strand of CM050930.1, from coordinate 12,131,039 downwards.
GAAGTCACGCATGAAGGAACTGATGAAGTGAAAAGGGCCAGAACGAATTCTGTTATACAAGAATATGAGCTGTTCAGAATGAAAGCCAGAGAGACTATCTATGAAGTACATAAGAGATTTACACACATAGTCAATCACCTCATGGTTCTTGAAAAAGTATTTGACAAAGAGGAAATCAAGATCAAGATACTGAAAAGCCTTAATAGAAGCTGGCAACCGAAAGTCACTGCAATATCTGAATCAAGAGACTTAACCAGCATGAACATGGCCACTTTGTTTGGAAAACTCAGGGAACACAAACTGGAGCTTGGAAGGCTTAAAAAGGAAGAAGAAATTGAGGAAAAGAAGTTAATTGCCCTCAAGGCCACAAGCAAGAAGGCATCAAAGAATCTCGAACCAGAAACTGACTCAGATACAGAACTGCATGACAAAGAGATAATGAACATGGTGGTAAGAAAGTTTAATCGATTTATGAAAAATAGAAGTTCTACCATTAACAATGTTGTTCAATGCTATGAGTGTGGAAAAGTAGGACACATCAAGCCTGAATGTCCAAACTTGAAGATCAAACAGAAAGCAATCAAGAAGTTTCCATACGACAAAAGCAAAAAGTAGAGGAATGCATACATTGCCTAGGAAAATAGTAATTTTGATTCTTCAAGCGATGAGGACTGCAACATTGAAGAGGAGTCAAATATATGCTTCATGGCAGGCTCTACACAGACTAATTATGACAGTGATGAAGAATTTGAGAACGAGCCAATAAAAGTGAAGTATGACATGCTGCTGGACACATTTAAGGAGATACATGCAGAGGCTATGCGAGTCCAATACAAGGTAAACCGATTAACCTCTAACAGAAAGGATTATTAATATAGAATCAATAATCTGGTAGAGGAAAATGAAAATTTGAAAAAGGAGTTAGAAACTGCCTTGGAGTCTAGTATATATTGAAAAAATTGATTACTTGAATAGCACACTAGCAAAGTTTACACAAGGAAAAGAAAACTTAGTGTGCTAAGAGCTTTTGGAAGAGCTATTAATAGACAAGGCATTGGTTATAAAGCTAAGAGCAATAGGATAAACTCAAAGAAATTTATTGATTTGAGTAAATGATAATAGTCTAAAAACTGTTATTTTCATGCTTAAATTGATATCAAAACACACCGTTTATGGCTTAGAATGAGCTTAGAATCAAGTAGAACACTTAAGTTGAGTCATTTGAGAATCAAAAGTTGTTTTTAGAGATATTATGCTTGTTCTGCATTGTTTTGCAGGGTTTTGATGAGAATTAAGGATGGAATTGAAGAAGGAAGGTCTTAGACTCAAGGAAGAAAAAGAAAAATGAAGAAAAGAAGCGTCTATGCACCACTCAGCGCCATAATTGGAGGGAAAGCACTGTTTGGCGCCCAGGAGATGAAGTTGAGCGTCTAGGGCGATTAGAGGCAAACCGTTGAGCGGTGGCGCGACTTGAGGGAAACCGCTGAGCGGTGGTCTGCTGGGCTTGGGCCTAAATTCTGTTACTTTTCTGTGCTATATATAGCCCCAGTGCAATTTGAGATTTATTCTTTTGGCAGAAGAAGACGTCCAGAGCTGTTCTACACTCCTTGGAGAAGATTTCTTGGATGCTTAGGCTCCAATTTATCATATCTAGGGTTTGTTTTTCCATTCTTTCATTGTATTTCATCTAGTTTCACCATGTCAATGGTGAACTAAACCCTTTGTTGTTGGGGAACAATGTAATGTTTTGAAACTCTCTTATATTGAAATTCTTGTTTTATTCATATGCTTGCATATGCTTTTATTTTCAATTTTTGGGTTTCTTATCTATGCTCTATGCTATTATCATTTAACTCATTCAATAAATAGATGTTTGCCTTTGTCGATACGGGGACGTACGGGGAAGTCATGAACTGATAGGGAATTCCTTGATTAAGCAATGCCACCTAGGGATAAGGGGGTAGGACGATCAATTATATTTTGCTTCTGTGGTACTTGCATTACTAGCTACTAGGGGAGACTAGGGATAGTAAGCCAGTAACTAGTAGTAGGCTCTTCTCGCCGAGGGATCGGGTTTAGGGTAGACTAAGAAAGTTTGCATGACAAAGCAAATTTAATAAGAAGAGTAGATATAAGAGAGTGGATAAGATGAAATTGTAAACCCCAACAACTCCATTCATCCATACCTTTTTCTTGCCAATTGAATCTCTTGCATTTGCATGCTTACTTTTTGTTTTTGCATTCAAGTCTTATAAGATTGATTTACACGAAAGATAAGGCCTTTGAGTCCTTTGGGAGAACGATATTGGGTTTACCAATTATATTACTTGATACGATCTGGTACACTTGCCAGGGTCTTAACAGTAAACCTGCCACTAATGCTTGTTTTTATTACAACACAATTGGTCACAATGTTAGAAATTGTTACTATAGAAAGGTTGGAGTTCCAAAAGGAAAATACAAATGGATTCCTAAGGAACAACCTTCTGCAACTAACAAGACATGACCTAAGCACAAATGGGTACCGGTGTAAAAAATGTTTAACTATTTTGCAGGAAAGTAGCTGCTGCTGAAGCAGTGTTGAACTCAAGGATGAACTACAATGATGAATTCATAAATTCTTGAGATTCAAAATTGGTAACTGTTGTATATTTTTAAGCATCATACATAATAATTTTTTGTATGATTGATTGATTGATGCATGATTATTGTATGTTTGTTTGAGTGATTGTTATTTGTAAAAATCAAACTGCTTGAATTTTAACCGATTATGTTAAGTGTTAAGTCGAATATACGTTCTGAGTATGTTTGTCTCTATTTTTATTCACACTATTAAACTTGAAATCGACTTTGGACTTAATGAAATCGATTATAAATCGCTGTTATGAGCTTCTTTTGATTTGAAAATTTGAATCTTGATTAAGTTGATTAAGATGAACTTTTGGAGCGAAAATGAAGTTTTATATTCCCTCCAAATTTAAAAACTGCGAAGCATTTAACCCTAAAAGAGAGAAGCTTGTCAATGACTTTCACAGCTGACATTAGAATCATTCCTTTCTTGGTACTCTGTGAAATATTTTCCTCTATTATCATCTATGGCTTCAAGTTCATCACAAAGGAAGAGAGTGAAAACCTTGGGCAACAAAAACATGAGCAGACCATCACAGTTGGAAGGTTGGATCAACGATGATGATACTCAATCCAAATTTATCGATTGTTGGAAGATGAGGAAATTAACTACTCATAAATTCCTGAAACTCAGCTTCTTCAGGAATGAAGGGTTCCAATTTCAAGGTTGGTTGAAACGCCAAGGGATGAAGAAATTTGTTGAAATGGTCGATCCTTGGTATCTAGAATTAGTAAAGGTTTTCTACTACAATCTTAAGATTAGTGAAGGAACTTTATGCTCTAGGGTTAAGGGCATTGACATCAAGCTTATAAACGAAGTCTGGACTAATATAGCTAGTTTAAAACTGGGAGGAGAAAGGTGTCATCTCGACATTGAAGGTTTTCATAAATTTTCTATCTATCAGGATAGCCTGAGAAATCCTGAGGAAGTTCGAGACTACTCACATTATAAAACTGGTGGAATGAAAAAGGATGATCGATTGGCTATTTTTGTTATTTCTTGGATATTAATGCCTAGCGGAAGCAATCATGCACAGGCCACTATTGAAGACTTGTATTTGCTGAAATCGTTCAAAGAAAATATCTAGGTGGACTGGCCTCAGCCATTTCGGACAACATGTTGAAGGTAACCAGACTTGAATTAGCAATGTTGCCTTATTGTGTATTCATTTCCAAGGTTCTTATTCATTTTGGAGTTGACTGTGTTGGTGAATCAAGCAAGACATACAACAGAAACAACTTAATTAAGAAGTCTGCTCTACATAAAATGGGCATGCAGCATACTTCAGATGGTTGGTTGTTCAAGAATAAGGTTGTTGAAGAAGTTGAAGAAGCAGGAGGATCATCTTCAATTCCAGACAGGGCACGTTCAGAATTTGAAAAGACTTTACTGAGAGAAATAAGGTCTCTCAAGATTATGTGTCATAAAACCAGAGATGATGTTCCTGAAATGAAAGAGCATTTGATTTTTCAAAATCGAAATGAAGAGGAGGCATAGGAGGAAGACTCAGGTGAGGAAGGAAGTACACCTGTTGAGAGTAATGCAATGGAAGAAGAAGAAAGTGAAGATAATGGTGTCACTGAAGAGAGAAATAATGATATACTTCTCAAGACATATATGAAGAAAAATAAGAAAAAGTATTGAAAACTTAATTAATTTGTAATGTTTATTTTTAATTGTTCTGTTTGATGTTTTGTAGCTGGCATTATATGCCTTTTATGTTTTTAGTCGATCTCATTCTACTCAGTGATTGTTCAATATTAATGAAATCAGAAATTTGTTTAAATTGATTTATGCTTGTAAGCGAATGAGTGGTTGATTACTGTTACAGTCATACATTTGCATACTCATATATTACATTCATGCATGATAAGTGTTGAGACTAATGATAGGAAAATCACAGGTTTAGCTTAACCTTACAATCTCAGTAATATCTGTTTTTGATGATGACAACACATAGTTAATAACACATGTGTGATTGGTGTTACATGTTCTACGTTTACATGCTATATGTTTTTTATCAAAGTGTTCAATCTGTTTAAAGAAGTTTTAGGAACATGTTTGTGTTGTTCATTGCATATCACTTTATTACATATGTGATTTTATATGTGATTGCATGAAATATGTTTATGGGAAAAGAAAAACACAAGCACTTATGTTGAACTTTAAATGTGTGGCAAAACAACAATTTTAAGTCGATTTCATTATGGGGTGAATCGATTAAACCTCGTGTCTTTGCACAAAAATTTTTCAACTGTGCTGTGAGAGTTTTCAAAGAGAAAAGTTTTTCAAAACATGCTTAACATTGTTGCATAATCGAGTGCATGCGTGTTGTATTCGATTAAGTCTGTAATTGTTTTGAAATTTTTTTAATGCTTGACATAAGTGTCTAACGGTCATATTTTTAATGGTGTTGACGAAGCATTAAATGATAGTCGACTGCATTAATTGCACATTCAATTAATTGCTATGATTGCTGCTAATTGTTATAACAGAATTGTCATATTCGATTACATTAGTAGCTTAGTCGATTAAAATGCGTCTTGATGTGATATTCTCTAAATTGACGCAAATTTGAATTCTGTAAGAACTTTTGTGATTCTAACAATTGTGATACCTTTTGCAGAAAGTGTAATCTTACAAAAAAAAAGAAATCAACTACTTGTGATTTCTTGAAGAGCAAGACTACTGCGCTTTCAAAGGATGATTAAATCTGCACATTCACTAGTACAGAAATCACGTACAACATCGAATATTTTGGGCTTTTAACGGTGAATTTGCGAACAACGTCACATCAGGAGACGTTAAATTGATGTCAAATTTTAAAAAATTCGACGTTAAATGAACGTCGAATTTTTTCAATGTACGACATTAACTTAACGGCTACTTTTGTCAATATACGATGTTAATCAATTTGTTAATCTATGAAACCTGAAAAGCAGAAAAACAACAAATTTTAGTTTTTGGTATTTTATAAAGCATGAACTATGAATGTGTAGTGTAGTATCAACAACAAACAACAACAAATAATAACAAACAAGTTCAATCAAACAACAACAATAAACAAGTTCAACAAAAAAAAACAACAAACAAGTTCAACAAATAAATTCTTCAAAACGAAAACAAAAACTAACCTTCAAAAGGTGGGTTCATCGGAATAAATATCGTCACCCATGAGAGAGAAAGCAGAATGCGCCTATGAAGGATAGGAGCACGGAAATAATCGGGCAAAACAAACAAAAATCATATATAAAGTAGTTAATTAACATGCATTTGTATCAAATGAAAAAAAGATTACCTGTGATGCTCGTCAAACTTCGTTTGAGAAAAGTTTGAGAAGAGAAGATGGTCTCGCGCGCTAAAATAAAGTGAATGAATTTTCAATCTCCCGCTCAAATTTTTATTGAATTCACTAAACTTTTAACGTCAAACGCTGGGGCATTCGATGTTTTATATCCTTTTACGTCGAATCACAATTATAAACGATGTTTAATAATTGCGTTTATTTACAAAAATTCCATATAGGTCATTTTTATCGTTGGTTATTCAGTGGTTACACGTTGAACGCGTGACGTTATACGTTGTTTTTGCACTAGTGATTAGAGAGATAGAAAATATTTAGGTAATGAAATGAGTGTTTGAAATTTCTATTTATACTGTAGGCTTATTTTAACACAAAGTGTTCGGTCTCACTATTTTAATGCATCTATCTACTCTTAAAAGTCTATTTTCTGGGTTCTTACAGATAGAAATCAAGTTATAAAAGATAAAACCAATAAAACTAATAGTAAAGAAAGTAGGTTGATTCTAATGTTTTTTCAAAATAAGATTTATCATTTGTAACATCCCAATAAATATAGATTGGAAACTATAATTTATTCTAGGAGTTAACATAAACAATAATAAAGAACAGTTGAGAAGGAACAAGTAGGAGGAAAGAATATGAAATATCATATGGAATTAAAACTCTACGGCAAACAAGAGTCTGATACAAAATACAAGCTAAGACCGAACAACCATGGAATCAGTTCGAGACCGAACGGTCATACAAAATATCCTTATACCTAACGGTTTACAAAAGAACATATTTACCGAAAGGTTCTAAAGGTAAAATAAGTTATCTACAATTCTTACTGACCAAACGGTCCTACGTTATCTGCAGGCTGAACGGTCTGCAGAGCTTCTTCCACTGAATCTTCGAAGTCACCCTCTACTCACATCCAATGGACGATCATTGCAGTTTAGAGAACAACCGAACGATTATGACCGAACGGCACATAGACAAGACAGGAAATAAGGGTAAGCTTATTTAATTTAATTAATCATTTTCATCATACATTAAAACATACAACCAAATCACATAAATCAATATTTCAATCATGCAATCATTATTCAAGTATATCAATCAAAACTGAACGGTAAACATCATCATGACCGACCACTTTAGACACTGTCCGGACTGTATGAACCATGTAGCTCGTCGCTCTTTGCACCCGGGTGGACCTGGCTGGGATGCACTCAACAGACCGCCACCCGAGGTTAGTCCAGTGGAACTACCTTGGTATAGAAATACCTTGAGGCTAAAGGACCTCCTGCCATTCCCACACATGAATTACCCTCTTCTATATGATGAGGAATAATCACGGAATATCAGGATAGAGCGAAGCCTGAGTCTGACCACGGTCATACTTTACCAATTCAATTTCAATTCATGAGATATTCCTCCTTGGAATACTCTTAAAACAATCACAATATTCTTCATCTTTCTCATTTCATCTCATCCAAATCTCATAGTCTTATTCAAAAATATTTCTTAATATATAATTAGAAGATATTGTAAGGGAAATGACCGAATGGTTGGATACTGAGAAGAAAACAAAAGATAAAAGATACATTAGGAATTGACCGAATGATCAAGCACTGAAGGGAATCGAATACCATTTAAAACCGAATACTTTATAGCTTGGGCCTAATGCCTTAAAATAGAAGGAGTTCTCTTTAATAAATGGAGTGCCAGTACAAGACTGAACACTCTTTGGGAAATCAAGTGTCAGTATAAGACCGAGCATTTCAAAGACCGGAATACTGGTCTATGACCGAACATTCTCTAGATCGAACACTAATAATAAATATTTTCAATGTAAAACCAAATCCTATTCAAATGGAGAGGGTTAACATAACACCGAGTACGTCAAGCCCGAATGCTTTTTAAAGAATGTTTGAATACCATTAAGGAGTACTTAGTCTATGACCGAGTACTTAGTCTATGGTTCCAAGCTTTATTATTGTCCTACAAAACAATGTAAATGTGTTTAATAAAGAGAAAAAGGTTTAATAAATCATACTCCATAAGAGTAAAGTGGTGAGTGCTCCTTCTTCTTGATGAATCCTTCTAGACATGGCTCTTGTTAGAGGTCTTATGGGTATCTTAGATGGTCCTCCATCACGTAGCGCCACTGAGGGGGTGCTCAGCACGAGCGTTGCAGTGTTTTATTTTTGGGCTATTGGGCTCAGCGTGGGGGAGACCCAATTCATTCTTTTAACCCTCTAGGGTTCACCCAAGCCTCTCATTTCAGTTTTTTCACTTTCAAGCCGCACAAAGCACTTAAGCTAGGGTTCTCTCTCACTTTCCCCTTTCATTCCATCATCAAAAATCCATTTTTCCACTCACTTTGCTTCCTTGGATTCAAGTTTAGGGTGGTCTTTAAGTGATTGCTGTTAGTATTTGCATAAGCCCTAGACTTTCATTATCTTTTGGTGAGCATTTATCAAGGTTGCATCTTCATCCAAGTAAGTATTGTGCATTTTATTTTTGGTGTTCTTAAAAGTTTGATTCTTGATGGAAATTGATTCCTATGCATGATATACTATTAAATGTTGTTGTTTGAACCGATTGAAATGTATTATTGAAGATTGCAACAGTGGGGAAAGTGTTTGTATGGTGTTTTAGGCCAGCTTGGGTCGTTTTTGTGGTTACTGATTGACGTTGAGGGCCCCTTCTGATGGGCGCCCAGCGCGATTCTGCACGGGTTGCAGATTTGTGATTTCTGGCTGGTCTGGTAGTGTGTGGGTGACGTTGAGGCCCCTTTTGGCCCTCAGCACTGGCGAGAAGAGTGTGTTTGATTTTTTTTGTTTCCAAGATACTGATGCTTGATGTTTTCTATGTGTGTGTTGTGAATTGTTTATGGTGCAGATATGGCATCTTCTTCAGGTTCTAAGCGGATAAAAACCATAGCCACAAACACTGAAAGAGAGAGAAAGAGAAAAGAACAAGCATACTCCAACAAGTTCCTCTCTCCTATGCATGGGAGGCACTCTCAAACTATGCAAAATAGAAGATTGCTTATGGAAAGGAAAGTAGGACTGTTACCTATTACGGCACCCAGTTTGAGAGAGAACTTAGGAGAAGGCAGTAGGAGAACTTGGCCTCTTATCCAGCACCTGCAAATATAGTTGTGGTAAAGGATTTTTACACGAATTCAAGGGCATTCGGTGACGGTCATCAAGAGGCGTACACTAGCTACGTGAGGGGTAAAAGAATACCCTATGATGTTGTTACAATTAACAGATTCTTAGGCACATAATGGACTGGGGAGCAGTGCCAGTTTGCCTTAGCCATAGATGAAGATGTTGATTATGTTGATGTGGAGATGGTTCTGTGTGTTCCAGGGGGCCACTTTCAGAGGAATAGGATTGATACACCTATTCACATTAAGAGGACCTATCTTACACCCCTGGCCAAATATTGGATGGCATTCACACATGCCAACATCCAGCCTTGTTCACATGTTTCTAATATCACAACAAACAGAGTTGTGTTCCTCTACTGTGTCCTCAGAGGGTTGAATATTAATGCGGGGCAGTTAATAGCTGATGAGATCAAACATTATCCCCACGCAGTCAGCAACAAGTCATCTCTAGGACATTCATCATTCATCACTCACCTTTGCGAGCTAGCAGGGGTGAATACTTCCACTCTGCCATTTGAACGTCCAAGAAAGGAGATTGATGCCTCCTACTAATCCAAGTACTGCATGCTGGATGAGGCGGGACTGCCAGTACCAAAGCCACAGCTTCCCAAAGCTCATAGGAGAACACCACAGCCAACTCAGGATCAGCCTCACGATGTTGCTCCGTTTCGGATGAGGGACATGTACATGTCCTTAATGGAGGCTAGGCTAGAGGCTATATATAGAGGCGAGAATGAGTTGCTAAGGACTCTGACATCTGCCTTTCCTGAGTGTCAGTTTATTTCTCAGGCAGATTTTCTAGCACGAGTGGCATGGCGTAGTGATCCATCATAGGCTAGTGAAGAAGCTGGAGCGTCTGGAGCTGCAACTATGGAGGAGGAGGATGATGATAAGGAGGAGGAGGATGAAGAGGAAGAGGAGGAAGGAGATGATGAAGAGGATGATGAAGATTCAGATGACAGTCGGGGCTAAGGAGATAGACATAGCATCTACTGATGGATGTTATGATATCACTAGAGAGGATTTTTGTTTTCTTTGTTTTTATGCATTGTTGGATTTTGTTTTTCTTGTAGTGTAGGTTGGGATGTACTTAGCTTGAATGAACTGTGATGCAATGGTTTAACTATGATATGTTGTTGTGATGAGTAATATTCCTTATTGATGCTTGGTTGCATTAATTGATGTTGGGATGATGCATGATTAGCCTTATATACAGATGGGTGCTCATAATTTGTTTGAAACAGATGCATGAGGTTAAATTGTGATTGATATGTTGGGCAGGTTGTTTATCTGATTTTGGAACTTGATTAGCCTGTGAGAGGATTGGACTCCAGAGTTTTTGATTAATTGAATGCTATTGCTTTGAAATCATGATTGACTTTGCCTAAGATTTTATGAATGAACCACTTGTGTGCTTGTTACAAATGATCAAGGCCATCTATTCTTCTCCCATATAAGCCAAGCAATTTTCGAACCCAACAAAAGAACAATGTTTGTTCTATCCTTTGAACCTTAAGCCTAAAAATGTGAAAAATCCCTTTTTAAATCCTTGCCTTGAGTTAAGATTGAGTATATTTGTACGGTATGGAGAAATGTTCAAGTTTGGGGTTGTTGGTAAATTTGAAAGAATTGTAAAAATAAAAAGAAAAACATTGAGGTGAATAATGAAATTGAAAAAGAAAAGAAAAGAAAAGTAGAAAAAGAAAGAAAAGCTCTATGAATGGGAAGGTGGGATAAAGTGAAAATGGTTTCTCAATTGTACAAGAGAAAGAAAGTTTATGTTTAAATGATGGAATTTTGGATTGTTACTCTCTTAAACTCAAGGATTTTGTTGTCTAGAAAAACCAATTTTTCTTCTTAGCCTAGCCACATTACAAGCCTGGAAAAGACCTTGTGATGATAACTTGCTTGTGAGTGTGTTTGGTGGTGTTTAAATGAAAGTCAAAGTTGATTTATGTGACATTGTGATAGTAGAGTGAATGAGTCACCTCACTATACACCTTTGAGCTTAAGAAAAAATCTCCTTGGTGAGGAATTGTTCCATGCACTTTATGGTAACATTCTTGATTGGGTGTTGATCACTTGTGAGTTTTGCATCTGTTGTATATTATGTGAAGTATGTGAGCACCACAGTGAGCTGGATTGGTTAAGGCATCAATATATCTTGACTGACATTTTTATGATAAGCAGATATGAGTGATTACTTGTCTTAGAAGAAAATGTTTTGTGATATGTTAAACCATTGCAGTGTTTAAAGCTAAGTTACATTTATTTTTGCTTTAGGACAAGCAAAGCTCTAAGTTTGGGGTTGTGATAACAGTTGATTTCAACATTATTTGTGACTTAATTTTGATACCTAATGAACCATTTTTTACTTAGAAACTTGCTTAAACTCATGTTTTTAGCTTGTTTTATGAATAAAGAGAGTTGAGGTTAGAACTTTTTATTTTATCAATAATTCCCTTAATTTTGTAGGAAATTTCGATGATTTGGAAGAGGAGTTGAAGTACCAAATAGTTGGAACTTAGGAAGAACTGAAAAAGCATCAGAAACGTAGATCGCAGGACACTTGAGCGCCCTTTTCAGGGGCCCTCAGCGCCAGAGGCTTGCATTGATGCCTGATTGCCCCTTTTTGAAGGCCCTCAGCGTTAAAGCCTCGCAGTCACGCCTTGGCGCCAATTTTGGGGCGCTAAGCGCCAGCTTTCCTGAGCCATTCCACGCTTGGGCGCCCTTCGAGGGGCGTTGAGCGCAACTACTCTCACAGTCAAGCCTGGGCGCCCTAAGTTGGGGTGCTGAGCACCAGCAACGTGGGCTTGGACTTTTTATGTGATCTATTTAAGGACCCAGGCACTCTAGGGATTGTATTTTTTGATAGAAGGAATGCAAATTCACATTTTTCGACTCTCTAGAGGGAAAATTGGATGCGGGAGCACTCCTCTTCGGTTTTTAGGGTTTATCTTCCATTCTATTTCCATTGTACATCTAGTTTCTCCATGACAATGGAGAACTAAATTCTATTTGTTGTTGGGGAATGATGTAACATTGTGAACTCTCATGTATTTGAATTTATTCTTAATTATATATGCTTCTTTCATTAATTGTTAGGGTTTTTCCCCTTCGCTAAATGCTTACTATGTTTAACTCATTAATGGCATGATGTATGATTTGCATGAGTATCGAGAGATATCTTACAATTCAGGATCTAGAGAAATTCTCCCAAAAGCAATATTGCCCAGGGATGCGGATAGGAGGTTTGGTTGTCTTAAGCTACTAATCGTAATGCAGAATTAATTATTAGGGATGCAAGGGATTTTGGTCTCGTAATTAAGGATAGGCTTTCTTCGTCAAGGGATCGAGTTTTAAGTAATTTAGATAGTGACATTAACATTTAATGAAGAAGATGAATTCTTATATGCATGAGTAAATTAGGTGAAATCTAAACCCCAACATATTCATCTCATATTTTTAATATCATCCATTCACCTTTGTGTTTCTATTCAATTGATCAACTTGCATTCATATTTACTTTTTCTTGTATTTGCATTCAAAAACCCAAAATTGTTCATCAAAGTCTTAATTAGTTAAGTAATCACATGACTGTTTAGTTTCGTGAGTCTCTTGGGAAACGATATTGGTCTTACCATTATTAATACTTCATACAATTCGATACATTTGTCGAAGTCTTAATAGGGTTGCCCACTGAAGCTCCAATAACACCTCTGGTCAACACAAGAGGATCATGCTCTGTTGTAGACCCTACTGAGTATAATGGTCAGTATGAGTTGTTGGTTGATGGGGATCCCAAACGTATTGTGGTTGTCGGACGAGTACTTGAGGGATGGTAGACTATTCATGGTGCTCCCTTATTACCCCCACCACATGCGTGTGACGATTGACGAAGTTCTGGATCCACAGGCTCAGGTGCCTGTACCCACTTCAAAAATTCATTTTGTGTGGGAGGCCATAGGAAAATTTATAGCCTGGCCTAAAGCATTGATCATGTCACAAATTGCTACACCATAGGTATAATATTTTTATTATTAGTATTCCTATGTTAAATTTATAAATATTGATTGATAACTTTAAAAATTATCTTCAATTCATACGTCCTCAGAAGCAGTCGATGCATGAGCCAGCCATAGATGAAGATGATGACATGTAGAATTATACTAGGATCAGTAGAATTATACTAGGATTTGAGAGTATTTGGCCTCCGGTGCCATGTGTCAGTATATATCACATTATATGATGCACTTGAGGTCATTGGGGGAGACAGGATGTTGAATATTTCCATCCTTCAACTATGGTGCATGTAAGATAGTCAATTTTGTCTTTCATATTAGTTATATTTAGATTCTTAGTTTCTAACAACTTAAACTTTTTTGTTTTAGGTACATGGACACAATCATTGTGGACCAGGGTCTATCTTCCATGTACGGATTTGTTGAACCTCAGACCATTCAACCTTTTGGTAACACAATTGAGACCAAACAAAATTATTTGCAAACATGGATGATTGAGTCAAATAGAGACGTATACCTTGTGCCATACATTGATGGGTATGGGTTGTTCTATGTAAAATTTCATTAAATTTTACTTAATTAGTTTACTAACTATTTATGATTCATGATAGGTCTCACTGGCAACTGATGGTCATCATTCCCAAACAAAGCAAAATTCTATGGTTTTGTTCGTTGCACAGGAAGGGGAAAAATGACTTGAAAAACATGCTTCAAGGGTAAGTATTTCTTTTTTTATGTTTCAAATTCATGTCGACCTTCAATTTTTATGATAAATATAGTTATATTAATATTACCTTGTGTTTTCAATATAAATAGAGTTATGGGTAAACCCCGATGTTAGTTAGTTCAAATCATGTATCCAAAAGTTGTAAGTCATTTATAGTTCTTATTCATTTTTTATGTTATTGAATGATCTAAATGTTTGACTGTTTGGTTTGTCATTTTAGTGTAACAAGCAGCTAGATTCATGGGAATATGGCTACTATGTCATGTCTTGCATTAAAACTATCTTTGAGCTGCCATTACAGATGACTGGATTGAGGTAATGATGTTTACCTTCAATACATTATAAATCAAATTCATCTTTAGACATATGCAAACATCATGAATTCTTCTTCATTTTGTAGCGCTTCAAGAATACATCTCCTATACTAGAGGATGCAATTTAAAAGATAAGACAAAAGTGGGCAGCTTATCTTCTCTAGAGATGGACCTAGGAAGACTTCTATTGTTGTTGAACATTAATTACATTTAGTTTAAGTTTAACTTTTGATAATTTAGGTTTTGGATTTTTTTTTTTTAATATTTTGTTAACTTGAAACATATAAAATATATTATATTATGTTGTGCTGGGACAATTTTCTGTTTTTCAGGTGTGGTTTTATTATAAAAATAAATTAATTTAAAAAAAAACATACAGTAGATGTCTGTTATGGTCCTGTCCGACATCTATTGACGTCTGTCAGTGCACATACAGACGTCAAATGGCTTATAGTGCCAGTTCTAGGGTTTTTTGCGCTCAGCGCGAGTAGACGTCAACTCCCCCTAGATTCGACGTCTCATTTGGCGTCTGTTGGGGGGAGTCGACGTCTCTATAGACGTCCGACTAGGGGGATCGACGTCTCTATAGACGTCCGACTGGGGGGCCCAACATCTCTATAGACGTTCGACTGAGGGTCCGACGTCCCATTGACGTCACTCAATAAGACGTTGGGGAGGGATCAAATGTCAAAAGCCCCAAATAACAGACATTAAAAGCCTTTTCTACATTAGTATCGTGTGTTTATAATATTTTTTCTTAAAAGATAAACTCTTTTGGTGGAAAAATAAATGCTTAAAGGAGATTTCTTTTTAAAACTTGTTAATCTTTTCATTTTTTTTTCCATCTCGTAAAACATATCAAGAACAAAAGTTTTTTTTAATAGTTTTTTGTTTTTGTAATTTTTATATACTACTTTATTCAAGTTATATTTATATATGGAAAATTGTCTTCCATATTTTCTACATGTTTATATTACATAATTTGTCTTATTAAAATTTCCTTTTTTAAATTCTTTTTTAATACTTTATTTGCTATTATTATTATTATTATTAAATAAATTTTGCTCCAAATTCAATAATTTTCACGAGTTTTTTTCTTTAGGTTTTTCACTCTCTCATTAAAAAGAGTACAGAGGCCTTTAAAATATTCACATATAAAATTAGTAAGATTCACCTTACTAATTTAAAAAATTACATAATTGATAAAAAAAACCATAAAGGAAGATATAGGTATATATAGAAATGTATTTACAAATTCTTCATAAGAAAGTCAAAATTAAACTTTTAAAAGATAATTAATATTTCATCAATTAGGAGAATTTATACAATACAAAAATTATATACTTAAACAACAATTACATTATCTAGGAAGATTATTAGTAGTGTTATTGCTTCAAATGTTCTTCCACCTACACCATCATTTACTCACATGTAACATACAATAATAATAGGTGAACAAAACAGAACATAGACATGGTAAGCTAGTGTAATTATAAGAAACCATGCATATTATAAGTTTTCTCTAGGAAGACCATCAACAGTTATATTACTTCATGCGCTCTCCCACTTTTACCATCACTCTCCACGTATAACATACGATCATAGCAGGGGAACAAACCATGACACAATAGATAACAAGGTAAGATAATGTAATTAAAGAGATCATCTGAATTATAAGCTTTCTCATAACAATAGTAAATTTCTCATCATCATAACCAACTATACGCATAAAAGTAGTAACTTTCTCGTTATGATTTACTGAGACAAGCTAAAAACAAAATCAAGGTCGCATCTAATGCCATAGCCCCTAATGCTCATTATCAGGTGAACACCCAACGTGATCAAGGTACCACCCAACGCGGTGGACCCTTGGACATATCTGTCAAGTGAGCTCCCAACGATCCCAGGATATTGCTCAATCCCCTGAACCTCTAAAAGTTACCACTAACTTAAGTTATTTTCTTGGTGCCCAATAGTTTCATTAAACTGTTTCAGAAAAACAACACCTAATTTAACTAAGTTAGTTATCCAATTTTCTTATCTAAGAATTTCTAAATCTTTCTTAGTTTAAAATACCTTACTTTAGTTCAAAACAATTCTCAGATAAAGTAAATTGGATAATCCCATAAAAATCAAATCAGTTTCATAGACAACTTTTTCAATTGAACCAAACCAACAACTCATTCAATATCATAAATCACCAATCATATCAAAATATCAGAGTTCAAGAATGCATATCACATTGGGTTCAATGGCCTATCTAAGTTATTTCTATTTTTCAAACACATTTAGTAGGTATAATTTAGTTCAAGCACTCTGAAATAATGCTAATAAACCAATTTGATAACATTATAACTCAAGTTCCAACATTCACAATTCAAAAATATCTATATATTCTTCAACAAATAAGTTTAAAATAAAATATCTTAAACACTTTAAAAGGACAGCATACTAAATGACATTACAACTAATCTCTTCACATCCAAATGAAAATCAAACATTTATCATATCAATCAAACCATGCTTTATCATTGTCGTTGAAAAGTTCAAATCGATACCACTAAACCCTAGCTCCTTCAGTATTGCTAAGCTAGGAGTAAAAAATATTAGTATGGATAAGATAAACCAAAGTTGTCTCCCAATTCCTAAAATATTAGTTCTTATGAAAACTATACACAAAGGTTAGTCAAATAAAATAAAATTAATACAAGAAAACAAGGATAAATAAATTATGTTTAATCATGTTTATTCTTTTGCCTCCACTAGTGCAAAAATAGTGTATAATGTCACGCGTTCAATGTCCAACCACTGAATAGCCAACGTTAAAAATAAACGGTAGCATTTTTTTAAATAAAGGCAATTGTAGAACGTCGAAGCTCATACAATTCGACGTTCTATGATGGTAATTATATAAATCAGTGCGTCATTCTCTTTCTTCTTTCTTTTAAACCACCAATAGTATGCTGAATTCTGTAGCGGCTTCGACATACTATTTGTCACCTAGAAGCCAAAAAGTAACCCCTTTTTAATTTTTTTTTTCTTTTTTCTTTTAAATCACATATAATACGTCAAATTCTGTAAGGGCTTCGATGTATTATTTTTCAGCCAGAAGCCAAAGAGTTACCCTTTTTTAATTCTTTTTTCTTTTAAACCACTAATAATACGTCGAATTTTGTAGGGGCTTCGACGTATTATTTGTCAGCCAAAAGTTTTCCCTTTTTAATTTGAGCGAAAGATTGAAAATTCATTCACTTTATCTTAGCATGTGAGACCCTCTTCTCTTCTCAAACTTTTCTCAAACGAAGTTTGACGACCATCACATGTAATATTTCTTTCATTTGATACAAATGCATGTTAATTAATTACTTTATGTATGACTTTCGTTTGTTTTGACCGATTATTTTCGTGTTCTTGTCCTTCATAGGCACATTCTGCTTTCTCTCTCACTGGTGGAAACACTTTATTCTGACGAACATACCTTTTGAAGGTTAGTTTTCGTTTTCGTTTTCATTTTGAAGAACTTATTGTTGAACTTGTTTGTTGTTTTTTGTTGATCTTGTTTGTTGTTGTTATTTGGTTGAACTTGTTTGTTATTGTTGTTTGATTGAACTTGTTTGTTGTTTGTTGTTGATACTATACTACACGTTCATAGATCATGCTTTATAAAATACCAAAAACTAAAATTTGTTGTTTTTCTGCTTTTCAGGTCTTGTAGAGTTGTAAAAAAGGATCACAATTAATTAAAAAACAAAAAAATTGCTTAACATCGAACATTGACACAATTCGACGTCAATTTTATTAAGGTCAAATTTTCTAAATTCGACGTCAATTTAACATCTCCCGATATGATGTCAACCTCAAATTCGACGTGAAAGGCCAAAAATCAACGACGTTATACGGTATTTTTGTACTAGTGCTCCTTACCAAGTAAAAAGGTAATTAACCAAAGCCAAATATTGATTAATTTTTCGTAAAGTTTTTACTTTTAACCAAAATACATTCTCAATTATTGACAAAAACTTATTCAATCACAGAAAAGATTTTAACTTTAATCAAAGTACTGTGTCAATTAAAATTAAAAACTTGCAACTCAGGTGATTAATATGCATATAGATTAAACATTGTGTTAACTAGCTACAATGTAAGAATAATTACTTTTACTGGATTTGAGGAAAGATAAATATAAATCACAACAATGATCAAAAGAACAGAGAAATGATTTTATTTTAAGCTTAGAATCTAGTTAAGAAATTACATTAAAATCAATCTTATAGGCTTAACACTTCATGGAATGTATAAACGTATAAATAACATAAAAATAGAAGAAGAAATGGTGGAGAATGTGAAAGATGAGAGGAAGGATGAAATTAGGTCCCCCAATGAGTTTATAAGCTCTTATTTTGTGTCTCACTAAGTCTTTTTATATAGAAATTGGGTTGGACTTTTTTGTTGTTGGAATCTTCTTTCTGATAACGTAATCTCCTCCAATTATCTTCTAAATAATCCAATATCTTCAAGATATATTTAAACGTTGTGGAGATCTAAAAAGATTTAAGAAGATCTTGTCAAATTCAAAAAACAATTGACAAATATTATCTTTTGATATTTACTAATATAATTCAATAAAATAATTATTTAAAAATATCTAAAGATATATTTGTCCCAAATTATCTTTTATGATAAAAATTTAAAAATTATCAAAGTCTTTTTTCTGGAAAAAGATATAGCAACACAAGGTACAGTTTTTGTTTCTCTTTCCCTCTTCCCGGCTTAGCCAAATTCAGTTTGGTTTAGCCAAACTTTTTAACTTTTTTATCATTTTTTTTTGCATTCTCCATGCAATGCTTGGCTTGAATTTTTTATAGTTTTGATTATTTGTTTTTCTTTGATTTATTTTTAAGGTGTCATGAAACTTTAATCAATTTATTTTCATACCTCCGTGAGCTCAACTTAGCTACGATTGTACTAACACACATCAAAATATTAGAAGAACATTTATGCAACTAAAAAGTGATTTTTAACAAGTTTTTGTATGTCATGCTCAATAAAACAAATTATAACAAATCCTAATTAAAAAAATCTTTATAAAACACAAAAACCACATAAGAATTCAATATTAAAGGCTAAATGAGGACATAAATATGCATTCATCAGTGCTTCACACAAGCTCTACTTGCACACAGAGAACTCGGTCATAACATGTCCTTACAATGCAATCAAACATATATTCACCTTGAACCCTTTAACATCACGTGCAAACCCCTACACCCCACATGCAACAAATTTTCTAGCAAGACTCAAATGAAGAACTATATATGAACTTACTTTATTCAGGATTCTAATCGAATAATTGTAAACCTTGATGACAAGAATCTTATATCGTACTCTAATATTCAAACAAATGAAACATGAAATCCTAATCAAGAAAAAAAACAGAGAAAAGGTTTAAAAAAAGTTTTAAAAAGATGATAATTCTTATAAAATAAAACTCAACTAATAAGAAATTTTATTTATAGTAGACTTTTTAAATAATAAAATAATCAAGTGTCATTTAAACTCCTAATATATTTTATGTCCTC
This sequence comes from Vigna reflexopilosa, assembly GCA_027742785.1. Taxonomy (NCBI): domain Eukaryota; kingdom Viridiplantae; phylum Streptophyta; class Magnoliopsida; order Fabales; family Fabaceae; genus Vigna; species Vigna reflexopilosa. The sequence continues at coordinate 12,111,298 of CM050930.1, read as the reverse complement.
ACAAAATTAAATTTAAGTAGTCACTTCTTAATATAACATCATATATATGAAACATATTTTAATAAAATTTATTATTTTTTAGATTTATCGTGTCATCTTTATCAACTATCATTAATATTCACTCTTACGTTTAATATATATATATATATATATATATATATATATATATATATATACCTCAATATAAATATAAAATATATATTAAAATTTTTATATTAATTAATAAAATATATTAAAAGTTTTATATTAATTAAAAGTAAAATAAATTTATAGTATATGTGTGGATAATTGTGGTACACGCTTATTGGCCGTGATTTTTTATTTTAAGATAATTTAAGTGTGACCTAAATGATCCCCACTAAAGATAATCTTTTATATGTATTTGTAGGGGTTACTGTCTGTTGACACGATTTAATGAGGCCTTATGATAAGTATTTTTATGTTTTTCTCGATAAAAAGAATTGCGCATAGTTACTTCCGAAAGCGTGTTTCTCAAAATGCTTAGCCTTGTCTCTAAAATATTGTGCAAAGTTAGTGATGAAGATTCTTAAACTGTACAAAAATATTTTCATTATGAAGATATTGGATAAGAGTAAAGAACTTCTTAAATGGGCTAATCCGACAGCAAAAGACATACTCAATTATGACGTTTTTTATAATATGCAACCTTTTCCATCCTATCTAATCACTATTTTCACCCAACAACAATTCTAAAACATTTCTTTAAGTATCTTTTATTTATATAAAAAAAATTTAAGTATATAAAGATAAGACGTAAATATGTTTAAAAAAGATCTATAATGCTTATTTCTTCTTACTTTTTATCTTGGACGAAACTTTCTCTTGATGGAGATGACCATTTTGTGGGAGTTGGAATTTTTATTAATGACAAAAAAATTGCATTTTTTATCATTCATGTGAGATTCATTGAAAAACATATTTCTCTCTAAATATTTTTCTACATTGAATTTAGTTTCTCATCCTTTTCACTATGATGTTAGTATGACTCTTTATAAAGGAATTCAATCATTGTTATATATAAATGTTCTTTTTATATTAGACATTTGATTAATTTGAAATTTATAAGATGTTTTATGATTAAATAATTTTAAATTTATTAGATTGTTTTTTACTTATATAATTTTAGAAGAATAAGAATATGAAAAGAAATTGGTGTAATTTTGACAAAAGTATCAACTTTTTATTTGTTGTTGTTGCTCAACAAAAATAAATTTATATTTGTTATAAGTGTAACATACGTAAACTTAGATCTATTATTAAGTCAATAGAGATAAATTTATATATTAATAGATATTTTTTTGAATATAATTAATTGGAAATATAATTTATGGATTAGTATTGTTTTAACCATTTTTATAATCACTTTGTAAAACTCATTATGTTTATTTCGTATTTTTATTATATTATTCTTGAAGTTTATTTAATATAATATCTTAATTTTTTTTTTCTCAATTCAGCCTTTATTTCATTTAAAAAAATTCAAAATTATTTTGGTTAAGTTTGTATTCACACAATTTAAAAGAAGCACATGTTAGTCTTTTTTTTTTCTTTTCTTTTCTCTCCACATTCCTCCATCAGTCATTACCTTTCATCACCATTTTTCTCTTTCTCTCTTCTTTACTGTACACATTTTCATCATCCTTTTTCTCTTATAGTTTCTTTATCTTCATTCTTTTTCTTCAAATTCTTCTCATCTGTCAACAAAACAATAAAATCCTTATTTTTAGCTTAATTCATAACAAGTGTAGTTCTTTCAAAATTAAACCTTCTAATAGAAATTAAACCTTCTAAATACTCTAATTTAAAAGTTATATATATATCAAATTCAAAATATGTCTTTCGGTTACAAAAATTTATAAATAGTTTTAATTTATCGATTTTTTTAACGTAATTTTAGAAGTGTATCAAAATATCCTAAAGCAGTTCTATGTTTTAATCTTTTTTATTTTCCTTCAGTTAGTTTTAAAAAGAATTAACACGTATTTTTAGTTATATTTTATTTAAAATTTAGTTATATTTTTTGACATTATTTTGATACAGTTTGTGTCATTTTTAGTTATTTTCTTAATTATTTATAAGTAGCTTATATGAAAATGTTTGGATGAAAAACGGTACTATGGCGCCATAGATTTTCATTCAGCTTCACATGTACTTAATCAGACATCAGGTATTCGGTCATTTGGCCTCAACTGCTTGGTCGTTCGGTCTCACATGTACTTAGTCAAATTTGACATTAGGTATTCGGTCATTCGGCCTTAACTGTTCGGCCATTCAACCTCATAGGTACTTAGCCGTATTTGGCATCAGGTATTCGGTCATTCGGCCTCACAAATATTCGGTCATTCGGCCTCAACTGCTCGGTCATTCGGCTTCACAAATATTTGGCCATTCGGCCATTTGACCTCAATTTCCCGGCCACCCTAGCTCACCAAAGGAATTTCTGTCAGCCTCACCGAAGGTCGGCGACCGTGGATCTTCACCAAAGGAATCCCGATCGGCCTCACCGAAGGTCGACGACCATGGATCTTCACCAAAGGAATCTCGGTCGGCCTCACCGAAGGTCGGCGACCGTGGATCTTCAACAAAAAAAATCTCGGTCAGCCTCACCGACGGTCGGTGACCGTGGATCTTCACCAAAGGAATCTCGGCCAGCCTCACCGAAGGTCGACGACCGTGGATCTTCACCAAAGGAATCCTGGCCGGCCTCATCGAAGGTAGGTGACTGTGGAACTTCGTCATAAGATTACCCATTGACCTCACCGAAATTTAATGATTGTAGATCTCCACTTAAGCAGGATCAGTGGCCTATCCAGCTCGAACGACAAAGGCACAAAGACAAAAACCAATCAGAGAACCCGTCTTTCTCATGAGTGGCATGGGTAAAACCCCTTCACATAATCAACATCATGCTCAGGCTTGGGGTGCTTGTGTACCTTACGGTCTCTTAGGCACCAACAGGCCGACCACATGGTTAGATTATAAACGATAATAACTCATTAAAACCCTAATGTAGATTAAGGTGTGATTGGGTCGTCATTAGGCTAGTAAAAGGTAAAAACCCATTACAACTAGTATAAATAAATATCCTAGGTATGACTTTAAGATTACGATGCACAATATATGCATTACTTGCTGTGCAAATTGCTCGGTTACATTACTAACTTGAGCGTCGGAGTGCCTTTGACAAGTGCACGCCCACCCAACTTGGATAAGAAGGAGGGAGAGCGAACAATGTAACTTGGAGGGTGGAGGACCACTAGGAATCTCGTCCAGTCTTCAAGACAACTTGGAGTACTTTGAGTAAGGGACTTCAACCCTATACCCGAAACAATTTGTTTACTTTTACGTTGAGCTTGCATTCTAATTTGTCCCATGAGCTAAGTTCATTGTCGTTGGTGAGTTTCTCATATGCGAGTTTTTCATTCTTAAGTGAGTTGTTCATTATCAGGTGCAAGTTTATCATTCCTTCTCCGTTGTGATTTTAGAGTGGAAAATCTAACTTATTCTATTTTGCTTTGTTTTCTTTCGTTCCTTGCTTTGTGTTTTGTTGTTTTTTAGTGAAATAGGTAAAGTTAAAGGTTGTGAAGTTAGTTACTATAGTCATGACAACAAGGTATGTGCATTATGGTAATAGTAAGAATTTTGGTGATTTTTGCATAACCGATAATGAATTTTTTATTTGCAGCTTTGTTTTGTGCAAATCGAACTATGTTTGTGTTGTGGATTAAAGGTTAAGTGTGGAACAAAGAATTTATTGAAGACACATTGTTTGGGTGATTCACAATCTTGAAATATGGGTCTCATATTCCTACGATGGATAAGTTGCAAAGAAAATTTTGTCATTCAGTATCCTTAATAATATGTTTTTCATTTTATTTGACTTTGTCAATCATAACTTCTTTCCAAATGTCGTCAACATCATCCTATACTTCTTCCAGCCCTTCTTCATCAATATGGAAAGCACTACGAACAATGTTGCTAGCACAATCCTTTTCTCTTGAAAACCAATCCCACGAAATCCATACAAAACATAAAAATATAACTATAACTACGTCATAAATACAAATATAAAAACAAATTGCAATGTAAAGTTACATTTTTCTCAAACAAACCCTCAATTTTTGTTGACCTTAACTTCACAAAAGGCCACTATAAAATTCTTAGAAATAAAATTCCTTTCTTAGAGACTACTAAACGAAGATGTTCAACAACCCAAAGTTATAAAAAGAAAACGTTTACTATCAAATTAGTTAAAAGACAATGAATTACAAATTCAACCAAATGTATACAACAAATTCAACACACATGTTAGCTGCAACACTATAACTAACCCCCTCATATGTTGAACGAATCCATAACTATTTGCTCACTCAATACCAAAGAAGCTCGACTTAATTTGTTTACTAGAAATCTATTAACAATATTCGTCAAATTGTAATTTGACAAACTAACAATATTGTCTAATACTACAAGACATGTTACTTACAACTCTAGATTTTGTAGGAAAATACAATGCAATAAAATAGACCAATATATACGTACAATACATTTAATCCTTTTAATAATATATTTAATGATTATTATTTTTGAACTAAAAAGTGAACCCATACATACATTTTCATCAAAATGCACCTTTATTCCACTTACAGGAAACCCCATACACATACAAACATCAACAATTATAAATTATATCAATCTTTGTTTTATGTAGAACGATTCATTAACACAAACCCAATGACTTACCATCTCCTTTAACATAGGACGTCAGATGTCTACAGGTCTCTCCATGTACAAACACCATTTGAAGGGTGTCTCTCTAATTTGGGTACAATTGGTATCCCTACGGATTTGATTTATCTCAACAATTTATTTTCTCTCATACCATGTCCGAAGAAGAATCTACAATACAATAAAAAAAATAACCAACCATACCATTACATCATTAATAATATCAAAATAATTTATGTCAAATAACTTAACCCTTTCAAATTAAATATTATCATTTACCTTTTTTTATGTCCAGTGACAACAGTTATTCCTTGTAAACATCTCATTCATTTACAAAAAAAAAAAAATTAACCACAAATCAAAATCAAAGTCGAATAACAACTTATTAAAAAAAATCAAATTTTTTTATCACCAATGAAATGGGGTTGGAGTTATGTATCTTACCTGAAAATGTGTTCTTTGACTTCAATGAAAAATACCGAAACCCAAAGCAAGGAACGATGAAAAAAATAGAGCAAAATGGAACAAGGTAGTTTTTCCAATTTGAACTCGCAACGGAGAAAGAATGAAAAACTCGCTCCTGGGAAGGAATAACTTGAGTCTAAGAAACTCGTCAATCACAACGAACTCAACTCTAAATGGGGCAAACGAGAATGCAATGGAACAAGGTAGTTTTTCCAATCTGAACTCCCAATGGAGAAGGAATGAAAAACTCGCTCTGTCAATAGACCAAGGGCACAATGATCGGTCTCAAAGGTCACCAAAAACAAATGGAAGGAACAATGAAGAAAAAATTCATGAGCGAGAAGGAAGAACAAAAAATTCGAAAACTTAGCAAGTGACTAGGTTTTTCTATGCTCAAACTCGGAAAGAAAAAGAAAGAAACTATCAAACAATAATTTAATCGTTATTTTTTTTCCGTATTAAATAGTATTCTAGGTCGATATTTAAATTCGAATGTATCAAAACAATGTAAACAAACCAAACTTTAATCTAGTTTGATATTTAAAAAAATTTAAAATAGATTATGAAATAATATATATTAATTTTCAAGTTTAAGGACCAAAGTTTGTTAAATTTGGAACATAAATAAATTATAATTTTACATCAAATTTAAAAATTAAAAATATATTTAATCCTTATTATATTCCATAATGAAATTCCAATTCCATTTTTGGATCCTTTACTAATATGAGAACCTAAACAAAACTAATGTTATTAATGATTGAAAATATATATATATATAATTATTCTATATTTACTATTTACAAGCTTGAAAATTGAAAAAAATAATGATTAAATATGTTTTTTATCCTTTAACTTTTTCTGAAAATTAAAATTAGTCAATTTTCAAAATTTTAGCCTAATTTGATCCCAAACTTTATAAATGTATCGATTTAATCATTTTAATCAAATTTTGTTAAATTTTTTTAATGTTTCAAACATGTTTTTTAATTAATATTGATACTAAAATGTATCAAATGGTATAAATAATTCAAATGCTTGAAATGCATTTGAAATGTTAAATAAACTTAACATAATTTTAATTAAATTTTGTTAAATTTTTTGGATATTTCAAACACGTTTTTTAAGTAATATTGAAGCGAAAATGTACCAGATGGTATAAATAATTCAAATGCTATCATGAAATGCATTTGAAACATTAAATAAACTTAACATAATTTGATAAAAAAGCTAAATTTATATATTTTAAAAATTAAAAAACTAAATTCCAAAAGTTTTAAACATGACTATTTTTTAAATAAGTATATACACTCAAAAGAAGAAAAAGTTTATCCATAATACCTTACAAGATGTGAAAAATAAACTCTAAAACTTTTATAAGAAAATAAGTTTTAAATTATATTTCTTTGAATATATTATTTTAGTTTAAAAAATATTTTGATAAAATTCCAAAATATAAATATAATGATATTAAATAATTACATAAAATTAATTTAGTTCATATTGTGATGTTAATCAATCTTATTATTTGAATCACATTAAATTCATGGTAATAAATATTTAATAAAAGCATCTCCATCACCAACCAGAAGAGCACTCAAACTTAGATGTAACTCAAAAGGATGTTTGAAAGCAAATAAAGGGTGAGACAAAAATCCAAAATAATCGAAAGATTGATCTCCACTTGCTTTAACTCTTCAATTGACCTCGTTTTTTAATTATCAAATACAACCACTATATTTTAAACTATAGTTTTACATTATTATAAACAAAACCATGAAATTGTTCCTTTCAAGAATTCTGTGCATTTTTTCCCCAAATTTCACGCCATTGACAACCAAATAGGTGCGAACACTGAGACTTTTTGACATGTTACGCCACTTTTGCCCTTTTCGTCTACTCTCTTTCTCTTTCAGTCTGTCAAACTTGCTTTTGCTCCATCCCCACCTTCTAGAAAACAAATCGATTATGAGATTAATTACTTTTAATTTTATTGTTTCTTACTAAATGTAAAACCCAAGTTAAAAGTTATATGCAGTGTCGTTGTGCCACGGATCTTTTAATAAGGAAACTTAAATACATAGTTAAAGTTATTTTTAGTTTTTCTTTTCTAAAATTTGTAAATAATTAAATCAAGTGATTGAAATTTTGAATTTGTGATGGTTCACATAAGTCGAATGATTGAAGAGGATGCGGTTGGCACCGTCTTCCACTAAACTGACACCGACAGGCAATATAAAGGCTACATGACAGGGTATTAGAGTAGGTGGTGATTAACGTGTCTTTAAGAGATTTATTAGAAAATATAGGTGAAAATAAAAATTACATAGACTCACGATATATAACTAATTTTATATTTTATTTTATAAGTTAATTTTATAAGATTAACATTTAAATCAATTATAAATTTCACTTAATCTCACAAAATTTATATTTTTATAAATTTTTATTAAATAATAACAATTTTAGTATTATTAAGACATTAGCAATCATAATACAAAAGATAAATTCAATCTTCAATTATTTTCCTCTCAACACATAATTGAATTTTAATAAATAATTTCATTTGTTAGTAATGGTTATCAACAAACGTACCGAATAGTAATAAAAAATAAAGAAATTAAGTATTGTTTTTCAAGAAATTTGTATAATACTAAATAATTATATGATTAACAATTTATCTAGACTAAAAAATAACACATGAATTTACACTATATGCAAAAAGATAAATTTACAAAGAATAAAGGGTGGACTTTGATAGGTAGAGATAATTAAGAGTGGAAAAAGGTCAAAAATTGTATAAAATGACATTGATAGGAGGAGATTTCCCTAGAGTCACTATTGTGCACATACAAACTTATTTCCACTCCATCAAACACTAATGTCAACCCACAATAACACTCAAACTCTAATCCTTTAGGTGAAAGAGCCTGGGTTTATTCACTAAGAGTCAATCCCTTGAACACTTAACATGCAAACCCGCCTTAAAATTTAGGGTTTAATACAACTAATGAATCAAGTTTCATCCTCATATACAAGCTCCACTAGATCTCTTGTTTTAAGTTTGGGTTTCACAAGATTTTTCTCTAAACCTAATAAACCACGATTCGAGCTATCCACGTTCTCATTTCAAGCAAGCATTAAGAGTAGAAATAAGAAACTAGCATTTAAAGAAAGATGCATATATATAATCAAATCATTTACAAGGTACACATAAGTTTAATGGTTAAAAAAACCCCTAACAATATGAGTTTGACTCTCCATTTCCATGGAGAGCCTCAAGCTTACAAAATGGAAGATGGAAGAAGAAGGAAACAAAAGAAGGAAGAAGAGGATGTTCCCATTAGCCCTAAACAACCTTCATGAGCTCCTGTAATGAAGTCGTGCCTCCAAACCACCAAAGATATGGTTTCCTTCAAGCTACAAGAAAATATAGGGAATCAGCACACACGACTGCTCAGTGCATGGGCTTGTTGCTCAGTGCAGGTCTTTGTAAACACCATAGTTGCTCTTTGGAAAGTGCTCGCTCAACGGTGGAGTTGGAGCGCTCAACGGTGGGCTCTCTAGATTGAGCTCACCCAGCAGCAAGAAGGTGGCGCCCAACGCCATCTACACTTTAAGAACTCCCCTCTTTAATGTTCTTCTTGCTTCTCGGGGTTGTCAAGCTTCTTCAATTTGGTGTGGGTTCTTCCGAATACAAAATAGAATAAAAAAGAGAAGATTAGAGATATATTTTCATAAGTGTAGCCCAAAATGTAGATATTTACAAAAGCAAAATAAAATTGAGGATTTAAGTTATAAGCTATAAAAAAGTTGATTTTGCTAACAAATTGATGCATGGTAAGAATTGACATTATCAATTGTCTTTTCAAAATAGAATTCATCAATGATTTTCTAAAAATCTTCTTTTATTATATTTTAAGTAATCCAACATCTTCAAAATATATTTGATAGTTATGAAGATCTAAAAAAATTTATGAAGTTCTTACCATATTTAAAAAAAAATTGGCAAATATTATCTTTAGATATTTATTTATATAATTAAATAAAGTAATTTTTAAAAATATCAAATAAAATATCTAGTGATATATTTTCTCAAAATTATCTTTTATCATAAACATTTATCAATTAACGAAGTCTTTTTTGTAAAAAAAAGATAAAGAAACTCACAAGGTCCAATTTTTGTTGTTCATTCCATCTTCTTAACTTAGCTAAATTTCTTTATTTTTTCATTTTTTTATTGTCTTATTCATGCAATGTTTGGCTTGAATTTTTGAGGTTTTGATTATTTGGTATTCTTGAATTTATCTTTAAGGTGCCATAAAGTTTTAATTAATTTATTTCCATATTTCTATGAATTCAACTTAGTTGCAACTCCACTAACACGCCTCATAATATCCAAAATAAATTATACAATCACAAAGTTGTTTTTAACATGTTTTTATATTTTATGCTCAATAAACCCAATTCTAATAAATCATAATTAAAACAATATTTTCAAGCACAAAAAATCAATTAATAATCCAATATTAAAGGCTAAATTAGAGTACAAATATGCACTCATTAAGTGTAGATTGACTTAAATTGTTGGAATAATAGACCCAACAAATAACAAATTTTGCTAGGTTAGATTCTAAATCATAACTCTAATATCATGTTAAGAAGTTAATTTTAAACCTAATTCAACCTAAAATAATGGGTTTATAATATGAGTGTACACCCACTTATATATTGTAACTTGATCTCGTCTCTAGTCGATGTGAGACTTCCAATCAAACATCTTCTAATATTTAGTCTCACATTATATATATATATATATATATATATATATATATATATATATATATATATATATATATATATATACGATATGATATCTTTAGCGGTCGATTACAACAGCCAGTTACAACGAATAGCCGATCGGTTGGTCATATATAAATGCTGGGCCGTAATTGGGCCAACTCTTATTATTGGGCTTTTAGTCCAACAATTTCAATATTGGGCTTATAGTCCAACAATCTTAAAGGTATCTTATTAAAGATATTGAAAATCAAATAATATCTGGCTAAAGATATAGGTAAAGTTGGTTATGAGTAACCAGGTAAGTTTGTTTATATTTTATTCTGTTTATATTTTATTGGATTTATGTCAGTTCAAAGTCCATGTGACAAATTATAAATAGAGAGCCAAGGATACAAGCCAGGTACGCTTCTCATACACTATACTCCCATCATAATCACAAAGAAATCTCATCGTCAATTCTCTCCTACTAAGAATCATCATATTAAGAACTGAGGTTCTTCCACCATACACGCCTAACTTGGGCGTCGGAGTGCCATTGCAGGTACCTCCCCCTCTCGGTCGAAGCTTGAAGATCGCCGGACGGTCCGAACTGAAGGAGAGCGAACGGTCAAAGTACAGAAGAAGTGAGTAATCCAGTTCGTTCAAGTGTTAGAAAGCAGTAAAGCCCCGAAATCCAGGTCAGTGTCTCGGTCCCACAAAATTTACACCGAAACATTTTGGCGCCCACCATGGGGCCGAGGCTTGAAGATTCCCAGATGGTTACCACAAGGAATATGGACAACAACAACTCTAGAGATATGATCAGAGAACTTCAGGCCCAGCTGGAGGCACAGACAAAGCTCATGGAGGAACAAGCTCAGACCATTCGTCGACAGCAAGAATTGCAACAGAAGCAGGCTGAAGAGATTGCCCAACTAAGAGCGCAGCGTCCCCCACCTGAAATGTCTAAACACCAGGGAAGCCAGGACGGTGAAAAAAGTATGCATACACTTCCGTGAACCGTTCGGTCACCCAACCTGTTGCCGTTTACAGAAGCAGTTATGCAAGCTCCGATGCCTGATTGGCCCCCTCCACCGATCAAAAAGTTTGACGGTACCACGGATCCGGAGCATCACATCCGAAACTTCATTGATTCTCTGGCTTTCTATTCCAGAAGCAACCCAGTTAAATGTAGGGCCTTTTCCTTGTCGTTGAAGTGTGAAGCTCTAGAATGGTACTACACTCTTCCTCCTAATTCAATAGATAAATTTCGTACCGTCATCAATCTCTTCAAAAAGCAATATGCGATTAACCGGAAAGAGGAGGTGACTCCTGCCGAGCTCGTCAACATTAAACAAGGGAAAGATGAGACTTTAAGAGCGTTTGTACAAAGATACAACGAAGCGGCAAGACGAGTGAAGGGTGTCAACCATACGTTTATCATCAGCAATCTACCCAACTACCTAAAACCAGGATATGTCTCTGAACATCTATATGCCAAATTACCCAACACGATGGAGGAACTCCTTGAAAAGTTAACCAAATTCATTAAGATGGAAGATTAGAGGAATTCTCGCAGGAAGCAGCTATATGAAATCTCCACAAACGAAAGCAAAAAAGAAGCAAAGCGACCACGAGAAGGAGATCAGACTCAAGGACTCTCGAGAAGGGACCTACGGATATCCTTGGGTTCCCGATACAATCACTACGCAAACCTCAACACCCCGAGGGAGAGGGTATTCGAAAAGGCCCTACAAACCAACCTCATCTTCATCCACAAACGGGATACACCCAGAAATGCAGATAACACTAAGGTCTGCCGATATCACGACAATCGGGGACATACTACAGAAAGTTGCCAGGGGCTAAAGGACGAGTTAGAAAGGCTTATCTGCGTTGGATACCTTCGAGAATTCGTACAAGAAGAAACAAACCAGGGAAGACGCTCCCCTAGAAAGGAGACGATACGCAGAAGTCCGGAACGATCATACAAAAGAAACGATCGGTCGAAAGACCGATCGAGAAGTCGCTCCCGAGGGCGATAACATGACAGGACGGTCAGGGGCCGGATCGACACCATCTCCGGAGGATTCGCCGGAGGAGGAGCCTCATCCTCGGCTCGGAAAAGACATCTGAGAAATCTAAGGAGTGTCCACACCGTGAGTCATGATTATTTGTCAATGCCTGACATCACATTCACCAACGCAGACTTCCACGCACCGGACCCTGACCAGGACGACCCCATGGTCATCACCGCACAGATTGCACGGTACGACGTCAACAAAGTCTTGATAGACCAGGGAAGCTCGGTCAACATACTATACTGGACCACATTCCAGAAAATGGAACTATCAGAGGATATGATAGCTCCTTTCAACGAACAAATCGTGCGGTTCGCAGGAGAAAGAGTAGACACTCGGGGGTACCTGGACCTACGAACACAATTAGGAGCATGTGAAGAAACGAAGGAATTACGAGTACGATTTCTATTGGTGGAGGCAAACACCTCCTACAACGCTCTTCTCGGGCGGCCCTGCTTAAAAGCCTTTGGGGCGATCGTATCTACCCCCCACCTAGCGATGAAATTCCCGTCAGAAAAAGGAATCATTTGCACAGTAAGGGTGGACCAGAAAATAGCACGACAGTGTTATGTTGCTGGTTTAAAGATGGCACCTTACGAGGCTAAACGGCCAGAAACTTTACTGGTCGACCTCGATCCCAAGACTAATACAGACGATCGAACACAACCCCAAGGTGAGGTGAAGTCGTTCGTACTAGGAAGAAGCGAAGAACACACAATCACCATTGTGTCGGCTTTCAGCTGGATGACAAACGAAACCTGACGGAACTATTAAAAGCTAATGCCAAACTATTTGCATGGAGTGCTACCGACATGCCAGGAATACATCCGAGCGTTATGATGCATAAATTGTCCATGTTCAAAGAAGCCCGATCGGTAGCCCAGAAGAAGCGAAGATTTGGTGACGAGAAAAGGGAAGTCGTACAAGAAGAGGTCAACAAATTGAACAAAGCGAAATTCATCCAGGAAATCACCTATACGACTTGGTTGGTGAACGTCGTTATGGTAAAAAAGGCCAGTGGTCAATGGCGAATGTGCGTTGACTTCACCGACCTCAACAAATCATGCCCTAAAGATTCTTATCCTCTCCCCAATGTTGATCGGCTGGTGGACGGAGCCTCGGGACACGCCGTATTGAGCTTCCTAGATGCATACTCGGGGTACAACCAGATCCCAATGTACGCTCCAGACCAAGAGAAAATAGCATTCATAACCGAACGTGCAAACTACTGCTATCAGGTGATGTCGTTCGGCCTCAAAAATGCAGGGGCTACCTATCAACGTCTTATGGATAAAATTTTTCATCATCAAATAGGGAGATGCATGGAAGTCTGTGTTGAAGATATAGTCATACGAAGTCACTCACACCAGCAGCACCTCCAGGACCTGGCGGAAGTTTTCCAACAAATAAAACGCTACAATATGCGCCTCAATCCTTCGAAGTGCACCTTTGGAGTACCGGTCAGGAAATTCCTGGGATTCATGCTAACACGAAGAGGAATTGAGGCCAATCCAGACAAGTGTCGAACGGTACTTGAAATGCAGACCCCCACCAAATCGAAAGAAGTACAACGACTAGTCAGACGACTCGCCGCTCTGTCACGATTCATACCGAAACTGGCAGAACATATCAAACCCATTCTGAAAAATATGAAGAAAGATGTCCCACGCCATTTGGTCGACCAGTGTGAGGCAGCCTTCTCTACAATCAAAACCATCCTTACCAGCCCTCCGGTCATGGCGCGTCCCACGGAAGGTTTCGACCTACAGATATATTTGGCCGCGTCAAACCATTCAGTAAGCGCAACACTTATCCAGGAAATGCCAGATTTTAAGTTAATATAATTTGTCAGCCGAATTTTGCTGGGAGCGAAGGAACGGTACTCACAGGTTGAAAAGGTGGCCATTTCCCTCTTAACTGCAGCTCGACGCCTTCGACCCTACTTTCAAAGCTATAAGGTGGTCATACGCACAAATCATCCGGTCGCTAAGATTCTCAGAAAACCTGACCTTGCCGGACGAATCGTCACTTTGTCGGTGGAACTGTCTGAATTCAGATTACGTTTTGAGCCGCAAGGTTCTGTTAAAGGACAACATTTGGCAGATTTCGTTGCTGAATTATCATAGTCAATTGACGCGCCAACATGGTACCTTAATGTTGACGGTTCCTCGGATAAACGGGGCGGAGGAGCGGGCATAGTACTAGAAGGCCCTAATGATCTTATCATTAAACAGGTCGTCTCCTTCAATTTTCGACTCGGCAACAATCAAGCAGAGTACAAAGCTCTCATTATCGAGCTAACTCTAGCCCGAGAACTTGAAATTGATCACCTCGAATGCAGGATGGACTCCCAGTTGGTGGTCGGTCATGTGAACGGAACGTTCCAAGTCAAGGACAATACCTTGTTGCGCTACTACCATAAGGTTAGTGATCTGACCAAATCTTTTTCCAGTTTCACCATTTCACATGTACCCAGATCAAAAAATTCCAGAGCAGATCTCCTATCCAAATTTACACATGCCCGAGAGAAAACGCAACTCTCCTCGGTAATCAAGACTACTCTTGATAGATAAATGCTAAAAACGTTCGCTACCAACATTATAACACCAAGAACCGATTGGCGTTAGGATATACTACACTTAATGCTTCAACAAGAACAGGGAGGGCACGTCAGTATGACCAATTCCAAACGGATCGCTCGCTTCACGTTCGTAGGTGACGACCTATACAGACGGGGGTACACCACACCTTTATTGAAATGTCTGTCCGACGACGAAGCTAAGTACGTGATGCAGGAATTATACCATGGCATATGCGGGGCTCACTCGGGAAAAAGCACATCAAGGGCCTAAATACTACGAGCTGGATATTATTGGTCGACTATGGAGAGTGATTGCGCTGAATTCGTTCGAAAATGTATCTTCTGTCAGTCACATGGGAACGACTTTCGAGTCCCTCCAGAAAAGCTACACGAGATAATCTCGCCGTGGCCATTCGCCCAATGGGGAATGGTCATAGCCGGACCTTTACCAACTAGCAAAGCGCAATGTAAATATCTCCTTGTAGCGGTCGATTACTTCACTAAATGGATAGAAGCAGAAGCTTTGGCAGTAATCAGAGCTCAAAAATTGCATAAATTCATCTGGCAATTGATATGTTGTTTCACATTCCACAAAAAATTATAACTGACAATGGACGGCAGTTCATCGAGCGAAAATTGGAAGATTTTCTCGCGAGCATGGGGATTCAACACGCAACAAGTTCTGTTGAACACCCACAAACGAACGGCCAAGCTGAAGCTGCGAATAAAGTTATAGTTTTTGAGTTGAAGAAACGACTAGGAGAAGCTAAATGATTATGGGTAGAGGAACTACCCGAGGTTTTGTGGGCCTACAGATGTACACCGCACGGGTCAACAGGAGAAACCCCTTTCAACCTGACCTACGAAACTGATGTAATGCTACCAGTGGAAGTAGGCGAACCGTCTTTAATACGAAACATTCAAGATATGAGTCTCAATGACGAAATTCTACGCATCAATCTGGACATTTTACCCGAATGGCGAGAAGTGGCAATGATGCAGAATGCAGCTCAAAAGCGATTAATTTCCAGGCACTTCAATACCAAAGTAAAACCCAGAAGTTTCACTAAAGGAGATCTTGTATGGCGCAAAAGAGGAAGCGCCAGAAAAAATAGCACGCACGGCAAGCTAGCAGAGAAGTGGGAAAGACCTTTTCGCATCTCGAAAGATTTAGAGAACGGAGCATACCGACTAGAATTTCTTGACGGAAAAGCCATTCCGAACACATGGAATTCCACACACCTCAAATTTTATTACAGTTAAATTTATACTAATTTTTCCCGTATTTTAGTGCCTTTTCTTTATGCATAACATTTAAAATCCTTTCGAATCACTTGAATTCAATTCTCCAGTTTACATCTCCATCTACACGAAGGCCAGGACCCAACGCGTCCTAACGCCTTATGGACAACCTTGTCCATTCATACAAAGGCCTGAACCGAACGTGTTTAGACGCCTTACGGACCGTTGTGTCCATCTACACGAAGGCTAGGACCCAACGCGTCCTGACGCCTTATGGACAACCATGTCCATTCATACGAGGGCCTAGACCGAACATGTCTAGACGCCTTACGGATCGACGTGTCCATCTACACGAAGGTTAGGACCTAACGCGTCCTGACGTCTTATGGACAACCGTGTCCATACGAAGGCCTGGACCGAACGTGTCTAGACGCCTTAGGGACTAACGTGTCCATCTACACGAAGGCCAGGACCGAACGCATCCTGACGCCTTATGGACAATCGTGTCCATTCACACGAAGACCTAGACCGAACGTGTCTAGACACCTTGCGAACATTCACATGGAAGCCACGACCGCACGCGTCTTAGCTTCCTAAAAATTACTATGTCTAAACAACAGAATGAAATTTCGGATGGCAAATAAAACAGACAAGATGCGACAAAACCATCACATAATCGAAGAAATTCATCAATACGGCAATACCAGGTTCAAAGTTATAACAACTGGAAAATCAAAAACAACCAAATACAATGTACTACAAAGAGTTACAACAAGAAAAGGAAACATTAAGCGTTCTCTACATCAGGAACTTCATTAACGACAACATCTGATTCGGTCTCCCCCACTATTGTCTCCACCACCACTTGTTCAGCTACATCACCCTCAGCGGTGAAGGTACCCTCCGGTATGGTACCTATGGGAACCATTTTCCCTTGATATACATCTTTGTCGATGTCAAAGCCCAGCCCTTCGGGAGATACCTTAGTAAGAAAAGCCATCTGCCTTAGTGCTTTCCGGAACCCCTTAGTGTGCTCCATAACTATGGCCTCCAACATTTCTTCCTGGGTCTCCTGACCCTCATCAACAGCTTTTAGCACGTCAGTCACAACCTGTTGAAGGTTCTCCCTTTCCGACGTCAGGTTCGCCGTAGTTCCCTTGGCAGTCTCCAGCTTAACCACTAAACCATCCCTAGCACTCCTAAGCTCCCTTCCAACCTTTCTCAGATTCTCCATCAACACCTAGCTCTCAGAGATAATCTGACAGCTTCCGTGGCCTTTTGGGCACACGGAGCATGCGCAGCTTTGGCGTCCTCCAGTTGTTTCTTCAAACGTTCCACATCTGCACTCAAATTGCCCTTATTTGAAGCATAAACCAAATTAAAAGCAGCGGCCGACCCTCGGAGCAAGAACTCGAGGCAGTCTTCAGCCATCTTCTGTTCGCTGATGCTAGCCATCACTTTCTGCTCGGCAGCATCAAAATTGAAGTCAATCTTATGACTGAGAGTGAAACCAGGATCCCACAAACCGCCCGGCAAAGATCAGTAAGTATTCGGATCCATCAGCTCTTTCTTTCCTTTCCGGCCAGACCTTGGATTCTCCATGGCTCGGTCAGCCTTCCTTTTCCTCGTCAAATTCTGTTTGGAGAAGGAGGTCGTTCATCCACAACTATAACAGGATTTCTCTCAGTGGACGTACCGGGATGGGCGGTTTCGTTTGATGGGCCTTTAGGTTTCGTTTTTGCAAAATTAAACCAGTCGCGGCCAAATTTCTTCCCCATAATTTCTGCAAAAAAAAAGCATCAACAATCACAAGTCAATAATCGGGAAGCAATACTCAAAGCAGTAGGTCAAAGGACATACCAAACACTCTCGAATTCATGTCGTCATATTCTAGGCACTTTATTATTCTCCGTGAGGAAAGCGGACGGGGTAACCCGACTAATACATCCAGATCCCTCAACTCAGAGTCGATCATCTCTTCCCGGGGCCATGAAGTCACCGTCCGAGGTTTCCCAGTCCAATACAAAGGAAATTTGGGACTCTCATCCTCATAGAAGAAAAGTGGGCGTCCCAAATCCGTAATGGAGACTTTAAAAAATTGAGTTTTGAAATACTTATATGACTCGGCGAAGAGTTGCAGAATGGCATTCCTAGGCTCGGAACTCAGGGACACCCAGCCCCTTTTGGCGTTCAGACGCGTTCTAAAAAAATACAAGAACAAACCAACTGTTGGCAGGATGGCCAAAGTCTAACACAAAACAGCAAACGCCTGAATATAACCCCAGCTGTTGGGATTAAGTTGGGAAAGGGCTACATTTAGTGTCCTTAGAATATTCATCTGAAAATCAGTGAAGGGTAACCTAATGTACATGTCAAAAAACAAGCTAGAGTAAAAGTAGAAAAAATCCCCACTAGAGGATTCTCTGCCGTAAAATACCCTTTCATCCCCCCGACAGGCGACCAGCTTAACAGCAGAACTATAACCTAAGGTTCTAAGCACATAACTATTGTTCACCCAATCCAGAAGAACAGGTTTGCTAGCAAAAAGACTCGAATATTCACCTACGTCGCGAGAGGCCCACCCGTTGTCAAAAAGGGAAGAAGAACATGGGTTTTCAGCCTCTTCGACGGCGACATCACCGCAAACGAAAACCTTTTCACCGTTAATCCCCGATGAAATAACGTCAGTAACATCGATCTGAGTATCCCCAAATACATCAGTCGAGTCCTCACGCTCCCTTTCCTCACTTTGTGACAATAAACAATCTAAATACGAAGAGGAAGACATGGTTACCTAGAAAAAAGACGAAAGCTTAGACGCGATTAGCGGCTCGAAGAAGAGGAGGTTCAGAAGTTCTCGAGAAAATGCAAAAGCAGAAATGACGGTTGAGTTCGTCTGCGAAAACCTATTTCGTTAATGAGTAAAACTAACGCAATCGTCACATAATCTACACCGTTTGATGAAAATCATCTAACTGCTCTGTTTTGACGACTCTGCCACTACCCCAAAGGCGGGAAAACATTAATCATAAATGCGGCACTAAACGACAATGTAGTTGTGTCGTCTCAGAACTACTCAAATACTGAGCGAGTCGGTCCATCTCGCACACCTCAGCAATACATATCGCATGACAACCCTCGGCAATAACACCGAGCGAACTACCATCAGCTGCAAGCTCCTAAAAGTCCTATAGTTAACCGGGGCTAAAACCAAAACGCTTAACTCAGACTTGGGGGGATGATGTACGGTATGATATCTTTAGCGGTCAATTACAACGGCCGGTTACAACGAATAGCTGATCGGTTGGTCATATATAAATGCTACGCCGTAATTGGGTCAACTCTTATTATTGGGATTTTAGTCCAACAATTTCAATATTGGGCTTATAGTCCAACAATCTCAAAGGTATCTTATTAAAATCAAAGGTATCTTATTAAAGATATTGAAAATCAAATAATATCTGGTTAAAGATATAGGTAAAGTTGGTTATGAGTAACCAGGTAAGTTTGTTTATATTTTATTCTGTTTATATTTTATTGGATTTATGTCAGTTCAAAGTCTATGGGACAAATTATAAATAGAGAGCCAAGGACACAAGCCAGGTACGCTTCTCATACATTCTACTCCCATCATAATCACACAGAAATCCCATCGTCAATTCTCTCCTACTGAGAATCATCATATTAAGAACTGAGGTTCTTCCACCATACACGCCTAACTTGGGCGTCAGAGTGCCATTGCAGGTACCTCCCCCTCTCGGTCGAAGCTTGAAGAACGTCGGACGGTCCGAACTGAAGGAGAGCGAACGGTCGAAGTACAGAAGAAGTAAGTAATCCAGTTCGTTCAAGTATCAGAAAGCAGTAAATCCCCGACATCCAGGTCAGTTCGGTCCCACAAAATTTACACCGAAACAATATATATATATATATATATATATATATATATATATATATATATATATATATATATATATATATATATATATATATATATACATCATTAAAAATATGGAAACAGCATTTTAAAAATTAATTTTGTAAAATTGAATTAAATTTAGAAATTACTTCTTAATATATGAGATATAAGTCCAATTCATAGACATTATTTTTAAATCAAAATTAAAAAAAAATTATAAGTTTTGTTTCTTATTTATGTTATTCTAAGATATTTGAGTAGGACGTAATGGGTTAGTTGTTAGTTATTTATTGGTCATCAACATTTGTCTTCCACTTCTAATTATAATCATAATGACTCAAACATTTACATTTTAGGTTAGTTTGAGTAATGGTGTGGTTGGTTCTTATATATATCTGTTCCGTTGAGGCCATAAAACCTACACCACCAACTAACGCATATATCTATTTCTCTATCTTTTCAACTCCCATAGATTGAGTTTGTGTCTCCTGAGTTTAGTGCACTGATTTTATGATCTCTGATGTTAAATATTGTTGAAAACACATTGATTTCAAACCTCTGCATTACTGTGACGTTGGAATGTCTTTATGTGGTCAAAAAGAAAATTCGCATTTCGCGTTTTGGTTGACAACTAAGAAGTTTAGGTAAAAAATGATTAAATATTCCCTTTATAGATTCGCCTATTCAAATTTCTGAAACCAAACTTTTATTGTTATAGCCAAAAGTCTCCATAAACTTAAAAGCTGAACTATGAATTCTGCGTATTTAAGAACTGTTAATACCCTTCTTTTTAGGCACTAGATCTCTAAGTGTTTTAGATATTTATGTTTGTAAAAATAAATACATTGGTGAATCCGACACGGTGAGTTTGGAGAAAAATTAAAGTTAGAGTTAATGTTTTTAGTAATTGAGTGTTTTTTTTTTTATTTCCGTATAAGGTAAGTCTGTGTAGGAGGAAGAGAAACGCCTATCTCAATTACGACCTATAAAAAGTAAACTCTAATAGTTTATGAAAATTAGATTAAATTTAATTTAGTTTAAATTTATTATTCTGACTCCAAAATTATTAATTATTCATTGTTAATCAAGATCTCTCATCGATCATACCTAAGTAAGAACTATGAAATTATATTTCATGAATGGATGAAATAATAATAATAATAAATGTTTTAAAATTAAAATTGGAATACGTATAAAAAAAAGCTAGATATGGACGTTTAATGAAACGCTACTAAATAATTATTCGTTTTTTGGAATTTTTCAAATAGTTAACGTTTAATTTTTTAAAATAAAAAAATAATTACCACATATATCAATCCAAA
Source organism: Vigna reflexopilosa (assembly GCA_027742785.1). NCBI lineage: Eukaryota > Viridiplantae > Streptophyta > Magnoliopsida > Fabales > Fabaceae > Vigna > Vigna reflexopilosa. The sequence continues at coordinate 12,090,160 of CM050930.1, read as the reverse complement.
AAAAGAAAGTTCAAATACATGAAAAATAATCTTTAAAACCCTAATTGGTATGCCGCAAGAAGAAAACGATGTAAAAACAACAATAAAAATATCATTAATAATTAAATAAAAACATAAACTTCTATCAATAAAAAGAACTGAGAGTTTATATCAACTCAAAAATAATTTCTCTAAAATTTATTAAAAAAATTATAACGTTGGTAACTGGGAAATAATGTTAACTTACGTTGTTCGAATATGAATACAATTGATACGTATGAAAAAGTTGACTTACATAATTTAAAATAATATAACATCCTAAAATATAGCATAGATATTATATAGATGAGTAATCATATATATATATATATATATATATATATATAAAAGATAAAACAGTTATCCAGGGAAAATATAAAGTATAAATCTTACAGTTATCCACAATAACCATAAATATTTAAAGCTTTATAAACAACTAGTCTATTACAAAACTATTTACAATACTACTCCTAAAACTACTAAACATATGGATCCTCTCCATCAAGCGCCTACTCCATGGAGATCTCATCTCTCTCTGCTCACACCCACAGATGATCATTGTAAAGGAAAAACATCACACATACAAAAACGCAAACACAAACAAGAAGGGTAAGCTTGTTTAAGAGAATTCATATATTTATATAACATACAACATACACACAAGTATTCATGCAATATAGACTAGTTCAGACATCCTAACATGTTATGACCTAGACTTGACTGTCCGGACTTAGAATGATTGTCGAGCTATGGTGAGTCATGCACTCGTGGTGGCCTCTACTGCTTTGCAATGTCATTGCCAATGAGTTTCACCCTACCACACTCACGAGGTTAGTCTGTTTCGAGCCTTGAGGCATACTAGAAGCCCCCAAGACTAAGACCTCCTGCTACTCCTCACGACATGGTTCAATCCTCTCTACTTGAGAATGAAAGACCATTGAAGTTTCAGGATAACCCTCAAGACTGAGCTCCTGCATTCATTCTAAACAAACTTTAATCTCATCAAGAGATTCCACATTGAAACTTACTACTTTACTTTGAAAGCATATTTAATTTCCCTTTGAATCATAACTCAAATTACTTGATGCTCATATAACCTTTCACACAATCATACCTCATCTAAATCATTCACCACATCATTGAAACCAAACAAGGAAATCAAGAAAATAGTAACTAGAAATTAAACCATTTGCTCAACTCACACTTTCGCATAACGACCCAGAGGTTTCTTGCACAATGACCCACTTCGATGTGCGAATAAACTTTCAGTGGTACCAGACCTTAACCACTCACATAGCACCCCTAATGCATTATGCAAAATCCTAGACAGTGGCCCAGACCCCCCAAACACTCGTTATGCACCCCCTTTCATTATTCGAATAAAACTGGCAGTGACCCCAGACCACCATCGGGCACTAAGCCAAATGATTCGTTGTGCGGATCATCAGACAGAGAGCAATCCTCCAAAACCATTCGCACAGCGTACCACCTCGTTGTGCGAAGGCCTTGGCAGGGAGCAAACCTCTTAAGTCATTCGCACAACGCACCAATTTATTGTGCGATGCCCTGACAGAGAGCATCTCGCCATACCCACTCGTTGTGCGAATCTATTCGCTCAACGAGTCTGCATAATCTACAGCACGAAACTCTGCAGAAGTATGCAACTCACACCCCAATTACCAATTCTAACTATTTTGCCAACTTTTAACCATCCTAATTTGTGTTATACACCTAATTAGACTTGACTAAGTGATTCTAAACCTTCTTACCCTCAATCTAAAGTGTTACTACACAATTCTCACTTCAAAACACAAAATTCATCAGCTTAATGACCCAAAACATATTCTACCCCCTTTTGTGCATTTTTTAACAACTTAGGGACTTCAACAAGTCCAAAATGACTTACCTAAACCAGTGAAACTAACCATTTTTGTGTACTACCTCCAAATCACAATTTCACCACTCCACTTCCACTAAATTCACTTAAAATCAATGTGAACTATGCCTACTCAACAACCAACCTTCTCATCTTAGATTTATAACATATCATACATTGCATCATAGATAAATCAGCATTCAATTTAGTCCATCAACACCATTCAACATACCACATTCACAGATAATCAATTTAAATAAAAACAACCTACTCCAAAAGCCCAATTTCCATTCAATAACTTCATACTCAATAATTTCATCACACATACAAGTTGAATCAAAATTTAAAATGCGTCTAGCTTCCCTTACCTTAAATAAAACTGGATAGTTCTAAGAAATCCCCAAATTGAAGCTTGTGCCGCAAGGAAACTCTACAGAAACCTACAACTCACTGATTGGTGATAGCAAATCAACTTTAAAACCTAAATTGAGCTAAGAATTAAAGAGAAATGTCACTAGACACATGCAAACAGAAATTGTTGCATGATCACAGTCCAAAAACGTACGAAAGAAAAGGGGAAACGACTTACCAGCTCAAAACAAGAAACTGATCGGTCAAGATTGTAGCCCTTGTCGCCAGGATCGTCTAAACACTTCCTGATCGTCGAACATATAGCTCAATTGTGAGAAATGGTAGAGAGATGTGAGAGAAAGGAAAGGAAATAGCATTTTAAAGAAATAGAAGGTATTTAGATAATGAACCGAACTTTAGAAATTTCTATTTATATTATAAGATTATTTTAAAAATAAAAATGTTCGTCTCATTATTTTAATACACATATCTACTCTAATATTTTATTTTATAGATCCTTACAAATAACATTAGCCAACATAAATAAAGAATCTAACCTCAATTGAAAAACATACTTAAAGTTAACAAAAAGTTTTGAGTAACATCGATTATGAAATAACTTTGATCTATCATTAATTATAAAAATAAGTCTAATAATTTTTGAAATAGTAGTGTTATTAAAAAGTTAATTTCAATGTTTTAATTCTTTTCCTTTTGAAATAGTATTGATACAAAAAAGTTAATCCATAAATATGTTGTAATAAAGATAGAAAAGAAATTAAAATTAGTCGTAGTAAAAGTTATATGAGGAAAGATTTAGAAATTAGTGTATAAGTTAATTTTACTTATTTTTTAAAAATATAGAGATAAGTTTATCTAAACATGTACTAGTTAACTATGAAAATCAAAACCATTCAAATTATTGTGATATTAATGCTTGCTATAGTAAGAATTTAATACATAACTAATTTTTCAGCTTTAAATTGCAAACATTTATGTTTTACAGTATAATGAATATGGCTAGTTCATCCTAATTGCATTGTGTTGAATTAGTTTAGTTTGAAGGTTGTTGCAAAGGTATTACCATCTTTTATATATCTTATTTTTCTTCATTTTTTCTTATAAAAAGATATCTTTTTAGCTGAAAGCATCCACGGAAGACTAAGAATGATTAATATTTTACGAGATAAAGAATAATTTTTTCTACAAATTATTTTATAAGATACTTTACTTAATTTTTTTTACCATTTTCTTTAATCTAAACAACCTCATTTCATCTCACTTTTCTCTAAAATGGACTCTTTCAAATCAATAAGTCTTAAGAAACAAAACAAGATTTAATAATATTAGTATATAATTTAAAACAATTATTATTGCATCTTATTATAATTAAGCAATTTTATCAGAGTAAATCACAATTACGTGGGATTATACTTAATCAATCTCATTCATATATAACTCTTGTCAAACTAATTAATGATATCTGATCAATTTATGAACCAAAGAGATTTTGGTGATCTACACATTAATTTAGACTAATACTCTCTTTAAGGGTTTAGGATCGAATAAGATTGAATTGATTTAAATTTACCTTTTTTTATTAATATAATTAAAAAATTTGCAAAAAATTTTAATTAAGAAATTACAAATGTTTGAATTAAGTAAAGTAATATTTGGTCCTATTTTCTTGACTTTTAAAGGAGTCGATTTTTTATATTTTATTTTTCAATCAACTCGATTCAGGTCAAATTATTTGACCCATAAGTTTTTGTTGCTATATATAACACCCTAGTTGGTGAGAAAAAAAATAATTATTGAGCTATTACAAAATAATTCAACTATCAGTCATCAACTCAACCATAAATGAGTCCTATCTTAATGGTAGAAAAATTGGTACATTAAAAGCTGATGATAAGATATGGGTGAAAAAATAAAACTTCTCTCCATGTAAGATAAATTGATTAGTCAAATAAATCATATCACGTTGATTAGTATGTCATTAATTATTTAAACGATATTACTAAAAAAAGTTAGTAAAATGATTAATTAAATAAAATAATGAAATTGGAATCCTATTAACTGTAAAAAAAATACTACATTAAATAAATTCAATAAAAATTTATTTGAAAGTTATTGAATGTGATGAATAATTACTTCCCTTATGTTTAATATTTTAGTAATTAATATAATTATACATAAAAAACGTGTCATGCAAAAAGACCCGTGTTCAAACTTTACTAATATCTTATATTACGTATATTAAAGTAGTGACTTCTAAGTTAATATCGATATATTGGATATCCAACAAGTTAGATTATGAACAACTCATTAATAAAAAAAAAGTTAGTAACATAATAAGTGCAATTTTTTAAATGTTTCAACTCAATGTTATTTTGCCAAAGTTTTGGAATCTTTTAAATTATTTTATTTATATTCCTTGAAGCTTTAACATAAAAAACAAATTGATAAATTATTTATGTTGTTATTAGATAACTTCTAAAATTATTATATATATTTTATTTTTTAGTTAACATGTACTACTGTACCGTATCCTGGTTACTGATCGACTAAGAAGAATCCAGAATCAAAACAGATAATCGATCGGCGGTGAGTGAAACACTAATCAGGAAAGGTAAATATCATTAATGGTTGATTAATACGTTTAATGGGTCATATTAAATGTGAATATACGCTATTTATGAGTGATTGACAGATTTAACATAAAAAACAAATTGATAAATTATTTATGTTGTTCTTAGATAACTTCTAAAATTATTATATATATTTTATTTTTTAGTTAACATGTACTAGTGTACTTGGTTACCGATTGACTAAGGAGAATCCAGAATCAAAACAGATAATCGATCGACGGTCAGTGAAACACTAATCAGGAAAGGTAAATACCATTAATGGTTGATTAATACGTTTAATAGCCATATTAAATGTGAATATAGGCTATTTATGATTGATTGACAGATTATATTACCCAAAAATATATTGCACTAATGGTTAATCAGTCGACTTGGCTGCCACAAGCCCTACAAATATACAATCGGTATCCAGGTACAAATATCTTTTTCTATCCTAATAAAATAAAGACCTCTTTATGAAACGTATCTGACTTGAGCGTCGAAGTGTCTTCTACAGGTCTGTTAGAATTGCTGCAGCGGAATGATTAGTGTGGAATAACAAATCAAGAGGGTTTTTAATATAAGTGTGTGCCTTTTAATTTTTATTCAATTTGTCTTACTACTCAAATAATAATAATAAATAACAAGAGTAAGGTTGAGAGAAATTTGCACATATGATTTTTATACTGGTTCGGATCTTACCAATCCTACGTCCAGTCGCTTATCTCAAACCAAGATACACAGTTCACTAATCACAAAAACAATTACAAATTACATTCACAAAGAAACAATTTGTAAAAGTTTAGAAACCACCTCTCTTGATACCACAAGAGATGAACTTGCACCTCCTTTGAGTCTTCACAAAGGATAAAACACCTCCTCTGAATACTTCACGAAGGATGATCCTCTCCCAAACACCTCCTCAGACGCACCAAGGATGAACCGACTATTTCCTCTGTCACCGTAGCAGCACTTCACCAACTCCACAGACAAGTGTTTCACAAGCCGAACAAGAACACACACTTCTCAAGAGTTTCTTTGTTCTTAAGCACAAGGGAAGAGTTGATTCTAGTAGAAACAATGAGCCAATTTATAGACTCAAACCAGTGCTCTTCCATTTCACGAAACTAGCCATTTTAACGCATTTAAGCGATTAATATAAGTGTTAATCGATTAAAATGAGTACAACAGCTAGTTTTTCAATTCTGAAACCTCTAACGGCTAGTATTAATCGATTATTCTTGATTTTAATCGATTAGCTAATCGATTAAAGCCTGAATTAATCGATTATTCCCTTGCCAGTTGAGTTTTCAGCACTTGTAACGTTTTAATCGATTAATACTTGGTTTAATCGATTAAAACCGTGCATTTATGATTTTGAACAGCAAATACAAAATATGAAGGTACAAGAATCAAAACCTATTACAAATCTAAGTTCTAAGCAATAAATACAATTATTACAAAAGCTTTTTATAACAAAAACAAGTCTTCAAAGGATCTACATGAATCTTTATAAATCTTGACTTGATTTGGGCATCATCAAAACTTCATCTTTATCATTTTGCTAACATTCTCCCCCTTTTTGATGATGATCAAAAACTCCTTTGATTTAAAGCTTTTGGTAATAATCTGGATAAAAACACAACTCATGAAAGACAAGGGCATTAGTGAATAACAATAAGCTTCAAGATATTTTCTCCCCCTTTTTGATCATAATTAAAAAGTTGTGTTTCATGTTTTCCCCTAAGATAATTCTCCCCCTTAATAAAAGCATGTATGCATATGAGCTAAATATATTTCAAAATTAAGGATTTATTCAAACATACACAATAGGAGATTTAAAACATATAATTTTAGGATAAAGAACTTTAAAAAATCATACATTGAACCATATAAGATAGAAATTTTAAAGCATACAAAAATATGGTTAAATTTTCAACATTGCAAAAATGCACAAAATGGATCAAAAATGCAATCCTAAGAGATTTATAAAATTTCTAGATCTTTTCTAATGTTACCCCTTTAGAAATGTCTCTAATTTCATAATAATTTGTTGAGATCTTCGTTTTGAGGATTGTCAACATTCTTCTCTTCTTTTGTTGTCTTCTGCAAGTCTTCATTATTACTTGCATCTGATTTAACTGACTCAAGAGGTTTTACCTCAAGGTCTACAATTTTATCAAAGACAACATGCTAGGAATAAAAATTTAAAATATTTTAAAAAAATCTTAAAAATTAAACATTGTCCTTTGGGTTATAAAAAATTGAAATCATTTTACAACCCAAACATATCTACCACATGGAACACCATAATGCTTAATTTTATATTTATTTGAAGTATGACAATTTGAAAAATAAAATTTTATTTTTTGAAAAAGGTAAATATATTAGTAGTGATGAATGTGTTTCTTGTGAAAATTTTAAGAAACTACAAAACAACTCAACCTTAGGAGAATGCAGTAAAACTAATAAAAATAAGGTTGTTAAAAATAAGTATGTTCCTAAAATTAAAAATAAACATAATAATAGAACCCGTAGAACATGGGTACAAAAAGGAACAACTTATAGGAACACAAACTTTGTATCATGCTTTTATTGTATGAAAAAGGGTTATTCTCTTCAAGAATATTTTCAAAATTTGATTTTAAATTTTTATTTTCTTCAAAAATATTTTCAAAATTTAAATTTAAATTTTTATATTCTTCAGAAATATTTTCAAAATTTAATTTTAAATTTTTGAAATCCTTTTTCAATTTCTTATGAGCTTTATCTAATTTTTCTGATTCAACTATTAAAGCAGCATAAGTTTCATGTAATTCACTTTCACTAAATTGACTATAATTATCAGAATCGCTAAATGTACGTACTTGGCTTCCAGCGTCGTCTTCTGCCACTAAACAAATATTTGTCTCTTCATCATATTCGCTCAAATCAGAAATTGTTTCATTATCATCATCCCATGCGATGTAGGCTTTCTTTTTCTTGAAGAACTTCTTTTCTTTTATTTCTTCACTCTTCTTTTGATTTGGGCAATTCGCTTTTAAGTGCCCCCTTTCTCCGCAACCATAGCATCTATATTTTGAGGAGGATTCTTGATTTTCTTTCTTTTCGACTTTGAATCTTCCTTTGTCTTTTGATTTCATGAACATATTGAGCCTTTTTATCATGAGTCTCAAATTTTCTTCATCTTATGAGTCTTCATCTTCTATTTTGTTCTTGCTCTTTTCTACCTCAGATTTTAAGGCTAGACTCTTTTTCTTTGTTTTTGCTTTGGCTTCTTCTTCATCTAGTCTTCCAAGATCAAGTTCATGCTCTCTCAACTTTCTGAATAGTTCCGCCATAGTCATAGTATTGAGATTTTGTGACTCAGTGATTGTGGTCACTTTCGGTTGCCACGACCTGTCTAAAGATTTCAAAATTTTAATATTAAGTTCATCATTTTCGAAAGACTTACCTAGTCCAATTAGAGGATTAACGATATTGGTGAAAAGTTTCTGAACGTCTTATATTGTTTCTCCTTGCTTCATCCTAAACATTTCGTATTCCTGGATCAAGGTATTCTTTCTTGCTCTCTTTACATCATTTGTACCTTTGTGGGTTACTCTCAGCACTTCCCACATTTCTTGAGTAGTCTTACAAATAGATATCTTGTAAAACTCATCAACGGTTAAGGCAGATGCAATGATGTTTCGGGCTTTTACATCATTTTGAACTCTTTTCTTTTCATTGACAGTCCATTGAGCACGGGGCTTTGGTTCCTGCAAATTGTCAGTAGGAATAGGCGAACCAAATGCAATAACATCCCAAATCTCACAATCAATAGACTCAATAAAAATTTGCATTCTAACCTTCCAGAATGCATAGTTTTCACCTGTGAATAAAGGTGGTCTATTGATAGAGGCACCCTCTGCAAAGGTTTGATATGATTCTGCCATTTGAATGACTATCAAAGCGAGCTCTGATACCAATTGTTAGAATTGCTGCAGCGGAATGGTTAGCGTGGAATAACAAACCAAGAGGGTTTTTAATATAAGTGTATGCCTTTTAATTTCTACTCAATTTGTCTTACTACGCAAATAATAATAATAAATAACAAGAGTAAGGTTGAGAGAAATTTGCACAGATGATTTTTATACTGGTTCGGATCTTACCAATCCTACGTCCAGTCGCTTATCTCAAACCAAGATAAACAGTTCACTAATCACAAAACAATTACAAATTACATTCACAAAGAAACAATTTGTAAAAGTTTAGAAACCACCTCTCTTGATACCACAAGAGATGAACCTGCACCTCCTTTGAGTCTTCACAAAGGATAAAACACCTCCTCTGAATACTTCACGAAGGATGATCCTCTCCCAAACACCTCCTCAGACGCACCAAGGATGAACCGGCTATTTCCTCTGTCACCGTAGCAGCACTTCACCAACTCCACAGACAAGAGTTTCACAAGCCGAACAAGAACACACACTTCTCAAGAGTTTCTGAGTTCTTAAGCACAAGGGAAGAGTTAATTCTGGTAGAAACAATGAGCCAATTTATAGACTCAAACCAGTGCTCTTCCATTTCACGAAACTGGCCATTTTAACACATTTAATCGATTAATATAAGTGTTAATCGATTAAAATGAGTACAACGGCTAGTTTTTCAAATCTGAAACCTCTAACGGCTAGTATTAATCGATTATTCTTGATTTTAATCGATTAGCTAATCGATTAAAGCCTGAATTAATCGATTATTCCCTTGCCAGTTGAGTTTTCAGCACCTGTAACGTTTTAATCGATTAATACTTGGTTTAATCGATTAAAACCGTGCATTTATGATTCTGAACAGCAAATACAAAATATGGAGGTAGAAGAATCAAAGCCTATTACAAATCTAAGTTCTAAGCAATAAATACAATTATTACAAAAGCTTTTTATAACAAAAACAAGTCTTCAAAGGATCTTCATGAATCCTTATAAATCTTGACTTGATTTGGGCATCATCAAAACTTCATCTTTATCATTTTGCTAACAAGGTCAACAACCAATCGGAGTGGATTGTGTTCTCGGAGAGAATTGAATATAAAAAAAGAGCAGAGCAAGGAAGGACGACCGACCCTCAGACCAATTCAACCGAAAAATTTTGGCACCTACTGTGGGGCCGAGCGACATCCCGCTGAAACCGCAAGGAACCAAGACGAGCGTTCAGTCTCCACATCGCTACTTCGGATCAACACTAGGAACTTTCAGCAAAACGAAAGCTACACAACATGGATCATCATCTCTACATGAAATATCATCGACAAGATAAGTATTTTTGAAATATGAATATTTCATATGAAAAAAAATAATAATAAAATTTTTGCCCGTATATTATTCTATAGCAATATTTGAGTTTTATGATAAATAACGTTATAATCAATAATTTAATATATACTGCTCTCATGATAAAAACATTGGTTACAAAAAATTATTTTTAATAAACTAACAATTAAGGGGTGATAAGGAACATCTTTATTTTCGGGAACCACTTGATGACAAGATAAAAATATATAATGTCATTATCATTCTATTTAAAGTATAAGACTTAGACTAATGTCTTATAGAACCATTAGCTAATGTTTATTAACTTCAACACTTGTCTCTTACTTATTGGTTGTCGAAAGCCACCTGGATGATTTTATTCCAGGTCATGGTATATCTTAATTCTAGCAATAGTGATTAATTCGAAGCTAGACAGACAAATGTCATTCATGAAATACATTAAAATCCAGGGAACGCTCTCCGAGAACCCATGGTCCTAAACCGAGCGGTGAGGTTCTATACGAACCTACTCTCATCCTAAACCGAGCGGTGAGGTTCTATACGGACTCACTCTTGTCCTAAAAAGTCAGGGAACGCTCTCCTAGAACCCCTAGTCCTAAACCGAGCGGTGAGGTTCTATACAGACCACTCTCATCCTAAACCGAGCGGTGAGATTCTATACAGACTCGCTCTCGTCCTAAAAACCCAGGGAACGCTCTTTGAGAACCCCTGGTCCTAAACCGAGCGGTGAGGTTCTATACGGACTCACTCTCGTCCTAAAACTCAGGGAACGTTCTCCGAGAACCCCTGGTCCTAAACCGACTGGTGAGGTTCTATACGGACTCACTCTCGTCCTAAAAACCCATGGAACGTTTTCATGAACCCTCACTCTCGTCCAAATCCGAGCAGCAAAGTCTCGTCATCAAAACCTTTGGTAATCAATCTTTCTTGCCAATTTAAATTCGTTCGACATACTTAAACCCCTTCGCACCTGCAAACAGCTTCTCGGAGCTTGGGGGGCTTAATGTACCGTATCCTAGTGACCGATCGACTAAGGAGAATTCGGAACCAAAACAGATAATCGATTGACTGTCAGTCAAATACTAATCAGGAAAGGTAAATATCATTAATGGCCGATTAATACGTTTAATGGTCATATTAAATGTGAATATACGCTATTTATGACTAATTGATAGATTATATTACCCAAAATTGTATTGCACTAACGGTTAATCAGTGGACTTGGCTGTCAGAAGCCCTACAAATATACAATCGGTATCCTGATACAGATATCTTTTTTTATTCTAATAAAATAAAGACCTCTTTATGAAATATATCTGACTTGAACGTCGGAATGTCTTCTGTAGGTCAACAACCCATCGAAGTGGATTGCGTTCTCGAAAAGGATTGAATATAAAAAAGGAGCATAATAAAGAAGAACGACCGACTTTCAAAGCTATTCAACCTAAACAACTAGTATGTTAATGTATTCAAAGGACTGTAACTATATAGATGTTTATATATGTGTGTTGCGATATTTGCTCAAATAGAAAAATGAAACAACACTTTTTGTACTCTATAAATTGATAGTTTTGGGTGTATATATATACTATATTTTCTACGCTTAGTTAAGTATAAGTTTTTAATAAATTTAAAAACTTCCAATTGAGATTCTAATAAAATTTTACGATTTGTTAAATATTTAATAAATTTATGTTTTTTAATTAAATCCATTTTATTAAATCATTGTCATAAGTTATTTTATTATTTTAAAATTTAAATTTTTTAATTTAATAATTTCATATTTCATATTTATAGTTTTATAATTTAATACAAAAGTTAAATACAAGAAACTTAATTAAAAAATATAAATTTATTGAATATTTAATAGAATATAAATATTTATTAAAAATTTAATTAAAAACTCTTAAAATTATATGAAACTTAAAACTTAATTAAACTTATATTTTACATTTAAGTTTAGACTATCATGATTATATTTGCTAGTTTATATTTTGTTTACATGTTAACTTCATTAATCTTTTCAATATCTAAGAGAATATTAATTATTTTATTTCTAATTTATCTCAAATAAATGACATTAAATCAATATTTGAGTTTAAATAAATGTAAATAATATATTACGTAAAAGAGAAAAGTCATTATATCAAGATTATTAAAGTAAATAACATTTATTTTATCAAGTGTGATGTCCGAATTATATAGAATAGGAATATATATATATATATATATATATATATATATATATATAAAAGACGTCATTATGCATAATAAAAGAAAGCAGTCAAGAGTAATTAGGATTACAATTATCTTTAAACAGTACAAGAATTTAGAATTGGAGTATTATAGTCCTCTTATAAAATGGTAGGAATTTAAAACTAGAAATATATAACAAGAGTCTTCAAAATAACTTGAGTTCAAATGGCATAAAGCCTAGAGAACTAAGTTGCAACATCTTTGTTTCCTTCCAAAGTTGTCTCCAAGGAAACCTCATTCTCCTCTGCTCACATCCAAGTGGATGATCATTGCAAAATAAAAACATACGCAAACATGACACAAACACAAGCAAGTAAGGGTGAGCTAATTATATAAAAAGCATACAATCAATAGCATGTACATACAAGAGATTAATTTAAAGCAAACAAGATAAAACATCCATCCTATCATGTAAAATACTAGACTTAACTCGTCCGGACTTTAGAATGATAGTTGAGTTATAGCGGGCCATGCACCCGTGGTGGCTGGTGATACTTGGGCTCCCCCGCCCTGCCACACGCATGAGGTTAGTCCGTTTCGCGCCCTGGACCATGATGGAAGCCTCCAAGACTAAGATCTCCTGCTACTCCTCACCACATGGTCCAATCCTCTCTACGTGAGAAGAAAGGCCATTAGAGCGTCAGGAAGACCCCCAAGACTGAGCTCCTACTTTCATTCTAAAACACTAAGAATCTCACCAAGAGATTCTACACAGATGGAACTTGGTTTACCACTTGGATCGTACTTTCATCACTTTGTAATCATATACTTTTTGCCCCAATCAACATATACATACTCTCAACAATATGCATTACTCACCAATCACAAGTTATAAAAATAACATCTCCACAATTGAATCTAAGTTAATCAATACCAAGAACCATGCAGCTCCAACTAACCTGTAACAGCTCATAAAATGCATCAATTTATACATGCCTACAAGTAATATAATTATTGATTAACACTCACGTTTTAATATAAAAAAAAACAACTATCCTTACTTTATTATATATATATATATATATATATATATGATAGTACTTCCTTATAAATATATATATTTATATTATATTAAACTAATATATATAGATCCTTATTTTAAATTCCAAATACACAGTGACTAACTTCCTAAAATTATAACTGACCAGAAATTAACACATGATAACTTTATGCATCTACAATAAACTTGTTTTCTTTTATTATCATCATAATAGAGATCTTACTTTCCCCCAATTGGTCACCGGAGAGGATCCAAATGTCTGAACTCATCAAACTCACCTTTGACGCCAGCACATATGACTAGTCACAACTAACTGGACCAGGCCAGGGCTGCTCTATGATCAGGGATGTGCCAACTCGGGTTTTTAAGATTCCTCTAATACCAACAAAGAAAGGCTATCAACAATTAACAATTAATTTATTTAAATTATCTACCATATTCTCTTATGCTCTAAATCTGAAATGCCTAATTTTAATATTTTCACTTCCTCTCACAGCAACCTCAAACAGTACATGTACACCTATTTAATACCCATATAGATGCTATTACAGAACCCTTACTCCAGACCTTCCAACAAGATCCATTTCAGCCAACAAACTCATCCCAATCAAATAATAATCAGCACACACCATTTCTAGAGATTAAACTCATTCAAAAGAGATTAAATTCATCACATCACAACATGCACAATTTCACAGTTTCAGTTATAACACCCAATACAATAAAAGTCATAAAACAGTTTCACAAGAGCACACCAGTTCAACATTCATATGCATATATTTTTATAAAATAAATTCATACAAAAATAATTAGCTCCCCTTACCTGGAAAGTTTAATAGTAAACTGGTCAAGAACGCCCTAGGATCGTACCCACACCGCGTTGAACTTGCAGAACCTACAAATTATCAAATTGGTGATAGAACATAGTTCTTAGAGCTCGAATAGGCAGAGAATGGAAGGAAAAACACATGAAGAACATGAAACTAGCAAAGTTGTATGCCCTAGGTTCAAGACAGTTGAAGAAAAAAGGGGAAAAGCGACTTACCGGTTGGAACAAGAAACTGTTCGGTTCAAAATGAAGCCATTGCCGCTGTGAACGTTTAGGCACCTTCAAACTAAAAATTAAACGGTTCAGTGTTTGGATATCTTAGAGAGAAGGCAGAGCAATATTTAGGGAGAAAAATGTTTCTTTTTAGAGAGAGAAAGGTTTGAACATAAGTGAATCAGACTTCTGAGAAGTCTTCCCCAAGACCATGTTGTCCTTAGTTTATAGGTTGAGCTGCCTTAACAATAAACTCAATAGATTTAAAAATAATTTTCAGGCCCTCACATCAAATATATATATCCGTAAATATTTAATTCGTACTAACTATAATTAAAAATTATAAACAGAGTTTATTATTTCATCACAGAGAATAAAGAAAATGAAGTATATATATAACTATTATATTTTTTGTTATTTTATAAATGTGTATGATTTGCCTATTTTAAAAATTTAAAACATTTATATTAAATCATTTATCCATTTTTATCCCTTTAAGTTTAATTTTTTTTCCACTTTTGGCTCTTAGTATGTGACAGACGTCATTATTGTTCACCAATACACAATCTAACAGCTTAATGAGGTGGCCCATCGCCATTGGATACTCAGAAGTTTAGTCTTTCATTATCTTTTTCCAATCACTATATAAACCACTCCATAGCCATTTCTCGCTCTCAGAGAAAAAACTGGAATGCAGATAAACACATAAAATAACAGAAAAACAAGCCTTCAAATTATTTTCTGTGCTTATTAGTAATGGACGCTGCAGAAGAAGCACCCATCCATGGCGATATCCTAGAGGCAATATTATCGCACGTGCCACTCATCCACCTTGTCCCAGTCTGTCACGTGTCAAACTCATGGAAGCGTGCGGTCTCCTCCTCTCTCGCACATCTACGCCCCATTAAGCCATGGCTCATCGTCCTCACCCAGAGTCCACGCGCCTCGCACGTGACAAAGCTGCACGGTTACGACCCTCGCTCCCACGTCTGGCTCGAGATAAAAAACTACACGTGTCCTCACTCCTCCCCGGTGCGCTCCTCTCACTCCTCGCTACTCTACACGCTCACCCCCGCCGAGTTCGCCCTCTCTCTCGACGCGCTGCACCTCCATTGGCACCACGCGCCATCACCGCAAGTGTGGCGCACCGACCCCATCGTGGCTCGTGTGGGCTCGCGCGTGGTGGTGGCCGGCGGCGCGTGCGAGTTCGAGGACGATCCGCTCGCGGTGGAAATCTACGACGTGGAGAGCCGCGCCTGGGAGAGGTGCCCCTCCATGCCGGAGCTGCTGAAGGATTCCACGGCGTCGTCGTGGCTTTCGGTAGCTGTCACCGGAGAGGTTATGCACTTGACGGAGAAACACTCCGGCGTGACGTACTCGTTGGACACTGTGACGAAAAAATGGGAGGGGCCGTTTGATTTGAGACCTGATGAGAGTGTTTTTCACTGCGTGACCGGAACACTAGGGGAGCGATTGATGGTGGCGGGCTTGGTGGGGGGATTTGGGAAGATGAGAAGCGTGAAGCTGTGGGAGGTTCGGGGGGGATTAGGGTCCGGGATGGTGGAAGTGGGTGAGATGCCGAAAGAGATGGTTTGGAAGGTGATGGGTGGTTCGGAGTTAGGTTCGGTGGAGGTGACGTGGATTGGGGACTTTGTTTACGTGAGGAACACTTCCGTTGCGGAGGAATTGGTGGTGTGTGAAGTAGTGAACGGTGTCGGGTGTGAGTGGAGAAGTGTACGGAACGTTGCCGTGAAGCACAGCGCGAGAATGGTGGTTTGCGGCGGCGATGTCTGCATGGAGGATCTGCAGCGTGCGGTGATGTCGGGGACAGGGACATTTTGCGTTAAAGACATGTGAATAGGTTGAAAAACTTTGTTACTATATTAAGTTGTGGTATTTTCTTTTAAGAAAAAGATTAAGGTTTCGGGATTTTGGAATTTGGGAATGTCATTTTCGTTTTTTTGTTGGCAGACAAGTCTGTCAATTTTTTATTGGCTTTTTTGTTAAATTATTTCAGTGGCAAAAAAGTTATAAGAAAATGATAAAGGAAAAGGAAAAAAAAAATAGTGGAAATGGATAAGAATGATGAAAGTGTAATTAACATGTCTGTTTTGAGTTGAAGATGTCGTACTTTATGGGAGGTCTTATCTCTATTGTAAGTTATTTTTCCCTCCCTACAGTGAGAGATTTTCTTTCAATTCCTCTAGTGGTTGAAGAAAAGCTCTTTCAGGTTTCTTCATAATAAGAGAATGTGTTTTCTACGTTTTTTATTTCTCAAGTTTCTACTTTCTTCATATTTTCTGTTCTCTCGTTACCATCATGAGTGCTTCTGTAAGTGCTTTTAGTCATTTCAATGATTAATCTCTTGAAAAAGAAAGGATATATTTTAATGAATAATTTTTAAATTTACTATAATCTTAATAATCTTAAGATTTCAATATTTTAATTATAATTCATAAAAAATATTTACATATTATATAAACAATATAATAATTCTCTTGATTACTTTTTATGCCTATGCTATCGCCTGCATTATTATTTATTATTATTTATTACGGTCCGACACTCACAACACAATAAGGATATGGATCAATTAATGTCCAGATCTAGCGTTTAAAGACAGAGATATAACTTAAATCCATTCATATCCACATTTACAAAAACAATTAAATAATTTGTTTCGAAATTAATGTTTCTTCAACTCTCGTATTTTAGATTGGTATTAATAACGATTTTTTATCTTTAGATTAATACAAATGGATAATATTTGGGCATAAATATTAAGCTTAAGTCCACTTAATTTTTTTTTAGTGATAATATCATTATCTTACTGATTCTAAGAAATAAAATGAAAAATAATTGTTTTTATCTTTGTAAATAAATCTCTACAGTCTGACTGCATTATGTATTAATACATGCACATTCACAAATTATATATATATACACGCTTTATTTATATACGTATCATGAAAGGTATGTTGCTCATGTGTCAATATTTCCATTAAATGAAAAGTAATATATAGAAGTCTAATGTCTTGTCATGATTTTTGTTTGAAAAAAAATTACAGGTTAAATATGTTTTTAGTCCTTATACTTTGGGGCGATTTTGGATTTAGTCCCTCTTTCAAACTAAGATACAATTTAGTCCTTCAACTTTAGAAAACTCTGGTTTTAGTCTTTTTTACCAAATTTTTTTAACTTTATTTGCTGTTTCAAGCATGTTTATTTACAAAAATGTGTCAAACAATGTAAACAATCCAAATGCTATAATGAAACACATTTGAAACAGCAAATAAAGTTAAAAAAATTTGGTAAAAAAGACTAAAACCAGAGTTTTTTAAAGTTGAAGGACTAAATTGTATCTTAGTTTGAAAGAGGGACTAAACCCAAAATCGCCCCAAAGTATAGGGACTAAAAACATATTTAACCCAAATCTCAAAGAAAAGAAATATAATATATTTTATTTTATAAATTTTAGAGCTATCAAAATAGGTTATAATCTACGACTCAACTCGATCCATCACAGGTTTGAATCAAGTTAGGTTTGAAAAAAAAAAAATTTATGTGGGTCAATTTTTAACTCGACTCATTTAAATCCAGTTTCATCCGGATTGAATTCGTGGTCAGTCAGGTTGGCTCACCAATCCACCTAATTTTATTTTATTAATTTATTATCTTATGAAACCCTACAAGATATCATTTGACTTATTATACGTGGATTGTATTGTACTTTTTTTTATTATTTTGAATTTCTTGAGTTTAACATCATTTTGGAATTAAATTTATTTAGATTTTGTATGGTATAAAAAATCTGAATGAATATCTGATTAAAGATATTGATAAGCAGAAAATAAAATAATCAAAGGATAATCAAGAATATCTAATTAAAGATATTTAGCAACTAACCAGATTTTTAGGTAAGTATGTTTATATTTTATTCTGTTTATATTTTATTGGGCTTTATGTCAGTTTAATGTCCATGAGACAACTTATAAATAGAAAGCCAGGGGCAAAAGCCAGGTATGTTCTACTCACATTCAACTCATACTCTCAAATACTCAAATAGTGATAATCATTCACTAAACATTCAATCAAGAGTCGAGACTCTTCAATACACGCCTAACTTAGGCGTCAGAGTGCCTTTTATAGGTACCTCCCCCTCTCCACCAAGAAGGTGACCGAGTGGTCAAAGCCTGAAGATCTTCAAACGGCTAAGATTGCAGGCGATCGAGCGACCCAGGCGAAAGGAAGATAATCGGAGAACCCATTTCAAGCATCGGAAAGCGGTAAAGCCACGTCAAAACAAGTTAGTCTCTCGGTCCTACAAATCTACATCAAAACATTTTGGTACCCACCGTAGGGCTGGAGACTTGAAGACATCCAATGGTGACCACGAGGAACATGGAAAACAACAGCACCAGAGATTTGATCAAAGAACTACATGCCCAGATAGAAGCATAGGCGCGAACCATATGGGAACAACAGGAGCTTCAGTGCAAGCAGGCGGAAGAGATCGCGACGTTAAGGGCGCAATGACCCCACCCGAAACGTCCACTTCTAACAGGAGTAATAGTCGGAATGGGGGGCAGACCAATTGCACTGAGCCTACGCCCCTCCAAACCATTTGGCCTCCCAACTTATTGTCGTTTACTGAAGCCATTATACAGGCTTCAATTCAAGAAAGGCCTCCTCCGGTGATGGAAAGATTTGACGGCCAACGGATCCAGATAATCACATCAGAAACTTCGTTGATTCAATGGCATTCTATACGGATAATAATCCAGTCAAATGTAGGACTTTTTCCCTATCTTTGAAAGATGAAGCATTGGAATGGTACCACACTCTCCCTCCAAATTCTGTGGATTACTTTGCCACCGTAACCACACTTTTGAGGAGACAATACACGGCCAACCAGAAACAGGAGATAACACCGGCATAATTGGTAAATACTAAACAGGAAAAAGGGGAAACTTTGAAGGCCTTTATGAAAAGGTATACTGAAACTGCACGGCAGGTTAAAGAGGTCAATCGCTCTTTTATTATCAACAATTTGCCTCCATGCCTGAGACCATGATATTTTGCTGAAAAATTGTATGCGCGACCACCAAAAACTATGGAAGAGATCCAAGAAAGAGTAGCTAAGTTCATTCGTATGGAGGATATATGAATCTCACAAAGAAAGAAAAACAAGAAGTCTCTACAAGTGGAAGTAGGAAAGAGGGCAGACAGTCGTTCAACAGTAGTGACAAGAATGGAGGTACGTTTCACAAGGATTTCGTCCGAACACCCAGGTATGATCATTACACTCCTCTCAACTCACCTAGGGTAAAAGTTCTTGAGGAAACGCTAAATACTGAATTTCTTACAATTCGAAGAAAGTCTTCTCCAAAAGACGCTGATGAAAGTAAAAGTTGTCGGTTTCATCTAAACCGAGGACATACTACAGAGGAATGTGATGTATTAAAAGATGAGATAGAAAGACTCATCCGAGGAGGCCATCTGCAGAAATTTGTTGAAGAAAGGACCCGAACAAAGAGTCCTACCAGAGGAAAGTCTTAGCGTAGGGACATCGAACGGTCATATCAAAGGACCGAACGAACACGTAGGCGAAGTCGTAGCCGCAGTCATAGCCTTTACCGCTCAGTTCGAGGCCGTATCGACTAGAAGATATGATAAAAAATTTCTTCCTGACATGTGGAATGCGACAAATCTCAAAATTTACTTTAGTTGAACATTACTATCATGCTTATTTCAATTTCTTAAAGCATAGACTTTTGTTGTTTAAATTCTTTTGTTGGAATAAACACTTATGACATCACTATCACGTTTCATCTCATGCAATCGGCCTTTCGGTCTCGCATGCATTCGGCCATTCGGCTTCACATGCATTCTGTCATTCGACCTCCCACGAATTCGATTCGGCCATTCGGCCTCACATGCATTCGGCCATTTGATCTCCCATGCATTTGATTCGACTGTACATCCTCACAGATATTCGGTCATTCGGCCTCCCAAGTGTTCAACCATTCTTCCTTAAAGGGCAGAAGACAAGATAAGGCACACATCTCATTTGGTCAATGTGGACTTAACCGTTCGTGCCATTCACAATACCTAGGGAACGTTCCAAACCGAACTCCTACATTCAAAACTGAATGACAAAGACAGTCCCCCATGGACTATAAATCGAGCAGTAAAGACTAGTCCCCCATGGACTATAAATCAAAGACAGTCCCCCATTGACCATAAATCAAAGACAGTTCCCCTTGGACTATCAACCGAACTGTAAGGGCATTCCCTCGATGAACGCTCACTCACAAGTATCCATCCATTTGGCATCACAAGTGTTCGGTCATTCAGCCTCACAGGTATTCAATCATTCAACCTTACAGAATCTCGGTCATTCGGCCTTACAAGCATTCAGCCATTCGACATCACAGGTGCTCGGCCATTCGGTCTCACAGGTATTCAATCGTTTGGCCTTACAGAATCTCGGTCATTCAGCCTTACAAGCATTCAGTCATTCGACATCACAAGCGCTCGGCCATTCGACCTCACAGTTATTCAACCGTTCGACCTTACAGAATTCGGCCATTCGGCCTCACAGGGTACAGCTCGGTCATACCTTGGTCTCTCTCTCGTCGTTCGGTTCACAGATGAACAACGACTAAAAGCACGATCCCCAATACAGCGAATACAGCCTCCCTCGAACTTATAAGTCCTATAGTTAATCATGGCTAAAGCCAAACGATTAACTCGGACTTGGGGGCATATGTACGGTATAGAATATCTGAATGAATATTTGATTAAAGATATTGATAAGCAGAAAATAAAATAATCAAAGGATAATCAAGAATATCTAATTAAAGATATTTAGCAACCAACCAGATTTTTAGGTAAGTATGTTTATATTTTATTGGGCTTATGTCAGTTTAAGGTTCATGAGACAACTTATAAATAGAAAACCAGGGCCAAAAGTCACGTACGTTCTACTCACATTCAACTCATACTCTTAAATACTCAAATAGTAATAATCATTCACTAAACATTCAATCAAGAGCCGAGGTTCTTCAATACACGCCTAACTTGGGCGTCAGAGTGTCTTTTACAGGTACCTCTCCCTCTCCACCAGGAAGGCGACCGAGCGGTCAAAGTCTGAAGATCACCGAACAGTCAAGATTGTAGGCAATCGAGCGACCCAGGCAGAAGGAAGATAATTGGAGAATTCATCTCAAACATCAGAAAGTGGTAAAACCACGTCAAAACAAGTTAGTCTCTCGGTCCTACAAATCTACATCGAAACAAATTTAAATTACAAAATGTTTGTAACTTTTTTTATTTAAAAAAAATTATAATTAAATAAGTTAGTGAGTCAATCCGTTTAACTCATCAACCTATAGTAGGTCGAATCAAATTCAAATTTTTTTATTCACTAATAAATTAATCAGATTAAATTAAACTCTAATAAATTGGATCAGGTCGGAAAGCCTATTTTGAAAGCAATAATAAATTTATGCTTTACTGAGTGCCGAAAAGAAGAATTAACCGTGTCCAGAAGCGCGAATGCTTCGCTTGGAAGAAAATCAAGTAAAAATCTAAACATAAAAGAAATCCAAATTTCGCCAAAGCCATTTTTTACCAATTCAATAATATTTTTATCAAATTTTAAATAGAATAAAATAAATACTACAATCAAGCATTTTAAACTAACCTGACATGACCTTTCCAACTCCATTTCACATCATCAACAACCACAAGTCAAATATTCATTTCTCATCCCTATTTCAATTGGACCATTTAATATCGATAACAATTTTTTAAGTAAAAAAACTAAATATTACACTGATTTGCTCACAAACGGTAGATGTATTTAGAATTGTTACGAGTGCGAATTGGACTAAATTGAAAATTAATGTTTTTGTTGACTATGAGTTAAATTGGATTAAGCCCATTTAATTTATTAATTATATAAGTTTGAGTTAGTTTATGATGAATTATTCATAGTTCACTTAACTTTTAAATAAGTTATTTTTTAATTTTATAAGAATTCTAATTTTTATTACTTTGTTTTTACATTTTCCTCCACCATCATCGTTTTTTGTGATTCAGATTCATTCAAGTACGTTTGCATATGAGATACTTGGACTTTCATTTTTCTTTTCCAATGAAGTACATTTGCATATATAAGATACTTGGAGTTTTAGTTTCTTTTTCGAGAAAGTGACTTAACATATTTTATTTTTACGTGAGTTAGTGACTTAACCCACTTATTAACTTATTAACTTGTGGTGAGTTAAGTTTAGTGGTAAAAATTTCAGTTCATAAAGTGAATCAGGTAAAATTCATTTATTTTTAATTCTGTTATTTGATTAACTTACTTTGACATCCTTAAAAAATATGTCTTACAAAGTGATAAAAATCAATTGAATATGAGTAATGTCTACTTAGACAAAAAATATCTCTTATTTATCGAATGTTTTCATTTAAAAATTATGCGCAAGTTTATACTCATAGTAAATATTTTAAAAATATATATACAAATTTCAAAATCAAATTTAAACGAGCTTAAAAAATATAATTTACTTTTTTTATATTATGTTATTTTTTAAGTCACATGTTTTCATTGGAGTAAAGATGAAAAAGTATCTCAATCCATGAAAAAATTAAAAAAATATATTAAAAATTTAAAAATGAAATTCCAAAAAAAAACGGAATAATTAAAAGTTTAATATATATATATATATATATATATATATATATATATTATATATATATAATGCCTTTTTAAAATGAGTTGTATATAAATTCTTATTTTTATTACCTTTCACATATTATTCCATTGTGAGGCCATCATTTTGTTCTCTATTATTTTTCTTTCTACTTTTGCTTTTGTCGACCGTGCTACTAAAAACAGAGAACGGGAAGAAAAATATCAAAGAACCAAGTTATTTTCACATACACTATTTTCGAAATTGTTTATTTACCCTTAATATTTTTAAAATTAGTTTTCTTATAAATAATTAATCTATTACATGCATGTAATAAAACTTAATTTAGCGACAGTATAAATTTTCTTACAGTGAATTTCTCACTCTTACTGTTTTCACGTGCTTTCCTAATAACGTTTATTTAAATAACATTCAAAACATGTTTCTTCTTCGTTAATCACACTAATAGTTCAAAATCTACAGGAGTTTCAAAGTCACCATAGAAACTAACAAAACTTACACAAGTCAACTTATTAATAGTTAGATCTAATTAAATTTTAAGTATTGTATATACTTAAATATTTTTAATTAATGTTTATTAAAAACATTTATTTTAAATATTATTAAAAACTTACATAAAACGTTTCTTTGTATCTCTTATCTTTGATTAACTCTAACAACATTGATTCTCTCCAATATCCTTTAACTTGTTAATAGAAAATAAAATAGCTATTTTTTACATAAAGTTTTGTTTAATTATTGAATATAAAATAAATTTGTGTGAAATATTAATTAATGGTTTATTTTACAATGAGTGGTGTATACAAATTCTAGTTGAATTTGTCTACTAGAGAGGACCACATAGTTTTATGTTGATTGGCTAAAGGTTTTATCTTTAGGTTACCAAATCACATTCACACAAGTTTTCTCAATGTGTCCAAATGGAGGAGAATTATTAGGAAAGGGAAAATTCAATGTTAGCTCTTCCATGGAAACCCAATGAAAAGGTTGTTTTGCCCAACTCAAAGAAATTGGGAACACTTTTCAATATTTTTGCCTTAGCTCAAACCCTAAACTAAAATTTATGTTTGATAGCATAATTCTGTCTCACAAAAACTAGACAAATGATTAAAAAAGTCATCTTTATTCTAGAACAAATTTACTTCTAAAATAAATCACTTTGCTCAAAAATTAATTTGAGTAAAATTAATTTTGCAAGCTTTTGTCTTAACAATATATCAATACAACATAGTTTTTTATATCGACTTTTTATAATAGATATAAAAGTGAGATTGTTTTTAAAAATAACATGTATATTATACTTATTTTATAAATAAGATTTTTTACACTCTCTCTTTCTATTTTTATACAAAAATTGATATATTTTTTCTAATCTATATAAAAAAAAATTTCTACCTATTGTTATAATTGGAAGACTAGGAGAAAAAATAAATAAATATTAAAGCAAATTTACTTTTATAGTACAAATTCCAATTAGAAAGTGTGATTTTATTTATATTAAGGCATTTTCATTTGAACTGTCAAAACGGACCATCCGACCCGGCCCACCACGGGTTGATCACTTAGTGAGCCAATCCAACCTGACTTGTTTATTAGCGAGCTAAAAAAATTCGAACCTGATTCAACCCAGCATGGGTTGGTGGATAAACTGGTTGGCTCACTGGCTCACTTAATTATAATTTTTTTAAAATAAAAAAAATTACAAACTTTCTATAGATCAAATCTAAACAAATTTCACTCTGCGATGTTTAATTAATTTTGAAAATAGAGAACTTAAATAATTTTTTCAATCAAAAGGAATATAATAAAAATTGTTTATAAAATTAAAATTAAATTTTAATAAAATAAAATTAGGTAGATGGGTTGATTACCAATCTGGCCCACCACAGGTTCAATCCGCATGAGCCGGGTTTAAATCTGACACCATAAAAATATAATTTTTTTAAATCCAACCTGGTCTAAACCCGTGGTAGATCAGATTGACATGCAGATTGTGACCCATTTTGACCGCTCTAATTTTCATCCAATAATAATAATAATAATAATTTGATAAAGTTAGAAAAATGTAGTATTAAAATGCGTGAATGATATTTGTTTTATGAGTGTACAAGTAAATAGATCAATATACGAGTAATTCTTTTATTTATGTATGTATTTTAACTTATTTCTATATTAGAATGAAACAATTCAATTATAAAATATTAATAATGTTAAATTTTATATTTTTAATTGTCTTCTCTGTGTTTTCAAACTCAATGACTCAACTCGGTGAACCACCGTGTTCTGAAAGTAAACATGAAAAGACTAAACCAACACATGGCTCATCCCAAGTCAAACTTGTGTCTTCATTTTTAGAAAAGAAATTAGAATGTTTCATATATATAATTTTTTTTTATATTATATTATTGGTTCAGATATTCTCCTAAATAATTTTTTCTTTTTCTCGCGTGTTTCAACTCAGGGGACGGAACAGAGTACATATCATACATGAATTGAAAAGGAGTTAAAATACAAGAACATGTCAGTTTCTCGGAAATTTTATAATGAGTATTTTATACATTTTATTTACAATTAATTTGTATAAAAAATAAAAGGCCTTCAATTATTAAAAGAATCGGTCTTTTCAATTATTCAATTAGTTTAGTTCACACAATTTTGTTTAAATTAAACCAATTGTTTATTTCGTTTATTTTGTTTTCAATGATGAGATTTTAGTCACTTTTATTAAAAATAATAAATGAGAAAATATCTTATATGTCAATGGAAGCAACTTCCAACTACTTTTATAAATGGAAAATATATTTATATAGTATTGATTGGATGAGGAGTGAACATTGAATACTTTTGAAAAAAGAAATTTGAGTTTAACTCAATTTTATTTTAAGAAATCTTTTTAACAATATGAAATTTGCAATCTTTTTATATGTTATATATTTTCGTTATATCTATGAAAATATAAATTCTTAAACAAATATTTTTAACATTTTTTCTCAAAATAATGTGCATAGTAATTAGTATTCATGTTGCTATCATTTGAAATTACTCTCTATTTATTTGATATATATTTTTGAATGTATTTTTTTTTTTACAATCTATCATTTTTATACCCACTTCTAATAGTTTTTTTTTTTAAGAAAAGCTACCAATTTTATAATAATCTTATAATTGAACTGTAATGGTTAATTATAAATACAAAATATAATTTTATCGTATAAAATAAAATTTTAATTATAATTATAATCTTAATATATTTATTTGACTATAGTTATACGAAATAAATGCTTATCTTAAACTAAAATAAGAATTCAATAGGAATTCATTATTACTGATGACAAGTGAATGGTTGCGGCCTGAATGTCACTGACAGAGAATCCTTTAGTCTTGGGCCCGATAAGAAACCCAGTGATTGCTCTGTGGGTGTTACTTTCTCCACTCCACTGTTCTTCCTCATTATTTTATTTTAGAAATATTTTAAACTTTTTTATTATTTTTTTTATTCTAAAAATACCTTAAATCTCTTCATGATCTTCAACAATTATTCTCATCATTCTTTTTTTCTCTTCACATTAATGGAACATTCATATGAACTTGTAATATATTACAAAATGTAAAATTTAGATTTTATTCTAAATTTTTAGAAAAAATGTTTATATATATGTGTATGTTTTTTTTTACATTTAATATCTATAATTTTAACATTTCATTATGTTTTAATTTACCAGACTCAAATAACTTGAATAAAGTATTTAATTTATTACATAAATAATATAAAAATATTATTAAATATTTAAAATATAAAAAAAAAGTTATTTGTTAAAGATTTGGAATTTATTTAATTCTTTCGTCATTATAAAGTAGTATATAATAATATATTATAATAATAATAATAATAATAATATATTATTATTATTTACTATTAATATTATTATGTTTATTATTTTGTATTTGCATCTAACTTTTAAGTTTATAAAATAGAATTGGTAGAAGCACTAATATTGAAGTTTCCTCTTAATTTTATATTTTTCAATATATCACAAGTTTAAATCTGAGTCATGTGAATGTTTCATTAATGCAGAGAGAAAGAGAAAGATTGTTGAGGAATGGAAAGGTGTATGAATGCTCCATTAATACAGACAAAGAGAAATATTATTGAGAATAATGAGGAGGTGTAGGATATTTTTGAAATAAAAAAAATAATAAAAAAATATAGAGTATTTTTGAAATAAAAAAAATAGTGAAGAGGTACAGAAGCACTTGGAGTGGTGGAGGAAGCAACAACTTTGTTCTGTAGCGAATGTTTCTGTTGAAGGCCTTTCTGGTAATTTCAGAGCTTCAAAAATATTATTTTAAAGATAAAGTCCACTGCATTTTCAAAGTTATTTCTTCCCGTACCCCCATAATTGCTTCTTGCACCTTCATATGACTAAATTACCCTTAATTAAAAAATAATAAAAACCCTAACATAAAATAACCCCTAAACACTAACATAAGCCCCTCTTCTCCTCATGACTGAAGCACATAGCTCCACCTTCATTGTGGTCAGAAGGGTTCATTTCCTTTAGGGTATGGGGTTGCAGAAAGAAAATTTGGGGATGTAGGAAGAAACAACCCATTTTCCAAAAATATGTATATATTTTTAGAATAAATACTCAAATAATTTCCTTGAAAAATAAATTGATTCAATTTAAGCGATGAAAGAGAAAAGGTAAGTTTATTCTATAGGTGTTTTGTTCTTTGTTTTTCTACATGATTTGACTTCGAAAAAACTGAATCATGTACCAAAACATTCATTGACAAGATTATCAGCGATTAAAAGAAATTCTTAAAAAATGACAACTCAAACAAATAAAAAAGATCAAAGTGCTATAAATTTGTGATTTGAAGTAGATATTTTTTTCTATAAAAGAATGTCTTCCAAGAAAAATTTGGACATGCAATGCAATCTTATTTATTTGTTTTGTAACGAAAGCCAGATTTGAATTAGACAGTTTTAATTAGTTTCACTTATAAGTTAGTTTGTTTTAGAGCATTTCTTCGTGCACTTCCATGTTTTTTAAAATTCCTTATTTATTCTTATATAAATAAACGGGGGTGCATATTGAAACGATGGCCCAAAAAAATGTCCTTTCTTCTATTTAGACCATGCCTACAAATACCAAGGCCTAATATAGTCAAACTTGAAGGGAACCCTGTGATTATTAACTGCACCCCCACAGTAATAATAGAATGATTATAATGCCTTTCTCACTAATTTGGCTTGCTACAATATGTTAAAAGTAGCTCAACAAAATGAATATGAGTTTTGTTGGAAGCCTCCCATTAATTAGATATAAGAGTAATTTATAATATATGAATGAACACAAATCTCACTTTACAAGTCAGTTTTATAAAATTGAGTTGTATTTAAATTTTATTTTTTAACATGATATCAAAATCACGCATTAAGATGCATTTTAGTGAGATTTTTTATTTATTCAGCCTATTATGTCACATGTTATTCAAATATTTTTAAATTTATTAAACATATTTTATAATAATATTTGAACTTAAACGTATTGAAATAATATAAATAATTTAAATGACATTTTAAAACACATTTCATATCTTAAAAATATTAATGTAAATAAATTAGTGAAATTATATTTATTTATTTTTTAAATTTAATATTAATATAATTAAAATTGAGACGAATTTTAATTTTTAGTTGCAATTTAAAGATTAAAAATATATTTTAGAATTTTTATTTTGTATTTTAATTTATAACATTAAAGTTTCTTAAATTAAATTTAAAAACTTATGTTTTGTAATACAATTTATTAAAATTTGATGATTTTGTTTAAAATAAAAAAAAGTATGCAAGATACAATAAAAAAATTATAATTATTTTTCATAAAAATGTAAAAATATAACAAAAACATTAATGAAATAGATTTTTTTTAAATAACCTTTATCATCACTAATTTTTCTATGTTAAAATAAAATACTGATAAATAGATGGAAAATGAAAAAAAATAAAAAATTAAAGCAGAAGGCAAGTGTGGCGGGAAATGCAGTGTAGAGATTCCAATTCCACGCTATCCAACAAAAGAATATTACCACACTTTACACTGTTCCTTTTAATCAGTGTTTCTCTTTCCTTTCCTTTTTCTGCGCCTCCACCACAGGCGCATGTTAGTTCTCTTCCCTTTATATACATCACTTTATGTTTAAATTTCAATTAAAAATTATATTAAAATTAATAGGAATTACACAGACAATTATTTATTTTTTAATTAAAATGAAGTTTGTAACCTATTTTATTTTCAGAGAATATAAAACTTACTAAATATATTTTTGGTAGAAAATAACAATGACTTAGATTTTTGAACCTAAGTTGAAAGACAGTGTCAACCGTTCATGGACAACATGTTAACTTTGAAGTTATGTTTCATTATTTTGTCGTATTGGTCAGAAGAAAAAAAAAAATTAAAAAGATTACCGTGTACTGTAGTGTAATGTCTGCAACTGCATCTGAATGATCATAATTGTTCCTTTTTATTGTACAAATCAAAATTAGAAAAAAAGGTATTTGCAATTGTAATTTTAATTGCAAAAAAAATAAAATAAATATATAAATTTAGTATTGATTAAAGATAAAATCTATTTAAAATATATACATAAATTTAAATTTTATTTTATAAATTAGTTTTCTAAAATTATATTATTTATAAGTCAGTTTTATAAAATTAAATTAAATTTAAAATTTACTTTTTAATAAAATAAAGAAAATAAGATATATTTATTTCTTCTTATTTGATTGTGTAGGAAGTAAAAGAAATAAGAGATTATAGATATGTCAAAAACACCAATAATATGAAATATGATAAATGAATTCCCTTTACTCTTTATATAAAATATTAAGATTCCTCTTTCCGTTTTTGTCTACTTATAAACAACAAAGAAAAATTTTACTACCTTCTATCTTCTTCCACTCTACAAAGTAATAAAGATAATTTTGGAAAGAAATGAAAATTAGATGAATCTCATATGAAGTAGTATTTTTAGAATACTAGTGAGGGGTATTTTTATTGAAAATCATATGCAAACATTTTAAAAATTATAAAACGCAAAAAAAAATATATTTATTTCTTATTTGTTTATGTATTTTTACCTTTTAACTTTAGGGAACCAATTCTAATGTATGTTTCTTATCATGAAAGACTCATCACAAAACTTCAAACTGCAACCACTCATGTGAAATTTCATAATTTGTCTAATCACTCAATTAAACAAAACAAATTCCTTGAATTTTGTGATTATAATTAATAATGTTGTGTATTAATTCAAGAGATTATTATTTTTTAAATGTCTAAATATTTTTGAGATTGAGTCAACAATTACTTTGTTTTTATATGAGAAATTTTAATAATTCTAAAAAAAATTAAAATATGTGATATTTGAATTATTTGTAATATTTTTTTAAATATTTGATTTAAATAAAGTAATTAAAATATATTGTATTTCAAAAATTTTAATAATAATTTAATTTATAATTTATGTATTAAATAAATTAAAGACATATTTATCAATAATTAACTTTGAGAAATATTTAAAACTTTAAAAGTAAAAAAATTAAACACATGTTTAATATTTCACCACTAACCAACTAGAAAAACTATTTATGATTCATTTTTCTAAATTATTTTTCAGGATAAATATTACTTACTTTCATTCGTGTTAGCACCCTAAGAGAGAAAAAAAAGGATTGTGGGAAAATGATAAAAGAGTGAGAAGAAACAGTCATATTAATTCCAAATATTCTATATCAGGTGTTAAAATAATTGATATAATATTCAATTACTATATTAATCATGAAAAAAAACTGATACATAAATATCTATGATATTACTTTTGTTGGTAGTTCAATACATGCAACATATTATTTCTGCTAGTTGAGCATATGTAACATGTGATATTTTTATTTACGATATATTATATATTATGTATATTATTTTATAACAATAGTTTGAAAATTAATGTGGCAAACAATATTTGAAAAATATTTATTTTCTGCACTAGCTTATTACATATAAAATTGAAATGGGACATTTATGAAATAGTAAATGAGTATTACAAAAATTAGAAATTTTTGTTCTCTTAAATAATACAAAACTAATGAAGGTGATAGAAACAGCTCTCAATTACATCTTATAAGAATTTATGATTAGTTATTAAGAAGAAGTTAGACATATAGTAAACAATATAAAGTTATCCTATTTGAATTAACTTAATCCGAGATTAAATGAAAGGGGTTCTGCATTACCAAGCAAAGAAAGAGACAGAGTGTAGCATAATGGACCATTAGTTCATGAGCTGCAGATTGCAGGATGTGATTTGTTTTGATGGTTGATATTTGTTTTTTCCCGAATTCTGAAAAAGTTACATTTTCAAGCCAAAAGCAAACAAAGGAGGAGACAATCCAACCACGTGACCTGTCCAAAAAACCTTACCTGCCTGCAACCATATTTTCTTTTTCATCACCACATCCCATTTCCATAATTCTCATCTCTCTCTCTCATCAATCCCACACATCCCTTCACACCACAATCTCCTTTTATTCAAAGTTAAAAAATGCATCAACCATTTTTCCAGCATTATAATAATTTAAGTTCATTTATTTACTTTTATTCCTGAGAGAAGTTTTTGGTCACTGGGTATAGTTGTGCATCTACATTTGTGTCCACCTTGGCATTTTGTTTTGTCCTCTGTTTCCTTCTTTCTTTGGTTGGGTTGTGACCGTGCTCCATGCTCACCTCCTTTTTATTTTCTGCAACTGCAAAACAAAGAAGATAATGGTAGTGTCATCACCGGGAAACAACAACAACGACACACTCACATGGAATTATTTGTGGGGGCTGTCCACACCTCATAGAACCCAAACCCACCCTTCTCAGATCTCAAGGATCTCACAACTTCAGCCTTGAACTTGGGTTTTTCTTTTTTTCTTTTCTTCACCAATAAAGTTTTGCTCTTTTTGGTGTTCTCAGTGCTCACTCCTCTTGCCTGGATTCAAATTCTTCGTTGCCAAGTTGGTCTGTGGTGGCGAAAAAGGAAAACAAACAATTTTGGCATCTGGGTTCTTTTTGGCTTGATGTTCATTGAATTTGGTCTAGTGGAAGTTGCTGTTTTGGTGAGAGTGGGGTTGCTTTGTGTGGGAATCTGATTCCAGAGACTGGCTTTTTCTGTTTGGATAAGGTGATATAGACTGGACCTTCTTTGTGGGAATGGGGAGAGTTGTTGTTAATTATGGTGGCTTGGAGCACTGGTCAGTGGTTGTGTGAGGGAGACACAGTTGAGGAACTAATTTTAGAGTATGGAGCTTAGTGGTTTGGTTTTCTGGCTACTGGGGTTGCTGCTTTTGCAGTTGATGGAGATTTCTTCTGCTGCTCTTTCTCC
The DNA here is from genome assembly GCA_027742785.1 of Vigna reflexopilosa. NCBI lineage: Eukaryota > Viridiplantae > Streptophyta > Magnoliopsida > Fabales > Fabaceae > Vigna > Vigna reflexopilosa. Next base: position 12,057,517 of record CM050930.1, on the reverse strand, counting down.
ATCTGGCATAAACTATGAAGGTTAATGTTCTTCTTGGGATTTTTTTTTTTTTGTTCATTGAGATCTTTGGTAAAACTTGTGAAGTGAAGGGTTGTGAATTGATGATTTAAGGCACACAAGTTTTGCATATTGAACAATTTAATTGTGCTGGAAACTAGTAGGCACGGTAGCTCGGTGGTTAAGGTTGATGTAATGATGCTATTTCTGTCTTGATTTTTCCGTTTTCATTTTCCTTGAGAATTTAAGTGCTACCTAACTATCTATAACAAAATAGCAGCAGAGAGGTTCTTCTTCCTTATTTAAGGGTTTTTTTTTCTTCTTCTTCTTCTTCCCCATACCTAGGGTGTTGGGGTGGGGTCTTCAGTTTCCTATTTTATTTTATTTTCTTGGCCGATCAATGTTCTTTTTATCTGTGTGCTGGAGGTACAGAAGGATTTTCGGATGAAACTTCTTACCCCTCTTCTGTTTGTTCCTTCAACAGTTGTAGCTCTGATGGCCATAAAGGGTGACTTGACTGATCCTCACAACGTTCTGGAAAATTGGGATTCTAGTTCTGTTGATCCATGTAGCTGGAGAATGGTTACGTGTTCCTCTGATGGCTCCGTTTCTGCATTGTAAGTTGCTTGGCCTTTAAGTCGGTTCTAGAGTGATGAAGAAGTTTCAAGAGGCGTTGATTAGAAAGTGAACCAACCAACTTTTGCTAGTTTGATTTTCAACTAAAGGATTTTTTTTTCTCTTATCAGGGGATTTCCGAGTCAGAACTTGTCTGGTACACTATCTCCCGGAATTGGAAACCTCTCTAACTTGCAATCTGTGTACGTCTTCTATTTTTGTTGAGATTCTTTATATCTGGCTTTCGCTTTGTGTGTTGGTTGAGTTTGGCATCAGTGTCTTTTAGTTCTTATTGATCAGCTCTATCCTTTCACAAACTCATACTTCCCCCGAATTATAAGCTGAATAAGTGAAAATTACAACTATGCTTTATTAATTATACACATGCAGGTTGCTTCAGAATAATGCCATTTCTGGTAGGATTCCTGCTGCAATAGGAAACTTGGAAAGGCTTCACACACTTGATCTTTCCAATAATGCATTTAGTGGTGAGATACCCAGTTCTTTGGGAGGCCTCAAGAACCTGAATTATTTGTAAGTTACAAAAAGCATTTCTAAAGAACCTAATGGTTACAGTGATTATGAGTTTGTTATTTGCTTTAGCAGTGACTAATGAAATTGTGTTTCTTACTCAATGTAAATTATTTTACTTGCATGCCAGGAGGTTAAACAATAACAGCCTTACAGGATCCTGTCCTCAGTCTCTTAGCAACATCGAAGGTCTAACCCTTGTGTAAGTCTTTATCACCTTGTTGCACCATTATTTTTCCTTTTTGCCTAATCATATTTCAGTTTTAGCTTAGAGAACCGGGGGCAGATTCAAAGCTTCGATTTCTATGTAAAAGACTGTTATGTTAACTCTTATGACTTGAATATGTACAGGGACCTCTCCTACAACAATCTGAGTGGTTCCTTGCCTAGAATATCGGCAAGAACATTAAAGTTAGTTCATTTCGAATTTGCTCATCTTTTTTTCTTCTGTATTCAAGTTTAAAACAGGGCAGTGTAGTTTATCTCTTACTCAATTATTTACTTCAGGATTGTGGGTAACCCTTTAATTTGTGGTCCAAGAGCAAACAACTGTTCTTCTGTTTTACCAGAGCCACTTTCCTTTCCTCCAGATGCACTAAGAGGTGTTAATCTATCATTGAACTCTGCTTTCACATTATTATTTCTTTGAATAAAAATATGGCGTGCTTAATGTGGTGATTTGGTTTTCTAGGCCAATCAGATTCTGGTAAAAAAAGCCATCACGTGGCACTTGCTTTCGGTGCAAGCTTTGGTGCTGCATTTGTCATTGTGATTATAGTTGGGTTTCTTGTTTGGTGGCGATATAGACGCAACCAGCAGATATTCTTTGATGTTAACGGTTAGAACTCTCACTTTCCTTTTTATAATTCTTTTTCTTTTTATCTCTTATGCTCTATCAGTAACTTTATGGCAAATTTGCAAAAAATGGGTTACTCATCATTGCACTGTTAGAGCACACAATCATTTAAGGATATTTTTTTCAAGGAATTCACATCTTAGATGCTCGCTTCAATTCATGTTTGTTACACTGGCAAAGTTAATTGACCCGCTTTTACCTAACACTAAGCGACGTTGCTTCCAAAGGACTTTTGTCTGTTTCTGACCATTCAACATGTTGCACTGTTTCTAGATTGTTTATATTATTTTCCAACTACTCTAAGCTTATTAAATCAGCTGTAAGGCTTATGCATATAATGAAATAGGACTAAAACTCGATGATGACCTTTTGCAACTTGACCAACAACAGCTGTCATTGTTCTAAACTTGGAAAAAATGTTGGAAACCTTAGTTGAAAATTTTATTTGGTGTTATGCAAATTCTGTAATGGTTATTCTAGAAGAGAAAAAATTGGGGGTTAACAGTACCACTTGTGGTATATGTAATGTGTAATTCATATATGGATCACTTTCTTTGAAGGGAAGAGGAGCAGTTAACATTGGCATATTGTGTGCATTTTATAGTTGAACACAGTATCATTATAAATCCATTCCCCTAATGTGATATAAGCATACGTTTTGCTCCTATACCAAAATACTGTGCTTGCAAGAGCTTTTATTTCGTTCTCTTTCTCTGATGTTCAATTGACACTTGTGTGTGTTTGTTATTTGGCAGAACATTATGATCCGGAGGTGCGTCTTGGTCATTTAAAAAGGTTTTCATTCAAAGAGCTTCGAACTGCAACAGACCATTTCAACTCAAAGAACATTCTTGGAAGAGGTGGGTTTGGAATAGTCTACAAGGCATGCCTAAATGATGGGTCTGTTGTGGCTGTTAAGAGGTTAAAGGACTACAATGCAGCCGGTGGTGAGATCCAATTTCAAACAGAAGTTGAGACAATCAGTTTGGCTGTCCACCGCAATCTTCTCAGGCTTTCGGGGTTTTGCAGCACTCAGCATGAAAGGCTCCTCGTTTATCCATATATGTCTAATGGAAGTGTAGCCTCTAGATTAAAAGGTTAGATCTGAACTTTACAATCTGTTGTTTAGGTAACCAGTATACTAATGACTGGCTGGACGTACAGTGTTCAACCTGTTTTATGTCAACTGACAATAATCTGTTATATGATCATTTGAATCTTACAGTCAGATAACCATGTGTAGGTATTTAGATTGTGTTAACTGGCCACTTTAGTTAATACTAATACACACAAGCCTTTTTGTGCTGAGTTACTATTCAGTCACAGAAAACCTATTACCTTTTTCTGTCCTTAGCTCTCACTTAAAGTTAGTTGGTTTGCTAAGATATTCATGAGCTGCTCATGATTAGGGGTAATAATTATAATTCAATTCCGCAAGATCATTTTAAACTTATTTGTTTGTGGTTTTGGATTTATGTACCAGATCATATCCATGGCCATCCGGCGTTAGATTGGACTAGACGGAAGAGAATAGCTTTAGGTACAGCAAGAGGGTTGGTTTACTTGCATGAACAATGTGATCCTAAGATTATTCACCGTGATGTGAAAGCAGCTAACATATTGCTAGATGAAGACTTTGAAGCTGTTGTTGGTGATTTTGGTTTAGCCAAGCTTCTGGATCATAGAGACTCCCATGTGACCACTGCCGTGCGTGGCACTGTTGGTCACATTGCTCCAGAGTATCTATCCACTGGCCAATCGTCAGAAAAGACTGATGTGTTTGGGTTTGGAATCTTGCTGCTTGAACTGATCACAGGTCACAAGGCTCTAGATTTTGGGCGAGCAGCGAACCAGAAAGGTGTAATGCTTGATTGGGTACGCTTTCCACAAACTTTCACTCTTTTCAACATCTCTTTTCTTCTTCACTTAGCATATCATTCTTTTACAAGTTTTAGAATGTATTTATTCCCACAACTTACAATGGATGATTTGTTGGCACTTGGAACAACTTTCTTCTTATATGCATAACTTGTCTTCCTAGAAATTTTAATGGAAAGAGTACTTGAGTAACTTCTCTAAATAGGAGTTAGTAGTAATAAAACAATTAGGTTAACATTAATACTTACTAGGTCTGATTGTAAGCAACTAAAAGTGAAATGTCTTTATTGGGAAAGAAAACATTTACTACATCATAAATACAAAAGGTATGATATAAATGTTATTTAATAAAAACCTTACATTTTGAGCTGCTTAAAATCAGCCTTTTAAGTGTATATGTATTGATTAGAAAGCAACAATTTTTTAGCTTAACTTAACTAATGGTATTATTGAATTGAAGTTCTATGAATGCAATGGGGTTAAGAAGAAAACAGTAAGAGTTTTGCCACCTTCAATGATCCTAAAAATCAACTTGACCATCAATAGGATGGATTAAACCTCCAAAATATTCATCAGGGTTGATTGGTGCTGACAAAAATGCTAAAAGAATTGGCCAGTTCAGTTGAAAGTTATTCTCTCTTTTTCTTGGTAAATGGGTGTAAAAGATAAATTTTTGTCCTGAATAACCATTCTTCTGTTGAATGTGAATGAAATAACTTTCAGGTTAAGAAGCTCCACCAGGATGGAAGATTAAGTCAAATGGTGGATAAAGATCTAAAGGGAAACTTTGATCTGATTGAGTTAGAAGAAATGGTTCAGGTTGCACTCTTGTGCACACAGTTCAATCCTTCACACCGCCCCAAGATGTCAGAAGTATTAAAGATGTTGGAAGGGGATGGCTTGGCTGAGAGATGGGAGGCCTCACAGAGGATTGAAACACCAAGGTTTCGGTCTTGTGAGCCTCAAAGATATTCAGATTTAATAGAGGAATCTTCACTCATAATTGAAGCCATGGAGCTTTCTGGCCCTAGGTGACAAGCATCTTGGTTTTCCACTATAGCTCCCTGTTTAAAACATGTAGTTTAAAACGTTAAAAATGACATTCTTATTAGTGTCAATACCTATGTAATGCACGTATTCATCTGTAAAAAGAAAAAAAAGGAAAGTCTTGTATAAGTATCTTTTTGGAATGTTCATTTTACTTTCTTCAGAATTTTTTTTAATCAATGTTAGAAAATTGTATCTAGTTGCACTCAACATCATCTCTGTATGGAAGCTTTGGAATGAGCAAATTAAAAACAAAGAATCATTAAACAGGCCATACATTATAGATTTAAAACAATTTTACGTTAATTATAAATTACAATATATGTGATAAGTTTGTTCATTTTTATGTTAATTATTTGAAAGTGTTATTAGCAACTCTAGTTAAGTTAATCATGCTTTTAAAAATCTGTTAGAGTCTAAAAGCAAAACATCACAATTTATCATAAATTAAAAAGATATTTAAGCCTTCCATTTATTATTTCAAGTCTCCAATTTATTGTATTAATGAAATCTTATACAATAAGAATCAATAAATATATAATTTAATTTTTGAAACTTATCTTTAATGGCAATATTGCCATTACAATTATGCAACCACCATCTTTTCCCATAATCATGCTGGATATATTCTTTGGATTTGGTTTTATTAAAGTTTTATTGAAGCATTAACTCCTTTTAATATAATCATAAAACATGTGAACCTAACACAATCATGAATCATGAACATTGATGTACCATGATGTGATGATCTTCTTCTCTTGTGCTAAACCAACTTCCACACTCAAATAAAAATACCTAACCCACAATCCATTGCTAAACTATCATAATCAACATAGAACTTTATCACTTAACTTTAAACTATATTCCAAATCTTAAACATCATAATTGTAAAGGGAATTGGATTAATGATGACTTATAGATGAGGTTATATGAAAGTGGGAAGAAGGGATTTTAATAAAATAAAAAATATGTTTTTATTATAATAAAAAAATATTTTTTTGACACAATTAATGGTATTAAACATGTCTCTCACTGACCTTACAATACTATTTTAAACACATTCTTTCTGTATTATTAAAATTTATTAATATCTCATGCTATACCGTGTTTAATAAATCTTAATTAATGATTTAAAAAAGGGTGTGTTAGGGGTTGTATTTGTATTTGTAAGACTCCTAATCTTTTATTAACTTGAAAGATAAAGGGAGCTATAATGGCAGAGACAATGACAGAGAATATTTCTCCTAGTATTCGGGTGCAGTTAGTAATAATAGGAGTGTAGGAAGAAAAAGTTTAAGTATTTAGTGTTTTGGGTCACACATGAGACAATTCTTTTTTTGGCATATATTTTTTCAATTATCATATTAAATTATGATGGAGAAACTTGATTGTAAATGAGGAAAAAATAATTAAACCTAATTGAAATTAATTTTGTTTTCTACATAGGAAATTGTGCATAAAAATGTTTTTGTTCATGATAAAAATATATTAAGTAGGTAACTTAGGTTTTGAATTAATGTGTATGTCTAAATCAAAGCTTAAAAACAGGATGTATAATTCGGAAATTAATTGATTAGTATAAATATCTAAACGATTATATTATTTCAAAGAAAAACTAAGTAGAAGAAGTTATTCATATTAAATCGATTAAGTTTAATAAATTAATCAAGTTATTTCTAATTGATTAATGTTTTAAAATCTGGTTTTTGGAAATGATGTTGAATAAATTAATCAATTAGTTTTTTAACATAACTATTAATTTGAGCAGTTGTAACCTGTTTTTGAAATCAACTAGTTTTGCAGTGCATCCTGTCGTTGTGTCCTTTTATTTTGTTTTATATTTGTATTAAATAATTAATGCAATTATTATTTTTGAAAAAAAAAATTATTTAGATAATTGTATTTAAGTTTTATAATTATATACATTTAAAAATATAATTTTTAAATAAAGAGTTTGATTATATGAAAAAATTAAATAGTTAATCACAAGTATTTTATATGAATAAATTAATTAAACATAAAGAATATTATTTTAATATTAATTTAATAATAATAATAATAATAATAATAATAATAATACCATTACTAATTCTAATATTAATATTAAACTAATAAATCAAATAATGCCAATATTACTACTACATTTAATCAAATAATACTACCAGTGCTACTAATAATACTAATAATAATAATACTCATGATAATATATATAATACATCTCCAATCAATCTATCATTTATTCTACAGACTCACATGCAAGTGCAAAACTATACAAAAACCAGTGAATCATTTTGTAGATTTCACATCTTAAAGGGGTGATTTGGTATATTTAAAAGATTTTGTTTTTCTGCCATAATACATATTTATCTTAATGTGTATCATATTTACACACATATAGTACAATTTTAATTTTATGTTAGGATTCGTTTATCAGAGAGTCAAATTTTGACCTTTATTTTTTGAACGGTGGCCAAAATAATAGTAGGAATTCAGTTTTTAAGATTTTGAACTGGTTTTTTATTTGAATTTTATTAAAATAAAAAGAGAATGAAAAATAAAGAAATTATATGTTTTCTAAAGAGAAAATATATATGTATATATTTAAATTTTGTTAAATTATATTTTTGGATATTTTTTTATTTTTATTTATTAAAAAATAGGAGATGAGAATAAAAATTAAAAAATATACGTTTAATAATTATTTAATAATTTGTCTTTATTTATTGTTTAATAATTTTTTTAATTATTTATAATATAATTTTTTCAAATGATATGTTTATATAATATATATATATATATATATATATATATATATATATATATATATATATATATATGTTAATCCTGTTCTTTGAAGTAATTTTTTTATTTAACGCAATGGAATGAGTTCGGAGAACATAAAAAGTAAGTTAGGTGATGCAAAACTTATTCAAAAACGACATTACCATCATAATTGAAGGGTGTCAATTAAGCTTGGCTATGACTTTTGCATTCTTAATTTTTCTCTTCTGAGTGTTATTAAGATATGATAAACCTTGTTCTTTGAAGTAATTTTTCTTGTTAACGCAATTGAATGGGTTTGGAGAACATTAATAGTAAATTAATTATGTGTTGTAAAACTTAGTCAAAAACAACACCAACATCATAATTGAAGGGTGCAATTAAGTTCGATTGTGACTTTTGTACTATTAATTTTTTTCTTATGAGTGTTATTTGTAAGAACCTAGAAAATAGAGTATTATAGTAGATAGGTGTATTAAAATAATGAGACGAGAAATTTTATTCTTAAATAATCTTATAATATAAATAGAAATTTTTAAAGCTCGACTCATTATCTAAATACACTTCATCTCTCTAAAATACTGTTTCCTTCCGTTCCTCTGACTTCTCTCTACCATATCTCACTTTTGGACTGTCGGTTTGACGATCAGGAGGTACCTAGACGATCACGACGTCAAGGGCTAAGCATCTGACCGATCAATTGAGCGAATTGAGCGGGTAAGTGGTTAACCCTTTCTTGCGCATCTAGGGTTCTTGATCATGCAAATTGGTTCTGTTTGCATGGAGCAAGGGTTCATTTCTTCCTAGTTCTAGCTCAATTTAAGTTCTAAGGTTGTTTTTCCATCGCCAATCGGTGATTTGTAGGGTTCTCTAGAGTTGCCTTGCGGTGCAAGCAAGCCGTCGGGGTTTTCGTTGAGCGGTGCAGTTGAGCAGAGGTAAGGGGAGTTAGATTGTTGCTTTAATTTGTAGTTTGACATGTATGTGTAGTGAATTTTGTGTTATGGTGCTAATTGAACTAAATTTAGGTTTTTGTGTATATTGAATTGTATGTAAATTTGAATGCTTGATTGAGAAATCTGAGAAATAATGGTTGTGAACTGAATTGAATGTTGTATAAAACTGTAATTGATAATTCTAGAAGTGGTTAATCTATTACAAGAGTAATTAGATAGAAAGTTAAGTGAATCCTGCTTGATTTAGTCTTTTGTGAGGAAGTGAGGTGGTGAAAATGAGATTTAGAGGTTAGATGCTCACTTGGTGTGTTGGAGCATCTTTGGCAAGTCAAATGTGACTTGCTTAAGCCTTTAAATTGGTCAAACGGGCGTCAAAAGTGGAAGATTGGTTTTTAGGTCTATATGTGGTGATTTTAGAGGTTTTTAAGTAGGAAATGGTCCATAAACACTTTAGATTGATAGTAGAAAGGTTTAGAATCACTTAGTCAAGTCTAATTAGGCTTATAACACAATCTAGGAGTGTTAAAAGTTGAGAAAAATCGTTAGAATTGGTAATTGGGGTCTGAGTTGCATAATTCTACAAAATTTCGTTTTGCAGATTATGCAGACTCGCTGAGCGAATGGTTTCGCACATCGAGTCATCCTGGCGAGATGCTCTCTATCTAGGCATTCACACTGCGAGTTGGTGTGTTGTGCGAATGGTTTGAGAGGGTTGCTCTCTGTCTGGTGATTCCCATAGTGAATCAGGACGCTATGCACCTGGTTGGGGTCTGGAACTTCTGTCATTTTTATTCGAATAGCGAAAAGGGGCGCATAACGAGTCTTTAGGGAAGTTGGTCTCTGTCTGGGCTATCGCATAGCGACCTGGGGCGCTATGTGAGGGGTTGAGGTCTGGTACCTCTGCGAGTTAATTGGCACAGTGAGATGGGTCGCTGTGCGAGAAACTCTTGGATTCGCTCTACGAATAGGGTGTGCTGAGCGAATGGTTTTGGTTTTAGTTCTCTTTTTGTTTCCTTGCTATGGTTTGATTTACCTAAAGTGTTGAATGTACTGTGAAATATGATTGAGTGTGTAACATGTATATAATTGAGTTATGTTGCCAAGTAAAAGTATGTGATTCCAAGTGGTGAATGTAAGATTCAATGTAGAATCTCTTGGTGAGATTCAAGTGTATTTAGAATGAATGCAGGAGCTCAGTCTTGGGGGTTATCCTGAAACTCCAATGGACTTTCACTCTCATATAGAGAGGATTGATCCATGTCGTGAGGTGTAGCAGGAGGTCTTAGTCTTTGGGGCTTCCAGTATGCCTCAAGGCGTGGTACAGACTAACCTGTGAGTGTGGTAGGGTGAAACCCATTGGCAATGACTTTGCAAAGTAGTAGAGGCCACCATGAGTGCATGACCCGCCATAGCTCAGCAATCATTCTAAGTCTGGACAAGTCAAGTCTAGAATATAACATGCTAGGATGTTTGACTTAGTTACTTTGCTTGAATTAATCAGGTGTATGTTATATGACATTTAATTGTATGTGTTCTTGTATATCTAGCTTACCCTTCTTGTTTGTGTTTGTGTTTTGTATGTGCAGTGTTCTTTCTTTTGCAATGACCATTCAATGGATGTGAGCAGAGGGAGATGAGGTTTCCCTGGAGCAGGCGTTGGACGGTGCAGATGCTGTCGAGTAGTTAGTAGTAGACTAGGATTGTAAATAGTTTTGGTATATCCATCTTGTATATAAAGTTTTAAATTTTATGGCCATTTTGGATGACTCTAAGGTTAATTCTTTATATTCTACTTTATAATTGTTCTATTATATTATTTCTGTGACTACTATTATATGGTTTATTACTATATTTTGGGATGTTACATTATTAAGTTATGATAAACCTTGTTATTTGAAGTATTTTTTCCACTTAACGCAATGGAATGGAGTCAAAGAACATTAAAAGTAAGTCAGGTGTTTCAAAACTTAGTCAAAAACAACATCAACATTATAATTGAAGTGAGAAAATTAAGACAACTTAAATTTAATACTAGACTAAGTTATGGACATTAGTTAATGAAACATTTTCATTCATTTTAACATCAATGCCTTATATAACAAAGTCCTAAAACAGTGACTAAATATAACTACATCGAACATTAAAACTAATAATTGACTAATCATTTCCCATAATGGTGTCCAATTCCACAACCCGGTTGGTGCCTGTTCTTAGTTGGGTTCCTCCTTCCCTATAGAGGTCTAGGTGATTCTTCCTCTAGAGGTTGTGGTTGATTATGTTGTTCAGTTTCATCTCTTTGATATGCACCAGAGGAGGACATTATTTCATTGGGACTTTCGACATAATAAAATGAGTTATCATAAGGTCCCCCAATACCGTGGATCGAAGGTGGAGTCAAGGCATAAGCTCGAAACATGGTTGGCCTACCTAGATTAGAGAATAGAAAAATGGAATATCTTTTTACATCTATACTTGACTCTGCTTGTGGAGTGTTGTGATGGTCCTTACTATCATCATGTTCAGGAGAAGTGGCATGTGTCGAAGTCGAGACATGATGCATCCTAGGGTCATGCAACATTTATGGAACGAACAAAAACCAAATTGAGTTTGCAACATACTAGGACATTTAGTCATTACTGTGGACAAGTGACCCTATAACAGGTAATCCAATCAATGTCAGGTCACGCCTGTTGTTCCATAGGTTTATCCATTGGGCATGTCTAGTAACCTAAATCTCATCTTGTCTCCCCCCATGACTACTTTATGAAGATCATCAAGATTGTTTGGTAATTCAAGAACATCTTGTGATAGGCGAAATTGTACTTGACCCGATTTGACAGATGTCATTCAACAATTGCAAAACAAATTATAGTTGTGCAAAAGGTCCTTAACGATTGGTCGTTGTATGCTTGGCCATGAATGATTGAGTCTAGGGATGGCAACGGGTCGGGTTCGGGCTGGATAGTGTGATACCCGAACCCGACCCGTATGTAAAAAAGTGTACCCATACCCGCCCCGTTACTCGCCGGATACCCGCATAAACAAAATCCGCGGATTTTTTTAACCCGCGGATACCCGTTGGATATCCGTTTCAACCCGCAATTTTTTTAAAAAATTAAAAAATGTTTAAATTAAATTAAAAAAAAACATATTATTTTCTCAGAATCAATGTTTAAATTACTTATTTTATACAAACGGGTCAAAAATTCAAATCTTTCATAATAAGCCCAAACCCTTCTTTTAGGGTTTCTTCTTTGCTTCTCCGTAGCCAAGCCAACTGCTTCTTTCCCTCTGCCCTCTTCTCCGGTGCCTCCGCCACCGAGATTGCCTCTGTTCAGCTCCGTTCAGTTACCATCGCCCATGAATGCCGCCGCTCTAGATGCGTTAGCCTCCCCATGACAACGAAGCTCGCCGTCATCTCCTTCACTAAACCTTAGCCCCGCATCGACGCAGGATGTTGTCAACCACCATGACCGCTACCAGCACGAACCTTCACTCAAGCCGCAGCCTCCATCAACACCGCAGCTTCATCCTATCAGCACCTGCTCCGACATTGCGCCTCTGCCATCGCGCCTTCGCCATCGCACCTCTGCCATCGACCTCGTCTTCCTCTTCTTCGTCCTCGTCTTCACTTCCCTGAGGGACTCACTCGTTGCCTCAGGCCGCCAGACGTTGAACCTCTCCGCTTCCGATTCAGACGCCTCTGCTTTTCGACGGCCATTGAGGTCGGGCAACCACACATGATCGAGCAAGGATTTACGGCAGCGGAAACTAACAAGAAGAAATGTGGCACCGCTTTTTTCCTTATTCTGAAGAAGAAAACCCTAAAACGGCGCTGCAACTAACAAGATGGAGGCACCTCTTTTTTCCTTATTCTGAGGATGAAAACCCTAAACAAATTTGGGCTTTGGCCCATTATCACAGTAGATCAGTAGATGGAAACCTGACTCAACAGTTCGAATAGTTAAAATTATAATTTTATATTTTAAATAGAAAACCTATTAATTAAATTTTTTTTAAACGGGTAACGGGTATCCGCGGGTACAGATAATGTGATACCCAAACCCGACCCGTTAACAAGCGGGTATTAAAATACTCCCTACCCGCTACCCGCGGGTACCTCTTACCCGCGGGTATTAAATATCCGAAGCGGATTTTACCCGCGGATACCCACGGGTACGGATTTTTTTGCCATCCCTAATTGAGTCTAATACCTCATACGAAGCCAATGTAATTTGCGTTAATAATAAGTTATTGTCTTATTTTTTTTCTTCTAAACATAAATAATTAAAACTACAAATACAATATTACCTAGTTGTATTTGGTTTAACCTTGATTGATAGCCAAATAAATCATTATAAGAGACATTCTGAAAGTTCAGAACACAACCTCCACTCCATTAGCATAAAAGTGGGAAATTCAATTGCACTCGCGAAATTGATACAATAAAAGACATGCAAAACCATATCGACGATTATAACAACAATACACAACTATCTCCACCAAGGGAGGAAACTCCTGAATATGCAATCCCTTCACTAATAGCTTGATATCTCCTCTTAAACCATTTTCAAATTTCCTGCACTGTCACTCCTCATCCATAACTAACGTATAAAACCAGTTTAAGTGCTTAAACCAGTCAACATACTCCGCAACTGTCATACTTCCCTGAACTAGTTGGAGAAATTCAATCTCCTTATCAAACCTTACACTGTTAGAGAAATATTCAATATAAAACTTCTTCTTGAATAATTCCCAAGTAATAGGAGCCTCACTCCCTTCCAAGATCATTCGCATTCTATTCCACTAGTGGCCAGCTTCCCTTGTTAACAAGTTCTCAGTATAGGCTAATTTATTCTCATCTGAACATCTCTTGGCATTATAAATTCTCTCCATGTCTCTGAACTAGTGATCAGCTTCGTCAGGGTTGTACTTTCCATTGAACCTGGCTGGATGGTGTTGAAGGAAGCTTTCCAAACTCCACTCTTGAACCGGAACAACAGAAGAAGAAGAAGAAGGACCTGTAATAGCCCTGCCACTAGTCATTACTTCCACAAATTACCTCTAAGTGTTCTCAACCGACACTCTTGCAGTAATGCAGCATTCTGCTGTTGCATCGCCTGAAGCACGGTCTCTAACATTCTGGTTGATTCTGACAGCACAAGCTGAGGGGGTGGAGGAGGAGGAGGAGGCCTATGTGCCATCTTCTTCTTACACAGAGAGAAAAGACCATCAGTCCAACTCAAAGAAACAAGGATAACTACCTAGACATAACTAAGAGTACATAAGCACAAGCAAGGCACACACACAACCTACAAGATTTTCTAAGGACAAAAATTGCTCTGATACCATAAATGTAACGTCCCAGATTATATAAAACTATATAATATAGTAGTGCACATTTTAATATAATAGAACAGTTAGAAGGAGACTTGTAGATAAAGTATTAAGATTACAATCATCCCAAAATGGCTATAATTTAAAACTTTAAACACAATAGTATTTCAAAATATACAAATACTAATGAATCCTATCTAGGCTAAGCAGCGACATCATCTCCCTCCAAGGCTTTCTCCAAAGGCACCTCATCAACCTCTGCTCACATCCAAGTGGATGATCATTGCAAAAGAAAATATAACACAGACAAGATACAAACACAAGCAGAAGAGTGAGCTAGATATACAAAAATCATGTTATAACAGTCACACACAACATGCAAGTCTAACTCAAATACACTGAATAACATCTCATAACTTGTTACACTTTAACTTGACTCGTCCGGACTTAGAATGATTGTCGAGCTATGGTGGGTCATGCACTCATGGTGGCTTCTACTGCTTTGCAAAGTCGTTTCCAATGGGTTTCACCTTACCACACTCACGAGGTTAGTCTATACCGCGCCTTGGAGCATACTGGAAGCCTCCAAGACTAAGACCTCCTGATACTCCTCACGACATAGATCGATCTTCTCTGAGTGAGAAGAAAGATTATTGAAGCTTCAGCATAACCCCAAAGACTGAGCTTCCATGCAAATCATTCTAAACATACCAAGGGCACTACCATGAATCCTTTCCTTGAGGAGCATGGGATTACGTCCAATAACCACACTTGTTACATTCAACACCAAATCACAACCTTTATGCTTTTACACTTTCAAACTATAATTCACATCCAGGATTAACTCCATAATATAAAATGATATACTTCTAAACATGTTTCCCAAATCAAGTAACACCCAACATAGTACCACACAAACAGAAGAAAAAGAATGAACTAAACTCATCACTTCTCGCATAGCGCACCCCACTCGCAAGGCGAGACAAGGAGCTTCTCACACAGCGCACCACACTCGCCTAGCGAATCAGCTCACAGAGGTACCAGACCTCAGGCCTCTCGCATAGCGCACCCATGTCGCTACGCGAGAGCCTAGACAGAGACCAACCCCTAGAATAGCCCACTATGCGCACAAACCCGCCCTTCAAATTAATCTGGCAGTGGCTCCAAACCACCACCAGTCGCATAGCGACCAGATTCGCTATGCGAATCACTAGACAAAGAGCAGCACCCTCCAGTCATTCGCACAATGCACCAGCTCACACATCGAATGACTTAAAAAAAAAGCACTTTCTGCAGGGGCTCGCTATGCAAGACTATTCACATAACGAGTTTGCATAATCTGTAGAACGCAAGTTCTACGAAATTATGCAGTCACACACCCCTTTACCATTTCTAGTCCCTTTCTCCAACTTCTAACACCTCTAATTTGTATTTTATGCCTAATTAAACTTGTCTAGATGTTCCTAAACCTTCCTACTACAATTCTAAAGGAATTACAACTCAAATTCTACTCCAAAACATCAATTTCAACAACTTGAGGACCTCAAACCCAATTTTAACACTTTTTGCCTATTTTGACCAATTTGGTGACTCATACAAGTCACAATACACTTGCTAAGACTACCCCAACAGACCACAATAGTTCCTGACCTCTAACTCTCAAAATCACTACCTCACTTCCTTTATAATGACCTAAAACACTACTAAAACACTAGGTTTTCTGACCAATCAATGTCATAACAGATTTCTCACCCCAAACACCTTCAACATGATTAATTACAACAATTAAAATCAGCCAAAATAGTTCACAAGCATCACATTACATATTCACAAGCTCAACACTCTAACACATACAACTTAAGTTACTAAAACCTAAATTAAGCCCAAACTTCATACCCATTTCAGAATTCATCATGCATTCACATCACACAACTAATTTAAAGGAGATAACTAGCTCCCCTTACCTCAAGGTTGCACAACACAGATTGAACTCAACCCCGACCGCTTACTTGCACTACGCGAAAAACTCAATAATACCACTGGTGATCAAGAACAACTCTTAGAGCTAGAGTTTGACAGAAAATATGAGGATGATGCTACTAGTTACATGCAACCAGTAGAAATCACATGACCCAGTTCAAGAACATGCGGAGAGAAGGGAAAAACAGCTTACCGATTGAGAAACGAGAAATTAATTGGTCAGTTGTAAAGCCCTTTACGTCGTGGACGCTTGGGCACCACCTGATCGAAAATCTAATGGTTTAGTGAGGAGGAATGGAAGAGATAAGGCAGAGAAGAGAGGAAGAGATTTATGAAGAGTGAGGCTGGTTGCTCAGATAATAAGAATGAACTTAAATTCCACATACAAACATTATTTTAATAACTTTCAATCCTATTATCTCATGCCACTTGTCCACTCCCCAAAGCTGACTTTTCTCAATCTTTACATAAAACAAAAAGTTTCATTTTTTCTTCTTGTTCCTTTTCATTTCAATGAAATAAGAAATAAATAAAAGATCAATAGCTCGAAACCAAATTCAATTATACATTTTCAATATCATTATCACAAATTTTGTAATAAAAAATAAATTTTATAAAACAATAACTGTCAGCTCCCGGAAATGCCATGTGGAAGGGAGAAGTCAAGTGTAAGGCTTTGGAGGAAGCACGTGGCTCCCGGTGGAGGTATATAATTAAAGTTTTCAAAATTTCAACCATTCTCTGCATGCGTCCATTCTCTCCAACTTTCTAAAGTTTCTTTTCTCCTCATTCTCTCTACTTCCTCTCTTAGTTTCTTCATCTTATCTCTAGACTTTCTTTCTTCTTCTTCTTCCAAACATCAATCAGACCACACCTAAGTCTTCCTGGTACCAAGATCTCTGCTTTGCACCGATCAAGCTGTCGTTTTGAATTGGCGATGTCCGTGCGAGTGGGGTAGTCAAATTCAGTGAGAAGTTTTCCTTTATTTTGACCAAAGAGGTAAAGGAAGCTAGCTAATTTAATTACTTGGCTTAAATGTATGAAATTGTTGGTGTTTGATGGTGATGCATGTATGTAAAATGGTATGATTTTATGTTTGGAATTAATAATGTGAGTTGTATTCATGTTGAATGGTTTTCTGCATAATTCTGGTTCATGGCCGAGAGAACTGTGAAAAAGTGGGATGGTAGAATAGGGAACAATGTGAGAGTTGGGTTTTGGTCTGTAGGGATGTATATGATACAGGTTTGGAGGATTAGAAGTTGAGAAAATATAGTGAAATTAGTAAGGATTGATGTTGATCATAGTTCTGTAGTCATTCTGCAGAATTATGCAGTTCGTTGTAGGTCCTTCATTGACCGTTTGATTTTTCCCTCGTGTCCGGTCGTAATAGGATTCTACTCATGTGGAGTTCTAATTAATGACCGAGCGGTTCTATACTAGTACTTGGTATTCGGTCTGAAACTGTGTTCAAGTCCCTACGAGGCCTTACCTATTAATGACCGTTCGGTCTTGGATGATCTTTTAGTACTGTTCAGTTTCTTCTAATACTCGGTCTTAACTGTGTTCTATTATTATGGACTCTCAGTTAACAACCGGTCGGTCTCATGTTAATATCTGAGTGAAAATAGCGTTTGGTTTAGTCATAGCTTGGATCTTATTTGTGTTCGGTCTATTATAGACCTTATCTGTTAAATGACCGTTCGGTCATGTATTGTCTTGGTAGTGTTCGGAAGAGTACTAGCACCCCGTCCCTTCAAAATAAATAGTCTCATAATGGTATTCGGTTCTAATAGTGTTCAGTTTAAGACAAGAGTGTTCGGTCTAAGCCAGCAGTTTCCGGTTTAAGGTAATGGTGTTCATCTCAAGACAATAATGTTCGGTCTAAGAATCAAATATTCAGCTTATCTTTAATATTCGATTGTTTTAATGTTTGGCTTCAAAATAGTGTTCGGCTCATGCTTGAGCCTGATTTTCTTTAATTACCGTCCGGTCATATTTATATATATACAGAGTGTCCTCCCGTTCGGTATGGTACATAGGTTTTGAAATCTCTTCTTCTGTTCGGTTATGTTCATGAGTAGTAATTTGTTATCATTCGGTTTGAATTATGTGAATGATGAAGTATGATGGTATTCAAGTTTGATGTTATAATTTTAATGAAATATAAAAATACGAAAAGATATTTGTAATTTGGATATTGAAGAGAATTCCAAGGAGGAATGTCTCATGATTGGTGATGATTGGTAAAGTATGACCATGGCCAGACTCAGGCTTCGTTTTTTATCTTGATATTTCGTGATTACTCCTCATCATATAGGAGAGGGTAATTCATGTGTGGGAATGGCAGGAGGTCCTTTAGCCTCAGGGTACAATTGTGCCGAGGTAAGCTTCACTGGACTAACCTCGGGTGGCGGTCTGTTGAGTGTACCCCAGCCAGGTTCCACCCGGGTGCTAGAAACGACGAGCTACATGGTTCATACAGTCCGGACAGTCAATCAAAAGTGGTCGGTTATTATACGATTATGTGAATGTTGTATGTGTATGCTTTTATTCATGTTTAATTAAATTACACTAGCTTACCCTTATTTTCCTGTCTTGTCACATTATTACGTCCGGTCGTCTTTGTCCTTGCAATGATCACCCTGTGGGTGTGAGCAGAACATGTTGATTATTCTGGAGCAGGCGCTGAAGAAGAGGATCGTTTACGATAGGGTAAGACCGTTCGGTCTTGTTTTCCGTTTGTAATAGTGTAGTATCGTTTGGCCCAATACATTCATTGTATGACCGTTCAGTTTGTTCTTGTAATAGTATTAGTATAGTTTTCTTTTTTTTTTCTTTTTTCTTGATTCAATTTATTGTTATTTTAGGATGACAGTAAACTGACTTTATTTCACTTGTAACTGTTCTATCATATTATAAATGTAAGGACTCTTGAGTATAGTTTCAAGGCTATATTTTTGGGATGTTACAATAACCAAATTAAAACAATTTTTCTTATATATATATATATATATATATATATATAAATTAAAATACATATAGGTGTAATATAAAAATTAAAAGTTGCATTTTTCCCTATGCTCTTCATTTCAATGAAATAAAATATATATATAAAAAAATACTTCAAAAATTGATTGTCTGAAACTGAATTCAATTATATATTTTCAATTTCATTATCAAAACTTTTGTAATTAAAAAATAAATTCACAAAATAATAACAAAATTAAAACAACTTTCGTGTTATTTTAATGAAATAAAAAATAAATAAGAATACTTCAAAAATTAGTTGTCTGGAAACCGAATTCAATTGTACATTTTCAATTTCATTATTACAAGTTTCGTAATTAAAAAAAAAATTATAAAACAATAACGAAAATAAAATAACTTTCATATATATATATATATATATATATATATTCATCCTATAAACATATCATTTTACAAAATCCTATTATAAATAAATGAAAAAAAAATTATTAAACAATTAATAAAATCAAATATATGCTTCTAGCCTATAAGTTAACAAAATTGAAAACTATATATAATTAAAAAAATAATTTTATCTTTTTTTCGTTAACTCTCCATTTTAGTCAAATTTAAAAAAATAAAATAAAAAACTTTAGTCAGCACCAAAGACACTACTCCATATTGTTCAACATTTCTAATTACACACATAGTCAATAAAGTTGTGGGTGTTGCTTCCTCCACCATCTCAAGTGCTCTTGCACCTTCACACTATTTTCTTTTATTTTAAAAATACTCTACATCTTTCTACTATTTTTTTTATTCCAAAAATATCTTACACCGCCCCATTATCATTGACAATCTTTCTCTTTCTCTCTTACATTAATGAGCATTCATAGCTCAGATTTGAATTTGTAATATATTTCAAAATATAAAATTGAGAGGAAACTTCAATATTAGTGCTTCTACCACTACCATTTTATAAACTTAAAAGTTAGATGCAAATACAAAATAATAAACATAATAATATTAATAGTAAATAATAATAATATATTATTATTATATACTAACTTTATAATGACAAAAGAACTAAATAAATTCCAAATCTTTAACAAATAGCTTTTCTTTTAGTTTTTAAGTATTTAATAATATTTTTTATATTATTGATCTAATAAATTAAATACTTTATTCAAGTTATTTGAGTCAAACATGTCAGTAAGTTAAAACATAATATAATGTTAAAAATTATAGATATTAAATGTAAAAAAAAAACACACATATATAAACATTTTTCTAGAAATTTAGAACAAAATTTTACCATTTATTAAGTAATGTGAAGAAAAAAAATATATTAATAGTGAAAATAAGATTGAATCAAACTTATATAAGAGAATATATCACAAGTTCAAATCTAAGCCATGTAAATGATCCATTAATATAGAGAGAAAGAGAAAGATTATTGAGGATAGTGGGGAGGTATAGGATATTTTTGGAATAAAAGAAAATAGTGGGGAGGTGTAGAATATTTTTGGAATAAATGAAAATAGTGAGGAGATGCAGGAGCACTTGGGGTGATGGAGGGAGCAACACCCTAAAGTTGTTAACTCTTATCTTCCTAGCACAGTACATGTGAAACTAGTGCTGTCAAAACGGGTCATCCGGCCCGAATCGACCTGGCCCACAACAGATTGGTCACTTAGTGAGTCAACCCAATTTGGCTCATTTATTAGAAAGCTAGAAAAATTCAAACCCAGCTCAATCCACCACGGGTTGGTAGATTAAACAGGTTGGCTCACTAGCTCACTTAATTACACTTTTTTTTAAATAAAAAAATTAAAAACTTTTTGTAATTCAAATCTAAATAAATTTCACTCCCAAAATGATGTTAAACTCAAGAAATTCAAAATAATAAAAAAAAGTAGAACACAATCCACGTATAATGAACCATATGGTATTTTTTAGGGTTTCATAAGATAATAAATTAATAAAATAAAATAAGGTGGGTTGGTGAGTCAACCCGTGTAACATCCCAAAATATAGCATTTAACTATATTATAGTCATCACAGATTTAATAAGATAGATCAGTTGTGAACAGTATTATAAAGTTGAAATTACAGTCATCCAAAAATAACTATAGAATTAAACTTTATATATAACCGTGTTAACCAAAACTATTTATTAAGCTAATCTAAAGAAAACTAAACATCTCTTCCATCAAGTACCTACTCTAGGGGAACCTCATTACCCTCTGATCACACCTACAAGATGATCATAGCAAAGAAAAGAACACAACAACATACAAACGCAAGCACAAATAAAAAGATAAACTAGTTTACAATTAAAGAATGATATATATATATATATATATATATATATATATATATATATATAAACTCATTTAAACATGTTACATACAACAAACATATCACTACATAGTTATTAAACACTTTATGCATGACACTTATTATGAATGGACTGTCCGGACTTAGAATGAATATCGAGCTATGATGGGTTGTGCACTTGTGGTGGCTTCTACTGCTTTGCAAAGCCATTTCCAATGAGTTTTACCCTACCACATTCACAAGGTTAGTATATTCCACGCCTTGGATCATATTGGAAGCACCCAAGACTAAGGTCTCCTGCTACTCTCACCACATGTATTAATCCTCTCTATGTGAGCATGAATGACCATTAGAGTGCCAAGATAACCTCCAAGACTGAGCTCCATGCATTCAGACTAAAGATACTTGAAACTACACCAAGAATTCCACACTGGAACTCACTTTCACAACTTTGAAACACTTTGAACCCATGTACATACATCTCTTCACTTTTACATTGCATACTAATAGATAAAACTACTGATCATATATTAAACAACCTGAAACACCATTACAAGTCATTATAAGTCGCATAATAATACAATTTTATTTATATCAACTTGATACTCACACTTAGGCAAGGAAAACAGCTTGGAAACCTTCACCAACAGCTCTGGAAGGGTCCAAAACCCCCAAAACGACCGAAAGAACGTCTAAAACGGACATCCAGAACCCTGAAAACCACCCAAAACTGGTGTAGTAGCGTCCAGTACGACAATAATCGATTATCACATATGATAATCGATTATTGACGAGAGAATTGAAGAAAATATGACCCTCTGGCTAGAATAATCGATTATCAAGTGAGATAATCGATTATTCTTATTAGTTTTTTACAACAACCTGATTTTTTCTGGTTTTGGTGCATTTAGACATATCCAATTGATTAATTTAGAATTTGTAACACTAATATTGAAATGAAAACATGTTTATAGATGATATTAAAGTATTACATTGGTTATTTGGATGGGAATTAGATCTATTAAACCAACTCAACAACTTAAAACCTCCAAAACGGACTAAAAACTAACCTAAGATGCAACTTTTACTTTCATGACAGATTTTCACTGGTTTGAACCTCTATCCAAGTCCTAATTAGTCTCATAACCTGTTCTAAACTCTCCAAAACAGATTAAATCCCTTACTTCAAAATCTCACTATTCAAAACGCCATTTTTACACTAAAAACACTCTAAACTTCAATAATACACTACCTTTTCATTACAGATCAGATTTCAATCACCTTATACCTCTAAAAGTCTTAATTTACCTCATGACAACACCTCAAAAACAATTTTCTCACATGAACCCCAAATTCTCAAACTCACATATGAAAACCCCCCATTTTTAGGCTTAAAACTCAATAATTTGACCAACTCTCACTCCAATCACTTGAGTTCAGTTTTCATACATCAAACCAACATTATCACACAAAATCTTAACAACATAGAATATCAATTTCACACCATTCCAATTATACACACATCATACTATCAAAATCACAAATTAACATACACATTATACACCTAATCATACATATTTCTCAAAATCATTTATAACTCATACTCACATATGAAAACCCCCCATTTTTAGGCTTAAAACTCAATAATTTGACCAACTCTCACTCCAATCACTTGAATTCAGTTTTCATACATCAAACCAACATTATCACACAAAATCTTAACAACATAGAATATCAATTTCACACTATTTCAATCATACACACATCATACTATCAAAATCACAAATTAACATACACATTATACACCTAATCATAAATATTTCTCAAAATCATTTATAACTCATAGAAATACTAAATATATAATACCAACACAACTAAACATAGTCTAGCTTCCCTTAACTTAGTTAGAATTACCCCGACTCTCTAACACCTGATCGTCATTCCCGTCGTAAGGAAAATTCTAAAAATACCTACACATCACCAATTGATAATTGGAAAGGGACTTTAGAACCTTAAATTGACTAAGAATTTTAGGAAAAACCCCTCTTTTACATGCGAAAACAAATTTACATGTAAGATCAAAGACCGAGAATAGAAGGAGAAAAAGGGGTAGAATCGGTGGATAATGAAGACAACTTAGCGGTGATCACGTAGAACTTCCTTATCGTCAAACGGATGATCAAAGAGTAAGAAAGTGTACAGAGAAGGTAGAGAGAGTTTAAAGAATGAGTTCTAGAGAGATAAAGTGTTTTTAAGTAATGAGACGACTGTACGAAATTTTATCTATAGTATCGACTTATTTTTAAAATAAAATAATCGGTCTCAATATATAAAACACTTATCTACTCTAATACTCCATATTTTAGGTTCTTACAACTCGGCTCACCACGGGATCAACCCGAATGAGCCGGGTTTAAATGAGTCAGGTTGAAAATTGACCTGCATAAAAAAATACATTATTTTCAAACACAACCTGGCTCAAACCCGTGGTGGGCCAGGTTGGCCCGCGGGTTATAACCCATTTTGACAGCTCTATGTGAAACTATGCGCATGTGAGACCATTTATTGAAAGACTTAGTAATTGGAACATCTCCTCAGTCATGTCAGATTAAAGTGTACTAATTGATAGATTGTGTCAATAAATCATGCACTGCATTTGACTCTTTTTCACACTTAGCCACTACAGCTGGCAACCAAAGTTCTATCAAGTTCGTAGTCTAGTCAAATCTAAATTCAATTTTCTAAGCACAATTTTCCAAAAAAAAAAGGTTATTTACCTTCTCATGGTTCATACTACAACACTATAAAAGGATGTTCCTACTATGTTCACAAGATATGAATTTCTTTAACAGAACAAGTAAACATGGTTTTCATTGAGCAGTTGAATGCTTTCAATTCATTTAAAGCTAATGTATATTTTGAAGATGACAAGTTTGCCTTATATACTTTTCCTAATGGAATTTCTATCAATTATATTTGTCATATCATAAGAAGTCATTTGTTGGGGCCATACGAACCACATATGGTACCACATCCCTTTTCAATTTATTCAAGAGTTTAAGTTTGTTTTCTTAGCCACTAATGGAGATGTTTGACATGTCATTTATTGGTATTCAATAATGGTCTTTATGCAAACTCTTTATGTCAATTTCATGAAGATTGAACATCTGATTATGTTTGTTGTTTCTTTATGGTGCATAATATGTTATATAGGGAATTTTAAAAAGACTTCATGTTAGGTAGGAAAAAAAATTAGATTTACAAAAACATTTTTGTATATTATGAAAGTTGAAGCACAATAAAAAAAACTTACAAAAATGAACACAAGTCACGTGATGGAATGGAATGATATTTTTAATTATACTTTGCTTTCTTTATATAGGTGATAATTAGTTTAAAAAGAAAAGAAAAGCTTTTTTTTCAATGTAACCTCTCTGAAAATGTGAAGAGGAGAGTAGAAAGTGCCAAGGTATTTTGCAAATCTTTTAAATAGAAGAATTTAAGGTTTTTGAAAATTATAGTGAACATTTAATGTAATAATCATTACAAATCGAGGTGATGAAGTTGTTTTTTTTATCTTGAAAGAGTCTCCCTAGGTATTATGTAATTTCATTAGTTTACTATGTATAGGATTTTTTGTAAACTAACATTAAAAATTTAGTAATTACAACAAAGGTTGTTGAATAAACTGGATGTTCTTCTTTTTTATTGATATATTCTTTCTTTAATTGTAGGATCTATATACTTTGTATAGTATATATATTGTATGTTTTTTATTGTCCTTTTTTGACAGTATCCAAGGAAACTGTGGATTGGGTATAGACATATCATGCGTGATAGTAGAAATTGGGTGGTCCGATAATGGTCCGACAACGGGTGGAAACAGAAATGCCCACTTAGAACTCGCTAGGATAGGCTTTAAACGATGGCTCTGATACCATGTTAGAAAGTGGGTTTTAAGCCTAACTCAACCCCACAAAACCGGCTTGTAAGGTGAGGTTTGCACCTCACTTATATATTATAAATTGACCTTATCTTTAGTCGATGTGGGACTTCCAACATATGTCCTGCTGAAGATACTCCTTCAAATGATGTTGTTCCCATGCCCAAAACTCAACCACAAATACACCGTGGTGTCCATCCTACTCATCCACCTACCAACCATCTTTTCTTCTTTATGCTCTGCTCACCACCCTTACACCTAAAGGGTTCAAATCTGCTACCAAACATCCCTGGTTGGTTGAATGCCATGCATAAAGAGCTTTTGGCCCTCCACTCCAACAATACTTGGAATCTTGTCCCACGCTCATCCAACACTAATATTGTAGGGTCCAAATGAGTGTTCTGCACCAAATATCTTTCAGATGGATCAATTGACAAATTAAAAGCACGACTGGTCGCATAAGGCTTCACTCAAACTCCTGGTATTGACTATGATCACACCTTCAGTTCTGTTGTTAAAGCTGTCACCGCTCGTGTCATTCTCACTCTAGCAATGATGAATAATTGCCCTCTTCGTCAATTGGATGTCAACAATGCATTCTTGAATGGGCAACTCACACATCCTGTCTACATGGAACAACCTCCTAGGTTCGTTGATCCTCATTATCCTAATCATGTTTGTCGACTTTGGAAAGCTCTTTATGGTCTCAAACAGGCCCTTTTTGCGTGGTTTCAACGATTCAGCTCGTTTTTACTCAATCTTGGGTTCCTCGGGAGCAAGGCAAATCCATCTTTATTTGTCTTCCACAACACTACAACCACTCTATATATACTAGTTTATGTTGATGACATAATTTTAACAGGGAATAATAATCATTTAATTCAAATTTTTTTGGCAAGGTTCAAAACTGAGTTTGCTGTCAATGATCTAGGTCGTATAAATTACTTTCTTGGTCTTGAGGTCCACTACACTACAAATGGTATCTTTCTAAGCCAGGCCAAATATGCTGCAGACATTTTATCTAGGGCCTAGATGTTGGATGCACAACCGATAACCACACCTCTACAACCTGATATCTAGTTGACAACCACAGGAGATCCTTTCTCTGATCCCACTTAATATCGCTCTTTCGTTGGTGCACTCCAGTATCTCACTATAACTCGTCCTAACTTGCAAGCATTAAACGCATCCTTCGATATGTCAAGGGCACCATGTCTTATGGGTTATCCTTCACCTGTGGAGCTTCCTTTAATGTTCTTAGATATTTGGATGCAGATTAGGCTCACTGTATTGAAACTAGACGATCAACCTATGATTATTCTATCTTCTTAGGCGACAATCTTGTCTCCTAGAGTGCTAAGAAACAGCCAACCGTAGCTCGGTCCAGTTGTGAATCAGAATATAGAGCTATGGCTAATGTGACAACTGAATTGCTATGGATTACTCATCTTCTAAATGATCTGAATATTTCCTATCAAGTGCCAACTCTTCTCTGTGACAACAAGAGTGCCATATTTCTTTCCCAAAATCTAGTGGTTCACAAATGAGCTAAACATATTGGTATTGATTACCACTTTGTTCGAGAGCTCGTTTATCTAACAAACTCATCACTTAATTCATTCCTTTTGATCTCCAACTAGCAGACATGTTCACAAAAAGTCTGTCTCGACCATTATTCCAATTCTTCAGAGCCAAACTTCACATTGGACCAAATCCCACACTTTGTTTGAAGGGAATGATAGAAAATAATATATTTGATTGAAATTTATTTTATTTAGCTTCTGTATAATTGATTCTATCTTAAATAATTGACATATTATTTCTTTAATTATAAGATCTAAATACTTTGTATAGTTTATTACTCCTTGTTATTTTTTCCAAATTAATAAAACACATATGCACCATTCCTTATAGTAATTTAAACTCTCTATCAATAACTTTCAATCATTTATTTTTTATTTTTTTTACACAAAGACCTTGCTTTTACAAGTCCTTAGTTGTAGATCATGCAATTTCTCATTTTAACATCACTTTAGTTTTGATTGTATATTTCAATTTTGATAAAGCCACATAAAGATGTTTATAGTCATTCTCAGATGTAATTAAATTTAATTTTAACATTTTAGTTTCTAAAAACATTATAAGTTTTATCTCTCAATTTTTTTTAAAAAACAATCTATCATTAATTTAACACGAAAACTAAACTAAAAAAACCGAACTAAAACTAAACTATAAAAACGGAACCATTTCATTAAAAAAATAACTAAATTATTTTGACATTTTTATTTTTAAAACTGAAATACTAAAATAATAGTTTAATATATGTTTAACTGTTATGAAAGTTAAAATAAATTATTTTATATCATCATCCATCACCCGTTCTTGAAATTACTTATTATGTTAGATGAATACATTATTATTTTTCAATATATTATATATAAAATGTAAATTTATTTGTTTTCAAATAAAACAAATTTAATTGATATTTTTTTAAAACTTCACTTTGACTTGACTTTAATTTTACCAAACTTTAATTTTGAAGAATCTAAGAAATGAATGTCAGTAATACATTAATATAATTCTCCTATTTGGAAATTAAATTATTCATCTCACTATAAAAAAGAATCTAAACTTATAATTCATTTAATACAAAATTAAAGAAAAATATCGTACATACAGATAAAAAATAATTCAGTTAAGAAACTTATTAAATACCAATTGCAAATTCTCTCTCAATATAGCTATTCAAATGTGCCGATATTTATTCCTACTCATTCAAATCTAATCCTTACGAAAATCACGAAAAAGTTAAATATATTTTCACATTTTCATTAAAATTATAATATTTTTTGCAGATTCATGTTGCCTCTAACAGAATGCACTTAATTTTACTTTTTTTATTATATTTTAATTAATAATAATTATAGTATATTTATTAAAAATAATATCGATAATCCGAAAGACAAAAAGCCCACACTATAAGGATAAAGTTGACATGTGCGTCCATGTTAGTGTGCTCCTGCACCCATCTCCAAACCATAAATCTTCAAACCCTGTGTCCAACATTTGCCACGTGTCGTCATCATATTCCATGCTCTTCGTCGGTGCTACCGTTACGCATCACAACTTTTTGCACCCTTTCGGTCACGCCACGTCTTACAACTTCGTGTTCGTCACCGTTATTTCTTATACCTCTTTTGCGCTTTGCACAACAAACCAAACCAAACTAAACAGAACAAAACAAATACCTTTTCTCTCTGCATTCACCAAACTACCCCTCCCTTCAAATCTCAACCTCTTTGTACATTAATGCACCCTCCAACTTCCCATTTTGAATCAACACAACACAACTTATCATAAATTTCATCAAAAGTGTAAAACTTTACCTACGGTTAGGTTTCAACAAGGCAAGTTATAGCTCCCAAATTCACTTTCCCAAACCAATTTAGTATTTATTTTGTGTTTTTACAACAATAATAATAATATGTTAAAGGGTGATTGAAAAAGCAACATCTTTTTACTAATTTGAGAGATATTTTCCTAAGATTTAGAACTAAATCTAGAGAATTTTAACTCTTCAAATTTTAATTCAAGTTCAATTGAGTCAACCTCATTTTCACATTTAATTTTGGTGTTTAAGGTGAAGTTGATGGTGCAATGGTCTCCAAAGAACACACAGAAAACCCAAAATAAGGAGCATAATGCACGATGATGATGGGACTCTTCTCAGTTACTAGTAACAGTAATAGTAACACACTCTCAAACTTGGTTCACCCTACAAAGGTGCACCCTTTACTGCCCTCTTTCTCTCTGTCCATGGTCACGTTCACTCTAACTCTCAAACCCTTTTTCTCTCATCACTGCTTCATTCAAAACCGCTTTGATCGGTGAACCACCAAGCACTTTTTATTATTGTAGTTCGTGTTGGTGGTGTTGCTCTTTTTGTTCTATGCCTTGCCTTTGTTTTTGCTTGTTCATGTTATCTCCACCATGGACTCTTCTAAGAGGCTTGCATTCTCGGAACCCATTATGTCTCAGAGGAGAAAGGTGATTTCAGGGTTCAGTTTAGGCGTTGGAGTTTCTCTTATTTTTGTTACCGTTATCTTGCTCAACAACACTTCACTCACTGTTCCCAAGGTTCAACTCTTTCTCCAAGGATCCGATTTCAATTCTTCTTTTTCTTGGCGTTTTCCCTTCTCGGCCCGTTATTCCAATGATTCCGTGAGTTCTCTGCATAGGGCTGAAGTGAATGTGTGGAGTGAGGGTTCGGAGAAGAAGACCCTTTTGGGGAATCTCACCGGGGATCAGAAAAATGCAAGCTTGCATGATGGCCATGAGGAACATGAAGACTGTTGTTCTTTGAAGAATGTTACTGTGTCAGGGGAGGAAAATGGGCGCGTGGGAAATTCGTCATGCAGTGGTGATGATGCTTTGGGAAAGTGTGAAAAAGGGTTGGTTAAGGCAAGTAATGGCAGTGTTGGTAGTTTGTTTGGGGAGTGTGATATCTTCGATGGGAAATGGGTGAGGGATGAGTCGAAGCCTTACTATCCCTTGGGGTCTTGTCCTCTCATTGATAGGGATTTTGATTGCCATCTTAATGGGAGGCCTGATCATGAGTATGTGAAGTGGAGATGGCAGCCGAATAGGTGTGACATTCCAAGGTATGATGATGCTCTTGCTGTTCTTTTCATCAACAATAATTAAGAAATGTTGATTTAGATTGGGAAAAACAATACGTGTGGAAATGCAATTTATACGTGTCATTGTGTGAGTGTGAATACGGAGTGAGGCAGGTTCTATGAGATTGCAATATTGATAATTAAAAGATTAAAGAAATCTTGCCAGCAAACAATTTGTATGAAGGATAGAAAACATAATCTTTCCTTAATTTGAATGTTAGATGGAAAGCTTTTAAGATAGGAAAATGTAGAGAAAAAGGAAAAATATAACAAAGAAGAACGAATACAACGGAAAAAGAGTTAATTGTCATCAGTATGAATTTTTATTAAGGGAAGATGGAAGAGGGTAAGGATTATAGGTCCCAAGATGTGAAATAGTACTTTGGTCCATGGAAATGTGGCTCATTACATTGATGTGAGCAATTCTGTCTTTATGCTACAAAGTCATTTTCCATTATTCCTGTTGAAGAAGTAAGTTAAACAAGTTTGAACATTTAAGGATTGAACCATACTATATGTTATATAAGAGACGAAATTGTGAGTGCATGGTCAAGGACCACAATGATTTTTCGGTAGTAGGAAATTACAATATAAGTAACCTTTATTTTAAAAAGTAATTAAGTAGGTGAATTTATGGGTAACATACGACACAGTCTTAAATTGAAAGAAAAGATGTCCCATAACCACCATTTTGTGGGGAATATAATTAGTATGAGAGGGATTTGTTTCCCATACGCTCCCTTCCCAGTTTTAAACTAAACGAGGGTAATTGTTCCTTGACCATCTTCTACCTCACTCTCAGTCTAAAACTCTACTTTTGGAGTAATAATAATGGTGAGTAGGGTTTGGATTATATGGTTTAACAGAATAAAGAGATCTAGAGATATACAGGCTAATATAATATGGAATAATCTGCAGTTATAGTCTGTGAAACTCAGGCAGGGATGGGTGATTAGGGATCTTTATAACCTAGTTTATTTTTCTTATATTTAGTGAAGTTTAGTGTTTTAACCTTAGTTTTGGTTTATAGTTACTTCAATTATCAAACCAGTGACAACCATTTTAAACCATACAATATATAAATGCTTATTGCTTATGTTTGTTAATTATTGGTATCACCTCAGTTTCAATGCAAAGGATTATGGGTGTCAAATTGTAAAATGGTACTTTTACCCCTGGAAATGTGCGTCATTAGAATAATGTGTGCAAGTTTTTCTGCATATTACAAAGTCATTTTGGTTTACTCTGGACAAGAGATAGAAAAAGGAGCAAGCTAAACAAGTTTGAATATCTATACTTTATGTTAGACAAGGGACACCGTTGTGGGCAAGGTACATTGTCAACGACCACAATTCTTTTTTACTTGTGTGAAATTACAATATAATCTTTACAAAATACTTTATCTAATGATCTACTCGCAATATGGAACAATCTACAACTTGAAACTCAGGCGGGGGAGGGAGGTTGATACTTTAAACCAAGTTTGTTTTTCTTACTTTTGGGGTAGTTTAGTGTTTTTAACTTAGTATCACACCTAGGACATCCATTTTAAACCATACTATTCCAAAATCTCATTACCTGCGTCAATTTTTGGAATGCAGTTTATGTATTTGTTGAACTACTTCACTTAAATTGGTTATAAGTTGAAATCTGGCACATACTACATATCAATTCTTGTGCTAATGTTTGTTAACTAACTATTGATATCACCACAGTTTGAATGCGACTGATTTTCTGGAAAAGTTGCGAGGACAGAGGCTGGTTTTTGTGGGGGACTCACTGAACAGGAACATGTGGGAGTCCATGGTGTGTATCCTGCGTCAAAGTGTCAGGGACAAGAAACGTGTTTTTGAAATTTCAGGAAAAACAGAATTTAAGAAGAAAGGTGTCTATGCTTTTAGATTTGAGGCAAGTTTATGTATATCCTTTAGATTTTCCCGAGTATGGTTCTTGTAATGATATCTCATTGAATTTTTTTCCCATATTTATAGGATTATAATTGTTCAGTAGATTTTGTTAGCTCTCCTTTCATTGTTCAAGAGTCAACTTTCAAGGGCACAAATGGGTCCTTTGAGACATTAAGATTGGATTTGATGGATCAGACAACTACCACCTATCATGATGCTGACATCATAGTCTTCAATACAGGTCACTGGTGGACTCACGAGAAAACATCTAGGGGGTGAGTTCAGTCCACTATGTAACATTGCCTTCACATTGTATATGCCTCTGCATGGTTTTATCCGTCCTTGAAATCTGTAGATTAGGTGTTGTTACTTGATGATGTATAACAACAAAGTTTTTAGCACGATGTCTGATTCAACATTATGCACAAACATGCTTACTATTTTGTCGTGTGAAACTGCTTTTCCTATTAAAGATTTGAATCTCTTGTTTTCTTCACAAAGAGTTTTCTTCCTTGTAGTGCTTACTTTCTGTGAATTATAATACACTCTTGGCATAATATTTAACTAAAGTTCTTGAATACGATATCACTTGCATAAACATGCCTTGTAGTGCTTACTTTTATCATACATTCTCAACCTCAAAGTGCTTACCGTATGTAATCCTCATAATCACAAAGTAAGGTTTTTTATTTTTACGGTATATTTACAGAGAGGACTATTATCAAGAAGGCAACCATATATACCCCAGACTCAAAGTTCTAGATGCATATACAAGGGCATTGACCACTTGGGCTAGATGGATTGACAACAATATTGATGCCAATCGAACTCAGGTTTTCTTCAGAGGATACTCGGTCACCCATTTCAGGTATTGATTGGTGTTATACATGGCTGCCAAATGTTAAGAGTCTGAACTTGCTACTGTATGAAATACAATATGCAAAAAATGACGCTATAGTGGGATAAACACAAAAAAAATTGCTTCAACAAATGTTTTAATAGTTATTGTATGAATTACGACCCTTTTATCTATACTGATTCATGTTGATTAAAATGTTCTTATATTGGCTGATATGATTTCAGGGGTGGGCAATGGAATTCAGGAGGACAGTGCCACAAAGAAACTGAGCCAATATCTGATGGAAAGCACTTGCGCAAGTATCCTTCGAAAATGAGGGCTTTGGAGCGTGTGGTCATGCCAAAGATGAAAACTTCCGTGATATATATGAACATTAGTAGGCTTACAGATTACAGAAAAGATGGGCATCCCTCTATATACAGAATGGAGTATAAGACAGCAGAGGAGCAAGCCTCTGCTGAACTTCACCAAGATTGCAGTCATTGGTGTTTGCCTGGAGTACCTGATACTTGGAATGAATTACTCTATGCTTCTCTATTGAAATATGGTAAAGGCCATGGGAAAAGTTGAGCCAAGCTCCTCAAATTCGTTATGATTTCTCATCCATTATACATATTCAACACGTGTATATTCATTGACTTGCACAATTGTCATGATGAAAACCACGAAAGCTGTAAAATTTGTAGATTGAAAGCTTCATTTCGTTAGCCTTGACTAGTTAAAGAAAAGGAAGGATCAAATTTGTTCCCCTATTCAACCACCAAAATTTCTCTTGCAAACGTATAACAATAAATACGATGGATACATAACAAGAAACGTGGACTTGGTTGAAATGATTTTGACTATTGACTTTAACTTCAACAAATTTTAATCAATTGTGGTTAATCAATCATACATACTAACATTAATAATTGCTGTATTCAGAAGTTGTTAGGATATATTTAAATCCAATAGAATTAAATGAGTTATTTATTTGATTAGGAGTTTTTTCTGTTTTAGAGTTCAAACGGTTTCGAAGTTGTAGTATCTATTTGACACAAAATTATAGCAGTTTTAATATAAGGAAGTGAATTTTTTCACATAAAAGTTTAGTTTTGCTAATAAAAATATTATCATACAAATGTATTTTACTCTTGACATTACTGACTTGTATAAATTAGGTGTCTGTGTATTCCTACTTTTCTATTACTTTTGGGACATGAATATCTGTTTGTTAGGGTAGCCTTGTTTAATATAAAGAGGATAAGATAGTTACCATTGAGTCCCTTGAAGAACAAATATTAGAAACAGCAGAAATGCAGCAGTATTAAGGGAAAAAGGGTGAGGGGTCATGGGAATATGATCATCATTCACCTAAGAAAAAGGGCTCTGAAGTTTTTGTAATAAAGTTCAATAAAATACAATCCTAAACTTTGAGGAACTAGAATTGTACTCTTGTTTTATTTCTGATAAGGTGATAACTAGCAACACAAACCAGCATGGAAAAGGAAACACACAGAATGGGAGGGGACAGAAATGGAGTGAAGTGATGACAACTATCTACCTACTCATCTGCAGAAACTGAAGAGAGAAAGGAAATCTAGTCAGCTGCAAATTGAGCAAATGGGACAGCACAAGTTGGTACCTTCTTAAAGGAAGGTCAACCTTGTTTATTACATTCTACAGGAAGAAGAACTACATAGATGAGCAATACACAGCCATAGAGACCCCAATGGAGTCCATTGCCTTTTTTTGACTTGCCGGTTTGCCTGACTGTAGCCATAGCCTCTCCTCCTTTGGAGAATGCATATCTGCTTCTGCCACTCACAGAATGTTTAAACACATCCCTTGTTGATTAGAGAAGCCAAAGCTAAGCACAAGCAAACTGTTGAAAGTGGAGGAGTGTGAAGGGTAAGGACCCTCTCACACTCCTTTCTCTCCATGCTCTTCTTTAAGAACCATGGATGGATGCTTGCCAACAAAGCTTCATTCTCACCAGATTCAGGGTTTGATAGATTTTGGTGAAGAGGGTCCAAAGGGCTCTATAGAAAACTAGTGGAGAACTTAGTCTCTGACCACAGTTTTAAATAGTTGATGATTGAGAACTAAGAAGTGTTATCATCACATCATCTTTTCATTATCCATTTGCTTCTTACTTTCCTATTTTTTAACCATCAAAAGTTGCAATGTAAAAACTCATTAAGAAAAAAAACAAAACAGAACTGTGCTCATTAAAAAACTTATATTTGGTTTATTCAATCTCAACCTTAACCTAATTTTCTAACTTTTTCTTGAATCTCAATCTAAGACTAACCAGGATAGACCTGACCTAACTATATTTTTTTAGCCTCTTTTTCTTCTACTGGTTTACAAAGGAAGGAGGTTTTGATGGCCTAACCTAATTTGATTATCTCATTCTTTTTCTCTACTGTTGAAGTTGTACTTAGTTTACAATATGCTGAAATTGAATTTGATATGTCCATTTTGTCTTGGCCAAATTTCTGTTTATTTTCACCAAATATGACACTACACTGCATACTATATTAACCCACAAAGGCATTTTAGGGAATTTAAAATTCAGTACTAAATAGTGTCCACAGAAGATATCTGATTGAAATACAAAGGATATGAATGTGAAAGAGTCAATATAAACTTTAAAACATGGGCACCCACTCTTTACTTTTTCATTCGTGCTTGACTTTTGATGGTTGGAGGCTTTTATTGAATCTCTGGATCCACTTAGGAGACTCAAACCCCACTTTGCTTCCAAAAATTAATTCAATATCTTCTTAATGAACCAGTTAAATAATCCTCTTAAGTACTTCAATAAAATATTGTTTGACACATTCCGAGATATTAAACACGTTTAAACTTTGAAATAATTGGAAATATGTTCCCAGGAGACTTGTCATAAGAATTCATCACTGTTTCAAATTCCTAACTCTCCACTAATTTCGTTCTCTCTCACCCAAACCACTTTGTTTTCTTGTTCTGTAATTATATTTTCTTAAAGTTTCAAAATACCATGATTTTGATTTCAGAGCTAAAAGTAATCTTAGCCGTGTAAGTAGCCATGCTGCACTGTTTACATCTTAGTTGTTAATTGATCCCTATCATGTGTCTTCTTTTCATAATTTCTAGGGGCCAATTCAACTTTTGAAATTAGAGTGATTAGTCACCTCTAAGAAGTGAAGTTCTGTATTTTATAGTGAGAAAAAAAAAAAAAAAGTAGCAGTGGAATCTATAGCTTGAAGTTGTGTCCAAGAGTCATTTCTCTTTCTATAGCTGGCTTTATAGATAACCCAAAATTCTTGAAACAATATTGATGAATGATACATAAAAATGGCAGTGATCTCCTTCTCAGATATGCATACAATCATAGTAGCTAGATAATCCATTGAAGCTTTTGGTTTGCCTCTTCTTCAAGCAAGAAAACAAAATTGTTATCGCTTTTAAGTCAGTCCCCTTTTGGAATCTTTCTATGCTGTTTATTTATTACCTATGTAGCCACTTATATTTGTATTTGCCATCACCTGTTACACTGAATGAGATCCCAATTCACAGCTTCTTTTAGTGAACCTTTATTTGTGGCCATTGGTGTCAATCAACAAACCCATTTAATTAACTTGGTCAAAGAAATTTAAATATGGGTTGAAAATTGACTATTACATAAGAAAACATACCTAGGAACTCTTAAGAACGTAAATGTGAGTCTAAATTTTATGATGTTTATGGATAAAAAATGTTGAGTATTATATAAAGTTGAAGATTTATAAATTTAAAAGGAGTTGAGTATCATACAGAAATTAAGACTCTAGATTTATTATATAAAAGTTTTAAATTAGAAGTAGTTTTAATCCTTTATACAGATTAAACTTATGTCTTATTAGTATTATATCTTTCTAGTGAATTTTTTAGAAAAAATTCATTAGTAGTATCAGAGACAAAGATTTATCTTAATAACCAACTCAGATAAAATATAATATAGATGAGGAATCCTACAAGTGAGAATTCTTTGTATCTAAAGTGTTCTTAATAAAGTTTCAGACAAATAGATTCTCATTGAATAAAGATAAAAAAAAAAGTTAAACATTATACTTGGATAAAGATAAAAAAAGTTAAATATCATACAAAAATAAAGAACTATAAATCAATATATTTACATTTTACATTCAGAAATTTCTTATTAACATGTCTATGCATCAATTGAAGAATTTAAATTCATGATAGTATATGAACTTATTCTTTCCAATTTAACCTATCTATAGTAGTGAATGAATCAAGTTTTGCCGAAAAGTAAGTGTGTTGCCTTCATAAATCATAATACACACTATGATTGTTGTCCACCACTTAAAATTAGACAACCAAGACCAATGGAAGATGATTAGTAG
The DNA here is from genome assembly GCA_027742785.1 of Vigna reflexopilosa. Classification (NCBI taxonomy): domain Eukaryota; kingdom Viridiplantae; phylum Streptophyta; class Magnoliopsida; order Fabales; family Fabaceae; genus Vigna; species Vigna reflexopilosa. The sequence goes on along the minus strand of CM050930.1, from coordinate 12,020,474 downwards.
TACCTCTAAGCTGGTTCCAATTTTGCAATCAATTTTTGGGTCCCTTATGATGCAAAATTTCCAAACTTTTACTGTGAATTCAGTTAAATTTACGTTCAAACTTGAATGAGTCATCAAGTGGCCATCATGGTAGTAATTATAGATGTTGCCATCCAATTTCCACATGGCATGGGAAGTTGTAGGACAAGTGACCTTTCCATGATGTGGTTTCAATTTGGAATCAAACTCATTATTTTTGGTCCAAGATCAAAACTACTTTAGCATGACTTGTAAATTCCTAGTTTGATTTTCATCTACAATTTCTTGTTGGTCAAATGTAACCATTACAGGTACTAGGTACCCTTCAATTTGGGAGGTGATGCTATTCCATTTTCCAACAGTGCAATATCTGTTGTCATAATCTTCATTGCTTTTGTCTTTTGATATAACATTTATACTTTTTCTTAAGTGCCCCTTCAGATATTACATGTGGTAAACAGAAGATTCCCAAATTTTTTAAGGTCAGTGGCTCTTATTTGTACCCTACGATCTCAAAAGAGCAAAACAAATATTTTAAAAAGAATAGCATTCATGAAGGAGAACGAACCAATTCTATCTCCGCGTCTTAAGTTTATGGTCATCACCAAACTACAAAACTTTTTAATGTAAATTCTAATATTTTAAATATTCATAGTTTTGTATTTAAAAGGTATATTAGATAACATTTAAAAACCGTTTTTGTCTTGATTGTTAAATCATATAAAATCTTTAAATATAAAAAATAAAAAGTTATGGACAAATTTTTTAAAATATAAAAATTTATTCAGGAAATTGATTTTCTTAACAGACATTCTTTCACTTGTATACGGATAAATCCTGAAGTTATGTAAATAGCATAACTATATGCCAATGTTAAAATCGTATATATCCCATTTGAGTTTTGAATTGTGAATTTTTTTTAAGTAAATGTGACTTTTAGCATGAAATTAATAAACAAAATACTTATTTTCAGAAACAGTGACTAATATAATTGACAACTTTATTTTTTCGATGATAAAGATGTCGACAAAAAAAAACTCTAAAAAGACATTTACCATGCTCTATAGGATTGTCCTAATTTTGTTTTCAAATAAAAGACTTAACTCAGTTTACAAAATTAACAATATTATCACTAACTTATTTATAATTTTTAGTGTCTGTGATTAGTATTATTAGAAATATAAATGAAAAAAGATAATTAACATTATATTTAAAATTGATATATTGTTTCCCTTAAACTATATTTATTATGAGCCAGAAAAAGTAATTTTGATTTTCTATTAATTGTTTTAAACAATTAAGTGGTGTATTTTGTTTATTTAAATCTATATCTGTAAGGGTGGAAATTGTAAAAGGAAGAAAAGAAAAAGAAATATAATAAGAAGAGAAGTTGTTTATATTAAGAGAAAGAATATAGAAAGTAATAAGAAATGAGTGAAAAATATGTAAATAATATGCTTAATATAGTAAAATAAACAATAAATATTAATTTAATAATTAAAGAAAGTTATTGAAGTATCTTTAAATTAAAATGGAGATATGATTAAATGTTAAAAAATATTTAAATATACATAACTCACATTAATTTAAAATGTTCATTATTTTACGAATCGAGTATAAACTTATCAAATAATTGTTAATTAGTTGTTATTGTCGGAAGTCTTTAATTTTATAAAATAACATTATTTCAAAAACATCTTTTAAAAATTAAAACTATAATACATTTAAAGTAAAATAAAAATAAAATTTCATTATAAAGTTAGCCACCAATAAAAAGGAATATTTAGGCGAAAAACATTTTAAATCTCTCTCTCAACTCTAATATGATTGAAAAAAAAAGTATACGGGGTTTAGTACCTTTGATGTGACTTTTTGGTGAGAAAAAAAGGGATTTTGAGAAAGTGTTGTGCTTTTGAGTGAGTTGAAAGTTGGAAACTTGTTATATAAGTAAGGTTTAATTATAAGTTTGGTTCGGTCTTTGCTTATTTTTTTAATTTAATCTTTTAAAATGATCATTTATATTAGATTGACGATGATGTTATGTCCATACGTGTCACGTGTTAATTAGAAGAATTTTTTTTTTAATTTTATTCATTTAAAAAAAAAACTAAAACTTAGGTCATAGTAATATAAAATGAAAATATCATATGTTAATATTACTATTACATTATTACATGGTCATGTTTGTTTTCAATTTAGTCTCATATTTATAATTTTAATTCAATTTAGTTTTTTGTTTAAAATTTCAATTTGAAATCAAATTAGTAATTAAATTTAATTACAAATTATATATAGATGTTAAAATAATGTTTTATAATTTGTACATAAAATAAATTCACCTAAATATTTAAATTAATTTTTTATTTTATATTTTTACATTAAAACAAACTCTATTTAAACTTTTAAGTTTTTGTGAACTGGAAATTAATGTGACTTGAGGTTGATGATAAAACGTGGACATGATATGTATAAGGATATAACATTATATGTTGGTGGTTATCTTTCCTACTTCAACTAAAAAAACAATGTGTTAATGAATTTAAACTAAATAAATTAAGTTAATTTGAATTCATATAATTCATTTGTTTTTTTTACTTCAAATTCAATGGAATTAGTTTCCGTATTTTTCATTTTGTAATCTAAATCAATATTTTATATCCTTGTTTTATTTTTCGTTTATTTGATAGTTTGATATTATATGTATTAAGATTATTGTCAAAAGGACAATAATCTGCTTTTCATGGTTCTGTTTGTTATTCGTTCTCGTGTTTCACAGAGAACTCTTCTCATTTTGTAAAAAATAGATGATGTATTTTTTTTACACTATTACAAAAATAAATAAAGATTCGGTCTTTCTTACCTTTCTCGAAGCGCCTGCAAAGATTGTCTTTTTCTTCTCTCTCAACCGCCATCACCGAAACGCTCCAGAGAGCACCGCTCTACTTCTCTCTCTAGCACCCAAAAGAAGGTTCAAGCTTCTTCTCTCTCTGTCGCGTTGCAGACAAGCTGCTTTTGTGCCAGCAAAGTTGTCTAAGAGATATTTTATCTCTTCAGGGCAACAAACGTATTGGGCCACTTTCTTAAACCACAAACAATGTTGGGCCATATTTTAATATGGTATCAGAGCCATGTTTAAATGCTTGCTCTGCTTCTGCTGCCTCTGCTTCCGTTCTTGGTATCTTCTTGGGTTGATTCTTGATTTCTTTTCTTGCTTCTTGCCTCCATGGATCAGTCGGCTAACCCAGCCAGTCCTTTCTACCTACACCCAAGGGAGAACCCAGGGCTCACTCTCATCACTCAGGTTTTAAATGAGAACAATTACTCTTCTTGGAGCAGAAGCATGAGAAGGGCTCTGCTTTCCAAGAATAAAATCAAATTCATTGATGGGTCTATAAAGAAACCCCAAAGAAGAGATGCTTTATTCGATGCTTGGGAGAGATGCAACATGATGGTTCTTTCTTGGATAACAAAGACACTTTCCCCACAGATTGCAGAAAGTGTGTTATATGTTGAAGAGGCAAAAGAATTATGGGATGAGTTAAAGGAAAGGTTCTCTAAGGTGATTATTTTAAAATTTCTGACCTACTCCAGGACATACATTCAATCAAACAGGGAGAAAGAGGGGTCAATCAGTTTTTTACAGATTTAAAAATTCTCTGGGAGGAATTGGAATCCCTAAGACCCATACCTACCTGTATGTGCAAGACTCCATGCAGCTGTGAACTCTCAAAAATTTCCTTGAAATACAGAGAAATGGAGCATGTTATATGTTTCTTAAAGGGGTTAAATGATGCCTACAACACTGTAAGGACTCAAATCCTTTTGATGGATCCTCTCCCCAACATCAATCGTGTTTTCTCTCTCATTATGCAGCAAGAGAGACAAGAGAAACAAGGTTATGTAGAAACCAAAATACTGGCTAATGTTGTTGACAGAAGCAATCAATGGAGATCTGACCAGACCTGGAGAAGCCAAGGTCGTGGTGCTGGAACTCGTGGTCAAGGAAGAGGAAGGGGGAGGAATCCTAACTATGGAAAATAGTGCTCATACTGCAACAAAATGAATCACACAGTGGATGAGTGTTATTCCAAGCATGGCTACCCACCTTGGTATAAGAAAGGAGACAACAATCAAGACAAAAGAAATGATTGGAGTTCTGCGAATGCTTGCCAGAATAATACAGGACAAGAGGGCATTCAGATCACTCAACAGGCCAACAACAATAACATTCTTAATTCTTTTACACCAGAACAGATGCAAAAACTCCTCAAAATGGTAGACAAGATTGATGAACCCACTCACAAGGTTAATCAAGTACAGAGAAATGAAACCGAAAACAAGCAAGGTACTCTTTCTTGGATTATTGACATTGGTGCCACAGACCATGTGACACATGATAAAAGAAACTTTGTTACTTTCTATAAAATTAAACCTATCTCTATCAAACTGCCAAATAACGCTGCACTCACTGCTGAACACGCAGCAACTGTGCAATTTTCTAAAGACTTTGTCATTTTCAATGTTCTTTATATTCCTGATTTTTGTTTCAATTTAATCTCTGTCCAAAGTCTTATTAAAGACTTGAATTGCAGTCTAACCTTTTCTTCTGAGATTTGTCAGATAAGGGAGAATTATACATTGAAGATGATTGGATATGCTAACTCTTGGAAAGGCCTCTATTATCTACAAGCTTTCCCTAATCCCGACCAAAATTTCATTTCAAAGTCTGCCTTTTCTTTTAAGAATGTTGATGTAAATTTGTGGCACTATAGGTTAGGCCATCCTGGACACAAAGTTGTAAAATAGATATGTGAAAAGTTTCCCTATGTGGAAATGGGTCCTGACATTGTTTGTGATACCTGTCACTATGCTAAACAACACAAACTACCTTTTCCTAGAAGTATTTCTGTTACTACTGAATGTTTTGAGATTGTTCACTATGATATATGGGGTCCTCTTAATACTATTTCTGTTCATGGTCATAGATATTTTCTCACCATAGTTGATGACTATAGTAGACACACTTGGATTTTTCTAATGAATAATAAGGGACAAACTAGAAATTTACTGTAGAATTTTATTGTTAAGGTTAAAAATCAGTTTAACAAAGTGATTAAAGCTATTAGATCAGATAATGTACCTGAATTTAATTGTGTGAATTTTTATGATTTGCATGGCATCAATCATCAAAGGAGTTGTGTTGAAACTCCTGAACAGAACTCTGTTGTGGAGAGAAAACATCAACACATACTTAATGTGACTCGTGGTCTCCTTTTTCAATCTAACATTCCTAATGCTTACTGGTCTTATGTTGTTGGACAGGCTGTCTATTTGATAAATAGGTTGCCTTCCCCCATTCTTAATAACAAAACACCTCACGATCTGCTCTATAACCTTCCCCCTACTTATTTAGACCTCAAAAACTTTGGATGTTTGTGTTTTGCTTCCACCCTTGAGAACAACAGAAATAAACTTGACCAAAGAGCTAGAAAAGGAATTTTTCTAGGCTATAAAAGTGGTGTGAAAGGTTATATTGTTCTCGACATCAATACCAAAGAGCTTCTTATAAGCAGGAACGTTGTCCTTTATGAAGACATTTTTCCTTACAAAAATCTGCAAGGCAGTAGAGAAACCACTGACACAGAGGAAGACAAAGTTGCTTCTCTCAATGACCTTCTAGGTGACCAGTATTCCACTGATGATAACAGACATGCTGAGATAGATGCCAATAACCAAGAAGAGGTGCAACAGACATCTGAAGACAGAGACAACAGTAACAACACAGAGAACAACCAAGAAAATCACAACTACAGGAGGTCTAATAGGCTTAGAAGGACTCCTGGATATCTCAACGACTATGTGCATCAGGTCAATCAATCCTTATCTGTGAAAAATAGTTTTAAAACACCATATCCGATTTCTGATCTGTTGTGTTGTGATAATCTGTCAGAGAAACACTTAAGGTACACCATGGCTGTCATTGGAAAAAAGGAACCTCAATCTTATAATGAAGCAAAAGGCATAAATGAATGGGCAAAAGCCATGCAGAGAGAAATCAAAGCTCTACAAGACAATGATACATGGTTTTTAACACAACTACCTCCAGGAAAGACCCCCATAGGGTGTAAGTGGGTGTATAAAACCAAATACAAGGCTGATGGTACCATAGAAAGGTTCAAAGCTCGTTTGGTGGCAAAACGATACACTTAACAGGAGGGAATAAATTACCTGGACACCTTTTCCCCTGTGGCCAAACTCACTATTGTTAGATTGCTTATTGCCCTAGCAGCCTCAAACAACTGGCTTCTACATCAACTTGATGTAGACAACGCTTTCCTACATGGGGACCTAAATGAAGAAGTTTATATGGAGCCACCGCCAGGTCTGGACATCCATGATAAAGGACAGGTTTGCAGGCTAACCAAGTCACTATATGGTCTAAAACAAGCCAGTAGGCAATGGTTTGAAAAACTATCATCATTTCTCATCTTTGTCAATTATGTTCAATCTAGATCCGATCACTCATTATTTACCAAAAGAACAACTACAGGTTTTACTGCTTTGCTTGTATATGTTGATGATATTGTGTTGACAGGAAACTCTATGGTAGAAATCAATCACATAAAGGATTTTTTGCACAAAAAGTTTCAAATAAAGAACCTAGGAGAACTCAAATACTTCCTACGATTGGAAGTGGCAAGATCTAAAAAGGGGATTCATCTATGTCAAAGGAAGTATGCCTTGGACATCCTTGAAGAAACAGGAATGTTGGGGTGCAAGCCTTTTTCTACCCCCTTCCTGAGTGACACAAGTCCATTGTATAAAATGGACAGCTACTTAGATGATCCTGGTCCCTACAAAAGATTAATAGGGAAGTTACTATATCTCACCAATACCAGACCCGATTTATGTTTTTCCATTAATTTACTTAGTCAATTCATGCAATCTCGTACTAACTATCATTATCGGGCTGTTCAACATGTCCTTAGGTATATAAAACCTAAGCCATCTAAAGGATTATTTTTTGTCGCTGACTCTCCAATGCATCTAAAGGCCTTTAGCGACTCTGATTGGGCGACGTGTCCGAATACTAGAAGATCAACTACATGATTTTGTGTTTTCCTTGGATCATCCCTCATTTCATGGAAATCTAAAAAGTAGAGAAATGTGTCCAGATCTCCACTGAAGTCGAATACTGTGCTCTTGCAGCCACTGTATGTGAAATACAGTGGATTCACTATCTCCTACAAGACCTTCAAATACAAGAAGAAGGGACCCCAGCCCTATATTACGACAACAAGTCAGCAAAACACATAGCTCATAACCAGAGCTTTCACGAATGGACCAAGTATATAGAGCTCGATTGCCATGTTGTTCGTGAAAAAATATAGGAAAATCTTCTGCATCTTCTTCCCGTTCGATCCGATGAACAGTTGGCCGACATCTTCACCAAATTTCCTCATCGCGTTAGGTTCAGATCTATAGTACCCAAGCTTGGACTGGTGAGTATACACCATCCAGCTTGAGGGGAGGCTATTAAGATTATTGTACTGGTTACTTTACTGTCAAAAGGACAGTAATATGTTTTTCATGGTTCTGTTTGTTATTGGTTCCCGTGTTGCACAGAGAACTCTATAAATAGAGTTCTCTTCTTCTCATTTTGTAAGAAATAGATGATGTATTTTTTTACACTATTACAGAAATAATAAAGATTGGGTTTTTCTTACCTTTCTCGAAGCGCCTGCAAAGATTACATTTTTCTTCTCTCTCAACCGCCATCACTGAAACGCTCCAGAGAGCACCGCTCTGCTTCTCTCTCTAGCACTCAGAAGAAGGTTCGAGCTTCTTCTCTATCTGTCGCGTTGCAGACAAGCTACTTCTGTGCCAGCAAAGTTGTCTAAGAGATATTTTATCTCTTCACGGGCCACAAACGTATCTTTCTTAAACCACAATTAGTGTTGGGCCATATTTTAATAATATGATTTAGTATTATTTATTCTATTTATTGCTAATTTTTTATGATATTATGGTTAAATAGAAATGAAAGGAATAAAATTATGATTGTGGAAATTGTTACCAGTTTATTAAAAATAATAACAACTTGAAACCGAATGTTGTATAAAAGAATTTTAATAAAAAAAGTATTTATAATTTATGTAATATTAAATTAAAAAATTTCTATAATAAATTATCTGAAAAGAAACTAAAAGTAGAATTTTATTTTTAATCTATCTCATAACATTAGTACAAGGGTACAATTTTATGATTAGATATTACATTGGTTTAGTAAAAGACATTAAAACAAAGTGATAATTTTTTTAAAAATGAAATTCATATTAGATCGGTTAGTTTTGGAATCGATGTAAAATTGGCTTGGAGAATCCTTCACGTTTTGGGTATTGTGTAAATAAAAAACGTTGTGCTTGTTACTCAGTTATACTTTGCTTGCGTTTTGGGTACTCCTTACTCGCCCCTTAGATCTGTTATATTTTAAAAAAAATAGAAGTTTTTAAGAAATTAAAAGTGGTTGAGCTAGATGTACTTGTAATTCATGGATGTATTAGCATAAAAGGAAGTTGTGTTACTGAGGATTTTAAAAGAGAGGAAACACGGGTTGATTTTTTTTATCTGAGTAAGTTTTTTGTTAGAGAAGTTCCTTCTAATTTATTTTTTGGGGATTGAAGAAAAAATGTGTGATTAAGTGAGTTAGTGAACCAACACATTTAATCCACTAATCCATGGTAGGTTAAACCAGGTTCAAATTGTTTAGACTCATTAATATTGAGTCAGTTTGGGTTGACTCACCAAGTGAGCACCCATGATAAGTCAGGTCGGATTAGACTAGATGACCTGTTTTGACAGCACTAAGAAATTCATATCATAATATTTGCTAAATAGGACCCTAGGAAGAGATATAAATCTGCAGTTTCACTTAACCTTGGTCACGTGCTTCAACCAAAATCTTTTTAATTCAATTCAAGAGTTGGTCAAGGTTTTAACATATTTGTATCAAGCATCTTGTGTCATTCCTTGGGATGAAACAATCTTTGGTGTTTAGTATGATGATATACCATTATACATAAACATGGAGGTTGTTTTTGAAATCATTTAGGGTAATTAAATTTAAACATTAGAACCTTGAAATCATTTAGGTAATCAAATTTAAACATTAGAACCATTCAATTATGGATTATGTGAGTACACTTAAAAAAATTTCATATAATTTATTCAACTTATATTTCATGACAACAACCATTGTCACTAATATTTATATGAAAATGCGAGTATGTAATATTAGAATTGCACAACAAAATGTTTGTGTGTGGAAAAAGAAAACTAAGAGAAAAATGAATTTATTTACTTAATAAAAATTGTGTCTTTTAAAAAATTTCTCCTTTTATAAAGGGATTTTTATAACTAAAATCGATTCTTTATAAATAAAAACAATAAAGATAAAAAGTATAAGGAAAGAGAGAATTTCATAAATAATTTTATACTGGTTTGGATCAAAAGACCATATGTCAGTTGTTAATCTCTTTAAAGAGGGATTAACTAATTACTAAAAAATAATTAGAACTTAATATAACAGAGAATTGAGTTAAGATTAAAAAACACTTTTCTTGAAACACAAGAAATAAACAACACCTCCTTTGATACAAAGGACGAACAACTTTTCTAGCAATAGCCACAACACTCAATTACTTAGACACACTCAGTGAAAATTTTCGCTCTACTCACACTAGGTTTTTCAAAGCCTCATTTTCACAAACACTGAGAGTCTTTCTAGCACACAGCTCTTAAACCTCTGAGTGAAAAATTCTTTATAAATTAGGTTTAGGTAAAATATATATAGATCCTTATTTTGAAAGTTAGGTAAAAAAACTAAAGAGTCTATTTGCCACTGATAATTAATTATCATAAAAGGTAATCGATTATTTCACAAACTATTTCAAAAATTATTTTCTCGCTATTATAATCGATACTAACAATGATAATCAATTATTCTAGAGACTTTTAGGAAAATCGATTATTGCATAAACTATTTCAAAAATTATTTTCTCATTATGATAATCGATTATTTTATAGGCTTTTAGAAAAATATAAAAATAACTAGGATAATCGATTATCATCACAGAAATTTTTATGAAAAATAAAACTTTCCAGAAATGTTTTGTGCTTAAATTATACCTATTGACTCTTAATCTACTTATTTAAATAAAATACACAAATTATAAAACTTCAACAACTAAATTCTTAAATCTTCAATATATTTCTTAAATTTAAGCATTCTTTAAATCTTCAAAACCCCTTTTGATAAAGCAAGAATTCCATATGTTTCTTTTGCTAACATGTAAAAGAATTTATCATCAACATGTGGAATGGTGAAATTTATGGTTTAATGATGGAATGTCAGACTTACCTTGGACATAGAATTCAATAATTTCGAAAGAAACATGATGCTTTTTGTTAATGCGAAGTAAAAATCACTAAATTTACATGTTATATAATTAAACTAGCATCACAACTAAATTTAATAATGGTACGGCTCATTAGCAAATGATGTTTATTTGTCCCATTGATAATACTGTGGTATACTTTTGTTCATTATATAAAAAGTCAACTACATATATAAAAATTATGGTACAAGTGTATGTTTTAGTTCAAAAGTGCATTTTTACTTTAGCTCAATATAATATATTGTAAATTGTTAATATTTTTTTCTTTAGTACCATTTATGTATGCAATATCTTATATGGTAACTCCACTTCATCCTCACATATTGGATTACTCCGAAAGTATTTAGTACTTTAGTCAAACTATTAAAATATTTTTATTTTACTTTTTCAATAAATTAAATATATTGAATTCCATACATTAGTGCAATAGACAACATGAAATTTATAAATGTAATTAATATGTCATGCATTGAATGTGGATCATAATTCGTGTTAGTATTTTTTATTCTTAAAAGGAGGTATTAAATCAATTTAAATAGTTGAATAAATTAGATGTTTCATATATGGTATTATAAAAAGTAATATTTATTTTGTATTTAAGATATTTTTAAAAGAAGTTTTATTGAGTATTAACATAATAAAAGAAATTTGTCAAGAGTGAGTGAAATATTTCATATAAATTAGTAATTATTATGATCCATAATTATTTGTGGTATTTAAAAATTGTCTTGTAGCTACTTTAGTTTGAATTAATAGTTATAGATACTGTTATGTTGTTATATACTTCACTTTGTTTTTTTTTTTATAAATTCTGATATTTCTTGGAATATATGAACTAAAAATTAATTTTTTTGCACTGAAATATTTTTTATTGACAATTACAGGTTTAGATTGCTCCAAATTTTATTGATTTATTACAAATAAATTATAAGATATTACATTGGTGATAGACTTAACCAATATAATATCTTATTTAAGATAGGTATTACATAAGTTCCAACTCAAAACAAATATTATATACATTATTTTTCTTCTTTACGTGTTATCTTACATTAACCGATTTTATAATGAATAACTTTTAAACCGGTTAAGATATCATATGCATTTGATTTTTACATCAATAATATTTACAATAGTTACATAATGTGTTTTTTTAATAGGGTAGAATTTATTATAATATATTATTATATTGTAAAATATGAAAACGTTGTATTGCAACGTTAGTATTTGGTAACGTTAAAATTTCTTAATTGTCAAAGTTAACATTTTTAAGAGCAATGATCAAAATTTTAAGTGTTTCAACGTTTAAATATTTATTATTTTTATTGTTTTTTATTGATTTATTTTTTTCTAACTCTATAAACAGATAGCTCTTCCTCCATTGCAAAATATATCAAATTTAGTTTTTCTCATTCTTCTCTCTTAGTTTCATTCTCTAGATCTTTTCCTCTTCTAAAAATATTTTGGGTTATCTTATACTTTTTTTAGAGATCATTGTTAGTTCTGAGATCCTCAGAATCTAAGAAGTTTTTGTTGTATCCTAGGAGATTTGCACAATACACCGCAGATAAGTCCTTAAGGACAGCGACTCTATAGCCTCATGAAATAGTGCTTTGTTAGTCTTTTACAACAATCTCAAGGACTTATCGCTAACATCAACAACATGCCTTCGGAGAGCCAAACCTTTGTTTCTGGAACCTAGACGGTCTTCGCAAAATCACTTCCGGACGTTTCAAAAATCGAGATTTTCTTTGGACAGAACTTCTGGCACGGGCAAGAACACGTGTCCACCCTTTTAGACATGTATGAAATTGCTTTTGCTCCCAAAAGGTATGTACACAAACCTGATCACAAAAAGAAAAATAATTTTCTTAAATTTTGTTCCAATAAATCTAAACCCACCTGGCGTAGAGTAAGAAAAGACAATCCTCCTAAGGAAAATATAGTCGTAGGAGATGACATTATTGTTGTGGCCGCTTGTCAAATAAATCTGATGACCAATGTGAGCAAATTGGTGGTAGACTCTGATGCTACTAGGCATATCTATGCAAACAGAAATGTCTTTATCTCTTATATTGTGTAGCGAATGGAGAAGAACATGTCTACCTCGAAGATTCCAGGACCGCTCCTGCTCTAAGGGAAAGTTCTTCTTAAGCTCACATCTGGAAAGACTCTGGCCTTGAGTGATGTGCTGCATGTGCCATCAATTAGAGTTAATTTAGTCTCTGTAGCACTATTGGGAAATGTGGGGGTTAAAGTGTCATTTGAGTCTGACAAGATCATTATGACAAAAAATAATGTTTTCGTGGGGAAGGGATATTGTGATCAAGGACTCTTCATACTGAATGTTTCTGAAAATATAAATGAATCAAGTACTTCTGCTTATATTGTTGACTCGTATGATATATGACATGCTAGATTAGGACATGTGAATTCCTCAAATGTTTTGAAATTACAAACGACTAGGATTGATTAATATGCATGATAAACAAAGTAGTAAGTGTGATATATGTGTAGAATCTAAAATAACAAAGAAAACATGTTTTTCTGTAGAAGCCAAATTGAACTGTTAGGGTTAATTCATACTGATCTAGTTGATTTGAAACAAACCATGTCTAGAGGAGGTAAAAATTATTTTGTGACCTTTATAGATGATTATTCTAGATACACCAAAGTTTACTTAATCAAACATAAGTGAAAGAGTACTTTGACAAATTACTCAAAATCACAATCAAAGTAAGATTACTTGGTTATGAATTTACCGATTCCAGATTAGTACAAAAAATTCTTGTAACTATTCCTTAAAGGTTTGAAGCTACCATTACTTCCCTGGAAAACTCTAGATTCTGTCCAATATTAGTTTGGCAGAATTGTTGAATGCGTTGCAGGCACAAGAACAAAGAAGGCTTATGAGGTCTAAAGGATCTATTGAAGAAGCACTGGTTATGAAGGCTAGCTCAAGTTATGGGCGAAAGAAAAAAAAAATTGAAAGTTACAAGGACAACTCTAATTTCTCTCCTTGTAAACATTGTGGAAGAAAAAATCATCCATCTTCAAAGTGTTAGAGGAAACCAGACCAGCAATGTGAAAAATGCTTGAAGATGGGACATCATCAAAGAATTTGCAGAAGCAATAATCAGCAAAAGATAGTCACACAAGAGAATGTCCAACAAAAGAATGTTGCTCAAGTTGCTGAGGAAGAAGAAGAGCAACTTTTCGTGGACACTTACCTTGTCATTCCAAATTCAAGCAAGAAGTGGCTAATTGACAATGGTACCACTAATCATATGACATTTGATCGTGATCTCTTTAAGAAATTGGATACTTCTGTGATTTCCAAAGTAAAGATTGGAAAAGGAGAATACATTGTAGTCAAAGGAAAAGGAACAGTAGTAGTTGAAAGTGTTTCAAGTACAAAACTTATCAAAGATGTGTTATTTGTACCTAACATCAATCAAAATTTGTTGAGTGTTGGCCAGTTGATTCAAAAAGGTTTCAAAGTCATATTTGAAAGTGATAAGTGCTTGATCAAAGATACAAATGACAACGAGGTATTCAACGTACAAATGAAAGGAAATAGCTTTGCGTTTGATCCAATGAAGGAGGAGCAAACAACATTCTCTACAACAAATGTCCACACTGAAGTTTGGCACAAGAGGCTTGGACACTTCAATCATCTAGCCATTGTGAATCTGCAAAGAACGAAATTGGTTCAAGATCTCCCTTGTCTTGAATTTGAAACTTCAGACTATAGAACTTGTCAATAAGGAAAGCAATCAAGACTTCCATTCAAATAGTCAACTTGGAGAGCTACACAAAAGTTTCAATTGATACATATGGCAGGACCTCACATCACTCTATCTCTAAATGGTAGCAAGTGTTTTTTTATTTTGATCGATGACTACTTCATAATGTGATAGATATATTTTCTTAAATAAAAGTTAGAAGTTGCTAGTATATTTTGGAATTTCAAGCAATGGATTGAAACACAAAGTGGCAATGAAATTCAAGCATTGAGATCTGACAACGACAAGGAGTACACTTTAAATCAATTTAATTCTTTTTTGTGAAGAAGCAATAATTGAACATCAACTTACAACACCATATACTCCACAACAAAATGGAGTCAGTGAAAGAAAGAGTCGCGCCATTATGGAGATGGCTAGATGTTTAATGTTTGAGAAACATTTGCCAAAAGAGTATTTGGCTGAAGCTACACACACTGTAGTCTTCCTTCTTAACTGGCTTCCTACAAAAGTTGTCATAAAGAAAACTCCATATGAAGCCTGGTATGGTTTTAAACCCTCTCTGAAAATCTCAAAGTATTTGGTTGCTTGTATTTTGTTTATATTCCACAGATAAAATGAGATAAGTTAGACAAAAAAGCAGAAGTTGGGATTTTTGTCGAGTATAGCTCAAACTCTAAAGCTTATAAAACTTTCCAACCAAACACTAGGAAAACTTAAATAAGAAGATATGTTCATTTCATGGAAAATGACGAGTGGAATGAAGAACAAATAGTTGAATTTCCTGATTAATTTTCAAAATCTCGACTTGATACAAATAAGCTGATTGATGACATTTCAGTTAGAGGTATGAGATCATTTTTTTATATTTACCAAAGATGTAATGTGGTTGTACTTGAACCAACAAATTTTTTGGAAGCAAAAAAAGATTCCAAATGGATTACAACAATGAAAGAAGAACTCTTAATGATTGAAAAAAAATGAAAAGTGAAAGTTGGTAAGAAGACCCACAAATAGAAAATTGATTGGTGTGAAGTGGGAATTTAGAACAAAGTTGAATCTTGATGGCTTAATCAACAAGCATAAAGCCAAACTTCTTGTAAAATGGTATGGTCAAATTTTTGGCGTTGATTTTTTTGACACTTTCGCTCCTGTTGCAAGATTAGACACAATCAGACTTATGCTTGCAATAGCTGAACAAAAGGGTTGGAAAGCTTACCAACTTGATGTTAAGTTAGTGTTATTAAGTGGTTTATTAGAGGAGGAGATTTATGTTGAGCAACCCGAAGGTTTCACTATGAAAGAGCAAGAAGATGATGTGTACTTGCTTAAAAATGCTTTATATGGTCTAAAACAAGCCCCTAGAGCATGGTACAACACAATTGATGAGTACTTGATGAAATTGGGATTCAAGAGAAGTCTTAATGAAGCTACCCTATACATTAAAGGTGATTAAATACATTTCATTTTTATCTCATTATATGTGGATGATTTTCTGGTTATAGGAAGCAATGAAGAACTTGTGAGAAAGTTCAAAGAAGATATGAAGCATATTTTTTAGATTACAGATTTAGAGGAAATGGCTTATTTTCTAGGAATGGAGATAAATCAGAGAAATGGAAAAGTATTCATCTATCAAAAGAAGTATATTAAAGAAATTCTAAAAAAAAATTAAAATGGATGAATGCAAGAGTGTAGATACTTCAATGTGCCAGAAGGAGAAGTTAAGGAAAAAGGATGAAGCCATGTACTTAACAGCTACTAGACCTGATATCTTACAAATTGTGCAACTGAGACACATCTTATTGCTAGTCCTAAGGTATGTGAAAGGAAAATTAAATTTTGGAATCAAATTTTGTGCAAGTCAGGATTATACACTGCAAGGATATTATGACAATGACTGGGGAGGTTCGCTTGATGATCTGAAAAGCAGTTCAGGCTACTGTTTCTTGTTTGGACCATGTGTGTTCTCATGATGTTGCAAAAAGCAAAATATTGTAACACAATCTACAACAGAAGCTATATTTATTGCAGCTAACACGGCTGTAAATCAAGACTTATTATGGTTAAAAAAGATTCTAGTCGATTTAAATATAAAGCAAGAAAAATACACTGAAATATTTGTTGACAATCAAGTTGTTATTTTTATTTCAAAGAATACTGTTTTTCATGGAAAAATCAAACATTTCAATATCAAATTAATCTTTCTCATAAGTGCAAAAAGAAGGTACAATTAGCTTGAATTTGAATTTCTTATAGAAAAACTTGGAGTTTGCAGCAACCAAAGTAAGGAAGAATGTTAAAGTTATATTTTAGTTGCATCAGTTACATCAATTTCTTCATTCATTTAATTTCTGTTTTATTTTTTTAAAAATGTTTGACTGTTTCAAACAGTCAGTTTCAGATTTAGATTTTTTAAGAAGTTGTTAAACATGAAATCGTGTTCAGTGTATTTCTATTTTCTTGCTTTGTGCAGTTTGAAATTTTGTTATATTTGAACTCTTCACCAATTCAATAAAAGTGCAACTTTTACTCAAAAAACCTCCAACAAATGTTACCACTAACGAGAAAGAACGAGAAAGAGTGACTGAGAGAGCAATGACAATCGATGAAAGAGAGAGCAAGGAGAAATGGACACAGGGAGAAGACAAAGAGGATGAAAATTCATTTTGGAGAAACTGCGAAACGTGATTTCCTTCGCAAATTGTCCTCACATCACCATTTTAGTTTTTTAAAATTCATTTGAAGTACACCAATTAAAAGCTGACAACTGATGTTGTCATGACCATTTGGTTATTAATGAAACGTTTTCCTTCTAAATTCTCTGTAATACATTTTAATCGTTCTAAATTTCATCAATTACGATTATTTTAAATAATTTGTCTTTAAATAAAAGTTATCACTCTTGGTTAAAATGAAAAAAAAAGTTTCTATATTTTTAGTGAAACATTAATAATATCTTTTTTATATTAAATTTACTGAAATTTGTTTTCATCATGACACATTAATTTTTATATACCTTAACAAAACGATATTACATTAGATAAACTCATTCGTATCCGATAAATACGTTAAAGATATTAATATAACGATCGAAAAAGTATATTTACTGATAATGAAAAAATAATAATTTGAAGTTGTTTAAATATGATTCAAAGAAATGGACATTTAGACTTTCCAACACCCTCATGGAGGTCCTGGAAGAAACTATGGAATGCAAAAAGTAATGTCTTTCAGGTGTTTGGAGTAGAAACAAAAGTTGTAAATGATGAACTTAAATGGCCCATTGTACCATTTGGGCCCAAATTAAGGTAGCTTTCGTACAAGGGCATTTCCCTTTGCAACTACCATTTTTCTTCTTGTACCACTATAAAAAAGAAACTCTCAAACCACGATTTCGAGCGTAGGGAGAGGCGTGGTGCACAGGGAAACGCAATGCAAATGGCAGGCGTAGTGTGCAGGAAACAAGGAATGGGCAGAGGTGAGGGAGAAATGGAGATTTCAAACTAAGTTTTGACTAAATATTAGTAGGGTGTAGGCAGACAAATGGGGGTGCAGAAAGAAAATACCTTTATACAAATTTAGACTCAGCCCTCAAATGAGGCCTGAATCTTTTGAAGGTGATTCTGCAATTTAATTTAATTGGTACAATTTCTTCTTTTTCCTAATGGGAATTTTCATACGTAATTTTCATATTTTGGAATATTTATTTATTTTTGAAACAAGAGAAAATGAACAGCAATTTAAAGGATGTGAAAAATTTAACGCATATGGAATTGACAAAAAGGTCTAACCATGGATTTTGGAAGCCTCAAAAATGAATCTCGTGATAATTTCTTTGTTTGAATTTTTCCTAAGCTTCCACCATGGGTGGTTATTAACAGAGTAATGAAGACAATACTTAATGATATGCCATATTCTTTGTATATCATTCTACGATAGAAATACTAAACTTAGACCTCGGAATGAACTTTTCTTACACTACCTTAGTTTTTTTTTCTTTATATCAGAGTTGAACGATTATGATATATCTTATTAAAGATATAAAATAATCAAGAATATCTTATCAAAGATATTGATAAGCAGAAGATAAAATAATTAAGGATAATGAAGAATATCTACTTAAAGATATTTAGCAATTAACCAAATTTTTAGGTAAGATTGTTTATATTTTATTATGTTTATATTTTATTGGACTTATGTCAGTTTAAGGTTCATGAGACAAATTATAAATAGAGAGTCACGCCACAAATTAGGTACATTCTACTCACATTCAACTCATATTCTCAAATACTCAATAGTGAAAATCCTTCACTAAATATTCAATCAAGAGTCGAGGCTCCGGTCCCACAAAACCTACACCGAAACAGTTCTATTATTCAAGTTTTAGAAATAACTTTTTTTCTCTCACTTATGTTTCCATTTCTTCTTGTTGGAATTTGGTTTTCGACAAAAAAAAAAAAACCTCTAAATGATTGTTCGACAAAAAAAGGTTGTCCTAATTTTATTTTCTCAAACTATTATTGTTACTGTCGACTGTGGTATGGAAAAGGATTTCGTAGCCGATCTGTAGATAATAGTTGAACAAAGTTAAAGTGCAATCAATAGGGTAACTGCTATCAATGAATGCTTAAGGTTGCCATTAATGACCACTAAGAGGTAAATTAAGTGGTCAGATTCTTTTAAACTCTATAAATAGAGGTTTAATTTCAAGGTAAAAGACACTTTTTTTTCATAATTAAATTATTTTATACTTACAAAGAAAATTTCTGACTTGAGTATGAGAATATCTTCTGCAGGTCACCCTCCTCACACCGATCGATCACCCAAAGAAAAAGAAGAACACCTTCATTTAGATAGAAGGGTTCAACAAAATCCATCATCGTCCCAATCCAGAAATAATTATTAATAAATAAATTAAGCATAGTGTTGCTTTTATAACCGTTTCTAGTCCTTAGAGAAATCTCATAAGAAAAAGTTATCCTTATAACATAAAGTGAATAGGTAGGTTATTTTGCAATGTTGAACCCTCGTCTAAATCTACTGCAACGAATCCAAATATTGTTGCCATATTTTTACCCTTTTGGATTGAAGAAAATTGTTCTCTTTGCTACTTATTCATATAAATATTTTAAATATAATATTTCCTCATTTCCTTCTCCTAAGTCAAATGACAATAAAGGTTGCAGAGTATCCATGTTCCACAACACGTTCAGTAAAACACATGCCAAAGTCAAATCCACTATGTTCTTGGAAAACCATGACCTCCTAGCAAACCTTACTTTCAAAAGCTTTTTTCAATTAAATTTTAAAGTTAAATACGTTTTTATTTTTAAATTATGATAAAAAGTTAATTTTCAATTTTTAAATTTAATTATAAAATGTTCCATTTTTACATTTTTTGAAAGTTATATAAAATATTATTCTTAACAAAAGATTATTATAATTTTATTATAAAATTTTGATTCTCACATAAAACACTTCACATGTTATTTAGAGAAAATTATGTTTTATATAACTTTTATAAAAGACATAAATGAAATATTTTATAATTTATTATATGAATGAAATACATTTTTTTATAATATGGGTTAGATATGTCCAAGTTTTCTTTCGACATGATAGTATACGAAATCATGTCAACTATTTATTAGTCGTAAAATTCACAAGTTAAAGCTACAAGATTAACAATTAATTATGATAATTTAAGATTACAAGATTAACAATTAATTATGATAATTTAAGATTAATAAGTAATTAGTTCACGTGATTCAAATTTATCTAAGTAAAAACTCATATACAATAATATAAATAACACATATGATGTAATGAATTATGTTCATTAATTATTATACTTAGTTGACTTAGATATTAAAATGACTTTTATAAACATAACTCCTATTTAATTAAAAAATGACAAATACTTTTAGAAAGGATAAATACTCTCCAAATTAGAAATTTGAAATATTTGAAATGTTTGTTGGAGTTTTTACAAAATATAATTAATGGTAATTTTTTTTAATAATAAACTCTTTCTTATCTTCTTATTTATAAAATGAAAAGGTTGTTGCTTATACTGTTTGCAACAAAACTACACTATATAGGAAATAAAACCCTTATAACTCTTGTAAGAGCACTTTGGTGATGATAGGTATCAAAATGACCTTACACTTACACCTACAATTTTCGTTGTAGTGAAGAAAGTAAGAGTACAAAAAAAAAAATTAAGGTTTGAAGATCTTCATCACGTCAACCACTGTTCCTTTCACAACAAAAAGAAAATAAACATTCGCATAATTCATCGATGACAAAAACATTTGACATTTCCCTCCACTGCAGTATGTTTCTCATTAAGTTGTATCCAGTTGTACCATTCATATCATTAAGCAAATTTGTACCCTTTCACCTGTCCTTTATCCTAAAATATTAGAATATATTAATACAATATCAAATTTAACTCAACTTCGTAAAAATTAGTTTACTATAATTATCATAAATTTATCTTATTTGAACTAATATGAAATCTATGACCACCAGATATAGATTTTAGTTTGTGTTGTATAATTAGTTTATTTAGATTTTTTAAGGTCAGTCAGCTTTTTGTTTTTTTTTATGCCTCTAGTATGGAGACTTGTAAGAGTAAATAGCATATACTTTTTGTTTCCTTTACTAAACTAAACTTTTTTTTTTATACATGGTATCAGAATTATATATTAGAATTTATTTTAATAAAATTTATTATTTGTTGAATATATTATATCAAATGTTATCGAAAAATTTATTATTTATTAAAATTATTGTATATTTGTTATTAAATTATTAATATTTAATCACACAATCAAAAAACATGCATGCTTTTACGTGAAGGAAGGTCAGAGATTCTATCTCAACTAAAAATAAGATGAGTTTAATGAATACAAATCTATTTTACAAACTAATTTTATGAAATTGAATTAAATTTAAAATACATTTTTTAACCTTCCTTACAGTGAGAATATGATCCAATACAATATTTTAGAGCAGGTGGTGATGATTTGGTTTATGAGGGAGAAGAGGATAATGAGAATAATTTAGAAAAGCATGAAGCATGAAGCATGTATCTTCTCCTTGTTGTGGTTTAGTTGGAGAAAGTTGTAAACGAATCGATTAAATTAAGAAACAGAAAGTTGTAGAAGTTCATAGCCTAGTACCCGAAACAATCGTTTTCGAAAAGTCAAGCACAATGTTTGGAACTTTGATAATGTGGAATAGGGATAGTTACTGAACACACTTGTAGAAGTATGAAGCTACGACCTAGACTTCCCATTAATTCAATTAGTGGGCTAATATGCCAAACGCAGCTTATCATGTCAACTTCTTTAACCAATTAATGCTATCACCCTTGTCGGCTCCTTATTTATTCTCTACATCTTCTTCATTAATCCAAATTTTCAATGCACATTCATTGTGCTATGAGCATCCCAAAAGCATCTTCATTATATTACAAAGTTTTCAAAACCAACTAATAACACACATTTACACCTCGTTTTCATTGCTAGCTTCTCTTTTTTCAAACTCACCAGTACAATCAAAATGAGTCACTCAGTCTAACTTATTATATTTAGCTCGACCTATCACGGGTTGGTGGGTTAAACGGATTGACTCACTAGTTTACTTAATTATAATTTTTTAAAAAATATATATTTTTTTCAAATCCAACCCGACTCAAACTCGTGATACACTGAATTAGCTCGTGATTTATAATCTATTTTGAAAGCTCTACTCAACACTTTGTTTTTTTTTTTCTTTTTTACCTTTTTGTGTTTGACTTATGATCATGATAACTTTCTTTACTCACTCACTGTTTCAGGTTGTGGTTTATGAATTTTTTTCTTTTGACCAATCTCTTCCTTCTTTTTTTGATATCTACTAATCACAGAGATCATGGTTTTGAATAAACAAAGAAATCAGAAAGATCGTGATATTGAATAATCTTTGACCAATAATTGGAGTATTGTTGCATAAACACCTGTCCGTTATTAAACCTGAAAAGGCTAGATTATTCTTTCAGTCTTATATATGTTAGTCATTTAATTTAATTATGAATTAATTTTTTTGTGCGTGTGTAGAGTTATAAATATTTAATATAGCTTTCAAATATTGAAAATGAAAAGAATAATAGTTATCAGTTGGAGGAGTTTTATTAACTAATAATTGTCTTGTTTTAAGTTACATCACAAACATGTATCTAAATTGACTTTCAAATTATGTATCATTATTTAGGCTATCCTAAAAGGGAATAAAGCAAAGGTGAATAAATTAGAAAGTGAATAGAAAGTAAGAACAAATCATACGTAAAGGAGATTATCCAAAAGGGACAAAATTAATACTTAAACATATCAAAAGATTTCTCTTTTGTACAAATGGAAGACAAAAATCAACAATTCAACACATTTTTTAGCCTTTAGATAAAGGGAAATGTGGAGTTTGGACCACGAATAATATACACTTACATCAACAAAAAGAGTTAATATGTTAACACCTTGACTTTTTATACAATGCTACTTTCATGCTTATTTTTCTAGTGGAAAACAATACTGATGGAAAATTCAATTTAATTTTTCTCTCTTCTTTTTTTTCGTCAAACAAAAGATATATAGAGATAGTGTGTAAATTAAAAAAGAGTGTGCGAATTTTCTTAAAAAGTGTATAATCATATTAATAAATGCGTCACTTATATTTAACTTATCAAGCAAGAGCTTAAGAGAAAAAAGCATGCAAGAAAAAAACATAGAAACTATTCATAAATTATAAAAATAGTGTTGTTACTTTTCTTAATATGTTTGGTTTTGTTGTAACGTAATCCACTTTGTATTTATGATCAACGGTAATAAGAAAAATGTTATAATAACTTTAATATTATATTCTTGTATTTTTTTTTCTTTAATATATATTTGGGAAATAAATTATTTTTAAGAATTAAAGTGTCAAGTTGGAATATCATTTTTCCATAATTCTATTTAAGAAAAATATATACTACCAACTTAGGGTTAGTGATGATCAAGGACCACCTTACTTATACACTTACTAATGTTGATATGTAACAAGATTTTAAAATTAAAATTAGTCCCAATTTTATTTTCATATAATTAAAAAAACTAGCTAGTTTCTACTTGCCAACAAATCTTATATACACTACTGAGTTTGTACTTTGTAACATTTGTTATATATTAAAATACTCCATTAATAATTTGCAGACTAATAAATTCAAGTGGTTGTCTATTTATGAATAAAAAACAAAAAAGGTTGAAAAAAATGATGGACGATGAAAGGGAAACTATGCACGTGCACTCCGAAACTGCACAAAAGAAAAAGAAAAAGCTGCTCTTTTTTCTCTTTACATATTATTGAACACGTGAAAATCAGAAAAAGTAGAGTTTAACCAAAAATAAATGTTACATTGTTTCTACTCAATTTTCATTTATTTTCATCGTGTTTCGTTGTGATGGTAAAAAGTAGAGATGACAACAGGTCAGACAGGCATGGACAATGTCTATCCGCAATTCGATCTGAAAAAAAAATATATCCACTATTCGATCCGCTATCTGCATGGATATCCGTTTAAGAAATATTCGCGGATATTTTAAAACTCGCGGATATTCGCGGATACCGGCAAATATTTAAAAAAATATATTCTTATAAATTATTAAAATAAAATTATAAAATATATATATATAATATAATATAAATTAAATTAAATATAAATTAAAATGATATTTTTGTTTCGGTTGAATTAGTATGAGAGTCAGCCGTTCTTCTTTGCTTTGTTCTCTTTTAATCTTCAATCCTTACTAGGTTGTTGATGTGCAGAAGACACCTGACTCTCAAGATATAAAAATGTCTAAATAAATTTTATTAGGATAGAAGAGGAAGATTGTACCTAGACATCAATTGTATATTTATAGAACTTGTGGCAGACAAGCCATTGATTAATTATTAGTGCAATATATTTTTAGGCGATCAAACCCAATAATCAATAATTAATACCGTATATTTTGTAAAGAGTAAGACAGTCTGACCTATTAATTAGTGCCTTGTTAATTGTCCATAAATGACAATTAATTTCGATCTGTATACTTCAAATATTACAATTTTAATTAAATTTAACCTTGTAAAATATAAATTAATATTAATTTTAATAAATTTAACTTAATAAAATAAAAATTAAATTTTTATTTTTATTTTTTGCGGGTAGCGGATATCGTGGGTACGGATAGTATAATACCCGCACCCGACCCGTTTATAAACGGGTATTAAAATACCCGTTATCCGCGGGTTTCAGGTAGTAAATATCCGTGGATATCAACTATCCGTCGCGGATTTTATCCACGAATATCTGCGGGCGCGGATTTTTTTGCCATCTCTATTAAAAAGCATCCATCTTCCCTCTTACATCAATTATATCATTAATAAATTGCTGAAGTGGGTGAAGTCAAATTTAAATTCTTTAAACAAAATTTTAAAATTTGTTTTTAAAATAAAATCATTAAAAAAATGATTAGAAATAACAAGTGAGATTCTTCAACCATAATTAGTTATAATTCGAATAAGTAAATAGTTCATAATTATCGACATAATGAAAAATAATCATACTTCAAGAATAATATAATTTAGAATGTGCTTTAAAAACATTCATAAACGTATTCATATTTTAATCTAAAGAGAAAAAACTAAGATTTGCTCGTTCGTATAAAACATATTCATATTTCCCTTTTTATTCTTATAATATATTAATATTTTATTTTAATTCTTAAAAAAAAAATTCATTGACATGAAGTTTTACAAATAAAATATTTTTCATTGACATAAAGTTTTACAAATAAAATATTTTTCATGGACATAAAGTTTTATATTTGATATAATGGTTCTAACATGAACTTAGACAATAATTTTCATTAAATAAGTAATTAGATGATTAATTGAAGAAAGGGAGTTAAGACAATACACAAGTATATAAATTATGCTTATATATGTAAAATTCTATAAAGAAAAATATTATAAATAAGCAAATATATAAACATATGCATTCTTTATTTATCCTCCACAAAAAATATAATATATCTCTAATAACATGAAGAACTTGTAATATAATAAAAGATAATATATAATCTTATAAGGTTATTCTTGTCTCAATCAAACTTCATAGCGTCATTTTATATGCATGAAAAAAAGAAAAAAAAACTTCAAATAACAAAAGAAAAATATAATAGAAAATAATTCTTATGAAATTTATTTCTACTGTTATAATTGTTTTTTATAATAACTAGAACATCTAAAGTAGTCTTTATGAAATAGTTTTTAAAAGAATTAAAAGTAAATGATATATAAATATTGGTGAATAGATATAGTATATAGTGATAGTGAAATGAAGGATGAAAGTGATAAGGAAGTGCACTTTGGAAAAAGGTTGGATGGTGAAAAGAAATGAAATACTTAGATCAGATTTGGATTCTCTAAATTTCAAGATAACCTAATTAATGGGAGATCCTCCTTTTGTGGAATTTGGCACCAACATTATGCCTATATTCCACCGCCCCAAAAATCCTCTGTTCGAGTTAACTATATAGTTTCTTTTATTTTATTTTTTATTCTCTCGTGTTTAATTAATTTTGTTCTCAGATCTTTCATTTTTTAAAATTTTACTTATTTAAAATATATTTTAGTCTTTCTATCCACATATTTTATATGAGTGTTATCAAAATTTAAACATGTGATAACATAATTTATTACAAAGGTATGAAACTGAATTTATCATATAAAAATTGTGATTAATAGTTACATAAGTGATTTCTTTAGTCTTAAATTTTTTTGTTAATCAATCTCTCAAAATTGTTTTTGAGTTATTCAATAAGGCTTTTACATTTTAAATTTGTTAGTCTTAAACGTTTTTTAAATCAGTGATAAAAAAATATGTTATTCACTCTGTTAATTTGTTGCTTAAAACCATCAACTTCAACAAATAAGATCAGTGGCACCTTATAATCACTAGTACAGAAAGAGTGTTAGACGTATGTTATTTTGGACTTTTAACGTCAGATCCAAATCCGACGTCTTTGTGGGTGACGTTAATCAGACGTCGGACTGGATATACCCGACGTCTATATAGATGTCGGATGTGTATATAACAGATGTCTATATAGTCGTCGATGTGTATACAACAAACGTCTATATAAACGTCAATGTGTATACAACAAACGTCTATAAAGACGTCGAACAATTTTAAATTTAATACAAACGATTAAAAGATTAATTTTTTGTGTTAAATTTCAAACGGGAACTAAGTTTCACTCAATGATTTGATACTTATAATCTAACATGCCAATTATAATAACAACTAAACTTTATCACATGCATATTCAAAAGCCAATAACACATGCATACCTAAAAGCCAAAAACATGCAAATGCAAAAGTCAATAACACGCATACACAAAAGACAAAAACACGCATACAATAAAAGTTTTCAACTAAGAAGCTAATCTTTTTAGCACATTAAAAACACAATGCAGGGAAATGGAGGACTGCACGACAAAAAACGTAGGCCAAAAAGGGACAAAAACGTCGCCCAAGAACACAAATTGCACCAAAACACAATGAAAACGAATTTTAATCGGTTCAAATGGAAGATATTTCATCAAAGACTAATTTAATCAGAGTAAAAGTAAATTTAAACAGTCCAAAAGAGAGAAAACACATCTGGAAATGCAATGCCGAAGAGAGAAACGCGAGGAGGAAGACGATAAACAGTGAGCGTACGGGTTCGCATTTTCCAGAATAAGAGCCTATAGACGTCGGGTGTTAGAGGGACTGAAGTCTATAATAGTATAAACGCCGAGGCCCTCACTAATATGACGTCTTTATGATTTAAAAATTAATATTCGCGGGGCATATAGACGTCGGTTACTAGGGGCACCAACATCTAATTAAACTTATAGACGTCTGTTACAGGGGGCCAACGTCTATAATCATATATAACTTCGGGGGTGGCGGGATCTAACGTCTATATGGCGGAAAAGAATGACTATTCACCTACCTGTCAGGCCTATAGACGTCAGTTAGGAGGGGCTCCGACGTCTATAATATTATAGACATTGAGGCCCCTCCTAACTGACGTCTCTTGGTCTGACTTATTTACGAAAATGCCACCGGTCAATAATTTACGTCGACTCCCACCCTAACCGACCTCTAGGGGTGACGCTAAAAGCCAATTCTGCATTAATGAACCAACATATGTATTCGGTCAACATATTAATTTTTAGTGAATATATATCATCAAATACACTTTATTATTTCAAGAACATAGATCTACATAAAATAAATATAAAAATGTCTAATTTATTAAATTACACACCTATTTTATTTTTAATAGATTTGATTAATCATAATAAATTAATTAGTTATAAATATTAGTTGGTTCATATTTCATTTTTTGTGATATATATATATATATATATATTTATTTATTTATTTATTTACACATATATATTTGGTTCGATTATGGATCGAGGTTAGCTCTTATTATTGTTTAATGTATGTCTTAAAAATCTGAGTTATTGGTCAAAGTGTGAGGTTTACCTGTAGAGGTATGTCAAAGTTAGTAAAGATTCAGTCTCTTCACTAATTAATGTGTATTAAATGCAATCTTATCTCTATGTCTCAAACTTGTATTTATAGTTTTTGGAATGACCTTCAGATTAAAGGCGGTCAAATTGTGACCCAATTGCTAGTAATCACACTTTGGTTTAAACTAATTAGTGTTAATGGTAATTTTGTGGTACTCAAACCTTTCAATCCATCAATTATAAATGGTGTTTCGACTCTCGTATAAACTTAACCGTGCCATCATAAGTAACAACATTAATCAAGAAAAGAAAAGATATCAACAACTTTTTTAAACGTTAATTTTTACATATATTTAAAATAATTATATTAAATCTACAAATATATTTTAACTTTTTTATAATATAAAGTTCAAAACATTTAAATTTTTAAATAACAAATGAATTAAAAAATTAAACTCAAAAGAAAAAAATAATCACAAGTTACTAAAACATTTTTATTTTTTTACTATTTAAACTTTCTTTTGCAAGAGCATAAAAAATGTTTAAGAGAAGTGCTGGTTTTTAAAAATGACACTAGAATATTTTAATAAAAAAAATTATAAATAGATTTTCTATTAATAACAATTCATTTACAATAATCATTTATATAAACTTCTTATGTACCTTCTCATTTCATCTTTGACTTCATTTTTCATCTATTTGAGAATCAGAGTATACGTAATATGATTCTTGACGTTGAGGTTCACAATCTTACTTCATCAGAATTTTGAACAAAGTAAGTTCATCGTTTATCATCCTTTTTGGTCTTTTGAGAAATTTGTTGCATGTTGGATATTTTGGGCTTGCATGTTGCATTCAAGGGATCAAGGTGAATATTTGTTCCATTAGGATCGTTAGGGTATATCCTGATCGTCGATTAGAGTTTTCTATGTTTAGGTTGAGCAACCTATGTGAGATAGAGTCCATGGATTTTGAGTGAGTTGAGCTTGTAGAAAGCACCTTTTGTAGTTTAGGAGCATCCATACAACTAAGAAAAACTAGTTTTAAAATTAAAAATAAATTGCTATATGATGAATTGGAGTCTCTTTCTCAAGCTAGATTGTTATGATCTCTTTTCTAGAGAATGATTTAAAATGATATTTCTAGATGATGAAATTTGAATCAATATGTTATATGTAGTTGCAATGAAACCTATTAAGATAAGATCGTCTAATAAGACAAGACCATCTAGCAATCCATGTTTTGAAGTTTAACAAACATTGTTTAATGAAATAGTGTCTGATAAAATCAACCATCTAAGATAAATATTTTAAATGTTATAATCATATAAACACTATCTTAAACACTCAACGTTACTCTAAAAACAGAACATGTTTAAACACTACGTACACATATATTGTCTAAACACTTAATAACATCTAATGTATTAAATGCATATACGAATAATACTCTTTTGTATGTTGTACTGTATCCTCTTTACATGTGTAGATCACAAAAGGACAAATTTTTTTTCAAATGTTCTTCATTGGATCAGGAGAACGTTAAGAGATAGGAAGACATTCTGGAAAATTTTCTTCAAGTGCTTTACGCTCTGTTCATTCATACAATCTATCTCTTTCGAAACACATAAAATCTACTTCGTACCAAAATGCTACCTACCTACAAAGTCAATACAACTAAGTAACGAATTTTCTTTTAAGAAGCCTATATAAATAGGATCGCATGGAAAGAACAAAAGAAGAATAATGCTGTGAATTTTACGTTATCATTCTCTCTCAAGCTTTCTTTGTATAACCCTTTCTTTGAAAAAGAAAAGTTTCATTACAAGTCTTCATATTTCTTTGTATTGAAAATTTATCCTCCCTGTGAGATCTATAATTTGTGCTTATTTTGTAATAACACTTTTGTTGTCTTCGTATATTCATAAGTGAATTAAAACACTTTGGTATTTAACTCAGTGGAGTTAAAAGGTCTAATCACTTGGACTAGTGAATTACTAAGAGTGCTAAAACTCATTTAACGACACTAGTGAAAAAACGTTGTTTAACGTCGGTTATTTAGGGGTTTTAACGTCTACTAAACAACCGACGTCATTGCCGGTGACGTCAATGGGACGTCGGACATGAATATAACCGACGTCTATAATGACATCAGTCCGTGCCATGTCCGACGTCACTAAACGTCGGAACTGGACGTCTAAAGACATTATATAGACGTCGGTCTGAGCAATAACCGACGTCGAAGAGGCACTAAAGACTTCGAAAATGACACTGACAGACGTCTAAAAGGTACTATAGACGTCGGTGTATACATTAACCGACGTCTAATACAGTGGTTGTGTTTTAGTGCAGTTTTGTTCCCGTCTTTGGATAGCCTAGTAGCACAATCTCCTTTTGCTAGTTTCCCCCGAAAAAAAGCTTGTGTCTTTTGAATTTCTTATGGCATTTCAACCCAAAACCGAACCTGGGTTGTTGCTTAGTTCCATTTTCATCCGCAAGAGGGAAAAATCACGGTGAAACGATAACTAGGCAACGACCCAGGGTCTTTTTGGGTTGAAATGACCAAAAGAAATTCACAAGATGTCGTTTTTTCTGGGAGGCAGCTAGCAAATGGAGAATGTGTTACTACGTTACCCCAAGAAAGGAACAAAACTGCACTAAAACACAACACAAAGAAAGCAAATTTTAATCAGTTGAACCAGAAGATAATCGATGAAAGACTAAACAAAGTTTAAATGGTAAGGATAAAAAAAAACCACCTGGGATGCAATGCCAGAAGAGAGAAAAAGAAGAGGAGGAAGACAATAAAGATATCAGAAACAATAATGCAATGTCGCAAGAGAGAAACATGAGAAAAAAGAGAAGAGAGGAAGACGATATCAGAAACTGAATGCCGTGAAGAGTCTATGGTTTATTTAAAATGAAATTGAGCGTCTGTTGCTTGCGAAACCGACGTTTATAGTAATCTAGACGTCGGTTGTCTAACTAAATTGACGACCAAGTTAACATTTAAACTGACTTTTTGAATGCCCATTAGACGTCGGTTGTGAAGGGGCACCGACGTCTAGGGCGCTGAACCGATTGACGTTTCACTTCCTGTCAGGGACGTAGACGACAGTTGTGAAGGGGCGCCGACGTCTATAATAATATAGACGTCGGGTTTCTGCTGTCGGACGTGGAAGTGCCTCGGAGTTTAATGCACATAATTAATTACAGGCATATAGAAGTCGCGCAACCAGAAATGCGACGTCTATTTTGGAGAAAATTTTTGTCTTCTCGCCTTCCGTACAGGCCTTAGACGTCGATTTTAACAACCTGACGTCTAATAGCCTAGGGTCAGGTGACCAGCATTAACTGCACCCAAGTAGACGACGACCCCCATCATAACCGACGTCAAATGCACAGGAGAAGTCTGTCTTCTCACCTACCTCATTACATGGGACGTCGGCTTACGGCAGAGCTGACGTGTACTGCTTAATAGACGTCGTATTACCTTGAAACCGACGTCTAGGTTACCATCTTATTTACGGTAATGCCACTGGTCATCATATGACGTCGGTGAAGCTCTAACAGACGTCTATGAGCTAACGTTAAACAGCGTTTTTCCACTAGTGCAAGTGAGTTAGTTGTAAAACCAAAAGTGGTGAAACTCGTTATCACTTTGTGAAAAATTAGTGAGACCCCTTAATACTCCTTAAAAGAGAACTAGAGATATGTTGACTACTTTTCTAAAATTGATTAATATCTAAATTAGTCTCTATTAAGAATAAAAAATTATAGTTGGTTTGTGAAATTAACTCTAAATTGGTATGTAATATTAACTACCAAAAGTTTGTTTTAATTTTTTAAACATATCATTAATAATTAGAGACCAATTTAGATACTAATTTATTTGGTAGTTATAACTTTTGCAATGTTAGAAACTAATTTGAATATAATTAAAAATCTAATTATAATTTTTTTATTCATAATAAAAACTATTTAAAATATCAATAAATTTTAATTTATGAATTTACACTGAATTAGTCATTATAATAACTAATTATTTTTATCTCTAAAATTAATTAGTATTTAAAGATTTTCTTGTAGCATATTTTGTATTTAAAAAATCACTTAAAAAATTTGTCTATATTCAATAAAGAGTAGAGTCACAAATAAAACCGATAGTGATAGTTGAAAAATAAATTAAAAGAATGAATCACTAAAATTAGAGGTCGTTATGGAAAATAATTTAATTTAAGCCATTAATTGTACTAACTAACCTTCATTTAATAAGTCCTGTAGAAGAACATGGAGTAAAGTAAATAAAATTCATTTAACAGGAAGTTTTTCTACACATACTTGTATAAAACGAATAAACCTATATAGGTAAACAAAAAAAAAATTACATTAACGTATTTGTAAGGGTAAAAGATGCAACGGTACTTAACCGAGATAAATACCAGTACAGTATCTATTAATTCTTTATTATATAATTTTATTTTAAAACAAATTTTTATTTAAATTTATATTTTTAAAGAAATAAATAATTTACAATATCCTTACCTCTGGTCTCATCTCTTATTTTCATATGGGTCACAAACTTACTGAATCGATTTAACTTGTAACTTAATATCTGTTTATGCATTAATTTATATGTATTTATTAAATATTTTAACTGTTTTTGTTTTGCCTTTAATGTTTTCTGTTTGAGATTAATGTTCATAAGAACACTAATCTAATTTTTAGGGTTTCTGTTTTTAAGGATTTTTAGTTTTTTCGTTAGCACTCAAGAAAGCTTGTAGTTTTAGACTTACCGGAACCCTATATAACGGATTCCAGTGTTTATAGTTCATAATAATACAACAACAGAATAAACACAACATTTTTCCTCTTTTCGATATAAGGAGTTCTACGAACACTTACTTCTCTCACCCGCTCCTCTTCTTTGCTTTCTTTTCTCCGACCAACCGCCACCACTAGCCGCCACGCCGGAGAACCATGGAGATCACCTGCTTCGACTCTCTCTCAACTAGCTCGAGTACCATTGTGCTCACCTAACAACGGACCCTCAGAAGCTTCGAGGGAGAGTCTCTTCTCACGTGGTTGGGCCATAAGTTTTGGGCCTCTTTAGCAAAAATTGGGCCAGCATATTTCTGTATGGTACAGAGCAGGTCCTGGACCTATTCTGCCACTGTTTCCGCTGCATTCTTGATCTTACTTTCGTTTCTTTAAGACTTTCTTGCTGACATGGAGAAAGTGGACCAAGCCAACAATCCCTCCAGTCCCTTCTATCTGCATCCAGGGGAGAACCCAGGGACCTCCCTCATTTCTCAAGTTCTTAATGAATCTAACTACACTTCTTGGAGCAAAAACATGAGAAGAGCCCTTCTTTCCAAGAATAAACTAAAATTCATAGATGGAGGAATCAAAAAGCCTCAAAGAAATGACAGTCTTTTCGATTCTTGGGAAAGAAGCAACATGATGGTACTATCTTGGATTACCAAGACTCTTTCACCCCAAATAGCAGAAACTGTGATATATGTGGAGAATGCTCAAGAACTATGGGAAGAATTGAAAGAAAGGTTTTCCAAAGGGGATCATTTCAAATTCTCATATTTACTCCAAGAAATTCACTCTATCAAGAAAGGGGAAAGAAGTGTGAACCAGTATTTTACAAATTTGAAGATTTTGTGGGAAGAATTGGAGTTTCTCAGACCTATCCCAAGCTGTAGCTGCAAAGTTCCTTGCAGCTGTGATTTATCCAAAGCCTCACACAAATACAGAGACATGGAGCATGTCATATGCTTTCTAAAAGGCTTGAACGAATGCTATAACACTGTCAAGACACAAATATTGCTTATGGAACCCCTACCCAACATTAATCGTGTGTTTTCACTCATCATATGTCAGGAAAGACAAGGAAAATATGATTCTAACCAGACTGATAACAAAATCCTTGCTAATACCACTGAGAAACAAAATCACTAGAAAAGCAACCAGTGCTGGAAGACCTATGGAAGAGGAAATCCCCCCAAAAGTCAAGGAAGAGGGAGAGGAAGAAATCCCAACTATAGGCAACAATGTTCCCATTGCCATAAAATGAACCATACCATTGATGAGTGCTACTCTAAGCATGGATATCCACCATGGGGTAAGAAAAACGACAACAATGGTGAAAGTGGTGTCAGGCAGAACGAATGGGGTTCAGCCAATGCTTGTTCAACATCTACTGGAACACAAGATAGCCAACAAAATGTTGTTCAAAGCCCCTTCACTCATGAACAGATGCAGAAAATACTGCAGATGCTGGAAAGGGTTGATAGCCGATCTCACAACATCAGCCAAATACAGAAAAGCAACACAAAGGACACCCAAGGTATGTTCTCATGGATTATAGATACAGGGGCCATTGATCATGTGACCCATGACAAGAATCAGTTCACAACTTTCTATAAAATCAACCCCATATAAGTTAAATTGCCTAATAATTCTATTGTTACTGTCTATTATGCTGGAAGCATACATTTCTCTAAAGATTTTGTGATTTTTAATATTTTATACATACCTGAATTCACCTTTAATCTCATATCTGTTCAGACTCTAACTAGAGATATAAACTGCACCCTAACTTTCTCCTCTAAGATATGTGAAATTCAGGACAATTATACATTAAAGATGATTGGATATGCTAGTGTATGCAAGGGACTTTACCATCTACAATCTTTTGGAAGAAATCTGGCTCCTAGTTTTGTTTTCTCTTATGAACATAACAATGTAAATCTATGGCACTGTAGACTTGGTCATCTTGGACATAAAGTTGTTGAAAAATTATGTAAAATTTTTCCTTATATTCAGACAACTACTGATAATGCTTGTGACATTTGCCACTATGCTAAACAACACAAATTACCTTTTCCTAAGAGAAATTCCTTATCTGCTAACTATTTTGACATGATTCATTGTGATATTTGGGGTCCTATTTCTACTTCCTCTGTACATGGACATAGATACTTTCTTACTGTTGTTGATGACTATAGTAGGCATACTTAGGCCTTTCTCATGCATAATAAGGGTCAAACTAGGGAACTCCTACAGGCTTTCATCATGAAAATTAAAACTCAATTTAATAAAACATTCAAATTCATTAGGACAGATAATGGTCCTGAATTCAATTGCTCTAATACTTATGATTCTTATGGAATTGAACATCAAAGGAGTTATGTTGAAACTCCACAACAAAATTCTGTTGTGGAAAGGAAACATCAACACATATTGAATGTTACTCGTAGCCTCATTTTTCAATCCAATATTCCTCATATCTATTGGTCTTATGCTCTATCCCATGTTGTACATTTAATTAACAGGTTACCTTCCCCTTTCATTAAAGACAAGACACCTTTTGAACTCTTACATAATAAACCACCCACATATCTTGATTTAAAGGTTTTTGGTTTTCTATGTTTTGCATCTACTTTGGAGAACAACAAAAATAAACTTGATCATAGGGTTAGAAAGGGCATATTTCTAGGACACAAGAGTGGGGTAAAAGGGTATATAGTTATGGACATTAATAGTAGGGAAATATTCATAAGTAGAAATGTTATTTTTTATGAGGATATTTTTCCCTACAAAGACAAACAGGAAGGGAAAAATGGTCATAACAACAGTAAAGACAACATGTTTCTCCTTGATGATATTACCTGCAACCATGAGAAAGACTCTGGTGAGAATGAAAGAGGAAACCTGAGCCCTGCTCAGAGTAGTTCTACTGAGAAGAGCTCAACTAATGACAGTATTATCACTGAAGACATTAATCCTATGGAACAAGAACAAGGAAATAATCAAAGGATATCTAGCAGAGTTAGAAAGACTCTAGAATACTTGAAGAGCTATGTACAGAAAGGTGATCAATCCCCATCTACCTATTTGTGTGCCAAGAATGGTTTGAGTACTCCTTACCCTATAACAAGTGTTTGTCTTACAAATCCCTTTCTAATAAATATTTAAAGTATACTCTTGATATAACTGCCAATAAGGAACCCAATTCCTATGAAGAGGCCAAAAGCATCCCTGAGTGGACTGATGCCATGCAAAAGGAGATTCGGGCTCTGCAAACAAATAGGACCTGGTTTTTGACTCA
This sequence comes from Vigna reflexopilosa, assembly GCA_027742785.1. Lineage (NCBI taxonomy): Eukaryota > Viridiplantae > Streptophyta > Magnoliopsida > Fabales > Fabaceae > Vigna > Vigna reflexopilosa. The sequence goes on along the minus strand of CM050930.1, from coordinate 11,984,533 downwards.
GCTCCCTCCAGGGAAGAGGTCTATTGGATGTAAGTGGGTCTATAAGATAAAGCATAAGGCTGATGGCACTATTGAAAAATATAAAGCTCGGTTGGTGGCCAAAGGCTACACCCAACAAGAGGGAATAAATTTCTTAGACACTTTTTCTCTTATTGCTAAACTTACTTCGGTTAGGCTGCTGCTTGTTCTTGCAGCCTCTAAAAATTGGTTTCTACATCAACTTGATGTGGACAATGCTTTTCTTCATGGAGACTTAAATGAAGATGTGTATATGGATCCTCCACCAGGTTTAAAGGTTGACATTAAAGGACAAGTTTGCAAACTGACTAAGTCTTTTTATATGGGTTGAAACAGGCTAGCAGACAGTGGTTTGACAAGCTATCCATGTTCCTTATCTCTTCCGGATATGTTCAATCTAGATCCGACCATTCCCTATTTGTTAAGAAAACTCCTACAGATTTCACAACTTTACTTGTGTATGTTGATGATATTGTTTTGATAGGAAACTCTATTGAACGAGATCAGTCTCATAAAGACTCTTTTGGACAACCAATTTCAGATTAAGGATCTGGGAAAACTCAAATACTTTCTAGGTTTTTAGGTTGCTAGATCTAAGAAAGGAATACACCTATGTCAAAGGAAGTATGCCCTTGACATTCTTGAAGAAACAGGGATGTTAGGGAGAAAACCTAGCTCTACACCCTATTTAAGCAGCACCAACTCTCTATACAAAATGGAGGACTATATGGACAATCCCAGTGATTATCGAAGATTAATAGGGAAACTTTTCTACCTTATTAATACTAGACCTGATTTATGTTTTACAGTTAACCTTTTAAGTCAGTTTATGCACGAACCAACCAAATACCATTATCAAGCCGTACAACATGTCCTTAGATATGTTAAGTCAAGTCCCTCTGAAGGAATCTTCTTTGCTTCTAATTCTGATATACAAATAAAAGGTTTCAGTGATTCGGACTGGGCCACCTGCCCAAATACGAGAAGATCCACTACTGGTTACTGCATTTTCCTGGGTAGTTCTCTTGTCTCATGGAGATCAAAGAAGCAAACTACTATCTCAAGGTCTTCTACAGAGGCAGAGTACAGAGCCCTTGCTGCCACTGTTTGCGAGATGCAATGGTTGCACTATCTCCTCCAAGACCTCCAAGTTGAACCAATAGCTACTACCGTCTTATATTGTGACAACAACTCAGCCAAGCACATTGCTCATAACCAAAGCTTTCATGAGCAAACCAAGCATATAGAGTTGGACTGTCACGTTGTTCGTGAGAAAATACAGGCCAAGTTTCTCCATTTACTTCCCATTCAGTCAAAAGAACAACTCGCATACGTCTTCACTAAGTTCCCTCACCGCACTCGTTTTAGATCCATTATTCCCAAGCTTGGAATGGTGAATATCCACCATCCAACTTAAGGGGAGGCTATTAAATATTTTAACTGTTTTTGTTTTGCCTTTAATGTTTTCTGTTTGAGATTAATGTTCATAAGAATAGTAATCTAGTTTTTAGGGTTTCTGTTTTTAGGAATTTTCAATTTTTCCATTAGCACTCAAGAAAGCTTGTAGCTTTGGACTTACCGGAACCCTATATAAGGGATTCCAGCGTTTACAACTCATAATAATACAACAACAGAATAAGTACATCATTTTTCCTCTTTTTGATATAAGGAGTTCTACGAACACTTACCTCTCTCACCCGCTCCTCTTCTTTGCTTTCTTTTCTCCGACCGACCGCCACCGCTAACCGCCACGCCGGAGAATCGTAGAGATTGCCTGCTTCGACTCTCTTTCTCTGAGCTGGCTCGAGTACCATCATGCTTACCTGACAACTTATCCTCAGAAGCTTCTAGGGAGAATCTTGTCTCACGCGGGTTGGACCATAAGTTTTGGGCCTCTTTAACAAAATATTGAGCCAACATATTTCTTTATTTATAAGAAATGTGAAATCAAATAAGCTTTGATATATATAAATATATATATATATATAAATAAATAAATAAATAAATATATATATATATATATATATATATATATTCCATCAACTAAGCTTGGCATGTTTGACTTTCCAGTCAAATAGAAGTAATATAGTTTTTTCCATACTACAAATTAAAGAGCTTAATCTAATCCAATCTTACGAACAGTTCTGAAAAACCATAAATCAAATCTATAACGATATACTTGTACAAAACAATTAATCATCATCGTCAAGTTACCTATATAAAGAAACATAAATCCCCTCAGACTCTTGAACCTCAGTCATGAAACTATGTTGATTGATTCATGTGTGTGAAGCTTTTCACTTTCTGATATTTTCTCTCACCAAATTGTCTCACCTGTTTGTAACATCCCAGAAAACAAAGTTTTCGCAAACAGAAGCAGCTATTAGTTTCATGTGTAGACAGTAGGAACACCAACCAAATTAACCACAAACTCATCGTATATTGCAGTACTTCTTGTCCCCTTCACAGCTACGTACACTGCACTTTCATATGCACATCACCCGTGTCTTTGCTTCACTTTTTTAACGTCTTTAAATCGCTGCAACCTTTCTCCGTATCTGTGTACGACTCATTCAGAGAGCTTTTAATATTTATCAATATATATTAAAGATCAATAATTATAAAGTAAATATTCATTCAAAATATTAATAATATTAATAATTAATATGAATTATAAATCTATGTTTTATTGAATTAAATATATTTTCCTACGCTACATAAATTAAAGTTTTAATTACTTATAATATGAATTCATTTAAAAAATGAATCTTTGAAACATTATATTAAAATGTATGCATTTTATTTTAAAATAATATTAAAATTCTTATCTTTTTAATTTTTTTTATACAGTGTAATAAAATATGTATTGTTATTAAAAATTATAATTAAATTTTGTTTAATTTTAAAATTTTCCATACAACTAAAGAAAAACCTGTGAATTTAACATTATGTTTGATGCCTTATTTTCTAAACTTAAACAATGCTGTAAACTAAAGTCCATATTAAAAACTTTACAAATCAGTATAATAGGTCCAATTTTATTTATTTTCAACATTAAAGAGATTGTTCAAATGAGTTACGAAAGAGAAGGGCACGAAAGAGAGTGAGAGAAAAGAAAAGAATAAAGGTGGTTTTACTTGAAAATTTCGTTTATTCATTTTTTCAAATTTTCAGATAATTATGTATAACAAATTCCCAATTTATTAAATAGGATCTACATTGATTTTTTTTATCTTAAAATATATCAGAATATATTTTTAATAAAAATTGTGTAACATTTCAATTAAATAGTCTAAAATATTATTCAAAAATTATCACAAATGTAATATGATAAAACACAAGATAAAATATAAATACAGTTATCTAAACATAACAGATTAAACTTTATATACAACGCTGTAATTCAAAATTATATATAAAAGGAACCTTCAATGCAACTAAAATAGAAACTCAAAAAAAAATTTAATATCTACACATCAACACTATCTCCACTTAAGGCATGTTTCAGAGACACGACTTCATCTTCTGCTCACACACACACACACTAGATAATCACAGTCGAAACACACGAACAACAAGGACATCCAAGTACAAAAGAAAATAAAACAAGGTAAGCTAGTGTAAACATAAATATCATAAAATAATTGAGATTTCAACATAACTCACATTTCCAAACCATGTAATCAAACATCCTAAAACCATACAATAAAATTATACTTGACTCATCCGAATATAGTATGAATGTCGAGCTATGGTGGTTCATGCACTTGTAGGGGTGAAACGCATTAGGCCCACCCCAAGCTACCACACAAGGTTAGTCCATTAACCAACGCATTAGGCTAAGTTAAAACTCCTAGGCCAATACCTCCTGCTACTCTCACCACATGTCTCACATCTTTCTACTAGAATGAATGACCATTAGAGTGTCAGAATAACCAAACAACCCCAAACCACTCGCTTAGTGAACACATACCACTTGCCCAACGAGAACCCAAACAGGGAGCTTCTCCAGCCCAGCAAGAGAGCTCGCTCCACTAGTAAAAAACTGAGTTATTACTGCGCACATTATGCATCGATTACCTAGAAACCGAAGTATAATATCGCGCGGTGGCATTTTTGAAATTATATCGACATTATAGGCCGCAGTTCTAAGGGGAACCACGACCTATTGTCCATGTGTCAGGGAATAGACCGCGGTTCTGAGAGGAATCGCTGCATAAACCCCTCTGACTTTTCCCACGTGGCACTGCTGCAATAAATGGACAGATAAAGCGTCAGGGAATAGACCGCAGTTCTACAAACAATCGCGGCCTATAGTCCCTGCAAAAACCTGACATTCCCTCCTACAGTCTGAACACAATAAAGGTCAGGGAATAGACTGCAGTTCTACCCAGAACCGCAGCATAAAACCCCTCTGACTTTCCTCGCATGGCACTGCTGTAATAAATGGGCAGATAGAGCGTCAGGGAATAGACTGCGATTCCGCAAACAACCGCGGTCTATTCCCTGATCTAAGAGAATAGGCCGCGGTTAGGCGGGGAACCGCGACATAAAGTTAAAAAAATTCAAAATTGCCATTTCAGACGTTTTTTGAATTCTTTTTAGGAGAATAGATCGCGGTTAAGAGTGGAACCGCGACCTATTCCCCCTTATTACCTCGGTTAAGTAATGAACCGCGGTAGTAACCTTTCGTAGGTTAAAAAAAAGACGCAAAGGAACAGTGTCATCTTCTTCGCGCAAACAGTTTCAGAGCCACCGTCGTCGTCTCTCGCACACGTCTCTGCTTCCATTTTCAATCCAGTTTCATCGATTAAACCCATTTTTGTTCGGTGTCGTGGCCATTTTCAACGTTAAGCAAGAGTTTTAACCGATCAAAATCGTTCGAAACGTCTTCTTATTGGGTTTTTCCGATTCTTCGCTTTATACGTAAATTGTGTTTTGATGTTTGTTTTTATTTTTAAAACTAATATTTGTTTGTATAATTTTGCAGGTTTGAATTTTTTAGAGTTGACTTTTGTAGCGTTTTGATCGCGGGTTGTCCATCGTTATTGGCTTTTCGCACTATCAGGTTCTTATATTAATTTTTAAATTTTACTTTTATATGGTTGTATAATTTTGTATAATTGAATATGTGATTGAATTATCATATAATTTTGTATCATTGAATAATTTTGTATGATTTTATAATTTTGTGTGATGGTATGATTTTAAAGTTTAATTTTTTTATTTTACAATGTTATTTTAATGTTGAATATATGTGATTGTTTCAATGTTTTTTATTGAATGATTGTATGATTGAATTTGTCTTTAAATGATGATTTTTTTTCTATTGTAATTTTGTAGAATATATAAGTTAGAATATTTAGGAATGGATCGTAATTGAATTAATTTACCACGCATTAGTGCTGAGTACGAGAGAGGGGTAGGGGAATTTATACAATTTGCACAACGTAATGAGGGTACAAGTGATGATGAAGTGAAGTTTAGATGTCCTTGTGTGAACTGTTTGAATGGGAGAAAGTTGAATGACACCCAAATTAGATAACATCTTATATGTGATGGTTTCCTAAGATGCTATACAACATGGATATGGCACGACGAAGAAATGCACTTTTTGACTGACTCCCAAACTAAAAATGTTATTGATTCCACCATGGAAGAAGATCAACCAGATGAAGACAAATTAGAGGACATGATCCACGATGTTGGCGCAGAAAATTTTGTCAAAGCTCATGTGTATGAGACGATGTCGACTGATGCGGAAACACCTTTGTATGTCAGTTCAACTAAGTTCATACGTCTGTCAGCGGTGTTGAGGCTCATGAATTTGAAGGGAAGCAATGGATGGACTGATTAGAGATTTATAGAATTGTTGACGTTGTTGAATGAAATGCTGCCAGATGGAGATACACTACCCACTCGTAATTATGATGCAAAGAAAATTCTTTGTCCAATGGGTATGGAGTATAAAAGGATACATGCTTGTCCCAATGACTACATTTTATATAGGAAAGAGTTTGAATTTTTTACAGTGTCTAAAATGTGGGTTATCACGATACAAGTAAAAAAAAATAGTGAAGATAATGGTCAGATAGAAAAAAAATGGATCTGCTTTGAAAGTAGTTTGGTACCTTCCAATTGTGCCCAGACTTAAGCGTTTATTTGCGAATCCCAAAGATGCTAAAAACCTTAGATGGCATGCAGATGAGGGAAAAATTGACGGGTTGCTTCGTCATCTAGCTGATTCAAAGCAATGGAAAAATATTGATCAACAATTCTCCCAATTTGGTAAGGAGTGTAGAAATCTTAGGCTTGGTTTAGCCACTGATGGAATGAACCCATTTGGTAATCTAAGTATCAATCACAGTTGTTGGCCAGTTATATTGATAATTTACAACTTATCTCCTGCATTGTGCATGAAGATGAAGAACATGATGTTGTCTATATGATGATATCTGGTCCAAAGAAGCCTAGAAATGACATAAATGTTTATCTAAGCCCACTAGTTGAAGACTTGAAGTTGTAGTGGGTTGATGGGGTTGAAATATTTGATGCATTCGCTTATGAAACTTTTGTGATGCGTGCAATGTTATTTTGCACCGTTAATGACTTTCCAGCTTATGGTAATTTGTCAGGATACAATGTCAAGGGTCATAAAGCATGTCCTATATGTGAAGAAAACATTGCTGCTCATCAATTGAAACACGGAAAAAAGACGATGTATTTGCGTCATCGGATATTTTTAAAATGTAATCATCCATATCGAAGGTTAAAAAAAGCATTCAATAGATATCAAGAGATGGACGAAGCACCAAATCCACTTACTGGCGTTCAAATTCTTGAAAAAGTTAATAAAATACATCATGTATTTGGGAAAACATCCAAGAAGTCATCTGTAACGACTCCTTGGAAGAAGAAATCAATATTCTTTGATCTTCCATACTAGTCAAAGTTAGATGTTAGACATTGCATATATGTGATGCATGTAGATAAGAATGTGTGTGATAACTTGATTGGTACACTACTCAACATTCAGGGAAAGACAAATGATGGAGTGAATGCTCGTTTTGAATTGGTTGACATGAATATCCGAGAAGAGTTGGCACTAAGGGAGATTGGTAAACGTACTTATTTGCCTCCTGCATGTTACACAATGTCTAGACAAGAGAAGATAAGTTTTTGCCTTTGTTTAAAGAGTATCAAAGTACCACAAGGATACTCTTCAAATATAAAGAGTTTAGTGTCGATGCAACACTTAAAGCTTGTTGGCATGAAGTCTCGCGATTGTCACGTCTTAATGCAACAATTGTTACCGGTGGCTATTCGTGAAATTTTGCCCAAAAATGTTAGGCAGACCATAAACAGGTTATGTTCATTTTTCTCGTCAATTTGTAGTAAATCCATCGATCCTACAAAGTTAGATGAACTTCAAGGCGAGATTGTTATCATCTTGTGTCAACTAGAGATGTTTTTCCCTCCATCGTTTTTTGACATCATGGTACATTTACTTGTTCATTTGGTTAGAGAAATCAAGTTGTGCGGACCAGTATACTTAAGATGGATGTATCCTATTGAGCGTTATATGAAGATTTTGAAAGGGTATGTTAAAAATCCATATCGTCCTGAAGGTTCAATGATTGAAAGGTATATTGCTAAAGAAAGTATCGAGTTTTGTTCAGATTACATGACATCAACGAATCCAATAGGAGTTCCCCGCACATCATGGTTGAATAAATGTTCTACAAGTAAAAACATTCGAGGTGTGAATGTGGTGACAAAAGATCGCGAAGAATTGTTGCAAGCGCATCTTTATATATTGAACAACACAGATGAGGTGATCCCTTTTTTGCAAGCACACAAAGCCATTGTTAAGAATAAAAATCCAAGACAATAAGAGAAATGGCAATTGATGGAGCATAACAAAACATTTATGTCTTGGTTCAAATCTGAAATTGACAAAGAGCCACTTTCTTCTCAAACTTTGTTGTGGCTTGCAAATAGTTTAAAGTTTGATGTCGTATGTTGTACAGGTTATGAAGTCAATAATTGCACATTCTATACGAAGACTTTGGATGATAAAAGCACAATACAAAATAGTGGAGTCAGTTTAGAAGCTGAGTCGCTTCAGTTTACCACATCAAAAGATCAATCTCCTGTACTTGGATCAATGAGATATTATGGTATATTAGAAGAGATATGGGAGGTTGATTACACCAATAAGAGTGGTGTGAAAATAGATGAATCGGGTATGAAACTAGTTGATTTTCGAAAGGTGGGTTATTGAGACGAACCGTTTATCATGGTACATCAAGCATCTCAGGTTTTTTGTCAAAGATCCTGCCTCTGACCATTGGTATGTCTCTCTTCAAGGCAAAAAACAAATTGAAGTTAACGAAGACAATCTAATTAATATTCATATTGCTGACAACCATTCATTTCAAACTATGACAAATTTGGATGACCAACCTCTAGTTGATGATGTACATGCAATTCGGTCAGATCATGATGAGGGAATATACATATGATGAATCCATATCTTTATGTATGAATTTCAAATTTCTGTATAAGTTTTTTATTAATATTACACAAGTTTTTTTATTAATATTTCCTATGATTACTATTACATGATTTGTTAAATTATATGATATTACATAAGTCTTTTATTAATATTACATGTTGTTATTTATTATGACAGATATATGGCTGACCATCCACATTCTTCAGTGATGAGGCTCCCCCTTCCAGATCCACTAGAGGACCCACCAGAATGAAACAACTTTCGATCAGAAAAAATAGTGGTGAAAGAACACCAGTGAATGTTAACGTGATCACGGGTGTGGCATCTGGCCCCAATGCAGATGACTTCCGATCATATCTTGGAGTAGTGGGCCATGACAGGATTAGTATTCTTACTCCATCTTTTGATCATGTGTCCGAGGTTGATCGGAATATTATATGGAACGATATATTGGTAAGTTAGTTAATATCATTTGAATTACAGTTTATATTGATAATTTTGTACTGATACAACTTTATTATGTTTATTTCAGATGACATTTGACATTCCAAATGTCGCAAAACTTAGAAATAAGTGTTTATCAACTGTTGCTGAAAACTTCTGAAATTTTAAAAGTAAGTTGACCTCGAGATATATTTATGGAAGCAAAAAAAATAAGTCCTCATGTAATACATATAAGGCCATTGATGATGAGACTTGGCGGCTCTTTGTATAGAGTCGGACATTAAAGGAATGGTAGGTTAGTATAGTTGATATTATTCAATTCCTCATTAACAAATATATATCATATGAACTAATTAATTAAACATATGTGACAGGAAAAAAGAAGCAAAGCACAGGAAATAAGTGCTCAAAATAAAAACCCCCACCTATTATCTCGTGGTGGGTATAGGAAGCTTGAGGAGAAAATCTTCAAGCAAAAGGCAAAAGCTAGACCACCATCTAAGGGTGGTAGCCTCCAGCCTACTTCTCCACATTCTCGGCATGAGAAATGGAAGTTGGCTCGTTTAAAAGCATCGGGCTCCTACTCTTCTGACACTGCACAGGAAATATCTGAAAGAATTGTAAGTTATTATTGTTCCTAAAATAATAATAATTTCATTATACATACTACATTGAACTTTCTAAAGACTAATGATGTTTTGTAATGTTACAGGACTCCTTGGTTGAGCAGAGCTCCCAATGTTAATTCACTCCAGAGCGTCGCCAGGATATTCTTACCGCTGAAATTAGACGACCTGAGCACCCTGGACGTGTACGTGCTGCTGAAACTGGAGTAGGCATTCAAGATTATTTTGGGAGCTCTTCTCGTCAGACTTCATATGCATACAGCGAAACACAAGAACAAAGGCTGACACAAGAGATCCCAAAAAAGCTTCGAGCGGACCTTAGGAAGGAGCTTAGGACAGAGCTCACAGAGCTTAGGGATGAATTTTATAATGAGGTATGCACCATGTTCCAGCAGCAGTTTAAGAGCTATGGCATATGCCCAATGTCATCTCCTGTACAGGAATAGGAACATGTTGTGCCTCCCACAGGTAAAATTAATAAACATTTATGTGCAATTATTTCTATCTTTTGTATAATCTAACATTTACTCTGATAGGGAGAAGCGGGAAAGGAAGTTGTTCAGCACCAGCCGTCCAAGGGGATGACATGGACGATGCTAGTCCATGTCTGCTATACACTTTAGACGGTACCGAGATGATGCTGGTAGCTCGTGGAACAGTGTTTAAGGCAGCGACTGTTGTTCATGATATAGAGCTATCAGAGGATGAGGTGAAGGTCTCAGTACACGACATTATCATATAGATTCCTTAGTTCCTCTGCCCACATATGAGATTTTCATTGTGGCACATGCATTCCAGTCTTTTATCGTTTGGCCTAAACAATTGGTTGGTTCTCTTTCTGACCCCCTGGTATGGAATTCTACTTTACACTTCTCAATTTTAAAGTTTACATTTTATTGATGTCAAAACTTATCTTATTTTTCCATGTAACAACAGACGCAGGCACAAAAGAAGATTCCTCTATCTGAGGACGATCCTCTTGGTTCACTGCAGCTACTTGCTGACATCATTGAAAATAAGCCTTTGGAGGTTGAATATGATGCTAATGTATTTAGGAGAGGCTCTGAGGTCCCATTATACTTGCATAGCCAAGATGTCAGAGAGCTTGCGTCGGGAACATAAGAGTTGAATATTACATTAGTTCAGCTATGGATGATTAAGTCTATGAGCAATTATTTATATAAAATTGATTTATATATCAAGTATACTTATATCAAAGTTAATTTTTTATTTCAGGTATATGTTTGGGATCAATAACAACTTGGGGTACAATGATGACTATGGGTTCATTGATCCCCAAGTCATTCATGAAATAAATGATTTTGATCAGATCACAACACATCTCACGAGAAGATTTGCAAGCGGCAAGAAAATATATTTTATGCCTTATATATCTAGGTAAGTAACTTTGTTAACATAATAAAGTTTCATATGTGATTTAATATATAATAATTAAGTTATTATGAATTTCAGGCGCCATTGGCAGCTTCTTGTTATTTCTATACAAGAGAGCTATGCTCTGTGGTTTTGTTCAGTACACAAGTCTCCTCCCACACATCTCAGACAAGCAGTTGATTGGTAAGAACCTCAATGTTTGGACTTTCTTTGTTATATAAATGAATGCTAAAACCCTTTTCTTATATATATAGTTCTATTCCAGCAAGTATGATGATGGTTGGGAGATCAATTACTAACAGTAGAAAACTTGCATGGATTTCTCCCATGACATATGATAAAACCATACTTTCTTATAGTTGTTTTGTTTTAATGATTTTCACTAATTATTTACAACTGTGATGATATATTGTAGTGTAATAGATAAGATGGGTCATATGAGTGCGGATACTATGTAATGTATTGAATGACCCACATTATTCATTCCCATATCTCAAGAGGCTAGGAAACGATAATATTTAAATTTAACAAATTTTGATTTTCTCCAACATTTGGAATTCATATACACTAATTAATATCAATTATCTTGTGCAAAGATTCAAGACTACTACACCAATTCCTGAGAAGCCACTTTCATTCATGAGGAAAGCTATTGCAAAATATTTAGTTAGATTATATAATAGTTCATAGTTATTAGATTTAAAATACATTTGAACATGTTGATTTATAGCTATTAGACTTTTTACATTATGTGATGTAAACATTGATTATTGTGTTGAATCTGTGTACATTATGTGATTGTTTGATATGCAGGTCTGTTTTTGTGATAGTGGATATCACAAAAACAGAGCTGCTATTAAAAGAAATTCCAGGAGAATAGGCCGCGGTTGTGACCACAACCGCGGTAGAAAGTTAGACGAATTTGTTTTTCCTTTTTTTTTAAAAAAGGGTTTTGGCCACGGTTGTAGCACGAACTGTGGTCTATTCCCCAACTTTTTACCGCGGTTCGAACCGCGGCCTATTGTTAAACGATTTTTTTTTTAAAAAAAAAGGGTGGTTTTGGCCGCAATTCCAGGGGAACCTCGGTCATATCTCCGGCTTTTTACCACGGTTGTAACCGCGGCCTAAAGTCCCAGAACTTTTACTGCACCGTATACTAAAAAACAACCGTGGTCGTTTCCCTGCGCTGCACTAGTGCTCATCCCTCAAATCTTATGCCAAAAACTCTCAAATCTCGCTTAACAAGCAGCCTCTGCTCGCCTAGCGAGAGGCAAAACAACAAGGTTCCTAGGCCCAACGAGCTGACTCGTCTAGCTATAGGAACTCACTGTCAGAACTCCCTTAAACTCGCCTAACGATCCCATTTTTCTTGCTCAACCTCACTGCATAATTTTGTAGCATCAAAACTACATAATTTCTACCCTTAACCACCCCATGACCTATCCTAGACACTTTTACCAACTTCTAACGCTTCTAGATTGTATTCTACACTATTATAGACCTAAACAAATGTGTTAAACCAAATTTAAACTAGGTTGTAAAGGTTCTACAACAAGATTTCAACTTAAAATAACCAAATTCTCACCTTAGAATCCAAAATTGAATTCCACTAGTTTCAGCTCATACTTGAGTCACTTAGGGATCTGAACAAGTCACTTTGACTTAAGGACATACCCCTAACCACTCCTAAAAGCCTCAAAAATCCCAAACAAAATCTCATTACTCAACCTCTAAATTTCACCCAAAACAACCCAAAATTCCACCAATTAGCTACTATCTGCTTGTAGATCATATTCCATCTAATTCATACCTCAAACACAAGTCTCAAATTGCTTTAAAATAAACTTTCAATTTCAGTTTCCTCTCATTTACCCTTCACTTAAAATCTTATATACCAGAGCCCCATTTTTAAAGTCAAAATGAGTAACAATTCAACATATATTTTGTTTCCTCCACTAGTGCAAAAAACAACGTATAACGTCACATGTTCAACGTCGAACCACTAAATAGCTAACGTTAAAAATGACCAGTGGCATTTTTGTAAATAAATGCAATTATTAAATGCCCCAGCATTAGACGTTAAAAGGTTAGTGAATTCAATAAATATTTGAGCGGGAGATTGAAAATTCATTCACTTATCTTAGCGCGCGAGACCCTCTTCTCTTCTCAAACTTCCCTCGGACGAAGTTTGACGACCATCACAAGTAATCTTTCTTTCATTTGATACAAATTCATGTTAATTAACTACTTTATGTATGATTTTCGTTTGTTTTGACCGATTATTTTTGTGTTCTTATACTTAATAGACGCATTTTGTTTTCTCTCTCACGGGTGACAACACTTTATTCCGATGAATCCACCTTTTGAAGGTTAGTTTTCGTTTTCGTTTTGAAGAACTTATTTGGTGAACTTGTTTGCTGTTTTTTTTTTTAACTTGTTTATGGTTTTTGTTTGGTTGAACTTGTTTGTCGTTATTGTTTGGTTGAACTTGTTAGTTGTTGTTTGATTGAACTTGTTTGTTGTTGTTTGATTGAACTTGTTTGTTGTTGGTTATTGTTGTTTGTTGTTGATCAAAGTTCATGCTTTATAAAATACCAAAAACTAAAATTTGTTGTTTTTCTGATTTTCAGATCTCGTAGAGTTGTTAAGAAGGATTACAATTAATTAAAAAAATGATTAACGTCAAATATTGACAAAATTCGACGTTAAATTAACGTCGAATATTGAAAAAATTCAACATTAATTTAACGTCGAATTTTTTAAAATTCGACGTCAATTTAACGTCTCCTGATATGACGTCGTTCGCGAATTCGCCGTTAAAAGCCCAAAATATTCGACGTTGTACGTGATTTTTGTACTAGTGTTCTATGTTACATCAAAATTCATATCATCAACCTTCCAAACATTAATCAAATTACAAGACAATAATCATCTTTAATCAGATTCATATAATCAATTTTACTCAATCACACATGCAAACCATAACAAAACACATAATTCAAGCATCAAGATTAACATAGATTCAACTACCATGCTATTAACTACTAAAACATACTTTGCAACTCAAATTAAAAGAAAACACTAGCTTCCCTTACCTCAAAGAGAACCACTACAGCTCTAAGAATGTCCAAGAGTTGCTTCAAACGCTAGAAACACCTACAAATCACAGAATCGTGATCGGAGTGAGTCTTTAGAACCTCATATTAATAAAGAACTAGGAATAGAAGACCAATGACACATCCGAAAGGGTTCTTAAGCATGAGCATGGATAGAAAACAAAAAGAAAAAAAATGGTAGAAACTTACTTGCTCTAAATCAGAAATTGATCTAATATGAATAGAGATTTCTCTATTGTAATCTTTTAGGCACATCTTGATCGTCAAATATTCATGAGTCAGATATTTTAGAAAAAATGTAGAAAAACTTAAGAAACAAGATTTTAAAGTGAATTTGTATTTTAAATAATGAGACGGATTTAAGAAAGTGTTCTTATATTATTAAATTATTTTAAAACTAAAATATTTGATGTCATTATTTTAAAATACATATCTATTATAATATTCTATTTTTAGATATATTTCTAGATTTTACAATTTAGTTATTTATATCATATAAAGTTAATATATATGATTGGATTTACACGTTCCTATAAAATTTTAATTAAGTCAAATTCACATAGAAACTCCATTTAGAATTAGAATAAAACATATATAACAAAACAAACATTCATAGAAAGTCCATTTGAGATTTTATTTTTATTAAAAGTGATATTACCAATAACTAATACTCTTTGGACATCATTAGCATGATTATCAACTTAAATTCACTTGATAAATGAATCCGAATTTAAATCACGTGTATTTTATTTTGAGTCCAGATTGATAAAAGAAAGTGGATGGATATGTATAATATATTAATATTAATATCTTATTATACTTGATCTAAAGATGCATGTGATGATGGAGAAGAAAGAATGCACTGAGTTGTGACCCATAAAGAGTGAAAGGAAAGGAGATGGAGTGAACCATCATATCATCATCCTTCCATCCATCAATCAATCAAAATTGAAAACTGAAAAGAAAGAAGCAAACAGTAGCTTTTGAAGCATGCAGTGGCTTTGGGTACCTGTAAAAGCAACACCAACTCAACACAATAATATTAATAACACCATACCACTCCCACTCACTCATTCACGTTATCACCATCCATTTTAGATCATATATATTTTTATTTTATTTTACAATTCATATAATAATTAAATTATCTTATATTTTAATTTTTAAAAAATAATAATACTTAAACAATTTTTTTTTAATAATATTTGAATATAATTTTAGTATCATTATAACTCCATGATAACTGATTATTACGAGGCTCTTCTAATTCGCACTCTCCGGCAAAGCTCTCCGTACCGGGACACAAAATCCTCCTCACCGCATCATCTGTTATATATGTAAATTAAAAAGGTTAAATTTAGTAACTTAGAATATGTTTATAGGTTATATTCAATTCAATTATTTAGATTCACTTCCAACAAGTATTCTTAGACTCTACCAAAATTACTTTTTATTTATTATGTTATCATTTTTGTTCCACAAATGCATTGAATAGTTATTAGTTTCACGTTTAAAATTTATTGTTTTTATTTGTTTGGTATATTCTTTAATTTTAAATAATTTAAAATTTATTTAAATTTAGTGGGGTGATAATAATTATATTAAATTTTGAATCATTTGATAAAATAATTTTTTAAAAATAATAACTTTTTATTAGTTCTTTAGTATATAACTAATAATTTAGATTTCATACATTTTACTTGATTTAACAACAATTTCTGTAGTAACTGTTGTGATTTTCGAAGCTTTTGATAACGGTTTGAAATAGTCTTCATTTCGTCTGACATTTGACAACGAGTTCAATTTAATCTTCGTCAAAAAAAATTTCTACAATAATGTTATATACTAATATTTGTATAAAATATTATTTAATAAAAGCTTTACTTCAATTAGAAATAATAATGACAACATGATTTAAATTTAATTTTATTAAAAATATATTTAAAGTTTAATAAGTTTGATTCACGTGATATTAAGTTTTTTAATCAGACATGTTTGTAATAAAAAAAATTCAAAATAAGTATTTTTATTATAATATTTGTTTTCATTCTTATAAGTAAAAATAACTATTTTTTTTACTTATAAATATTTTAGTACAAAGAAGGTTTTTCATGTTAGTAAGATTGTTAGAGAGTAGTGTCTTTATCAAATAGGTTGTTGCAATAGAGATTGTGATGAGAGTATATTGTTCTTCTATTTGATAAGTGAATTTTTGAGGACTAAAATTTTTCTTGTTGGGAAGAATGTAAATTTCAGAAAATGGTATTTTAGAAGTGGTGGTAGTCTAAATATAGTGAGACACGATTAGTTTAATATTAAACGAGTTTATTATAAATAGTTTTGTTATAAACGAGTTTCATTATTTTAAAACGTATCATCTCTCTAGAAACCATTTTTCTAGAGTTCTCTACCTTCTTTCTAAGAGTTCTAACTCCTGAGTCATCTATTTGACGATAATGAGGTACCTAATCAACCACAGCAACGAGGTCTACATTTCTACCCGATCAGTTTTTTCAATAAAGCAAGTAAGTTTCGACTCATTTTTTTTCTTCCGTTCCTAAATCTATTTTAGAGAAATCTTTTATTGTTGCATTTGTAATCATGCATCTCCTATACGTTCTTGATTCATTTAGAGTTCTAAGGACTCTGTCCGTTTGCAATTTGGTGTTTCGTAGGTCCATTTAGATATTCCTTGCGTTTCAAGTAATCAACGGAGCAATTTTAGAGTTGGGCAGTTTCTTTGAGAGGTAAGGAAAGCTAGAATTCTTGCTTTAGTATATTTATACTAATAACTTGGTATTTCGATGAATGATTGTTGATTTTAAAGAAATTACTATGATTAGGTGTTTTATAAGTTGTTGATTGTCAATTTGGATGGTATGATATTGAGTATAACTGAAATTGTGTGAACTTGATGTGTTATATTGTTATTAAGGTGTTTGATGAAGTTGTGTTGTCATTAGAAACTGAATTCAAAGTGGTTGTGATGAGTTTAAGCCCAAAAAGGAGAGGTTTGCATGAGGGAGTTTGAGAAATATGGGCTTTTGAGAGTGAACCATTGTTTAGGTACTGTCATGAGGTAGATTGAGACTTGTTGGAGGTATATTGGGCATTGAAATCTGAACTATAGTGAATGTGAAGTTTATTGTTGAAGTTTAGTAGTGTTTTGAAGGAAAAAGTGGGGTTTTAGGTAGTGAAATTTTGAGAGAAGGATTATAAACTAGTTTGAGGCATTTGAGGTCTATTATGAGATGTTTTGTGACTTGTCTAAGCATTGAAACTGAGGAAATCTGATGTAAGAGTGTTTAATGGTTGATAGGTAAAGTTTAGCTTGTTTTAAAACTAGTTTTTGGGGATTTGGACTAGTGAGAATTTGAATTATGAATTTTGTGCTTAAATGGTCTTTTTGAAAAGTGTTAGTAAGTCATATATATATATATGTATATATGTATATATATGTATATATGTATATATATGTATATATGTATATCTGTATATATGTATATATGTATATATGTGTATATCTGTATTTGTGTATATATGTATATGTGTATATATGTATATATGTATATATGTGTATATATGTATACATATATATACATACATATATATACATACATATATACATATACATATACATATATACATATATACATATATGTATGTATACATATACATATATACATATATACATATATGTATGTATACATATATACATATATGTATGTATATGTATACATATATGTATGTATATGTATACATATATATACATATATGTATGTATATGTATATATATGGGGTTTGTTAACTTGCGTACACCTGTTTTTCATTTGGTACATTTTAGCAATGTGTATCGGATTTTAGTAGACAAAAATACCCTAATATATCATGGATTCTAAGTTTTAAGATTAAGGGTATTTTAATAATTTTCATTTTCAAAACTAAAAAAAAAAAAAAAGAAACCCCCAAACTCTTGCTCATCTCCCTCATTCCTCTCAACTCTTTCTTTTTCATCTCTTTCACTTCAACATTTTCTCTGTCATCATTATTGTAGCCCAAACTGAAAAAAATCAGAAACATTCACTATTAAACAATTTCTTAAAAAAAAATGATTTTATAATGAGTTTTCGTTTCATAATTTTTGTCTTATCTAATTTTATCTAATTTTCACAAGCATAATGACATCTGAAGGAATTCGTAATTGGCCTGGAAAAAATCAAAAACACTCACTATTAAATTAAATAGTTTCTTACAAAAAAATGATTTTATAATGATTTTTCATTTTCTAAATTTTTGTCTTATCTAATTTTATCTAATTTTCACAAACATAATGACATTTGAAGGAATTGGTAATTGGCCTGAAATTTTTTTTAGAGAGGTTAGTGAAGATGATGAAATTGAAAAGATCTTGAATGAACCTTTTCCTAAAATTCAAGATGATAAAATTGTTTAACAGCGAGTGTTTTTTCAGTTGGGACTAACGTAAGAATGATAGAGAAAATATTAGAGTGAGAGAGATGAAAGAGAAAGGGTTGAAAGGAATGAGGGAGGTGAGCAAGGGTTTTGGGGTTTTTTTTTTTTTTTTTTAGTTTTGAGAATGAAAATATTAAAATACCTTTAACTTTAAAACTTAAAATCTATGATATTAGAGTATTTTTATCTATAAAACTCAGTACACATTACTAAAATGTACCAACTGAAAAACAAACATTCACAAGTTAACAAACTCATATATATATACATATACATATATATATATATATATGTATATATATATATATGTATATATATATATAGATATATATGTATATATATACATGTGTGTATATATATATATATACATGTGTGTATATATATATATATATACATGTGTGTATATATATATATATATACATGTGTGTATATATATACATGTGTGTATATACATATACATGTGTGTATATACATATACATGTGTATATATATATATACATATGTATATATATATATACATGTATGTATATGTATACATATACATGCATATACATGTATATGTATACATATACATGTATATGTATACATATATATATACATATACATGTATATGTATACATATACATGTATATGCATGTATATGTATACATATACATGCATATGTATACATATATATATATACATATACATGTATATGTATATATATATATATATATATATATGTATATATATATATGTATACATATACATATACATGTATACATATACATGTATACATATACATGTATACATATACATGTATACATATACATGTATACATATATATATATATATATATATATATATATATATACATGTATGTATATATATATATATACATGTATGTATATATATATATACATGTATGTATATATATATACATGTATGTATATATATATATACATGTATGTATATATATATATACATGTATATATATATGTATATATATGTATATATATATATATATATATATATATATATATATATAATATAATATAAGGAAAAAGACAAGTTTTTTAATACAAATTTTTTATAGCATATTAAAAAATTTATAATTATGTCAAACTTTCTCACATTCAAAAATAGGATTTTAATTTTTTGAAGTTTTTGTTTTTGAGTATTTAGTATTAATTTTATTTTGCATACCCTTAATAAGTTGTCATGTAGTTTGGACTAACTCGTAATCTTTTCAAGTATTAAAATTTTCCTCTCATAAAACATATCAATCCTTTTAAAAGCTATTTTCAATTCAATTTCCCAAAGTATGTCTTCATCAATGTCATACGATTAAAAAAGTGCTTTTGAATTATTATTAGTTAAATTTAATTGTTGTAATTAACTCGACAAACTATTGACAAAAGTAACATCTTTCAAAGAAGACACACCAACTAATACATATTTCACTAGCGACCACCATCTAGATTTTTAATAAGAAAATATTCATTCATGAACATAAATACACCATGGGCTCAGTTTGAGACTAAGCAACAAGTTGTACCACAACTAGTTGCACAATAAAAAATCGAATCACAAGTTTCACCATGTGAGTTAAAGAATCCTTAATGATGGAAGTCTCACATCGACTAGAGATAAGGTCAATTTATAATATATAAGTGGGTGCAAACCTCATCTTATAAAGCGTTTTTGTGGGGTTGAGTTAGGCTTAAAGTCCACTTCTTAACATTTCAAACTGGACCAGTCGCTCAGCGCACACACTCGTTGAGCAACCCTAGACTCTTCTCGCACAGCGACCCAATTCGATGTGGGAATCCACTAACAGTGGCCCCAACCTCCAAGCCACTCACTCAGCGATCCAACTCGGTGAGCGAATTAAACTACCGGTAATACTAGACCTCAACCCCTCGCTTAGTGCCCATAGCTCGTTATTCGCAAGTCCAGACAGTGGTCCAGACCCCCCAAACACTTGTTGAGCGCACTCATTCGCTATTCGAATAAAACTGACAGTGCTCCTAGACCTCAATCAGTCGTTCAGCGCACCATCTCGTTGTGTGAATCCTCAAACAAAGGGTCATCCTCCACAACCATTCACTGAGCGACTCCACTCGCTCAGCGAGTCTAAATAATCTACAACCCCAGATCTGCAGAATTACACAACCTACCCCAAATTTACTAATTATAACTATTTTTCACAACTTCTAACCCTCACATATTGTGTTGTATACCTAATTATACTTAATAAAGGTTGTCTAAGCACCTATAACGTAAATCTAAACAAGTAGACTCAAAATCTCACCCAAAAACTCACAAAAACACAACTTAGAGACTTAAAATTCCAAGCAACTTAGGGATTCTAACAAGTCTTAAATGACTTACCAAGACTGCCCAAACTGATCATTTGCACACAGAACTCCAAACTCAAGTTTTCACTACCTCACTTCCTCTAAATTGAGTTCTAACAGAAGTAGAATTTTATCTCATTACCACCACACTCTACTAACTCAATTCTCTAACATCACTAAGTATTAATCAGGTGCAAACCAGTTCAAAAATAGCCCCAACTTCACCAAATTAGTTCAACCACCTCTTTTTCCCATTTCATTACCTTAAACCTCCATTTTAGACTAGACAACCACTAACAAGTATTTCTCTTATACTATAATAGTCCAATTTTTGTACAATTCAACTCAACCACGTCAACTAAAACATCATGAACACATATATAATAGATTCCACACATGATCAACATCCATCAACATACAAAGCATGCATTTCATTCAATCACTACTTACAAAAGTACATTTTTTTTTCAATTTAAACAGCTTAATTATAATAACTATCAAATTCATACAACATATTACTATTTTAAAATAGCTCACTAGCTTCCCTTACCTCTAGAAATCTCGCACCGTTCTAAAAATACCCCGACCGTGACTTACACCGCAAGGAACTTCTAAAAACACCTACAAATCACTGAATGATGATAGAAGAGAAACTTTATAACCTAATTTGAGTTAGAAATTGAAGGAAAGGAACTCTTGATCCATGCAAACAGAATCATTTCGCATGATCAAGAACCCTAGACGCTAGAGAAAAGGGTTAACCGCTTACCTGCTCGATTCGCCCAATTGATCGGTTAAATTTGTAGCCCTTGACACAGTGATCGTCTGGGTACCTCCTGATCGTCAAACAGAGGATCCAATCGTAAGAAAAATTAAAAAAATGTGAGAGAAAAAAAAGAGAATAATGTTTTAAAGAGATAAAATGTTCTTAAAGTAATAAAACGCATTTAAAAAATTCTTTATATTATTAGATTATTTTAGAATAAAATACTTAATTTTATTATTTTAATTCACCTATCTATCTTAATACTCTATTTTCGAAGTCCTTTAATATAAGAACATGACATCAATTACTTTTAACATCTATCCATATTTGGAAGCAATGCTTATAAAAAGCGAATTTCAATAATAAAAAGACTAAAATATTCATGTATTTTAGCTCATATTTTCTCGTTAATGATAATTATATAATTATGTAATAAAATTATTATATTACTGATATATATATATATATATATATATATATATATATATATATGATAACACGAGGTAGCAACCGATATGTGTATATTGTTTATAATTGGCGAGAATGGTTACGTCTAAATTTAAGAATACATAAGATTAGACATATTTATGACTAAATTGAAGAGAGAGAATTTGACTTTTATATATGAAAACAACTGCAATCAGATTCCTAACCAATATTCATGTATGACGCAAAAAGTTCTTATAAAGATTTAATTCAATTTTATATACATAATAAAATATATATTTTAATAGATATTTTAATTCATATTTTAATGAAAAAAGTCCATTTTATTGAATATTTAAAATATTCTGTATTTTCACATAAGTAACTTGTTTGACTTTTGTTAGATACTTTTTCTTCCGAAGAATAATATTAAATTAATATTATATATTGTAATATGTATATATTATTTCTTTGATAAATACAATTATAATATATCATAAAATAATACACTATAATCAATATAGTTATGAGTATACTATATCACGAAAATCATTAAAATTTTAATTAAAAATTGTATACAGAAATTATAAATTAATATAGTATAACTTATCAATAAATAATATTACTAACACACAATTTATCATCAATTATTTATCTTAATGATTGATAAATACTTCTGACATAGCGTACACGTATTATATTTAATATACTTTTCTATTTTAAATAGATTTTTCTTCAATTTTATTCACAAATCAAACCATTAATATCTCTACCGGAAGATCCATATTTTTTTGGGTATGAAATTTATTAACGAGCTAATGTGAAATTTTTTTATTCATACAGCACATTTTCATATAATTTTTTTATGTTGGAATTAGGTTCTTGAAAAACCAAATTTTGAATTTTCTTATTCTATGTAATTAGTGTTCTTTTTTTTCTTAAAAAAAAAAATCCATTTTTCCTTTATTTTTTAATGAAAAAGAAGAAAATTAAAAATTCAATTCAAAATCCGATTAAACCAAATTCTGACTTATTTTTTAACCCATTTTGTTTTCGTTATAGTTCAAAATTTTACTTTCTGACAACTAAATTTTAATCTGAAAAAAATTATTCATGTGAATATTTGACAAAATATGAGATAAATTTTAAGTTTATATTTAGGTGGGAAAAAAAATCATGATATGTGACATTTCAAACTATAGCATTTAATTATATAATAGCATTTAACTATATAATAGTTATCACAGATATAATATGATAGAACAGTTCTTAACTATAACATATAAAGTGAAACTTATAGTATTCCAAAAACAATCATAAATTTTAAACTTACAGATAATCTAAACAAAACTATCTACAAAGCTAATATGAAGAAAATTTAAACAACAACATCTCCTCCGTCAAGAGTCTGCTCCACTAAGAGCTCATTTTCCTCTACTCACACCCACCAGATGATCATAGCCAAACAAGAACATAGCCACATACAAACACAAATAAAAATAGAAGGGTAAGTTAGATATAAAAGAAACATACATTGATATCATATACAAGACCCCATCAATCATACATATAAAACAACTAACTTCAAACATCCTAAACATGTTATGACCTAAACTTGACTGTCCGGACTTAGAATGACTCCCGAGCTATGGCGAGTTGTGCACTTGTGGTGGCCTCTACTGCTTTGCAAAGCCACTGCCAACGAGTTTCACTCTACCACACTCACAAGGTTAGTTTGTTCCACGACTTTGAGCATACTGGACCCCCCCAAGACTAAGACCTCCTGCTACTATTCACCACATGTGTCAATCCTCTCTACTTGAGAATGAAAGACCATTAAAATCCAGGATAACCCCCAAGACTAAGCTCCCTGCATTCATTCTAAACATACTTGAACCTCACTAAGAGATTCCACTTTGGAATTTACTTACATAACTTTTAAACCATGCTTTGAAACCACATTCCTTCACTTTGAATCTCAATACACAACTTTACATTCCCCATAAGAAACAAAAACATAACTATAATCAATCAAGAACAAAGAATGAAAGAGTAAAACAAAACCTGAACCAGTCACTCAGCGACCACTCTCGCTGGGTGACCCCAGAGCTCTTTCGCTCAGTGACCTAGCTCACTATGTGAATATACAGAGAGTGTTCCCAGACTCCAAACATCTCGCTAAGTGTCACAGCTCGTTGTGCGAATAAAACTCCCAATGATCCCAGACTCCAACCACTCGCTCAACGACACAGCTCGTTGTGCAAATAAAACTCCCAGTGATCCCAGACTTTAACCTCTTGCTCAGCGACATAGCTTGTTGTGCAAATAAAACTCCCAGTGATCCCAGACTCCAACCTCTCCCTCAGTGACACAGCTCTTTGTGTGAAAGTCCAAACAGTGGTCCAAACCCTCAACTATCTTGTCCAACGATCCAACTCGCTAGGCAAAAGTCCAGAAAGTGGTCCAGACCCTCATCCATCTCACTCAACTCTTTTGCTCAGCGAGTCTACATAATTCTGCAGCACCAAACTACAAAATTTGCAACATACACCAAACTTGACCAATTGAAATATTTTTCTCAACTTTTAATCCTCATAGATCATGTTATATACTCAATTAAGCTTGAACCACTATGTCTAAACCATCATAAACTTATTTTAAAGTGTTTACTAACATCATTACACTCCAAAAGCTTCTAAACCTCAACTTATAGACTCAAAATAAATTCTACCACTTTTGGCACAATTTTAAGTAACTTATGGACTTTATCAAGTCCCAATTGACTTACCAAGACTATCCCAACTAACCAATTGAGCTCCCAACTCCCAATTCAGATTTTCACTACTCCATTTCGTCAAAACTAGCTCTAAACAAAGATAAATTGCATCTATTCATAACCAACCAATCGTATCACAGATTTCTCACATATTATACATTTAATAACTTAACAAACATCATTCCATACAATTCATAATCATAGTTCATCATTTTACACTAAAAAACAGTCTAATTTGCATATAATACATCTATCCTAAAACAGAATTTCAGTCCAACTAATTTGATACTCCTAGACTCATCCACACACACAATTAATTACCAAATTAAAACATATTCTAGCTTCCCTTACCTCAATATAACTTTGCACAACTCGATAAAACCCGACAGTTGCTTCCTCCATAAGAAAACTCTAGAAAAATTTACAAATCACCAATTTGTGATTAAAGACAAACCTTAGAACCTAAATTGAGCTAAGAATCAAGAAAGAAAGACTCACATCACATGCAAAGATAGATTCTTTGCATGATCATATATTAAGAGGAAAACTAAGAAAAAGGGAACGAAACTTACTTGCTCAAATAAAAAAAATTGATCGGACAGATAGATAGACCTTGACGTCGTGATCGTCTAAATACATCTTGATCATCAAACTAGTGATCAAGGAGTGAGAATTTGTAGAGAGAAGTGAGAGAAAACGAAGAGAACGAGTTTTAGAAAGATACTTAAGAAATTCTATTTATATTCTAAAATTATTTTATAATAATATGATCTCATTATTTTAATACACCTACTAATTTTAATACTCTATTTTTTAGATTCTTATATGATGTGATTCGTTATTTTTAACTCATTGGTTTCTTTAGTTTATTTTTTCTCTTAATATTTTATTAATCATATAATATTTTGTCTCTCACGACAAAGTAAAATAAATTAAAAAAAAAATAAGTTATTTGATAAAATAAAGATAAAAAGATAAAAACACTATTTCATACAGATATTAAACCGCTGAACATTTCAAAAAAAAGCATTTAATAACTTTTTAGTAATTAAAAACATTAAGTAAGATTTTCCATAATGAAGGTTTGCTTGATCAGTTAAATATATAAACAGAGACTTGAATCACTAAGCTAAAAATTAGTTAATTTAATGGGGAGCAATAATGCAAAGAAATTATCCTAAAAGATAATGTTGTGCAAGAAATATAAGTTTGAGATTTGAAATAAATAAATAAATAAATAAAGAGGAATAAGAAGAAGAAGAAGAAAAAATAAAAATGCGAGCTTAGGGGTCCAATGTTGGAAGGAGGCTTGCAGGGTTTACCTGCTGCTTTGTAGCCTCTAGTTTTGGCATCTTGGAAATGTACTTACATTACTTTCAGGTCCTTCCGCACGTGAACTTGTCCCACCACTTTCACTCTCCTTACACACCCTCAATTATTATCAATCATAAACCTCAATTTTTCACTCAATTATAAACTATATCTATCAATTTTCTATATTATTTTCTTTACTTTTAGATTCAAATTAATAAAACTACAACTTTTATATTTTTAAAGGTGCATTTAAGGCCAAGTAGAACTTTTGAAAATATTATAAAAATAATATGAAAAAAAATGTGTTAACTTGACAAGTTATCACTTTAAATTAAAGTCTAAGTTGAAATAACTTACTCAAAATGAAGCCATATCTAGTTAATATTACTTATCTAAATTTTATAACTTTTTTTAAAAAATAATTATATCATTTTGATAATTAAAAAAATGTATATTATAGTATTTTTATCACATTTATGTTGTGTTCGTTTGAACATATTTACAATATTAAAGAAAAAATGAGAGTGATGATTTGCATATCATTCCATCTTCAATTTCACTAAGGAGTAAAGATTTGTTATGAATTAGTATTGATTTTACATTATTATTCTTGCATTGCATGATTGTGAATGGTTCTTGAAATGAATGATTCCTGATATTAGATTTGTACTTGTAAAAATTAAGAAAAAAAAGAAGTAAGAATCTGATTGAAATTTGTTCTACAGAAAGAAGATTTGTATGTAGGATTAGAAATGACCCATCCCTATCTCTTAAATTTATTTGTTTTGATCAATACTCTCAGCACAATTCAGTACTTTTTGCTATTATTTTTTAATAATATTATTAATTTTTACTATAAGATAAAATAATAATTTAATATTTTAATTTATTTTCTCAATCATTCTCATTTATAAATTTTCATAAATTTTATTTTTAAATTTAGTCTTTATTATCTTTAACTTTTTTTAAAAAATAACACAGACCTTACTTTAAGTTCAGTTAAATTTATATATTCACTTTATTTTAATTAGATTATATTTCATTAGATTATATAATAAGTCATAATTATTAGATTTAAACATTCTATTTTATTATATTGTATTTTATTAGACTTTATATTTTGTATGATGTTAAAATATATTTGAACATCTATTTGATGAGTTGAAATTGAATTTCAACATGTATTTCATATGCAGGTCTGTTTTGTGGTAGTGGATATCACAGAAACAGACCAACTATTTTAAAAAACTGCAGGAGAATATGTCGCGGTTGTTACCACAAGTATAAATGTGTCGGTTTTTAATTTTTTTTAAAAAGGACTTTTGGCCGCGGTTAACGCATGAATTGCGGTCTATTCCTGGTCTTTTACCGCGGTTCAAACCGCGACCTATAGTGAATTTTTTTTAAAAAAAAAAATGGGGTTTTGACTGTGGTTCCTTGTGCAACCGCGGTCTATTTGCAGACTTTTAACCGCGAATGCAACCACGGCCTATAGTCAGAAAGTTTTTACCGCACCTGAATATGTCGTGGTTCATAAACCGCGACTTATAGGAAAAAACAACCGCTGTCGTTTCCCTGCGCTGCACTAGTGTAATAATAAATTTTATAATACCATAGATTTGCTTCTTTAATTCTATTACGATAAATCACACGGTGATTAATAATGGTTGACGGGTGAACCGTATATGAGATGCTCCATTCTAGAATCCACCATTATTCAAAATAAGAGTAGTAATAATCTTGAACTGGAATACTCGCAAAATTATCAGATTGAAAAATTAATATCGGAAAACGTTTTCGGGTTCAGGATTATCACAATCATAATTAATGACGTAAATCACTTACAAAGTTTGAATTTTCTTGAGAATGATTATTCTGTATTATAATTTAGGTTTTCTTTTGAAATATAAAATTAGATATTGATAAATGAATGTTAATGATTTTATAGTGGTGACATGTGACAGCAAAGCTTAGTGTATGTGAGGGAATTTGACCTCTCTAATCTTTTTTACATATATATAAATTAATATATAGAAAAAAATAATTTTAATATATATTATAAGTTTGACATGCTCAAAACTCTTGTATATTTATTTTAAAACTGTTAAATATTTTTTAAAATTCTGGTAGTTGTGATATAATAGATTGAACAAACTCTTTTAAAATAAAATTTAATACTATATTAAAAAATAAAATTAAACATAATTCATCTTTACAAAATTTACTTGGAAAGTAAATGTTGTTTTTATTTATATAATATAAACTTACATTATTAGTTTGAAGAGATCTTGAACATAATATTTAATTGGTGAGAGTTATAATATATAGAATGATTAATTTGTTTTGTGCAAGCAAAAGATGACTAGCTTCGAAGGCATAGATTCTTTGCTTTATGAGTATTATTGAATGGTTTTCCATTGCGAAGAAAGATTATATGATCTTGTCATCACTAAAATTTCTATTCTCCTTATATTTGATGCGAAATAAAAATGGTGAATCAATAGATATAAGCATATATATAGTTAAGTTCTATTTGTTGAATTAGTGAATCTCTTAACCAACTTGTGACATCATGTCGACCACAATTTCAAAAGTTTTATTTTTAATGATTTATCAAATATTTTAAGGATAATGATATTTAGACAACATCTGTTTGATAACATTTGAACATCGTCTACGTGTCATTTTGTGATTGGACCATGGTAGTATTTATGATTATTATTATTGATTGTGGAGTAATTTTGGACCAATCACACAATGACACGTAGATGGTGTTCAAATGTTGTCAAAAAAATATTGTCTAAATATCATTATCCATATTTTAATATTCATAAATCTCCACACTTCATTCCCTTAACGGCATGATGGAAGTGCTTTGCTTTATTTTACGAGTATATATTTGGAGAGAATATAAATTATTCCACCACACTTATTAAACTTTTCTTTCACTTTATAATTATTATTTAGGAAACTTATATTTTTAGAAAAGGTACGTAGAACACGTGCAAGCTCATTTTTCAAGTCAAAATTATAATATCTTTTAAAAGATATATAATAATAAATTTGAACATTTTTATTTATAGCATATTTAAACATGAATAAGTTTTATAGAATTGGATTTTAAGAGAAATTTTTCTTTAATTATGTATTATAGTTTATTATTTAGTTACATTTTTAAGTAGATGTTAACTTTTTGATTAGTTCTTTCGTCTCGAAATTAGACATTCTAAATGTCATACTGAATATTTTTAATACCATCATTATTAAGATAATTTAAAAAAATATATATATAATTTTATTAGGATCAATTTTAATATCATATTTAAAAATAAATTTAAGTTTAATTTAACCTCAAAGAATTAAATTAAAATATGATTTTTGAATTTTATAATTTTTTTAATATACTCTTAAAACATAAAATAATATTTTTAAAGATGGATTAAATAAGTCTAACTTCTGTCTTTTTATATATGAAGTTAGAGGAACAACTAGATGATTGATGATACACGTGCCAAGGTGCCTTCCTTTTTTT
Source organism: Vigna reflexopilosa (assembly GCA_027742785.1). Lineage (NCBI taxonomy): Eukaryota > Viridiplantae > Streptophyta > Magnoliopsida > Fabales > Fabaceae > Vigna > Vigna reflexopilosa. The sequence goes on along the minus strand of CM050930.1, from coordinate 11,954,790 downwards.
TCTCTTTTGTTTTTAGGCATTTTTCATTCAAATTTGTTTACTTAAAAAACATAATTAGGAGTGCAAATCTTCGAATGAATAAAATCCTTTTATGGACAACTAAGAAAATATTCCTCTAATATATTCACAAAATAAATTAACGAAGGAATCTAAGATTTGTTTAAATTAATTAATACGGGAATTTGAATTCAATTTTATGGGATGCTTAGTTTTAAGGTAAGCATACTTAAAAAAGTAAGATACTAATAAGGTTGATTATTCTTTCAATTATCTATTTATTAAAAATTCTATTTCTGACTTCATTTATTATGTTTGTTTTTGTCTTTAATACGATTTTTTAAGGTGGTGCTTTATTTAGATACCAAATTTTGTGCATTTATTGGAGGTTTCATTGTAGGTAGTGAAAGCTTGAATTAACTTATCCTTATTACCCTCGGTAAATAAGAAATGTGTATTTTATTTAATTCTTCTTATGACTTTTTTTTGGGGCGTTAAAATATGTATTTAGTTTTGAAATGTCCTTAGTATAATTTCTGAGTTTAAAATCTGTTAAATAACAAACGGAACTTGCTGCGGCATTTGCTTTTACCAGTTCAAAAAATTATTTTACAGTGTGTTTTGAAACATAGTTATATGAATAGGAGTTTCATATAAATAAAATTCAAAATTGTGAATTAAATTTTTGGATAATTAATAATATAACCAGTACAATATTATGACCTTTATCAAGAGTAAAACCATCTAGTTTATACCACACTTATACTATATAGATTTCAAGTGAGTTACGTCTTTTTCTTTATTCACAACCGATAGAGACATTAAATTGACGTCGAATTTTGTTAATATATGATGTTAATCAAATTTTTTTTTTATTTTTAATTAATTGTGATTTTTTTACAACTCTACGAGACCTAAAAAACAACCAATTTGTTTTTGCATTTTAAAAAACAAGAACTATGAATGTGTAGTGTAGTATAAAAAACAAACAACAATAACCAACAACAAACAAGTTCAAAAGTTCAATCAAACAACAACAAACAAGTTTAACCAAACAACAACAACAAACAACTTCAACTAAACAACAACAACAAACCAGTTAAAAAAAACAACAAACAAGTTCAACAAATAACATCTTCAAAACAAAAACGAAAACTAACCTTCAAAAGATGGTTTATCGGAATAAAGTGGATAAATGAATTTTCATTCTCCCACTCAAATTTTTATTGAATTCACTAACCTTTTAATGTCTAACGCTGAGGCATTCGAGGTTTTATATCATTTTACGTCGAATTACAATTATAAACGACGTTTAATAATTGTACTTATTTACAAAAATGCCACCGGTCACTTTTAACGTTGGCTATTCAGTGTTTGGACGTTGAACACATGACGTTATATGTTGTTTTGCACTAGTATATTTATTCAATTACTTCAACAGATATTATATCTCTTATAGTTTTTTAATAAACTTTTATGTTATATATTTAGGCATTTATTGGTTATAACAATGATGTTTTTTCTTTTTAAAGATATATGTAACATGTTATTTTATTATCGTGTAGCATAATCATTATAGTTGAAAAATAACACATAAAATAAAGAATGTAGCAATAGTCTTAAAATATTTTACATTAAAAATCAACAACACTTACACAAACACGTGTAGCATAATCATTATAATTGAAAAATAACACATTAAATAAAGAATGTAGCAATAGTCTTAAAATATTTTACATTAAAAATCAACAACACTTACATAGCCACGCATCCTTTCTCATCTCATCCATTCATCTATTGAATATTAACATAAAAATATTCAAATTCACGATAACAAATAATAAGAAATCAAGTGTCAATACATATAAGTCAAATTAACTACTTCTCATGTTATCAATTATTGACATTACAATTATAAACACTTTGACTTATTTTTAAAAGACTCGTGCATTGAATTAGATTTAAAATTATACATATGTCACACTACTTTTACTCATACTAAGTCTTCCTCGTATTATAAGATAAATTTCTCATGACTTATTGAGAATAATTATTTTTCACATCCAAGCTAGATTATAAGAATTTTAATTGAATTTCACCATTTAATATATTTTTATATGTGAGTCTAATATTAGTAAAGTTAAAATAACTTCATCATCAGAATATCTATTTAATACACCACACATAGCATTTCAACATAATATTTCCTCATTGGAAATAACTACATGCACATCACATAAAATATCAATTTAACAAATCATAGTAGATTATCGCTAAGTGCCTAGTTTTACCTTGCCAACACGGACACAAAAGTAGTAGATTATGATTAAACCTTTAGCCTTAGTAAACCACGCACCATCACATTCTAATTTTTCACAATGAATTTAATTAAGCATTGCCAAAATAATTCACCAATTCTCTCACTTCCCACAACTTAACATATTTAAACACAAACAAAAGGTCTCACAAACTTAGTTTCAAATTCAAAATCTTTCCATCTAACTTAGTAAGTAAAAGAGTTTACTCAATCAAACAAGTATATGAGTTTTTAAAACTAAAGTTCATCTAGCGAGCATCCTTACTAACTCAACGAGTCAACCTTAGAGGTATACTCACCTAATGAGACTTCAATCGCTCAACGACAAACCCCCTTCGAGATCTCTAGATTTTCATTAAAAGAATTTTGCTCAATGAGATGATTGACTCACCAATGACTAATCATTGGAAGTTCTTACCAAAATATTTCGCTTGGACCAAACTTTCCCACGACCCAACCATTGTGAGCTCTCTAAAATTTTAATAAAATGAATTTCGCAATCAAGAACCTAAACACTTCAAAGACATTCTCAAATACTCATCCAAGAAAAAATTGACATAAACTCTTTAAATTTAAAAAAAAAAATATTTTTACGATAACTATATGACTTATCCAATGGGTCAATAACTTTCAAAAATTTATGATCAATCACTTGGTCAATTTGATAAATCTTTTAATCCTTTCTTATTTAAAAAAGACATATTTTGTTCCAAATAATTTTATACTAGATCAAATTGATATATCTCAATAATTCAATACTAGCACAACTAGTGAAACATAATATGCATAAGGTAAACGTTTATGCTAATTAATGTTTCCCAACTTCATCAACACGTGTTAAATTTCCCACATTAAATACACTAATGGTCACCCATACCACATATAGTCATTTAAACTAAAGCACTATTAGAAAACAATTAGTTTTCCTTAAAAATTAAACTTAAACTCTAAAAAATTAATGGTAGAAAATACGATATTATCTAAAGATTTTTTTTTAGTGACAAAATGCTTCATCTTTGTATCGTATGATTGGATCGAACTATCATCTTCCAAAAAAGTTATCTTTTGTGATTGGATGACTAGAAAATATGATGGAACGATTAGTCCACAAAAAGATCAACACTAATCCTGAGTAATTTGAGATAAATTATAGTTATTGGACCATAACCAAGTTATTATTAATAAAAAAATTATTTTAAAATCTATAAATATAAATATAAGATAAAGATGTATGTGATTATATTTAATATACCATTAATACTTAATGATATCAGAATACTTTTTACAAATAATTTTCTAACTTGAGAAACGAACTGGATGAATAAGAAACAATGACTTGAAGACTTAAAACTAGACATTATATTTAAACCGTCGATTTCAACTCTACATCCAAAACAATCTTAAAAAACTTTTAGTTCTATTATTTATTTTATACTATTTATTTTATTCAATTTGATTATATTAATAAAGAGAACAATTCGTACAAAATAAACAACTAACCGAAAAGTTAATTGAATAAAAAAATAAGATCGAAGACTATTTGTCATTATTAATCCAAATTTAACGATTAGCATCATAATTAAACCCGATTACTTGATAATATTTACACACCCCAAGTTTCAGGCATTTTGACTATGAAGTTAAACCTTGGGTAAGTTCTGTGCTCTGCCTTGCTGAATGGGTAAGATCAATCTGGCCACACAGTTTTTTAGGCATAAAGATTTGTTAAGCTTTTTCAACGGTGGAAATGTATTTGAATAGACATGGTAACGCAACATATTTAATATTTTATATATGCAACGACGTACGAAGTATTTATACTTTCACAAAGGTCTTACATAGAAAGCAAGATGACTGTAACTAAAAATCTTGAAATTCTTGATCTAAGAACATAAGTTTACTTTTGGCCACTTGCACACTAGGGTGGAGCAATTATTAGTTAAAGTTGACAAACAGTGTTGGTTACTCATTATTTAACTTTTAACATAATCTGTATTATTTGTAGTTATCCTTTAGATAAAAAATGTAATAAGTATTTACTTTTTGAAGGAGATTTGAAAGTGTGCAGTTGTTAGTATATGTAAATATGCATTTAGAGATTTAATTTTGAAAGCATGGGACAGGTGATGAAAAGTGACCATTCATACAGAAAAGAAGGGAGGGGGTGAGGTCTAGAGACTAGTATGTAATATTGGTTGGCCTATACAAACCAACCAAACCCAAACCATCTTTCTATCATTTTGGAACTCTCCTAAACCCCCACGCACCTCATCATTTTAAATTATTATTCCTGTTATTATCATTATCCAAAAATATTCAAAAACCAATTTAAACTATACGCTTCACCATTGATTTCAAGAGTCCAAAGTCTACTGCAAATCTCATTTTCTATCATTATTCTAAGTAATAATAAATAATAATAATAATAATAATAATAATAATAATAATTAATAGTAATAAAAGAAGAAAAATGTTAAATGTATTATTTCTGTGTTCCTTATTTCCTTCTCCTTGAAGACTAGCTGTGTCTCTGGCACTGGCAGCAGAAGCAGAAAAGTTCCAGAAATTCTGGTAAGGAACGAGGCAAAGGAACGCAGCGTTTCCTTTCGTGTCGCCATCATGGATGAAATGTACGGAGTGCCGGAGCCACTCATGACTCCGGAGAATCTGATTTTCCCTCCGGACTACCCCGCCTTCCTCACAGCCGCCCGGATTCCTATCTTCGGATCCGACGGCCTCTTCTCCGCCGAGCCTTCCGCCGCTTCCGCCTCTCCTGCTGGAATTCCGCGCCACCAGGACGATGACGTCGCAACCACTCTCATGAAGGCAAAAATTGCCTCCCACCCTCACTACCCTCGCCTCCTCCAAGCTTACATCGATTGCCAGAAGGTGAGAAAAGAAAACCGTATCGCTACGATCGTAACCGTTTCTTGGAGGAAGGGAAAACGGTTATAACAAACTACACAACTACTTTCCGCTGACGGCTGATACTTGTGCTGCTGCTGCAGGTTGGGGCGCCTCCGGAAATCGCGCGTCTGTTGGAGGAAATCCGGCGAGAAAACGACCTGTGCAAGAGCGACGTTGTTTCCACGTGCTTTGGAGCCGATCCCGAGCTCGACGAGTTCATGGTCCCCCCCCCTTCTTTCTCTCTGCGCACGCACGCACACATATAATTATTTATTACAACTTTTGTCGCAGATTGTGATTGTGTCTCCGATTATGCGTTTTTCGTTTTCAGGAAACCTACTGCGACATGCTCGTGAAGTATAAATCCGACTTGGCTCGCCCCTTTGACGAAGCAACCACTTTCCTCAACAAGATCGAAATGCAGCTAAGCCATCTCTGCACTGGCGCTTCTGTTTCCACCGTTTCTGGTTTGTTTTTCTTCCCTCTCTCTCTCTTTCTCTTTCTCTTTCTCCCTCTCTCGCTTCAGTATCTTACTAGCTGTAGCTCTGGCTCACTGCTAGTGCTATTATAATTTCTGAACTCGATGTTCGTTTTTGATATCTGCGCTGTTGTTTTTTTTTTTTTTTTTTTATGGAGAACAAAGCGAAGAACTAGTTTTAATAAACGTTGTGGGGCTTTTGTAGTCATATGACCCTTAGCTGGCACATCTATAACGCAGGATCAACTGAGAAGAAATTATTTCTGTCTAACAGTGATCTTAAATGAGTTTAGGTATACGCTTCTCGAGTTATGGGTCTTAAGCAGTAACAGTACCCTTAGCTGGCACATTGATGGCGGATGACACATGTATCAACCGATAAGAGGTTGCTTCAGTTTAACTAATGGTGTTAATTTTGAACGCTGGGTTCGAGATTACCTAGTGGAATAAGTGTCCTTAGTTGGCTTGTAGAAGCCATATGGAGCAACAGTCGTTGTTTATCTTTTGTTGCTTTGTTTGATCTGCCAGATCCTTATCCCCTTGGCTGTTTAACCATTGGTTGAAAACATGAATACACCTCGCAGAATAGTCTTTATAAGTTAGCAGCAAATATGTGTTTGCAAGAATGAGATTGGGACATGACGCACAGCTTTTTTTCGAAGGGGCACGAGAAAAAGGAAAGGGAAACCCTAACACTTCTCTCTCTCTTTCTCTGGATTGGTGTTTATGCATGACTGTGCTGAATCTCGCTGCTCGCTGTTAATGTATGTGACTTTCTTTGTGTGCTTTCACTGTTAGACTGTGATCCATGCTTCTTTCGTCATATGAGGAAAAAAAAAGTTTGGTTGTTTGGTCATTCCGGGATAGTAATGCTGTTTGAACCTTTCACCTTTTCAGTTTCTTCTTTATACGGGTCTTTGAATTAATTGCTAGCTCCTATGGACTTGTGTGGTTTGTTTTTTTTGGCCTTGGAGTTGTTCTCCCCGCACGCTTTTTTTTCCTTCTAATTTTTAAATTCTATATTTTTTTTATGCTTTTCCTCCTCTCGAATGTCAAGTTTGACAACAGTCTTCTGCATTTGGCTCTCCAATTTTGACATTGAAGATGTTGTCAATGACATCTTAAATAGTGGCCTCGATTGAAGACACTGAGCAAACCATAGATAATGCTTTTCAAACACCAGAAGTTGTTTTCGTACTACACCTTCCAGCTCACCCATTTCTATTGGTTTATTAGCGCATGCCTACTTTGAACTAGTTGTGTCGAAAAACTTTAGCGCAAAATTCATTCCAGTAATGCTATGCCTTCTTGTGGATGCTAAACGAGTTATGAACTGTGACTGATAGCCCGCAGTCGATTAACAACGCCCGACTTATGTATTTTTTAGCTAATTGTTAGAGAACAATTCTTCTGTAATAATAGGTTTGTTTTGTTTTTACTTAAGTCAGTCAAAAAACAAATGCAGGCAGCGAGAATTTTGAAGCCGTAGTTATACTTGCTTTGCCTCCTAAATTTTATTTCTATTTTTTTTTTGTAATATATCATATTCAAATTCTTATCTAATTATAATGTGGCTAACTTGTGACTTAAATTAGATGCTGAGAAGGTAGATGCCTAGGCCTAAATTATATTATATCTCTGGAAGAATGTAGCTGAAATGGTATCTAAGATTTGTAGTAGTATAAACTAGAAGATTATAGTATATAGCGTGTGATTCATGTATGTTTAAATTATTTTATCGCTGTGGAAGGTTGTAGCAGAAGTGCTGTCTAAAATTTATGGCAGTGGACGGTAGAAAATGTTATTTATCTAACATGTCATTGATCAATCTGAACAACGCGTTTCCCATATACTAGTAATAATTTAATACTTGTAAGCTTCACTAGTTGTGATGAACTACCTTCTTTGTTCCATCACACATGAAGCTTACACGTTGAAGACTTATTATGAGAATAACGTTATTTAAATATTATACCTTCTAGGAGTAATGCACTAGTACCCATTTTGGATTAGATGGACATGATCTGACAGTAATGGCATGCAATGATTCTGCTTTCATACTTTACTAATTTATGTATCAAGTTCCAATAGAGCACAGGTGATGCATGTTGTTGGGAGATAAAAAAATGCTCATTGGGAATTGTCTACGGGGCTGATAGTCTGTCTGGAGCTAAAGTACTCTGATTTTTCTAAAATAAATGGAGTTAAGTTGCTTTGGGTTATCCTGTTAGTAAAATTAGAAAGAGGAATGAGCTCATCATTAATGAAGTTAGATTATCCTCGTGTGTGCTTTCGTTCCAGAAAATTAAATTTGCGAGTTTACTGTGAGGTAAGGTTTTAGTCTAGAAGACTCGGCTGATTATAAATTGATCTTTTATGATGCCCTTTCATTTCTTTGGGATCTTGTTCTCTCATTATCTGTTCAATCCGTGATCACTGATTATGTTTCTCAGTATAATATTCCACCGTTTGTTGCGCATACGCATAATTTATCCTGAATCAGTGCATATGTATGTTTTGGGGTTTTCAACTTTATCATTTGTGAATTTTATTTTGCTTACTGAATATTTTCTACGCCAGAAGATCAGTTACAATTCCCATACTGTTTTTGATAATGGTGGAGGATGGAATACAGTAGATTTTCTGCGGCTATTTTTTATTTTTTTAAATTTATTAAAGGGTAGTCATGATCAGGTGGGTTATGGTTGGCAAATATTATTATTTATGCCTGAAAGTACAGATTACCTTTTCAGTTGTGATGTTTTAATTGGTAAGTGGTTTTGTGCTGCATCCTTAATTTGATGGATTCTCCTTCATGCTTTTTTTGCCAACCTATATTCCTTTAGCGATTGCCTCAAAAGCAAGTTGACAGGATGTGGAATTCTTTGTTTTTAAATTTATTCTTTCTAGTTTTTCTTTTTCTTGTACTGAAATCACTGTGTCAAATTGGATCTTGAATTTGTTACAAGCATGTCTTAAGGTTATTAGATTGACATCAACTTTATATGTGGCAAAATCTTAGCATATTAGTGCAGCATGGTTACCTTTATTTTTTTTTTATCAGTGAAAATCTTATTGGAAAGGAATAGAAAAGGTACTCCCACCTATTTATAAATAGAATGTCGACATTGATTATATGAACAATGAAGTATCTCCAGAATAAATTTCCAATGAGATAATTAACAAACAATTTATGACCTCCTAGCCTGAGAAAACAAAAATGTTAAGCTGGTTCACATATAGACCCCAACGATAGAGTAGCACCTGAAACTTTTGACTTGATTCAACTCCAGCTTCTAAATTTAGTTAGTTCAACTACTTTTTCCCAATCAATAGCATAGTTGTTGTAGATAGTTTAATTCCTATTTAGTTGAATAGAACAAATGCAGGAGAACTGTAGTAATTGTCAGGAGTGTTCTAAGATCTTTGTTGTTGACATTTGTCATGATTGATTATGCTGAACTTTTTTTGTGTATGTGATTTCCAGATCGTCCCAAACTATTTGAATATCTAGTGTGATTTCTAGATGATTTGAATACCTAGATAACTTAATTCTTACGAAGCAAAATAGACCAAATGTAGGAGAACCATCGTAATTGCCAGCAATGTTTCAAGTTCTTTCTTCGTTGTTGACATTTATCATGGTTGATGCCGATAAAAAATCATGATTGATCACGCTATGCTTTTTTAATGTATTTCATTTTCAGATTGTCCCAGACGACTTGAACATCTAGTGTGATTTCTAGATGATCCCTTCAAATAAAAGTTTACTCAATTATGCTTCTAAATGGGTTTGAACATTGTGATATATACTGCACTCTGATTTGTGTTTTTTGGGCAAAAGCTTGATGGATGGATGTGTTGCTCATAGTATAACGTCTTGCTGCATGTTGTTCGAGTCTGTATTTAACTGAAGTTTATTTCATGACTAAAGGCATTAGTTACGTGCTAAAAAAATCTCCAGGATAGATAAAGACTTCCTTTTGATAAATAATTAGATGTGAACGAAAATAATGGGTTGACATGAAGAGGAATGAAGAACATTAGTTTTTAACTGATGACCTCCGTCTTATTTTATAATCTTTTGGAAATCACATGGCCAATGAATAACATGTTATATTATTGATAATAATAAAATAGCTAAAATGAGTTTGTAATCGTTGATTGCTGATTGATAGTAGGTTTGTTTCGCACCGCGCTTGCATGTTCATTATTTATATTTTAGTGCGAAAAAAAAGTTTTACCCAGTTATGGTCTGGCGAGTCTATGGCGTGGTAGGTGAGTGCATCGGATGTTGGGAAATTGGAGTATTGAGATCACAGTATAACACTTGCTGAACCATTTTTCAATACATTTTATTGTTAAATAAATTTTCACCCAGTATAAACACTTACGTAGGACATGTTGAGTAGGAAATAACACTTGCATGGCTTAATGAATCTATAACGTGAAATTTTCACCCATTATAATTGGTGGCCTTATGTAGTTTGGAGATCTATTTAAATAAAAGGAATTTAATTTCAAATTTGCTAATTATCTTCTAACTACTATGAAAACAACCAGGATTGCTTTCTCGAACTATGTACATATATTGGATTGTTGTCTTCATCGGCTTGGATGTTGTGACGTGTTTTTGGTAGCGTCTCCCTGTTTCAGTGTGACGTCCGTCTCCTCTGAGGTAGCGTAACATTGTGTTTCTATGACTTAGTTTGCTTAGTATGTTAACCTCTATTTATTACCGAGTATTTAAGTTGAGTAATTGGTTAAACCCTAGGATATGCTTCTTGGCGGGAGCCTAAATTAAAGTAGGAATGACAAGAAAAAATACGATGCCGCTGGATAAGTGTTAATGATTACCCGAGGGGTCAATTTTCATCGAAAATAGAAAAAGAAAATGGTAGCTTTTTAATGTTTGGATATACTAAGCATGAGATACATTTTGGTACTTGTTTTGGGGAAGTTTCTCGAGTCTCCAAAAAAATTTGGACTTTTCAGAAGTACGTAATTGGGTCGTTCATTATCTTAGGAATTTGATAAATACATTAAGAAATGTGAGGAAATGGTTGTAGAGCACAGAGATATTATAATAATATACGTTGAGGTGGGTGATTCTGATGAACTTAATTAGGACCTTTCAGAATAATCCCGAATGCAGTGGGTGATCGTAGAGTTATTTATATCTTTCACATGCACTCCCGCAGATGTCGCTGTGATCTTGATTCAGCCCTTTGTTCTGAGAGAACGTTTTATTCAATGTCAATTTCATCTATGTAATATACCTTCCCCACTGCCCTTGCTTCTGCCTGCTGGTTCTAGTGCTTGTCATTGCCATTTTCCGATATTTTGTTCTCTTGTGCCCCGTTGTGGGCCTCTGTCATTGACCCTTAGGTCATTGCTTGATGCGTAACACTTGTCGATCCCAAAATGCTTCGTCTTTTTATAAACCGGACCCTTATCCTCCCTCTTAGTAAATAAAGCAATCGTATAGTTAAGGTCATATTTTGGACCCCGAAATTGTAGATTCAATTAACTGAAGTAGTTATTCTAGTTTTTCAATATTTTTATTTTACATTTTTTAATATATAGCGTCCTTAAACACACAAAGGGTATTATTGTTATTATCTACAATAAATTCTTCAGTTAATGAATGATTATATCTCCACAAATAGACACAAGTGCGATCTATCGTATAACGGGGGGATGATTTTCCGTACCAAGGCCCGAGAATATTAAGGTGTTTATTATGTACGCAACTGTAATTTGAAACGGATACAGCGGAAGGAGTAGATCTGGGGTCATGAAATGGTTGATTAAGAATGACTAGAGCCGTACCGTGTGCCTCGTTGGAAACTTTGAGTCTCTCTCTGATTTGCGTCACAGTGAGTGACAATGGATGGAACCAGGCACTGACACTGATAAATTCATTTTCTTTACTTTCTTTCCAACCTAGGTCTGCTCTGATCTGGTCTGGTGTGTACAGTGTACTCTCATGCGATGGTCAAATCCTTGTCGGATTGAGTGGGTGTCAGAAGTAATTTGTGGGTGCTCGTGGGCTCCTAGGCCTCTGTACTCAAACATTATTCGCCTTTGAGATAAGCTGGTCAGAAATGATGAGTGTCAAAAGTTACTCGCAAGATTAATTTATATATATGTTCAGGTGAAGTGGCACTAAGCATGAAAATCGGAAAATGATGGATTCAATAGGCTATGTTTTATGAGCTTTAAACTAGGTTTTTTTATGGTTTGATTTGAAAACTTTTTAATAATCTAGATTTTTCAATGTCTAATTAAAATAACTGAATAGGCATTTCTCTAACTAATTTTAAGTAGGAAAGTAAATTTAAATTTCTGTGTAAATCGTTTGAATTGATTAATGCATTCACTATTATATGAATTCAGAATACTGTTAATAATTCATTTTTATAATATTTGAATTTTTATTTCTATGAATTCGTCAGTTACTTAATCCGCTACTTACTGACTTGAATGTTTAATTGTGCCCTCAAAACAATAAATTTTTCCTTGGTTACATTTGAAAAAAGGTATTTTCTGATTTAAACCCAAATATAACCAAAGCTTCCGGGTAACTAGTATTCATTAATTTGAACCAAAGGACCTTCATTTGAAAGTTTTTTTATTTATTTAAAAGTGACATTAAATACTAGATTTTCAAGGAGGAAATTCACTGATTATCTTTAGTTTATTCACGTTACTGTAAATCAAAACCTTGTATTTTTTGTAATATTTAATTTTAAACTTGTCTGTTAGTATTTATTAATTTATTAGTATTTTACAGCAAATAACATTGTACTGTTGTAAGTTTTATTTGTAGTCAAATAACTTGTATACTTTCTTGTCATGAAAAAAAGGAAGGTAATAATAGATCAGAGAAAATGAATACAAAATAGGTAAATTTCTATAGTCTTTGCTTTCAAGTAAATAGAATCAAAGTAAAAGTTGAGTTTTCTCTGTGGGGATACATTCTTATAATTATAATTTGAATGGTTGTAGGATTTTTGCCTAGTTTGTTGTTTTTTTTTTCCATCAAGGTAATTTTATTTTGGAGTGCATTTCAGACGTTGTTTACTCTATTATGTAACCAAACATAATAAAACAACATTTTTTTATATCTGGTATGTTTTGAAACAACGAAAGTGCTGATGATTTTGCTATGGGTATTGCTGTTACTTGACTAGATGATGGTGTTGTGTCTTCGGACGAAGATTTGAGTACAGGAGATGGTGATGGCCAAGATGGGCAATCAAAGGGTGAGGATCGTGAACTGAAGGATAGACTCTTACGGAAGTTTGGGAGTCACATTGGTACTTTGAAACTAGAGTTTTCAAAAAAGAAAAAGAAAGGTAAACTTCCAAAGGAAGCAAGACAAACATTGCTTCAATGGTGGAATGTTCACTACAAATGGCCTTACCCCACGGTAATTAATGGTTCTTGCTTGTGAATTTATTCTCCTGTGCAAACTATCCAGTTCCCGCACACACGCACTCACGTGAGACATCAGCTATTAATATTTGTTACTTGATCATCATGTATAGGAAGCTGATAAGATTGAACTGGCTAAGTCAACAGGGCTAGATCAGAAGCAAATTAACAATTGGTTTATTAACCAAAGAAAACGTCATTGGAAACCATCCGAGAATATGCAGTTTTCCATGATGGAAAATCTTAACGGACGGTTCCTTGGTGATGAATGATGAGGTGCGTGTACATGTATTATTCTCTCAAATGTATATCCTGATTAATTAATTATTGCTTGTATTTTCTTTTGTAAATTCTAAATTAAAAGCAGATTGTTGACGGTAAAATGCCTACTTTCCTAAGAAGAGAAAAGGGAAATGATCATAGTATTCTTGATAAATAACTACTGACATTGTGCATGAAATGCTCATACTGTGCTGCACTGTCTTACTCCGTTATTAGCTTATTGCCGTTTCATTTATTTGTCTCCTTGCGTTTATCCATACATCAAATTAGTTTTTGGTTAATTGGGTATATTATATATAGATTAATATTGGTATCTTTTAATGTTTGGAAAACAGTGTTAAAGAACAGAAATGTGTTGCAGTTATGAAATTCATACGCCGGAAACGCTGTCGCTGTACATTTGTGGAAAGAAAATCTTCAGTATAACTTTAAAAGTATCGAAATTGTCTATTCCTCAAAAAATTGGTAAAAGTAATCAGTAGTAGGAATTATGTGTAAAGTAAACTCTTACTTGAAAATTTTAAGAGATATATTAATTACAAAAGTTTAGAATGAGTAGAATATTGTCTCCTAAATCATGAGAAGTGATGTCTCGGACTGAAAGGATTATAAAAACAAGCATAAAGGTCTTGGAGGTCATAGTGAGGAAGGAATGTCCAACTAATTATATTTTAAATAACCAGGAATTAGAATCCATACTTACTGTGGAAATTAGAATTGATCACGGAAATTTTGCAACAGTTCTAACTCAATTTAAATAAAAATCTATAAAATATAATTCTTATTATTTACTTTTGAAAAAATGATAATATTTCTAATTATTTAGGAAAACCTCATTTTCAATTTCTCTTTTGTGTTGGATGTTCAATGGTAGAGATGAAGTTTTGCAACGTGATCTGGATTCTCAATGCAGAAATGAAGATGATGGATCACATTTTTTTTTCTTAGATAATGCCCAAAATAACTAATGTTAAATTTCTTAGATAATGAAAATTTATTGATTTAATTTATTAAAAAAATATGTGAGAAGTAATAAATTTACTTTCATTTGAATTTTAAGTTTTAAATCTTAATTTTGGTGTTTTTTACGGGTAATGGTATATTGTGTTTTGTGTTTTTAATAAAGATATATCATTCTATAGCACTTAAATTAGTTTCATTTGAACTCTTTAAATTCTAACGAACTTTGATAAAAATTAGTTGATTTTTGAAAAATAAAGGGTTTCATTAAAAACTAATTGATATTTATCATCAATCAATAAAAAAAAAAGTTTATATTGATCTATCTTTGCAAAAAATAATAAATTATGTAAGCAGGGGAATTTTAAAATATGTGGGTCTTACACGGTTGAAAATGCACAAAATTAGCAAACATCAAAATTATAAAATAATATTTAGTTTTTCTCTTATTTTCGTAAATTATTATAAGTTTTTCAGATTCTACTTTTATTTTTTATCCTTTTATGTTATATTGAGTTTTTATTTTATTTTTATTTTTTTAGTTTCTCAGAATCCTGGTTGAAAGTAAACTAAATTCAATATTTTGTTTTTTTACATGAAATTTACATTTCGGTATATTTCATTGTTTTACCTGTCATTTTAAAACTATTATTAATAGACAATAAAGAATAAATATTCAACGTGACTTCAAATATTATCTAAAATATATTTATTTAAAATTGAAATAGGAAAATCAGTTAATTTATTTTCAGCTTGGTATCACTTTATATTGCTATTAACTTTTAAAAACTTTTTAATTTTATATTTGTTTTCATTTGATATTGTTATAAATATTTATTTCGTGTTTAGCAAGAGTTCTAAAAATATATTTTATGCGTTCTAAAAAGTGTATTCTAAATTACATTTTTATACTTTTTAAAAAGCTTATTATTTTAAAAAACATGTCGAAAGATACTATTTTGGAATTATTTTCCAAAAGTTCAATAGAAAAAAATTATCTTTCTAAAATTTTAAAAAAGATTATTCTAACAGATTTTTAGAACAGATAATTCAGAAGCCAATTTTGCGAAAGATAAAATGATGATTTTAGAAATTCTGGGACTGCGGCTCGTATTTTGGGGTGCAGGAAAGAAAAATTCGAACAAATACACAGGCAATTAAAAATGAGCAAGTAAAAAGATATAAAATGGTGGCTATGGCTTTCAGCACCCTCCCAAATTTTTCGCTGCACCCATAAAAAGAATAGGTTTAATACTTCCATTGGTCCTCTTATTTGTCTGTCAATCTCAGTTTGATCCTCAAGTTTTAAATTGTCTCAATTGGGTCATAATATTTGTAAAAATGCACACATTGTACCTCTTCCGTTAAGTGTTACCAGACGGCGTTAAGTGATGTCCACGTGTTGCAGTGAGAATGTGGTGATGTGTTTTTTTTTTACGTGTATTGTTTTCATTAAAAGAAGTAGTGGTGATGTGGCATCAGAAATTGGGATTTAGGAATAAATGAGATCAGACATTAGAAATTAGGATTTAGGGATTTCAAATTGAAATTGGGGATGTGGCATCAGAAATTGAGGATTTGTTAACCTTTTTGCAATCTTCAAATGTCAGGTACGAAAGCTTTTTAAGAAGTCCAAGAGATGCATGAATCTCAACTAGGTTTACACAGCCTTCAAGATTCAATTTTTCAAGATTTGGAATTCCAGTGAAATCTGGAGTTCTGTGTAGATTATTGCAATTTCTCAATTTGATGATCTTCAAATTTTCCAGAAACTGGAAATAAATAAATATATATTAGCTCTTAAAATAAATTACAAAAGAACCCGATATTGAATGGAAATGTTACCTTTGTTCCCCAAAGGTGCTTTATTTTGCTTTGACACATATGAAGCTCAACAAGTTCATCGAGTTGGGCTCCAACAGACAGGGATTCAAGAGGATATTCCTTCCATACAAGAACTTTTAATCCACTAGGAAGACATTTGAGACCAAGCGAAAGTTGCAATTTATTCAATATCATGAGCAATCTAAGATTACTCATCTTTGAAAAAGCGTATGGATTCCAACATGCTTCATAAGGCTCAGGTAAATTTAAAACTATAGCTGAATGGATTTGGTTCCCTGATAAAACATGACATAATATTAACACAAGGCGTAATGAGACTGGATCTCGCTTCGTCTCGCAACGAGGTTTTCAATTTGAAATCCTTAAATCCCAATTTCTAATGTCTAATCCCATTTATTCCTAAATCCCAATTTCTGATGCCACATCACCACTACTTCTTTTAATGAAAACAGTACACGTAAAAAAAAAACACATCACCACATTCTCACTGCAACACGTGGACATCACTTAACGCCGTCTCGTAACACTTAACGGAAGGGATACAATGCGTGCATTTTTACAAATATTATGACCCAATTGAGACAGTTTAAAACTTGAGGACCAAACTGAGATTGACAGACAAATAAGAGGACCAATGAAGGTATTAAGCCAAAAGAATAATTATAATTTAATATTAAACGGTTTTATTATAAATAGTTTTGTTATAAACGAGTTTCATTATTTTAAAATGTATCATCTCTCTATAAATCACTTTTCTAGGATTATCTACCTTCTCTCTAAGAGTTATAACTCCTGAGTCATCTATTTGACTATCATGAGGTACCTAATTGACCACGACAACGAGGTCTATGTTTCCACTCGATCAGTTTCTTCAATAGAGCAAGTAAGTTTCTACTCATTTTTCTGTCCTCTTTGCTTCGATCAATGATCATGCACAAAACTGTTATGCATGTATCATTTAGTTCTCTTTTCTTTCTCTTGGTGAATTTAGAATTCTAAGAACTCTGTCCTTTTCAATTTTGGTGCCTCGTAGGTCCGTTTAGGAATTTCTCACGTTTCAAGCGATCGACAAGACGCTTCTGTGGGTTGAATTGTTATTTTGAGGTAAGGGAAGCTAGACCTTGTCTTAATTGTGTTTGTAGAGTAAATTTAGTAACTCTATAAATTTTAGACGTTTTAGTAAAAATTGGTGTGTTTAGGTAAATTTAACGTATGTTAAATTGGTGTTTTGATGATATGGTGTTATTGTAGTTGGTATGATGATATGATTGTTTTTGTATACTGTTTTAAATGTGTGTGATAAGGATATTTTATTGTTTGAAAACGAAATTCAAGTGGTTGTGAGAGTATTAATCAAGTTACTTAGATTTTTAGGTTAAAAGAAGAGGTTTTGGGTACTGAAATTTAGAAATAGGTATGGGAATGTTATGAGAACAGTTTTGATATTGTTATGAGGTAATTTGAAACTTGTTAGTAGGGTTAGATGGTTAAAAACTGTGTGAATTAAAAAGGTGGTATAGAGGGGTTGTTTTCAAGTGTTTTTGGTGTAAAAAGGGGGTATTGAGTAGTGAAATGTTAAGGACTATTTTTGAAGGTTAGAGGTATGTTATCACACCTATTAAGACTTGTCTAAGTGCTTAAACCAGTAAAATCTGTTAGGAAATGGTAAATGAATTCATAGGTTGAGATTTTAGCCCATTTTAGAGGCTTTCAGGGGTGAAAATGAGAAGTAATGTAACTGGGACAAATGAGATTTTAGATAGTGCTAACAAGTATATTTGGACTGGTTAATGCAGGTTATAAATTGATTTGGAAGTTTAAAGGAGTAAAATTGAAATTGGGTAGCTTGTAGGAGTGAAAAATGAGTTTTCAAGTGTCAAATTGAGTGAGAACAGGGTTCTCTAAGTTTTCTCAAGTTCTGGAGGGTCCTAGAGGTCTTTAGAAGTTGAGGGTAAGGTCTCTAAGGTCCAATTCGAAGTGGTTTTGCTATTGTCATGGCGTCGTTGGGAGCAACTTCTTTGCACTGCAACATTTTTGAGGAGTTTTTAGGGTTCTGGATATCCGTTTTGGATGTTCTTTAGGTCGTTTTGGACCTTTTCGGAGCTGTTGGTGATGGTTTTAAATATTTTTTACTTTTCTAAGTATGAGTTTAAAGGGGTTTTGTTTTGTATAGTGGTTCTTCTTGGATTGTTCTTGTGTATTAATGTATAAGAAATGATTTCATGTGATTTTTGATCTCTTGTTGAGTTGCTTATTCTACTTTGATGCATGATGAGTGATGATATTCAAATGTGAAAGTTTATGGATATATGTATACGGTTTCAAAATGGATTCAATGTAAAGGTGAATTGACATCAATGGTTTTAAAGTTGTGAACATGGGTTCCACGGAGGAACTCCTTCGATATGGTTTCAAGTATTGATAGTATGAATGGTCAGAGTTAATCGGGGGTTTAACTTGACATTCTAATGATCATCCAAGCTCAAGTAAAGAGTGATGAGTCATGTGGTGAGAATAGCAGGAGGTCCTAGTCTAAAGGCTTTACCTTGGCCTAAGGCAAGTGATAACAAACTAACCTGGTGTGGTAGCTTGGAGTGGTCCAGCTATTCCACCACATCGGTGCAGAAACCTCTGTAACTCGACATTCCATACAATATCCAGATAGTCAGTCTAGGTCTTTGCATGTTAAGATGTTTGG
Source organism: Vigna reflexopilosa (assembly GCA_027742785.1). Taxonomy (NCBI): domain Eukaryota; kingdom Viridiplantae; phylum Streptophyta; class Magnoliopsida; order Fabales; family Fabaceae; genus Vigna; species Vigna reflexopilosa. Next base: position 11,935,866 of record CM050930.1, on the reverse strand, counting down.
GTTGATGTATGTGATATAAATGATTTATGTATGTTATATTATAAAGGTGTTATGATTTATCTTGTATCTAGTTTACCCTTGCTTTTGTGTTTGTCTACCTGTGTTGTTTTCTCTTTTGCAATGATCACCTTAACCAGTGTGAGCTCAGGGAGGACATTTTTTAGGGGATCCATTGGTTTGTAGAGAGAGAAGTAACATCATAGAGAGTTTTGTTCTTCAAGGGTGGAATCTTCTGCTCTAGTAGTTTGTAACTTTCTGATAAGTTATCATCTATGTAATGTTCTATTTTAGTAGTTTTATTTTACTAAAATGGGATGTTACATTTGCGGTTCGATTGTCATGACTTGTGCCTGATTTTATTATTAAGAGTGTGTTTAATTTGTAAAAACTTGGCAAAAAAATTTATTTATTCTTTACCAATAAATCCAATCAAGTAGATAAAGAAAACGCTTTAGAGTGTTAATAATAATAAAATAATAGTTTTATCATTTTAAGTGTTAATGAAAATTAAATTGATGTAAATCCAGTTAGACTATTGTGTTGAGTTTTATATTATTGAGTTTTTAAGTTATCAAGCTAATATGATTTTGGATTAATAGGATATTGAGCTTCTATGCAATGTTTTCATCTTCTCTATTTGTGAGTGGCAAGACATAGTTAAAAACATGTCTTTCACTTGATACATGTGTATGTGACTAGTGATTAGGTAAGTGGCGAACTGAGTTTTATTGGTTTTTGATAATTTTTGGTGATCATATTTTCAATTACAATTAACTATTAAGTAGTGAGATCATTATTACCTTAAACAAAATAAAATGTAATTATGAACATTTATAATTATGATGCTAAAGTTTCACCATTTTCATCAATAAAAGAAGAAAAGATGGACTTTTATTTAAAATATTAGAACTTATCTTTTTTAACTTTGTGACGGTGACTTTGCAAATTTCTCTAATTTTATCAAAGGTCCTTCATTTTCTTATTTATTTATGTTTTCTCGTTTTAACAGTAAAACTATAATTTATTTGAACTTACTTTTACCAATCACATTTTATTTCAATATAATTTTATCATTTTAAATTTTTTTCTATTTAAATAATAACTCGTTTTACACTTATTATATTTTATTTTAATTTTCTTTTATGATTAGTGGTAAAATAATAATTTTTAATTTTAACAATTAAAATATTTTCTTAATTTATCAATCTTATCACATCATTTAGAAACTTTTATCTTAAATCTCTTTGATTTCTTACCATGTTTTCCTTAATCCAAAATAACCTCACTCTTATGTCTCTTTTCTCTCAAATTCACTCTCTTAAATTTTCTTTAGAAAGAAACACAAGCTATAATATATATATATATATATATATATATATATATATATATATATATATATATATATATATATATATATATATATATATATAAAGATTATTGATTTTTGTGAAAGTGACAATTCTACACAAATTTTCAAATACGTATTCATTTTGCAAATCAATGTAGTTTAATAGTACAAAATATTAATGTTTTAAACAAAGTTTAATAAAAATATAAAAGTTTCATAAACTAATTGTCTATTGGCCTAAAGTCTTAAGTATATGTTAACCAATTGTAGTGTTTTTAGTATAAAAGTGGGATTTTGAGAAAAGAGTTGTGAACAATATCAAGGAGTTTAGAGTGTATTGTTAGACCTGTTATGACTTCTCTAGACCTTTAAATAAGTGAAATCTTGTGTGCAAAAGATAATAGTATATAATAGCATGATAAAATTGAGTTTAGACACTTTTGAGTTATTGAATTAGTTTGTTACATCTAATTTCTATTCAAATGAGCAATATAATACTCTATTTCATCTATAAACATGTTTCTGTATCAATATTAATGTCAAAGATTCTAAATTGATTATTTGGATATGTCTCAGATGCACTAAAACATAAAAATCAGGTTGTTGTCAAAAAGTGATAAGATAAATCGATTATCTCACTTGATAATCGATTATCCTAGTCAGAGTCATATTTTCTTCAAAGCTCTCGTAAATAATCGATTATCACATATGATAATCGATTATTGTCGTCAGAAAATCATCCAGGACAATTTTGTGTGGTTTTTGGGGTTTCGGGTATGATTTTTGGACGTTCTTTAGGTCGTTTTAGGGGTTTTGGACCTTTTCGAAGCTGTTGGTGATGGTCTCAAAGTTTTTTTCCTTGTCTAAGTATGAGTTTAAAGGGGCTTTGTGTTGTTTAGTGGTTCTTCTTGGATTGTTATTGTGTTTTAATGTATATGGAATGATTTCATGCGATTTTTGATTACTTGTTGGGTTGTTTGTGGTCCTTTGAAGTATAATTAGTATTATATATATGTTTGTATGTAATGTAAAAGTGAAAGGTTATATGTATATGGTTTCATATGGATTAAAATGGTTTCGCCGTTGGTAAAATGGGTTCCATGGAGGGACTTCTTCGGTATGGTTTCAAGTATCTTTAGAATGAATGCAGGGAGCTCAGTCTTGGGGCTTATCCTAATACTCTAATGATCTTTCATTCTCAAGTAGAGAGGATTGATACATGTGGTGAGGGTAGTAGGAGGTCCTAGTATAGGCGTTACCTGGAGGCCTATCACATGGTAACAGACTAACCTTGTGTTGTGGTAGGGTGAAACCCATTGGCAATGACTTTGCAAAGCAGTAGAGGTCACTACAAGTGCATAACCCGCCATAACTCGATATTCATTCTAGGTCCAGACAATCGGTCTAGGTCTTTTTACACTAAGATGTTCAAGTTGATCTATGCTATCTGTATGAATATTATGTGAGACATTCTAATTAACATCATTAATTGTTTTGAATCTAGCTTACCCTTGCTATTGTGTTGTCTATCTTTGTGTATATTTTCTCTTTTGTGATGATCCCCTTAATGATGTGAGCTTAGGTAGACATTCTTTACAGTTGCTCCAGCAAAAGATGAGGATGAAAAAGTTGGGAAAGTCAAACGATTCTGCAGGTATAGACTTTGTCTTTCATAAATTTGTTTTCTTTGTAATAGTCCAATATCATATATGTAATATTCATTTTAATAATAATACTATTAAAAAGAATGGGGTGTTATATATTACGTTTAATTAACAATAATTTGATTAATTAATTAAGTTATCTAAAATTATAAAGATGAAAATTACAACATTATATTCAACTGTTTTTTAATCTAGTAAACTAAATTCAAAAAATTACACCCAATAAATTAACCACAACTAAACATCGTTTCTAGAAAAGTTATTTGCAAACTTGAAAATTAAACAAACATTGAAAAAAAAATCATAATTAATAAACTAGGGTACTAAATCCCAACTCTTTAAAAAAAAAATTATAAAAATGCATCGATAAGCACGAATTAAAAAAATGTAATAAATGAGAAAAGAAATCAATGTAAACTTACCCTGTACAATACGACTTCTTCGTTTTGTTTTTCCAAACACATGGTAAATTACACAAAAAAAAAAAACAATATTTACCTAAAAGGAAATTGAACAGTTAATTTACACAACAAATTAACATCTCACAAGTCTGGAAAACCTAAAATGATCTTAACAATAAGACTGTTTTATTTATTAATATAATAACTTATACTAAAATGTATTATAATTTTATTTGAAATTTATTTTTCATGTTTTTGTGATACAAGATTATATATTAACTTATCATAATTAATTTCATTTAATATTTATTGTTCAATAGATAATAAAATCAATTGAGACATTATTAATCATAAATAACTTTTTATGAGTTTTAGTTTTTTGAAATTTTTAACATTATTCCATAATATATATATATATAAGAGTAGTATTACATCGAATTCAAACCATAATATTCATTTCCAAAACTGATAAAGTAAGAAGCGAAAACTATCTACTTCTAAGCTTCAATAGTATTCTTATTCTACACTAGATCAATCGGAACATCTTCATTTGTTCACATCATTAAACTGATCGTCACAAATAAGAAGAAAAAAAAAAGATAAGTTAATGTACCAAATGAGTTATCATGTAACAATATTAACATATATATATATATATATATATATATATATATATATATGTGTGTGTGTGTGTGTGAAAGAAATAATATAAAAAGTTGGTGGAAAAATTATGTAAAATAAAATATAATAAAAAAAAGTAAATAGAAAAAGTTAGTGCGAAAAATAGTTGAAAGAAATAATATAAAAAGTAAATAAAAAATTAGATGAAACAAAATAAAATAAAAAAACTAAATATAAAACGTTAGTATAGAAAATAAGTGAAATAAATAATATAAAAAGTGGATGGAGAAATTAGGTAAAATAATATAATAATAAAAAGTGAATAGAAAAAGTTAATGTTAAAAATAGGTGAAAAAATAATATAAAAATGAGTGAAAAAATTAGATGAAATAAAATATAATAAAAAAATTAAATAATAAAAGTTAGTGTAGAAAATAAGTGAAAGAAATAATATAAAAAGCCTATGGAGAAATTAAGTGAAATAAAATATAATAAAAAAAGTGAATAGAAAAAATTAGTGTGAAAAATAAATGAAACAAATAATATAAAAATTGGTAGAGAAATTAAGTAAAATAAAATATAATAAAAAAAATAAATTGTAAAAGTTAGGTTGAAAAATAAGTGAAATAAATAATATAAAAAGTTGGAAGAAAAATTAGGTAAAATAAAATATAATAAAAAAATGAATAGAAAAAAATTAAGATGGAAAACAAGTTAAAAAAAAAATAAAAAAATAAGTGGGTAAAATATAATTTAAAAAGTAAGTGTGTAAAATATAATTTAAAAAATAAGTAATAAATTATATTTTATCCACTTATTTTTTTTATTATTTCTTTAATTTATTTTCCTTTATTTATATATATATATATATATATATATATATATATATATTTATGGATTTGTTAATTTGTTTATGCATTATAATAATGTGTATTAAGTTTTAATAAGAAAAAATATTCCTATATATTATAGATTCTAAGTTTTAAGGTTAAGGGTATTTGAATAATTTCTTTTTCAAAATTTAAAAAAAAAAACAAGAAACTTCCAAACTCTTATTCACCTTTCTCATTCCTCTCAGCCCTTTCTTTTTCATCTTTCTTGTTCCAACATTTTCTTTGTCATCCCTACGGTAGCCTCAACTGAAAATACTCGAAACACTCGTTGTTAAATAATTTCTTACAAAAAAATGATTTTATAATGAATTTTCATTTTATAATTTTTGTCTTATCTAATGTTATCTAATTTTCACAAACATAATGACATCCGAATTGGTAATTGGTGTGGAAAAAATCAGAAACATTCGCTGTTAAACAATTTCTTACAAAAAAATGATTTTATAGTGAGTTTTCATTTTATAATTTTTTTATCTTATCTAATTTTATCTAATTTTCGCAAGCATAATGACATCCGAAGAAATTGGTAATTGGCCTGAAAAAAATCATAAACCCTCGTTGTTAAACAATTTCTTACAAAATATGATTTTATAATGAGTTTTCACTTTATAATTTTTGTTTATTTAATTTTATCTAATTTTCACAAGCATAATGACATCCGAAGGAGTTGGTAACTGGCTTGGAAGGTTTTTTTTAGAGATGATGATTCAACATCCGCATGTTGGGAATGCA